>OU795036.1:27598023-28255134 GCA_917208275.1 Patella pellucida
AGGACCCCCAACATTAGGGGCCCCCCACAAAAAATCGTAGTTGCGTTCAGCCCCTTCCTCTAGAAATGCCATCATTTCATAGCACTAACATGGATTGGTCCACTGAAATAACGCCAGAATGCGCTAATTTTATGTTTCTGGCCTCCAATTTATGAAAATTTCCAGAAAAATAAGGCGTCCCCTCAAAAAAAATTGACAACCCCTTCAATTATAAAAAAATACACTTGATTATGATCACATAGTCATGCTCCTAAGGCACTGATGAGTCGGTCGGCTTTAATGGCGCCTACACCTGATCCAAACTTTCTTATATGTCTTATGTGGAGGCTATTGGGCGCCACCACAGGCGCGGACCTAAGGTGCTGACACCAGAAGCGAATGCCTCTCACAAAAAATCTGCCGCCATATAAAATACAAAATTGCCACTCAGATATCACCCAAATGGCAAAAAAAAAAAGTTTCCTGCATCGTTATTTTTAAAACTTTCTGCTGGAGGATCCCAGACAAGGGTACCATCTCCAATGGCGAAGGGTCTTTCCTATCACATCATTCTGGATCGGTGTCTGACCCACCACATGACATTAAAAGGTTCGTTCTGGTCGCACTTATTCACATTTGACAGGACCTTGTTGGTCTTTGGGGGTGCCGCCACCAAATAACATGATTAGACATTTTCGTTCTGGTCGCCCTATCCACGTCGCCTTATGGTGTTTCGGACTAGTTCTAGTTTAGAGGATAAGGAGTTTCTCATTTTGGTGTGCTTAACATCAATATAAGAAATAGCGCTGCCAAAATTCACAACGGGAGCGACGTTGATTGCAGCTCCAAGCCCCCCACCCCCACGTACACACACGCACTGTTCCGCACTCAGTAACTCGGGCATTATATTGGCGTCCCCAACACTCTGCTGCATCCCCACTTTTACAATCCTACATATGGCCCTGCCCCAGACCCCCTTGCGGGGCTTCGCGCCTTTGGCGCTCGTGGTCGGTGATCAGGGGCCCCCCACATGTTCCAGGCCCCAGGGCCCCCACCATGGTTAATCCAGCGTTGTGTGGACCCGTTTGAACTGACTTTGATGAAACTTGAAATGTTTGTTTAAAACCCAAATATCTTGGTGTCTTTCATATTGAACACTCTACTCTACAGGTCACAATTCTTTTGAGGAAACTTGAAATAGAGGTTTTTCTACAAAAGATCTTGGCTGCTTACGTCATGCATTATGGCCCTTGATTGTACGGAAAATCCCATCGTTAGCTTGTGGACCCTTTTAAACTGATTTTGATGAAACTTGAAATGTTTGTTTATTACCCAAATATCTTGGTGCCTTTCGATATTGACTTATATCTGGCCCCGAGTTCACAAAGAAAAAAAAATCTCAGTTAATATTTCTGCTCAAAGTTGAGAATATTCTCAAGCTTGAGTATTCTATTTAACGGCGTCATCGATTACGTCATGTTATTTGTTTTCAATGCTACAAGAGACTGGGGTCAGCTCTACCTATTAGCCAATGAAATTGCTAGGAATAAAATCTATTTTTAGATACCAGTGTTTTACACGGTAGAATTAGCGGGTTCAATAAGAAATGAATGGAATTGTAGTAATAACTATATAATTGTTATTTTTACTTTATTTCCACTTGCCATTGAACAAAAACGTATGAACAAACCGATTGAATTATTGTTTTTATTCAATGAAAACTCGACTGAAGATGCTGCTTATAATTGGGTCAAATGAACAAGCTATCATCTTTTGTATTATTATTATAATTATATTTTTTCACGAAGGGCGTGGTAGAAAGGCTTCTACAGCCTAATCCTTTACCTTTCTTAAATAAAGTTATATTAACAAACCCATTCCAACGTCGTCTGCTATGCTTGTCACAAACTAAAAATGGAAGGCGATGGCAGGAAGAGGGTGTCTAATTGGTCAAACGCAGAGTAGATGACTCTGATAGAAGAATGTACGAATATGGAGGCTACTTTATTTGGGAAAATATAGGGATGTGGTGCCTTGGGGAAAATTTCCAAAATGAAAGAAAATGGGTGTTGTAAGTTTAGCTTATATTAGGCCTACTTATTAATTTATACTAGTCCCTAAATCTATAGCCTACAGGTAGGCCTACTATCTTATTCACACAAATCACATCAATATTAAAAGTTGAACAAGTTTAATCTTTATTAAAATAGTGAAACTTAGTAATATAAATACTAATAATATAGTGATAGAAATTATCACATTCACACTAATCACGGTCAAAATAGGCGTATAAGTAGGCCTATAAATTAAAATACAAATTCGAACTAAATCTACCATTTAAATATTGTTTACTATTTCAGACAATTTATAACAAAAAAGAGGGGCATTGGAAAAGTAAAAAAGAAGTATCATAACTGTAACATAAAACAAAGAAGTAGGCCCCTATGTCTAACTAAGTAATAACATTGTGTGTTAGATTTAAATAAGGAACTGACAGTTAAAAAACTAATTTAAATCTATATAAAAAAAAAACAAAGCTTCAATGTTATGTAATTAATGCAGATTTAAAAATCATAAATACTTTATTTATAAATAATTGTACTATTAGTATTAGCATAGGCCTACTATTAATAAAATATCTGTCAAAATTTTAGACTTAAGTACGCTTAGCAGCTTTCTCAAATATTTGAGAACTTTCTCAACTTTGAGAACAAAAATGTTCTCAAATTGTTTTGTGAACTCCATTTATTTTGAGAATTTTTGATTTGAGAAAATTCTCAAAGTTGAGCATAGATTTGTACTTAAGTATGCTTTGTGAACTCAGGGCCTGATCTTAAATTGCTGAATTATGGGCCATGATTGTACAAAAAATCGCTTTTTTATACGGACAAATTTTCATGTGGACAAAAATTTGTATGTCTCCCCTGTCAGTCAACAATTATATGTGAACAGTGATGGGATTTTAAAAATGCTCTGCAGACTTTTTTTCCTGGAAATAAAGGGGCATAACTCTTATCTTTCTTTAAGCAGACATTTTCAAAACAGAATTAAGAATCATGTGTCAACAAAATATATTTAAAAAAAATAAATAGGTGCACCTCGTTATATTTCATGTTTAAAACCCCGTACGGGGTTAGCATGAAGGAGAACTTTATCAAAGCCAAACAAATTCTAAAGATTTTCTGATAATTACTTAATGAGTTGTTAATCCTAATCAGATTTTAGTGTATTATAAATGTTTCATTACCGAAAATAGTAAAAATATGCGACAACTCTTGTTGACTGCTCGGATGATTTAGCTGCTGTTGGCGTATGTTTTGTTGCCTGGCAACCTATCTTTATGGTTAGACCAGTGTTATGGTTATAAGGGAGTGGGTGAGAATGGATAGTAATACTTTTAATTAAATTAAAATGATAAAATACTTAAAAGAGAAATGAAGGTTTGGGGTTTTAAAAAGCGAGAGACAAAGAATGTCAACCATGAGTAAATAAAAAACAGTTATTTTATACGCTAATTTATGAATATTATTTATTTATTTAACAGTTAAAGAAAGGAAGTATAAATACATCCTGTACATACGAGTCCAATAAAAGTATGAATATGACAAGTAGTATCAGTATTCCCGTTTACTCTACAGAATATGAAAATGAGGTATAAATTTAGTAATATGTACATCAGTGCTGTTTATCCAAAAGGTTAAGACATCTTACCTAGAATGTGCTGGGTCCGATACCCATTGTGGGGTGAGAAGAACCATTAGGATGGAAAATGGAGGTCAACTGTGTACAGTTAGAATTTAAGTAGTTGCCCTCAGTATTGAACATGTAGCATTTGAAATGATAATTATCATTAGTTTCAAAATAGCTAAGGTATTGTGTTGATTACAAGTTAAACCCCATTGCATTCCAAAAGGTCCATTCTAAAAGGTTAAACAAAATTAACCAAGTTTCCTATTAGAGCTTGATTGTCGGGACCTTAATAATTCTCTGTTACTGTAAGAACAATAAACATGGGTATAATTATTTTAAAATAATAATATAAGTAATAATCTATAATACATATAATAATTTAATCATTTTACTATGGTAATTTTATTAATTTTATTATAGGATGATGAACCTAAAGTGAGTGTAAATGCTATGGATATGTCTTTATTAGGTTATCATGATGTAAGTAAAAATAAAATATTTCGCTAATTTCTTCATTACGAAAACATTTACTCCGACATTTGTTGCTGGAAAATTGAAGTTCACTCTCTCATCTCCTCCCTCAATTAAAGGACAATACTGGTGCCAGTCATTATCACATATAAAATATAATGTGATAGAGCTGGTTAAACTTATTCCATATATACTTTTAAAGCAGAGGTCATTACTACGATAACTGAGTATTACACGCTACCGGAATCAGCAGTGACGTAACGAAAAGGAAAACACGAGCGATTGCTCTATTTAACTGACTGAAGCGACGAGTGATAACAGACACACGGCTAAATTTCTGCTCACTAATAATTCCTTCGAAGACCAACAGTTGTTATATGGGACTGTAACAGGATATCTGACAATTCAATAAAGTAATTGAATGTCATTAGATAAGAGAATACTACAGAAAAAGTCAGTGCATTAACATGTTTTATAAGGTAAAGAGTGAATATAAACAAGGGAATGTACGGACTATTTCTATTTTTCTCGTGTTCTCTTATCTAATGACATTCAATTACTTAATTGAATTGTCAGATATCCTCTTACGGTCCCATATAACAACTGTGTCTGTTATCGCTCGTCCGTTCAGTCAGGTGAATAGAGCAATCGCCCGTGTTTCCTTTTCGTTACGTCACTGCTGATTCGGCTAGCCTGTAATACTAAGCTATCGTAGCAATGACCTATGCGTTAAAAGTATATTTTGAATGTGTTTAACACGCTCTATCACATATGTGATAGTGACTGGCATCAATATTGTCCTTTAAAACCTTGAATTCACGAGCCAATATAGTGTGCCAGTCAATGAAAGCCTACAATACTAAAAATAGAAGTAAATGTAGAGCATTTGTTAAATACATACGTAAATATGAGAGTTGAAGTTGTCACATTAACTTGGAACTGATGAGATCACCAGAGCCAATGTTTCAAATTTAATCTTTGTCTCAATAACATTGCTATGTAGATAGACTGTGAAAACCGTATTTCAAATGTTATTTCTTTCTCATGTTGTCATTTCTATACATACCGTATATCTGTTACTTCTTTTCTTTGTAGGAGTCCGATTGTGTAAAGGAACCAGCTCAGATTAGAATTGAATCAGATACTGATAGTGAAGATTATGGAAAAGATGTGGTAAGTTAAATATACACCATCAAAATAATAGACTTTTCCAGAAAGATAACTGTACTTTGTACCACCAGTTCCGATTTATTATGCTATCTTTATTTATGTTTAGTACCAGGTAAATAGACAACATTATGCTATATATTTTAGGACATTACTTACAGTGATTAACCTTTTAATGTTCGTAATTTCAAATTATTCTGATTTTGACATATATTGCAGAATTATGCTTATTCGGGAATAAAATACCATTTGGCATTTGCAACAACATTACAACATATTTTCCATAAAATTTTCTCATTCTTCATCCTGTCCCAATAATGGGATGCAGCTCACTTTTTATACGCCCACATTGAAATGTGGTCGTATATTGCTGTCGCCCCCGTCCGTCGGTAGGTCCGTCGGTCGGTCTGGCGTCCACAATTGCTTGTGGACGCTCTAGAGGCCAAAGTTAATATCCGATTGACTTTAAATTTATACACAGTGTTTAAGGTCATTAGACAAAGGAGCCTATTGATTGTCATCGATTTCCGTATATAACGTCAGAGTTATAGCCCTTGATCACTTTAAAAAATCTTGTTGACGCTCTAGAGGCTAAAGTTAATAACTGATTGACTTTAAATTTATACACAGTGTTTAAGGTCATGAGACAAAGAAGCCTATTGATTTTCATCAATTTCCGATAATTACTGTCAGAGTTATGGCCCTTGATCTCTTAAAAAAATCTTGTTGACGCTCAGAGGCTAAAGTTAATAACCGATTGACTTTAAATTTATACACAGTGTTTAAGTAGGGAGTGGAATTAATTTTGAAATTGTCTGCCCCCAATTGGAAAACTTGGAGACATAGAAGACATTGAAAAAGCAACAAAAAATTTTGGGGTGCAAGGAGGGTTACCCCCCTGTACACCCCTCCTGAAGGTATCGCACCCTGATTTTTTGTAGTTTTACATGATTTGACCATTTTTTTTTGTTAAAAGAAGTCTTAGTACACCAAATCGTTCTGTTTTGGTGTTTTTGGGTCGTGTGTAGTTCACTGCCGGTGTGTAAAGTTACGTAGTTATATTCAAATGGCGAAAATCCAAGATGGTGGCCAAAAATCTAAGATGGCACAACAAATTTTATACAAACCCCGAACATGGGTTGTGTAATACGTCTATTCTTGGGTTTTTAGGGTCGTAGAATACAATTTTATTGTCAGAATGTGGCTCAAGATCTCATCACAGTCACAAGATGCTCTTCTGACTTCATCACAGTCACAAAAAGCTCTTCTGACTCCGTCTAGTTTTCAGATATGTGATACATAGGATCTTGCTGAAATTCATGTCAAATCTCTTTATAGCTCACGTCATTATATGCCAATCTCTTTCACAGAGAATTACGAAAGTCTTCTAATATTTCTGTAAAAGATGACTGTCTTCAACGCGTGCAATCACATCACATGGCGCCAATCATTGGTGGGTACATCGTGTACATAAGACGTAATTGTTTCGGGTAGAATGGTACCTTTTACTCATTTTAATACCGGTAACCATTTACACTAAATAGGAAAGTTAATATTGGGGACTCATTAAGTCGCATAGATGTCATCCTTATCAGTTACTGTAGCGGCCTAGAGAATATTCACTGCTGATCAATGTGGCATCATGCAAGTAACCATCGCGAGGGAACATGCATCATTATCACACATTATAACATCATACAGTTTCTTGTATGTCTGGGTTGGTGATGTAGTAGTCGTCTACTTCACCAACCTGTACAAATGGACTCCCATGATTTCAATTCGAGTTTACGAAACCAACACTTCTCTCAGTGTCTATTATGTGTGTCGGGCCCTTTCCAGTTTCTGAGCGCCCATTTTTGAAAGTGCATGTGCCAAATCCTTAGATTTAAACACATGTCACACTTTTGTTTTTGAATACCGTTGGCTAATCTTGGTAAAATCATTTTGATCACTTTGGTGGCCTCGTCGCGATGCTGACTGGTCACTTTTTCTATGGCATTACACACTGGTGCTCTGGAATCGTTCTTTTGAAGCAAAAACAAGGTAGGAGTGATCACATCCAGGAACTTCACTTAGATCCTGGAAGAGGACCCCATATGTTGTAGAAGCCTGTGTGGTGAACGGTAAGAATGGTTCAACAAGATACACACCAATTAGTACTCCGCTCGTGTACAGAACTTTTACTCCTTATATCGGCTTCCAACTGTCTGGGGATCTATTACACACGCTAATTTGTACACAGGACCTCGGTTTATGTAGCATCCGAACAACTAGACAGCTGTCCTTGTCAGGCGATCTGTCCTGCATCACTGACAAGGGGGAACCACACAAAAAAATATGGATGAACTTTTTATGGCCAATTCAGGGATGGAACACCCAACTCCCAGCCATCGTGATCCCCTAGAATTGAAGTAACATCGTCGTAATGATAAAGAGTTACTGCACATGTAATACATGACAAATAATTCTAACATCTATTTTCATACACATTATATGGCATCAACACATTACTTGCAATTTATTCATCAATATCATTTCGTGGGAACAATTTCAAATTTCAGAACGCCATTCAGGCCGGAAGCCAGAAACCAAAATTTAGCCGACATAGGGGGTGAGGAAGATAAATTTCCGACGACAAAATATTAATAAACGAAAGTCATCGTCGACTGCCGTAAGCAGGACAGGAGGAAGGGAGAGGAGGAAAATTAGAAGCTGAGAGAGTGAATTTAGGCCTCTATGGCATGCAAGTGGCGATTGGTCGGAAAATTAAGAGTTTCCAGCCGACATTAACTATCTCTCAGCCGAATTTGAGAGGATATGTCGTACTAAAACTCTCTCCCGGCGAAAACTGCGAGATAGCTAAACAGCGATTTTTTTCCGGCGCAGACAGAAATATTCCGACAGGAACGTCCCCCCCTCCCCCCCCCGGCCCCCCACTAGCCTCGGGTCTGACGCCATTGTATTAACCAATTTCACAGTTAGATGATTTACAAGCAACTTAAAGAATATAATAGTTCATTATAATGATTTAAATAGTCGTGAAAGCAGTCTAGAAAATGAATTCTGAATGCAGATTCGTTTTCTATAGGGTATAAAATAAAATCCTGTCGGCCATCTTGGATTTTTGGCTGCCGTCTTGGATTTCCGCCATTTTGGATAAAGTTATGTTCATTTTCACATCAGACATGAACTCAGAGATTCAAAACCCATCAACACCGAAAGATTTGAGACATCCATGACGCCTTACAACAACAGAAATTGGTAAAATCCGTTAAAAATACCGGAAACCTGGGTCAGCTATTTTCAAGGGGGGTGTACAGGGGGGTTACACCCTTTGAAGCACAAAATTTTTTGTTTGATTCTTCAATGTCTTCTATGTCTCCAAGTTTCAAAATGGGGGTCAACTTTGAACTCAATAATTTGCAATTTTATTCCACCCCCTAGTTTAAGGTCATAAATAAAGAAGCCTATTGATTTTCAGCAATTTCCGATAATTACTGTCAGAGTTATGGCCCTTTATCACTTAAAAAAATCTGGTGGACGCTCTAGAGGCTAAAGTTAATAACCGATTGACTTTAAATTTATACACAGTGTTTAAGGTCACGAGACAAAGAAGCCTAATGATATTCAGCAATTTCCGATAATTACTGTCAGAGTTATGGCCCTTGATCTCTTAAAAAAATCTTGTTGAAGGTAATAACCGATTGACTTTAAATTTATACACAGTATTTAAGGTCATGAAACGAAGAAGCCTATTGATTTTCAGCAATTTCCAAAAATTACTGTCAGAGTTATGGCCCTTGATCACTTCAAAAATTCTAGAGGCCAAAGTTAATATCCGATTGACTTTAAATTTATACACAGTGTTGAAGGTCATGAGACGAACAAGTATATTGAGTTTCAATGAATTTAAATAACTTGAACAGCATGGAGGAGAACTTTATCAAAGCCAAACAAATTCCAATGATTTTCTGATAATTACTTAATGAGTTGTTACTTTTAAACAGATATTAGTGTATTATAAATGTTTCATTACCGAAAAAAGTAAAATATGCGACAACTCTTGTTGACTGCCCGGACGATTTAGCTGCTGTGGGTGTATGTTTCATTGCCTGGCAACCTATGTTTTTGTTGTTGAGCAAAGATGGTGATAACGTCTACTCCTAAATTTCTTAAGAAATATCCAATGTCTAAGCTATTGCCTATAAGGTGATAATTGAATCCACAAGAGTATTTTATATGGCCACAATATCATGTGGACGTATTATGCCGTCGCCCCTGTCTGTCGAGATTTGTTTGTGGACTCTCTACAGATCACAATTCTTATCCGATTTTGGCGAAACTTGAAATATAGGTTTATTCCCAAAAGATCTGGGCTGCTTACAATATTGGCATGTACCGGATCGAAACTTCATGAAATATGGCTCCTGATTGTACAAAAAATTACGTTTTTAGCTTGTGGACCCTATAGAGGTCACAATTTTGAAAAGATTTTGATAAAACTTGACATCATATTTATAACCCAAAGATCATGCTTCCTTTCGATATCTGCGGCCATAGGAAAGTAATTTCCTGAATTAATAATAATAATAATAATAATAATCGCGTCATTTTACAAGGGAAGCAAATTAGGCCTGAGGCCTTTTCACAATTTGGCCCCTGGCACATATCGTGCGAATGATTTCGATCATTACTGCAGGAAGAAACCGAAGAACTCGGGGGGGAAACCTGCCTGATAGGATGGGAGACCGAATATCCCTCTCACTTACAACGATAAAGTTCTTGCCCTGAGCTGGGATTGAACCCTCGCTGCATTGGTGAGAAGCCACCTCTCCATTGCCACGACTATCCGACCAGCTATGGCCCCTGATTCTCCGAAAAATCGCCTATTTTAGCTAGTACTTTCTCTGGAGGCCGGAATTATTACCTGATTAAAAAAAAAGGTTTGACTATATCACCGTTACACCCTACAAAGATTTTGAATTTCGAGAAATATGACTCAAATTGATGGACAAAATGGCTGTCATTTGTGCATGAATAGTGTAAAAATATGGTATATCAAGGTCACAATTCTTATCCAATTTTGAAGGTTAAAAATACAGTTTTTGTCAAAATGACATTATTTCCGGTGATACTAAAATCTTTAAATTAGTTTTGTAACATCGTGCATGACAAAGGGTGAAAATTTTATGAAAATCGAATAATAATTGACACTTTGATGGGCCAAAAACCTTTTAGAAAACCTCCTATATTTCGGCAACCGAAGAAGTTAGAAACAAATTTATGATATCTAGATTCTGTATGAGTTTTGTTAATATGTGAGTTTAGACCAAAAGTTAATTTTCATATTACATATGAAATAATTCTCGGTTGAAAAAAATATTGATTTTAAAAGTTAAAAATGGAAGTCTTACAAATATTCACCTTTTTTATTCGTAGCCTACTTCATACGTAAATAATCGTAATCAAAATAAACCGATTGGATAAACGACTCACGGGAAAAGTTATTATTTGTGTCTTTATATTTGTACAATGTCCCTCCTACTCTATTAAACTAGCAACTACACATTTATGATATATACAAGGTGCGTTATATATAATATTATTACCCAATAATACATTCTACAGTAGATATCGCTTGTGTGATAAATGTTATAATCTACTAACATAAACAAAATTAACAACCGTAATTCAACTCTCTAATACACATTTTGGTTGGAATAAATAATCCATGTGGCTTGTAAATTAGTTTATTTCTTTATAACCCCAATAAAGTATCAACACACTGCATTTGTTACGCTTCAATACATTCTGATCAACCAACCATCACAAAAAGATGTCAATATTTGCCCCCAGCTTGACTATGTACAATATTGTATTTAAAAACGATAAGAAATATAGATGTTGTTATTAATGAACTATTTAATTGTTCACATCATATCTCAAGCATGTATATCGTCTAGTTCTATCGAAAATTAATTGACTTTATCCCATGATATAAAAAAAATTGGCTATGGTAATATTGGGTCAAAAATAATTACTGAAATTGCGTCGGGGCCCCTTTTAAATAAATTGAATTCGCATAAAAACAACAAAGAGTGGGCTACGTGCGATTATATTCTTTCATCTTTGATACACGGGACATTTCTGTTATTCAAACGACTCTCTTCATCTAAATACAGTTATTCTTTTCTGAAAAAAAATGAGTGCCTTGGATTTTTGTGTGGATTTGATAGCGGGTATAATTTACTAATATTCATTTCTTAGATCGATCTATCTCTCCATCTTCGGTGTCTACGGCGGTAATCGGAATATTGACATCCATACCATTTAATATTGTAAAGATTAAAGAACATATCCAAGTCTTCTTTTGAACGGGTCCATATTCGAAAAAGTATCGACGCTGACAAATTCACTGGCCATAGCTGAGATGAAATGAATGAATGAATGAAATGGGGTTTAACGTCCTATAATGCACCTAACCTGGGCTAATCCATAATTGTTTAAAAGATTTCCTCCGATTCGAGAATATTAATAAATAATAGTTCATTTATTCAGTATAATTAATACAATACGCAATACAGTGTGCTATGAGGGAAATTTTTGCCCGGGCAGTGGAGCTACGGCCTACTCTTATATCGAATCTTTTACGTGCACTCCACAGTGTACACGGGACCTCGGTTTATCATCCCATCCGAACGACTAGGCAGCTGTCCTTGTCAGGCCCTCCTTCTGTATCACTGACAAGGGGAAATCACGCCGGAAAATCTAGATGAACTTTCTCGGCCAATGCAGGGATTGAACACCCGATCTCCAGGCTAGCGAACCAGCGCCTCATCCACTTAGCCACCGTGACCCCGATAGCTGAGATGCATCTCGTTGATAGCCTTGCTCTTATAAACTTTTGGCAGGCCGTAAAAATTGCTTTCTCTACATACGAAGTGTGTCATATAATCGTGGCTCGCTTTTTCTCAAAACTACGTACCTTTTCTGACATTGGCGGTCCCAAGACGGATATATAGCTTAGTCATTTTAACAGTTTAATACCAGTCATCTTTTTAAATAAAGCAAACGAACTGCGGTCGCCTTGACATGTATAAATAGAATTCCTTCTTTCATTGCTTTGCACGGGCTATTTGTGATACGGTTAGAGGCGAAGTCTGAAATGGTCGCGTTGACGTTTGAATTGTATGTTTTTTATTTTTGTTTATCAGGAATCGGATTATATAACACAAATTTAAAAAAAAAAAATGTAATTATAGATATTCACACGACTCTTCAGTGCTCAGAATTTCAGCTTGTATATCTGTATGTGTATGAAGTTCAATATTATCTGCTATCATATTACCCTAAAATTAGCGTAAACAGATTGGTGTTGATCCTTTTATAATCATTATAGTTGTGATTCCAAAATAATCCATACAGATATCAAAGTGCCGCCTGCGCCAAAATATGTGTCAATCCGCATGTAAAATGTAACGAGAATTAATATAAATTGTAAATTAAATAACAATGCACATTGCGCCGTATTCTGCATGGGAAACCCGTTATAAGAATGGGCACAAATAGTGTGACGAATCAAACCTTGCCAATGTGCATTTAAATTCATATTTAAATATGAAGGTATTTTAGATTGATATATCTAACCATCTTCGGTGTCTTTTGCGGCGGTAATCGAAATCACTGAAAAATAGTCCCTTTATTCACTACCATCCATAATTGTTTAAAAGATTTCCTCCGATTCGAGAATATTAATAAATAATAATTCATTTATTCAGTATAATTAATACATGTTTATAATAATCACGTATAGTAACAATATTCACTAAATATCTATATAGTTAACGATTTCACGCAGTGCTCACTCTGGGTTCCATTTTTTTCCCGCCAATTTCTCTTTTTTATTTTTTAGCTATATATTTCTTCCGCCAAATTTTAAAAAAAAAAATTCAGTAATTTTAATAACTTTTTTTTTACAAAAATACATACACATTTTACAATTTACAATATTCTTCTCTGCTTTTCCATTCATCTCTGAAATATCTACCTTTTCTAAATGCCCTTAAGATTTTACGTAGTTTACTAGTTAACGTCGCTCTAATACAACGAGCGATTGACACCAACTGCTAAATAATTGCACTCGAATGTAGCACGTGCTATCGGTCATTCCAATCGAAATATACGTCAACATTTCTAATTGATTTATTTACTTAAAAACATAAACCCCATTCAAAATATGATAATAAATCCGACAATATGTCATCAAAATGTTGGTGATGGAATACTAAAAAATCTGACAATCTTCTAACGGACGTTGAAATTGAAGTTCAATCTTTCGTTTACGACCCATGGCATATGATTTGATAATACCTGGCTTTCGACAACCTCAAGATTATTATACGCATTTATAAACTGTAACAACATATCTGGTTTCATTTATTAACGATACCGGCAACTTTAGTGAGAAATATATCAAACAGCAGTCATAATCTAATAATCCAAACGAATCGACCGAGTATTGTTCACCGTGTCCGCCATTTTTAATAATAGAAACCATAAAAAAAACGCTGATTCGTATTGAAAACAAATAATCAAATCTTTTGTCTCTTAATTAGTTTATTACTACTCTTACTGTATATACTTATCAACACTAATCGGGGATTGATCAAGAGACAAAAGATAGGTCTCTAGATACCTAATTAATTTTTAATTGACTCACTGTCAATGAACCAACAGGTTTATACAGCGTGGAAATCAAAGCTTTGTGTCATTGTGACAAGAAAAAATTATTGCCAAAGGTAAAAAAGAATCGCAATGTAGGAAAAAGTTATCGCCAAAAAATCCGCCAGATTGAATATTTTATCGCCAAGATTATATTTTTATCGCAATTGGCGGAAATGGCGATCGACAGCGTGAGCGCTGATTTCACGCTCTACTGGCGTCGGGTCCAGTTACGGCGGTAGTCGAAATCGACGACAAATACTCCAGTTGCTGTCCTCCAAGTTACAATTTAACTGATACTAATTAATCACGTATTCTAGCAATACTCACTAGAAATGTATATAGTTAACTATTTCACGCTCTACTGGCGTCGGGTCCAGTTACTGACGCACATCAAAGATAACTGGCGGCTTCACTCAGATAAGTGACGGGATCATCATTAGTGGCGTTTTGATAAATAGTCACGCTTTTCTTAATTTCTCCCGCACGCAACCGACTAGTGATATAGTCGGCTTAACTCACGTTTGTTTAAATAGTCACGTTATCTTTACATACTGACACAAGTAAGGAATAATAACCAGTTGATCATTAGTGACCATTTATAGGAATACTGACGTACGATGCAAGTACTCACGGGATTAAGCGACTACTGACAACACGTATATTTCTCACCAGTTTCCATGAATAGTAATCACAATTAAGCATTTGTGCTGACTCTATGAATATAGTCATACATAGGCCAGGTATTAAGCACCCAGAGATCAAAAGTAACCACTATGCATCCAGCAGTGTTAATAGTTGACTATTTAACAGGCAAAATTAAGAAAACAGTGACTTATGAAAAACTGCCCATTTCTCAGCAACTGCTTATAACAAACTAATTTTCACATACATTCTCTTTGTATGGATTATAGCTACAAGTTTATAAAAGTTACGTAGAAATATTTTAAAATCTGAAAAGCCTGAATGGGTTGTAAATAGATTAATTTTACGCCCCTTTTCACCTCTTAATCAAATTTGCAAGGAAATCGATATTGAAAAAACTGCTTCCAACATTTTATTGCGCCTTTAAAGAACATACTAATAACAATTTTCAAAAAAATAATATTTGTTTTCGAAAAATGGTACCTAACTGTCAAAATTGTAGTTTTTGGTAAAATTATGCCACTTCCGGTGCCGACAGATAAGACATTCCGTAATAAATTTTTTTTTTTCGCTAGTTAGATGACTCTTTAATTCTGTGCACAACACGACTAAAAAATATTCATAAAAAAAAAGTTTATTGTTAAATTTTTAATTTTCAAAATTTGTCGACTAATATCTTCGAAGACTTGCCGAAAATCAAAAATTGAAAGTAGCTTAGCTATGTGCCCTGTCTCTGGTTATGCCAAAATGTATCGAAAGTTAAAATCCAATGATTATTGTTAAAATTACTGCAATATTTTTAAATACGATAACTTTTGTGATTTCGGACATTTTGCATTGTCGCAAAACATTCAAAATAGCTTATCCTCTAAGTCACACCCACTTTCCCAGTAAAACCGAAAAAAAACATAACGATTCGACAAGCAGTTGCTGAAATCTACTCAAAACAAAAGAATAATAATAATAATAACAAGATCTGCATGGCAGTGCTGAATTGGCTTTCAGGCAACAGACCCGAGGGATGCATTCAAAATTCCGTTAAATGGGCTATCGGATGATACTCTAGGTCTTTTGATCTGGTAGTATCGAACAGAGAAATCACGCTTTCGGCAGAAATCTTCATTTTTAGCATTTTCCTCAAAATATCGGATATTTTTTTCGACAAATTCCGCTTTTTCGATTATTGTGGGGATAGCTTTAACAAGTTGTTTGTATACTTGTCTTCCTATCCCAGAATTGCCAGAAACATCTATTGAGTATTTTTCGAAAGAAAGATAAATAAAACTTTTTTCAAAGATTGAGGCCACTTTTTGGACCCCTTATATTATTTCAAACCTTTTCCTTTTGGATTCTCGCCACAGACTACCGGTACGACTCTGAATAAAAAAAGTTTTAACCCATTTGTGTCGGTAGCGTACTGGCTCGCGTCAAGTGCCCTGCGGTAGCGAATCAACTCGCGGACCAATCATACTTGGCAACAGCATTTGTGAACCGAAGCGCGAAATCAATCAACATATTTCTATTGTTTCTTTTTTATTAATTAATTATGATTGGGTAATAAAAGTAAATCCTGTCATGAAAAGGAATGTTTAATTCGCTTATCATCCAATAAAAAACATACGTTTCAACAAAGGATCTTCCAGTATTTACATAATAGGTCAGAGGTGAAAATTCACTCCGTGTCAATGGTTTTGGCATTATTCCAATTTTTTCCCATCGTCACTTACGGCTAATAATTTTACGATATGGACAGGGAAATGGAATCAGATTTTTTTATGATTTACTGCCAGACATATCGTGGAATATTATAATGTCGAAAAAATCAACTATTTGCTATTTTTTTAGACGTTATGAAGCGAAGAAAATTGATATTCTAGCCGAAGTCAAGCGTGTTGCCGCCATTTTGAATACGAAACGCTTTCAAACAGGAGAACACAAATCTTATGGCTAATAATTCTAGACTTTGGAAAACTACATTGAATCAAAAGTTTCAACAAAATATCTTTATTTTCGGCGAAATAAAACAAAAGAAGTGAAAATTCACACCGTGTCAGTTGGTTTGGCATTAGTCCAATATTTCCCCAAAATTGTCACTTAGGCTATGGCTAATAATTTTACGATATGGACAGTGAAATGGAATCAGATTTTTTATGATTTACTGCCAGACATATATTTTGGAATATTATAATGTCGAAGAAATCAACTATTTGCAATTTTTGGGGCATTATGAAGCGCAGAAAATTGATATTCTAGCGGAAGTAAAGCGTATTGCCGCCATTTTGAATACGTCATGCTTTCAAATAGAAGAACACAAATCTTACGGCTGATAATTCTAGACTTTGGAAAACTAAATTGAATCAAAACTTTTGGGATTTAATACAAGCTAAATAGAGGAATATTACATTGTCGAAGATTTCAACCATATATTTTTATTTTTGACGAAATAAAGCAAAGAAGACGACCATTCCCGTCATCCAAAGAAAGGCTGAAATGTTAAAATGCCGATAGTGACCGTCAATTGGGGTGATATTTCTTTTTTAAAATTAGATTTATATTTACTTTAAACACTGCAGCTAACGGGAGGGACTATATTTGTGTTCTATTTTTAAAATAAATTATTAGGTGATAATTGTATACGTTTTTTTACCATTATGACAAAGAAAAGTCATTATTTTAATGGAACTGACTTTTCAATGTTATTTATAGTAATATAATTTCTATTTTATACAATTGAATTTTATATCATTAGAAAGAACACGACAATCTGTACATTTTTGTAACAGAGTATTTCTATGTATAGAAAATATTTTTGAAGTTATTTGTAATCTTGTAGAGGGTATTAGGATTAACAATAATCCACTAATTGGCTTAGAAATAAGGGCCCTACTAATTTAATGAGCTTAGGTGTAGACAGCTAATCTTTTAATTGGCTCTAGGGTTAAATGGGTTAAAAAAATCGCTGGAGTCGTTTTCGAGAAAAGGGCGTCTCAAAAGGCTCCAAAAACGAAAAAAAATAGATTTTCAGCATACCATAATTTATTTTCTAACCATCGAAATTGTATCATTTAGATGCCATATGATAGTTCATTAATGGAGCTATCCTTAGACAATCATTCTTTTGGTCCGGTAAAATCTGACCGAGATATTACCTTTTTCGCAAGAGCACAAATTATTTTATCCTTTTTTTTCATTCTTTGAATACTTCCGGTATGGAGACTATGGTAAGGATAGTTTTAATAACCAGTTCGGACAATTAAATAGCAACAGGGTTCTGTAATGATATATTACATTATCTGATCAGATAAAATGTCCCTGAGTAATCCTATGTTTAAAAGTGCAAAAAATGCAAAAATGTCAAAATATCGAAAATTAAATTTCAATAACTGAATACATATTATACATTATTGGAATCTGCATTACATCAGATATCTAAATGACTATTCAAAAAAAGTAGGGGATATTTGATTTTTAAGTGTTATTAAAGTCACCTAATGAAACTGACGAAGAAACAAATGACCATTATAAGGGTAAAATGATACCCGGGGTCAAACAGCAAAGTTACCACAGCATCACAACAAAGTCAGTAACGGGTAAATCCTCCTCTGTTTGCTAAACAAGCATTGATTCGACATGGCATACTCCTAATGAGACGTCTAAGGTCATTTTGGTCCAGATTGTCCCATTCCTGTTGCAACACAGCAGCAAGTTCTTGGACATTGGCAGGACGTTGTTGTTGTTGACGTTGATGTAACCTCTGTCCAAGCATGTTCCAGACATGCGCGATGGGGGAGAGGTCGGGACTCAGTGCTGGACAAGGTAATGTGGTGATGTTCTGTTGTTGGAGGTAACCTGTAACAATCCTGGCCCTGTGACATCTTGTGTTGTCATCCTGGAAGATGAAACGGCGGCCATGAAATCGTGCGAACGGCACAACATGGACTGCCAAGATGTTTTCCCGGTAGTACTGGCCTGTAACACGCCCTGCAACAACATGTAAAGCCGTTCTTCCAGCAACAGTGATGCCTCCCCACACCATAACAGTACCACCCCCAAATCAATCATGTCTGATGACGTTAACGTCTTGGAATAGCTCGTTTCGACGACGCCACACCCTCCTACGTCTGTCCAAAAAATCAACAGTGAACCTTGACTCTTCTGAAAACATCACATTGCTCCAGCGTCGATTATTCTAGTGTTGACGATCCCTACACCAACGACGTCTTGCCTGAATGTGGTGATCTCTCAAACAAGGGATCACGTGAGGACGTCGGGCGCGAAGGTGACCCCTATGCAGTCGATTCCGAATGGTCTGGCCATTCACTCTCATACCAGTCTCTGTTTGAAGACGAGCGCTGTTCTGATTTGCTGTGATGACACGATTTATCAAGGCCAAGGTACGGATAAATCGACCCTGGGCTTGATGATCCCAGGCATCACCTGCATTCCATGTTGTCACATGTAACTGGAAATGTTTCTTCTGTTAGGTTCTATAGTGACTTTTTTCGTAGTCATTTGCATATTTTAGTATTATGCCCCCGAAATCAAATATCCCCTACTTTTTTTTGAATAGTTTATAATAATGTTTTTTGAAAATCAGTAAAAATAAAAAAAATAATGAGGATTTTCGATTTTCAGTTTGCTATTTGACCTATTACAGACATTTCAAAGCCTAAACGGACTGTTTCATACACAAAACTACCTATAGGTCTCTTAATAGAGAAAGTTGAAGAAAAATCGCTGCAGCAGTTTTCGAGATACAGACGTTCAAAAACGCTCAAAATCAGAAAATACTTGATTTCAGCGTGCCATATTTTACTTCTTGTTCATGGTATTTGTAAGAAAATGCAGGCAACCCAACGATACCTTAATTGTGTTAATCCGTTGATATTATTTTTTGCGTTTATTTCCATTTATATTCATTTTTGCGTTTTTTTCAAAATATCGGCCATTATTTCGACTACTTCCGGTTTACAGATTGTGTTGAAATTGCTTTACCCGATGGTCTGACCACATGGCTTTATGTTCCCAGAATTTTAGAAATGTTTCGGCCATAAAACAAGACTTTAGCTTACAAACTGAGCAGAAAGGAAAAAAATTGAAAAATAAAGGGCGATAACTCGGAATGAAACTTATATTTCTGGAATCGGATGGTCTTCAGGTATCCAAAAATGTAGGTCAAATTTGAAAATTTTTCAAACACTAGAAGTCAGTGACAAAGTTTCAAAATTTCGAAATTTTCAACTGCTATCATCTGAGAAAAGACTTGATGTTTCCGAAAATGTCATTTGTAGGACAATAGGTACAGAATTGATGAGTCTACGGCATTTTTTAAAGTTTTTTGGCACCGCACGAAATTCAGCCACTTTCGGTCTGTGCAGAAGTTTCAAATATGGTCTAAGGAGTGGCCAACAGATGGTTCATTATAGAAATAATGTCTGAGGTCGCTATCTGGTACAGGCACTGAGAAATAGGCTCCACAAAAATATAAAAATATAATAATAAATAATAATAATAATTTTAGTTATCACAATAGGCTTTCAGACAAAAGTCTGAAAGCCTAACTAGACCTGCAAGCAGCACTGAAATGGCTTTCAGGAATCAGACAGGAAGTGTGTCATACAAGAGCTCATTCATCGAGCTAGAAAACGATACTTTAATTGTTTTAATTCAGTGACACCCGCCTGAGAAATCGTGATTTTTGCAAGAGTACCAATTTTTTATTGTATTTTCTTTTCTTTTTTTTAACTTTTGATACGCCCACATTTTCATGTGGACGTATTATGTTGTCGCCCCCGTCCGTCCGTCCGTCCACAATTGTTTGTGGACTCTCTACAGGTCACAATTCTTACCCGATTTTGACGAAACTTGAAATATAGGTTTATCCCCCAAAGATCTCGGCTGCTTTCGATATTGGCATGTATCAGATCAAAACTTCATGGATTATGGCCCCTGATTGTACATAAAATCATGTTTTTAGCTTGTGGACCCTAAAGAGGTCACAATTTTGAACCGATTTTGATGAAACTTTACATTCATGTTTATAACCCTAAGATCTTGGTTCCTTTCGATCTTTGCACCTATCGGAACGTAATTTCCTGAATTATTGCCCCTGATTGTCCGAAAAATCACCTATTTTAGCTTATGGTACCTCTGGAGGTCACAATTATTATCCGATTTAAAAAACCGTTCGAATATATCACCGTTACACCCTAAGGAAGGTCAAATTCAAATTTCTGAAAAATGGCCGCCGTTCGTACGAGAATACTGTTAAAAAAATGGTATATCAAGGTTGTGGACCCTGTAGAGGTCACAATTTTAATTCAATTTTGATGAAACTTGAAATGCGTGGTTATAACCCATAGATCTTGGTTCTTTTCAATATTTGCGCATATCGGATCGTAACTTCCTGAATTATGGCCCCTGATTATACGCAAAATCGCCTTTGTTTAGCTTGTGGTCCCTCTGGAGGTCACAATTATTATTTGATTTAAGAAATCGTTTGATTATATCACCGTTACACCCTAAAAAAGGTTGAGTTTGAATTTCGGAAAAATCGGACTAATATTGCCATACAAAAAGGCCGCCGATCGTACGCGAATACTGTTTAAAATGGTATATCAATGTTGTGGACCCTGTAGAGGTCACAATTTTAATTTGATTTTGATGAAACTTGAAATGCATGGATATAACCCAAAGATCATGGTTCCTTTCGATATTTGCGCATATCGGATTGTAACGCCCTGAACTATGGCCCCTGATTATACGCAAAATCGCCTTTGTTTAGCTTGTGGTTCCTCTAAAGGTCACAATTATTATCTGATTTAAAAATCGTTTGATTATATCACCGTTACACCCTAAGGAAGGATGAGTTCGAATTTCGGAAAAATTGGACCAAAATTACCATACAAAATGGCCGCCGTTCGTATGCGAATACTGTTGAAAATTGGTAAATCAAGTTTGTCGACTCTGTAGAGGTCCCAATTTTAATTCGATTTTGATGAAACTTGAAATGCATGGATATTACCCAAAGATCTTGGGTCCTTTTGATACTTGCGCATATCGGATCGTAACTTCCTGAATTAATGCCCCTGATTATACGCAAAATCGCCTTTGTTTAGCTTGTGGTCTCTCTGGAGGTCACAATTATTATCTGATTTAAAAAATCATTTGATTATATCACCGTTACACCCTAAAGAAGGTTGATTCTGAATTTCGGAAAAAATTGGACCAAAATTGCCATACAAAGTGGCCGCCGATCGTACGCGAATACTGTTAAAATGGTATATCAATGTTGTGGACCCTGTAGAGGTCACAATTTTAATTTGATTTTGATGAAACTTGAAATGCATGGATATAACCCAAAGATCTTGGTTCCTTTCGATATTTGCGCATATCGGATTGTAACTTCTTGAATTATGGCCACTGATTATAGGCAAAATCGCCTTTGTTTAGCTTGTGGTTCCTCTAGAGGTCACAATTATTATCCGATTTAAAAAATCGTTTCATTATATCACCGTTACACCCTAAAGAAGGGTGAGTTTGAATTTCGGAAAAATTGGACCAAAATTACCATACAAATAGCCGCCGTTCGTATGTGAATACTGTTGAAAAATGGTATATCAAGGTCGTCGACCCTGTAGAGGTCCCAATTTTAATTCCATTTTGACGAAACTTGAAATGCTTGGATATTACCCAAAGATCTTGGGTCCTTTTGATATTTGCGCATATCGGATCGTAACTTCCTGAATTAATGCCCCTGATTATACGCAAAATCGCCTTTGTTTAGCTTGTGGTCTCTCTGGAGGTCACAATTATTATCTGATTTAAAAAATCGTTTGATTATATCACCGTTACAAGCTAAGGAAGGTTGAGTTCAAATTTCGGGAAAATAGGACCAAAATTACAATACAAAATGGCTGCTGTTTGTACGCGAATACTGTTAAAAAATGGTATTTCAAGGTCGTGTACCCTGTAGAGTTCACAATTTTAATTTCGATTTTGATGAAACTTAAATTGCGTGTTTATAACCTAAATATCTTGATACTTTTCGATATTTGCGCATATCAAATTGTAACTTAATGAATTATGGCCTTTGATTGTAGGAAAAATCACTTTCGGTTTTGCTTGTTCTCTATCCATCTCTCGAAAATGTGGGCGTATCCTGCCTGGCAGCCGCTGGTTTTGTGTTTTTTTCCCAAATATCTGATATTTTTTTGACTGCTTCTGGTTATTGGATCAATGTCGGGATAGTTTTAACAAGTTGTTTGGATAGATATCTTTATGTACCAGAAGTGTCAGAAACATCTATTCAGTAGTTGTTTTTAAAAAAGATAAATAAAAAACATTTTCAATAATTTAACGATTTTTCAACTTTTTTATTATACGCCCACATTGAAATGTGGTCGTACATTGCCGTCGTATATTGCCATGAGACAAAGAAGCCGATTGATTTTCAGCGATTTCCGATAATAACTGTCAGAGTTATGGCCCTTGATCACTTTAAAAAATCTTTTGGATGCTCTAGAGGCCAAAGTTAATATCCGATTGACTTTAGATTTATACACAGTGTTTATTAAAGTCATGAGACGAAGAAGGCTATCACCTCAAAAAATCTTGTGGACGCTCTAGAGGCTAAAGTTAATAACCGATTCACTTTAAATTTATACACAGTATTTAAGGTCATGAAATCAAGTTGCCTATTGATTTTCAGCAATTTCCGATAATTACTGTCAGAGTTATGGCCCTTGATCACAATTGCTTGTGGACGCTCTAGAGGCCAAAGTTAATATCCGATTTCTGATAATTACTGTCAGAGGTATGGCCCTTGATCACATCAAAAATTCTTGTGGATGCTCTAGAGGCCAAAGTTAATATCCGATTGACTTTAGATTTATACACAGTGTTTAAGGTCATGAGACGAAGAGGCCTATTGATTTTCAGCGTTTCCGATAATTACTGATTGAGTTATGGCCCTTGATGACTTTCAAAATTTTGTGGACACTCTAGAGGCTAAAGTTAATATCCGATTGACTTTAAATTTATACAAATTGTTGAAGGTCATGAGACGAAGAAGTATAGTGAGTTTCAATGAATTTAGATAACTTGAACAGCATGGAGGAGAACTTTATCAAAGCCAAACAAATTCCAATGATTTTCCAGGGTTCCCGCGGTCCTTGAAATTCCTTGAATATCCTTAAATTTAAAATTTCATTTTCAAGGTCTTGAATATCCTTGAATTTCGCGGAAATAGGAAAATATCCTTGAATTTCAGTTGAGATCCTTAATTTTGGACAGACGAGCTTATTTCTGTCCGTTCGCGGTGATAGAAATTCGTCAGCGATTATTTACGGCAGATAACAACAGGCACACGTAGCGATCGTCTCTCCGTGAGTAAGTATGCCGACCACGTGACTTGTACAAAATGGCAGCTATTTTTAGATCATGTGATATCAACGATGTCGATGATTGGCTTATAAGAATGAATCGGGAATTGATATATTCAGAAAATTTCTAGATTTAATTATCTGTACATTTCTGAATTGTCACATCTGTGTATTTTAATATTTAGCCTACAGATCGCCAAATTCAGAAAATTTCTGAATTGTGAGATTCGTATATTATACAGATCGCCAAATTCAGAAATTTTCTGAATTCTCAGCTTCGTATATTATACCGATCGCAAAATTCAGAAAATTTCTGAATTGTCAGACCTGTGTATTATATATACCAATCGGCAAATTCAGAAAATTTCCTTTTTATCTGTACAGATAATTAAATATAGAAATTTTTTGAATTTATAATGCCCCGAATGAATCGCCCGACAATTTACGCTGGACACGGGCACATGAGCAATTTAATCACCGGCGAAAAACATTCGGCCGAAAATATCTAACATGATAGATACGAGCGATTGATCGGGCGAATGGTTCGGACAAAGTCGTCGTCGCCCTAACGGGCACTGCACAGGCGTATTTTTAAAAATCGCCGCGATCCGGCGAAAAAATACTGTCGTCTGTCCCCCACAAATAGTTGATATGGAAATCCAGTTTAGATTATGCTTGTTATACTAAACAATAACTCTGGCGTATACCTACACCTGTCAATCAACTGATCTAAAGAAACAGCTGTGTTTTGTCACGTAATAACAAGATAAGCTTATGACATTTATAAAGTCGAACGACCTTCGCCAGGCAGCAAGAGCCAAAAAGACCGATATTTCGGAAATAGACGAACAAATATCTAAACTTGAAAAACTATTAAAACAACAATTGGGTATTAATAATCAGCAATTTAACGTCAATAAACTGAACTACTTTTATTCGTACTTTAGTTTAATCAGTGGTCTGAATCAATAAGGGAAATAACTCTGTTTTAAAAATGGTGGGAGTTTTTCCATTGAGCCGAAAAGCGATCTGTTATAATAAAAAAAAAAACAGTTTATGTCTTCAATTCCTTTTAAATACGAGATTATAAGGATAGTTGGTAATGTTTTGGTTACTTTTAAGATGAAAAATTGTAATTTTAGGCTAAGAAATTCCTTGAAAATCCTTGAATTTGTCTTAAATTTATCCTTGAAGATCCTTGAAAAAATGTTTGACGAAGCCGCGGGAACCCTGTTTTCTGATAATTACATACTGAGTTGTTACTTTTAATCAGATTTTAGTGTATTATAAATATTTCATTACCGAAAAAAGTAAAATATGCGACAACTCTTGTTGACTGCCCGGACGATTTAGCTGCTGTGGGCGTATGTTTCGTTGCCTGGCAACCTATGTTTCAAAGATTGAGGCCATTTTATGACACCTTAAATTAGTTCAAACCTTTTCCTTTTGGATTCAGGCTATGGACCACCGATAGGACCCTGCGTTAAAAAAGTTTCAGAAAATTCGTAAGTGTCGTTTTCAAGAAACAGGCCTCTAAAAAGGCTTCAAAAATGGAAAATACTACATTTTAGGCGTACCATAATTTATTTTCTAACCATCGAAAATGTACCATTGATATGCCATATAATAGACCGTTAATGGGGCTATCCTATGACAATTTACTTCTTTTGGTCCGGTAATATCTGACCAAGATATTCAGCTTTTCGCAAGAGCACAAATTTTTTATCCTTTTTTTTTTCATTTTTTAAATACTTCGGGTATGGTGATTATTTTAGAGATAGTTTTAATAACCGGTTTGGGCATTTAAAAAGTCGCAGGGCTCTGTAAGGATATATTTATTACATTATCTAATCAGTTAAATACACCAGGAAATCCTATGTTCAAAAGTGCAAAAATATCAAAATATCGAAAATTTAATTTCAGTGTTTCAATACATATTACTAGATCAGTATCTGGTGAAGGCGGTCACTGTTCATTAAAAGTCCAATTCCAAATTCATTTCTATATTTCTTTATATACAGTTTTTAAAATACATTATTTACAAAATCATATTAAATGGGTACTATAAACGTCCTAACTCCTAACCCTATCTCCTATCTCCAATATATTCATGTATCTGAATATTTCTCATTTTCTGTCTCTTCTTCTTCTTCTTTTGGTGTTTAACGTCTGTTTCCACTTAAGTGATATCACAGACAAGACATAGGAGAGCCGAAGCTGCTTCCTGATTTTTAGAATATGATTTTGCAATCTTTCCATTTTGGCCTTAGGCCATGGATTTAGGTTTTAGTGGGAAGTTCTTCCCTTTATTTAATAAAAACACATCGCTGGTAGATGATCTCTTCTGTTTCTGGATTGGTAGATGTCTTCTTTGTGGGATTTGTGTTTAGGTGCCAGGCCTGTCTTCTCGTGGCCTCCCCTTACTCCACTATCCCACTGGTATTTGTTTTGGCAGAATAGTGTTTAGATGCCGAGCCCGTCTGATCATGACTCCCTCTTACTCCACTATCCCGCCAGTTTAGTAGATGTTAGTAGTAAATTAAACTAATATAAAATTAAATAAATAAAGAGAGTATAATAAAGTTGTAGTCAAATAAATTGAAGGTAATAAAATAAAGTAAATTAAAGTAAAAGTAAAGTAAAAGTAAAGTAAAGATAAAGTAAAATGAATTAATTAAAATTTATTAGTTAACATAAATTAAAGGTAATAAATAAAAATAAAGTAAATAAAAATAAAGTAAATAAAAAAAAAATAAAGTAAATAAAAATAAAGTAAATTAAGGTAAAATAAAGATAAAGTAAAATGAATAAATTAAAATAAAGTTGTAAGGTGGTTGGGCTTCCTTCGAGAGGACGTTTTTACTTACCCACCCTACGTCGTATAAATAAAAAAGTTAAGATAAAAAATAAGTAGAAAAATAAAAAGATAAAAATAAATGTATGGAGACGTTATCTAGCCGTGACCCTTTCTTATTTCACTAATTTACTTAGTCCAACTGTGTCCATTAGGGTGTGGATTTCTTCGAAGATTTGTAGCTTCAGATCTGGTCTAGGGAAGAGTAGGTTCTTAGTGTTGAATGGTATGTTATTGGTCTTCATCAATCTCACTAAGTCCCGTCTCTCTTCCTTGTAACCCTCGCAGTCTACCAGGATATGGTTGGTGGTACACTCTTCTCCGCACTCACAGACGATAACTTGGTGTTTGTAGTCTCGCAGCCGCTCTTTCACCCTTAGTTTCGATATGAGTCTGCATATATCTCGTCTAGGGTGGTTGGTCGCTGTCTTGGTGTAGATCTCGTCATCCAGTCGGAATCTGTATGTGTCAAGTTCAACGAGATTTAATTGACCTGTCTTTTGACCATACTGTAGATTTCCGTGGTGCTGTAGTCTATGAGGCGGGGTGTAGCTGTGTCCTTGAGACCCTCGTTGGCGAGTCGATCTGCCTCCTCGTTTCCTTTAATGTTGACATGTGATGGAATCCACACGAGCTCTAATTTGCTTCCCTTCTCTAGGACCCTCTGATATAGCTGCCTGATTTCCAAAATGACTTCTGGTCTTGATTCCGAGTTGTCATTTTGGATTGAAATCAGACTGCTCAGAGAATCGCTTGGAATGACGAACTTGCTTGTCTTTTGGTGGGAGATCCATGAAATAGCGTCACGAATGGCAACAAGCTCTGCAGTGTACACCGAACAGTTATTGGGCAGTTTCCTGCTTATTCCCTGTTCCCCGTTTGGCAGGTATATTCCAAACAAGCTGGTGCCCCTTTCAGGATTGCGTGAGCCATCCGTGTACACATGGTCCCAGTTGTCTTCCAAATGTTCTAGTGAGAAAGCACGTGCAGCACTGGGGTTATTTTTCTTGTCGGTTTTCTGTAGTAGATCTAGATTGACCAGCGGTATAGGGAGCGTCCAAGGGGCGACAACTGGGGGGTCGTGTTTATTTATCACGAGCTCCCCCAGTCGTAGTTCCTTGATCGTTTCTCTGATACCCTGGCTGAAGGTTTTCTTTTTGGGATCTCTTACATATTTTGTCTTTTGTAGACTGACAAATGTTGGGGATCTTTCACCTAGTTGTGATATCTTGACCCAATACCTTGTCGCCAGTTCTTTTCTTCTTAGGGATAGGGGCAACTCCCCGACTTCTTGTAGTAGTGCCTCTCGCCTAGTCCCGAGCCCTACGCCAGTCGCAATACACAGAGCTTTGTATTGAATGGTGTCAAGCTTGCTTGAGTGTTTTGGCACGCAGTTCATGAAGGCCAAAGAGCCGTATTCTAATACAGAACGTATTAGAGCACGATATATCATCATTAGTGTAACTCTATTGGCGCCCCACGTACTGCCCGTTAATTTTCTCATTAAGTTTAGGATTTTGGAGCATCTATCTACAGTCCAGTCGATGTGCGGTTTCCAGGTCAACAGTCGGTCAAAGATTACGCCAAGGAACTTGGTTTGGTCTTTAAACTGGATGGTTTTCCCGTTCATACACAGAGTCATTCTGTTTATCCCTCTATCCCTGCTCACAAGCATGCAGACTGTTTTCTTCTCCGAGACTTTAAATCCCCAATCGTTTGCCCATGTCATGAATTTGTCTAAGGCTTTTTGCATATTCTTTTGTAGTTCACAGAAGCTCGTCCCATTTCTCCATATGGTACTGTCATCGGCAAATTTAGCCAAGTCAGTTCTGGAATCGAGGTAGGACGATTTGTGAATGTCATTGATCATGATGTTGAAGAGAGTGGGACTGATAACAGACCCCTGAGGCGTGCCATTTTCTAATGTTTGCTCGGCACTCAGGAATCTGCCAACATTCACCTGTATCCTTCTATCGCTCAGAAAGCTTTTAATCCACCGAAACATTATGCCCGTTATACCGATACGTCCTAACTTGAAGAGCAGCCTGTCTAACCAAACTAGATCGAAAGCCTTGGTCAGATCTACGAACACAGCACATAACAGGTTTCCCGAGAGAAGTGCCTGCGACATGACTTGCTGTAGCCTAACCAAGTGGTCCATTGTTGATCGTCCTTTCCTGAACCCACTTTGATTTTCGTCGATCAACCGGTTGCTCTCCAGAACTGTAATCGGATATTAACCATTGTTTCTAAGGTTTTGCATAGTGTGGATGTCAAACTTACTGGTCGATATGACTCTGCCTTGTTATTCTCTTTCCCAGCTTTCAGAAGAGGGATGACGTTTGCTTTTCGCCATTCTTTAGGTACCTCTCCTGAAAGCCAAGATGTGTTGAAGAAGTTTAGTAGTATCGCTTTGGCGTTTCTTGGTAGATGTTTGAGCATGGAGTACTTTACTTTGTCCTCCCCAGCCGCACTATCCTTCTTGAGGGAAAGAGCCTTATTTAACTCTCCCTCAGAGAAGGGTAGGTTGATTGGTTCAGCCACTTCATTAGATTCAATTACTAATGAAGGGTGCTGCGAGTAAAAGATTTCCTTCCTCTTCAGAAACTCTGGTGATTGGTTTTCGTCTTTGCTTGCGTCAGCAAAAGTTTTTGCTAGTAGGTCTACTTTTTCCTTGCCGTTGGTAACGTACTTCTCTCCATCTTCAAGGTTTGGTACGTTGAATGATTTGCGTTTCCCGTTCATGGCGTTCAGCTTCTTCCAGACGGCACCCGTTTGCGTGTTTTTATTCAACGCATTACAGAATGTCATCCAGTGCCCACTTTGTGCCTTTTTTATGGTCTCTCTTGCAGCGTATTTCAACTTAAGGTAATTTTGGTGGTTTGCTTCATTGTAGTGGCGTTTCCGTAGGCGGAGGGCCCTCCTTCTGTCGTTGACCGCCTTCTGACATTCTGGTGACCACCATGGTTTTCTAGTCCTTGGTTTTCCACCAGAAGTCTTTGGAATGGAGTCGTTAGCAGCACCTATAATAGAGCTTGTAATGTTGGTAGCGTACACGTCGATGTTGGTATCGATGATATCTTCTTCCTACACGGAATTTAACCCAATCAGCTTCTTTCATAATCCAATTGGGTCTCCCGTTATAGACTTCCCTGGTTGCTTCGGCCTGAATGCAGAATTCTATCAGGAGATGGTCGCTGCCAAGTGTTTCGTCTTCGTGTACTTGCCAGTCGCAGCGGTTTGCCAGACCAAGCGTACAGAACGTGAGATCTAGGTGCGAAGGTGGGGCATTTCCTCCGACAAAAGTAGGGCTCTCATCGTTCAGCATGCATAGGTCGTTTGCTTCTATTATTGAGCATAGGCTAGTCCCCCGGCAGTCATTCCTCGGCGACCCCCACAGGACGTGTTTTGCGTTGAAATCCCCGCAAAACACTGATTCGCCCTGTGGAAGTTGATCGAGAAAGGACTGGAAGTCAACTGGTTTTTTCGTGACATCTGGGGGTACATAGACATTCACTATTGTCAAATTCGTATTATTGCTCAATGTGATGGCTATGCCCATTGCTTCTAGAGGTCCTTCTACGTCCAGTGAAACAGAAATATAATTTAGGTTATCACGGATATAGATGGCAATGCCGCCGCCACGTGTCGTACTTCCTGGTCTGTCCCTTCTCTCACAAGTGTATCCGGGTATGTAGATGTCTTTCGAGGTTGGTAGTAACTTGGTTTCTTGGAGGCAAATTACATCCCTGAGGTTGCGTGTGATGTATTTTCTCAGCTCAGCACATCTGGGGGCCAGTCCATTAACATTAAGTTGTAGAACTTTAACCTGGCCCGCCATGATGATTGTCTGGATGGATGCCTCTCTGTATTCTCTATTTATTGTTCAATTGGCGTTTCACATTCCATAGGAGGTACCTCATTAGTGTTCGTCTTTGGTGTTAAAACCGGCAAGCAACTGGGCATATCGCCAGTGCTGTAGTGACGAACATTAGATATCCTTCTACGGAGTGCGAGGTTTGCCATTTGATCACCTTTTGTGGTTTCTTCGTCGTCGTCTTCTTCTCTTGATCTTTTTTTTACTATGTTGATTGAGTTTATCATGACACACAGGACATCGGCGTTGACCATGTGTGTCCTTACTTTGCCGAGTAAGCTTTCCATCTTGGTAGTTTGGTCCTCATTGGATACGGCCACCCTGAGGAACTCGATCATGAAGTTCATGAAGCCACTTTCCGTTTTAAATTTAGGAATGAAGTGTTCTTCATGACTCTTCGTTTTCGGTTCCTCTTTTTTTTTCTTGGGTGTCTTCTGTTTGACCTCTGCAGGTTTGGTAGATATGTTCCTCTCTTTCTTCTTCTTGTCTTTACCTTTAGGGGTGGGGGTTACATCGAATGTCAAGAGAGTCCGTGCTGAAGCTTGCTTTGGTTCCACCACCGGTTCTCTGACTACTTTTGCTTCCCTCTCCTTGTTTTTGACTTGTTGGGTTGCCTCCCTAAAGGTAAGTTTGTCTTTGCTTTGCAGGCGTAGCGCTGCTTTGGTCGCTAGAATTCTTGGGCATTGCGGGGAGTTGGCTGCGTGGCTGCCCTTGCAGTTTGAGCAGTTAATTTTACTACCCACCCTACACTCAGCCACCGCGTGTTCTCCTCCGCATTGGGCGCATATGGCTTTTCCTTTACAGTACTTTACCGTATGTCCCAGTTTCTGGCATTTGGTACACTGTCTCACCCTCTGAACATAGGGGTGGGTACGGCGGTTGAGGTACACGATTTTAAGGGCCTCAGGTGCGGAACCTTTCTTGAAGGACAGGGCGACGCTTCCCTGATCCTTCCCCTGGGCCACATTAAACCGGTATACCTCGGTAGCTTGGTACCCCCTCTCTGTTAAATCTTCCAGAATTTCCTCCCCGGTATATTCGGCCGGTATCCCATGAACAACCACCTTATCAATAGACAAGGTGATCGGTTCGGACACTGTCACGGTCATACCGAGAAGTGCGTTCTGAGCTAGCGCCAGATCCATCTCAGACCTACTTTTCAAGGCAAGTCTAAGTTGTCCTGACACAGTTATCTTTAAGTCGGGTATGTTAGTAATACCCCACTTACTCTTTAGTTCCTTCCCCACTGCCGTAAGTTTGGCTCCTTGAAAGGACTTGCCTTCCAGTGGCCTCAAAAATATAAAAATATAAAAATAAATAAAGATAGGAATGTGGTATATCCTATATAATATATAGCTGAAAAAGGGGTAAAAAGTATAAGGTAAAAAAAATAGATTATATTAGGGGTGAAAAATATGAGATAGAGAGAGAATTTAAGAAAATAAGCTTATTAAAGTAAATTATTAAATTAAAGAAAATAAAATAAAAAAGTAAATTAAAGTAAAATAAACAAAGAAAGTAAATAAAGTAAAATAAACAAAGAAAATAAACAAAGAAAATAAACAAAGAAAATAAACAAAGAAAATAAAGGGGACGTCTCACTTTCCCCACATCTATTGTTTAGAGTCAAGGTCCACTAGGCCATGACTGATTAAACAACAAAGGGGGTTTAAGGGGATTTAAAGTATAGTCTGTAATAAGTTTGTGACACTTCAACATAGTAAATAAATACCTTTTTATAGTGTAAATATTTATAAAGTTTTAGTGCGGGTTTAGTCCCTGATATGTGGAGGCGTGGAATCATAAGCCCAATTCCTAAATCTTCGACAAAGGACCCAGTGACGAAGTAGTTAAGTTTAGTGCCAAAACCAGCTGTGATATTTTAAAAAGGCGGAGGCAAACTTTATATCCATGTTCATGAATGGGTTATTATTTTTAGCCTATTGTAGATATGAATTTTAAAATTTCCTCCGTATGTATGTTTTTTCTGTTATTTGTATTTTACTATGCTTATTTATTTGTGTCTATGTAATGTTCATCTCGTCTCTCATAATTCTTAATGAATGGCAGTTTTTAGCATATTTTAATTTATGAATGTGATGTATTTATAACTGGTGAGACATTAATAAACAACTACTACTACTACTACTACTATAATAAGTATAGATATATAATGAACAGATACATATATTAACTAAATAAAAATAGATATATAAATTGTATAGCTCTGCAGTCAGCTCTGACTCTGGCCTTCATCTTCTCTACATTCTCTAGGACTGCTATCGTGTCCTCCTCTGAAGGGTGATAATGTTGAGGAAGAGGAGATGCTAGAATACCATCGCGAATGGTAACCCTAGCTGTACAGTACTTTTTGCAACATTCCCAGTATATGATAGTATTACTCTGAATTTAAAACCACCCAACTCTAAATTCTGACCAACTTTAGTATTAGCAATGTATTTAAAGTTAACCAGAGCGTTCGCCATTTTGGAATAACCATTTGTAATTCAGAGGAGCTATATTATATATCAACTGATAAGCTGTGATTAAATATCAGTAGTTTAATTGGTTTTATTTCAAATTAATTATTACATCAAAACAGCTCACAATGTAAATTTATTAGTAAACTGATTTCACTTATTTCCCCAATCTACTGATGGTGGGAAGTGTTCGACATTAACAATAATTAGAGTGAGAAGTTAACACCAGTTACACTATACTTAATTAAAACAGACTATAGCCCTACACCCACGGTCTACTAACCTCTTAATCCTTTATCAAAACATTCAAATGTGGGGAAAGTGAGACTAAACCAAAATAAACAAAGAAAATAAAGTAAATTAAAAAAAAATAAAGTAAAATAAAATAAAAGACTGATGAAGAATGCAAAATATAAAGAAAGTAAACCTTATACCCTGTAAAGGTGTAAAGATAAAAATAAAAACAACCTTAAATCTACTTTTGGACTAGATGATCTTTGTAGTATCTAGTAGTCTTTCTGGATTTGAGAAGTCTTTTGGAGTCTTAGCTAGGCTACTTTATCTAGGATAAATTTAGTCGATAGCTATGGAGCTCTGATGCTTTAGGTGTTGTCAGTACGAAGACTAATTTTCTGTCTCTGTATGTAGGGTTATTTAAAGCAACTAATTTGCATACCCACAAAAGGTCATCATTTCAACAAATCAAATGATAGATAAAATAAAAAGGGTTAAATTGATATATATATAAATAAATTTCATGGTTAAATAATTAATAGAATTGGTTAATAGGGTTTAAGCCATAAATAGTAAAAGGTGTTGACAGCCTGATCTGACTCCATTGTTAATTATATAAATCTTTGCTTAAGATTTCTCTTAATAAGCCTGCTGGCAATTTTAGGCAATTACCTTTATAGACTTTAAATCAAAATATTAACACTAAAAGTACAGACAGACAGACTGGTAATATAAAGTCAGCCATATTGAAAAATATAAAATTAAGAAATAAATTATCCCTACTTTAAATAAAATTTGAAAATTAAATTAAAATTAAGATCACTATTCGCTGATACATATTACTATTAGTGCAGAAAATCATCAAAGCCACCACCAACCCTCCAACAGATATAAACAAACCTAAACCAGATAAACCACCAGTGAGAATAACAATACCATTTCAAGGCAAAATATCATACAAAATCAGAAGACTCTTAACCCCTACAGGCATCCAGGTAACATTTTCTAAAGGAAGACCCTTAAAGATCTCCTGAAGGCCAGTGGCAACTAAACCCAACCCAACAACCAAATCCGAAAGAATGTGTTTATGAAATCACCTGCATATGTGACAGTAAATACATGGGAGAAACAAGACAACCCTTGGATAAGAGAATTAGTCAGCATAAATCAAAATCCTCCACTACCAACTCAGCTGTGGCCCAACATATTCTATCCAACCCAGGACACAGAATTAAAACATATAAAACTTTGGCAGCCCATCTACCGATAGAGAAAACCCGCAAACTTATAGAAGCTATACACATTAAAAGAAACAGTCCAGACCTCAACCGCGACACAGGGATTTTCCTATCCAGTGCTTATGATGAACTTATTAAATAATTAATATTTGTCTTTCTCTATAGTCATATCTTTATTAGTATTATTTGTCCTATTTTCCAACATTAGTATCAAATTTATCTGTTAAATCCAACTACAAATTAAACAATAAGAATTAGTTAGTTTAGACTATTGTACTTCCAATCACAAAGAGATCACAGCTATCACAAGTTAATTATCGTTATCTAAACTAACATGCTACATCATAACTGTAATGTATGTATATCCTTATTCTGTTGGTAGATTGAACTCATCATTATAGCTTAAATCCACTCCTGGCTTTAATTAAGCTTAGTGTTAATTAGTTTGTTTTTTTAAACTCCTTTGATCTTGTTGCTGTCCTGTATGGTTTCATGAACTGTTGTTATAGTTTTTCTGTATATATTGATCTTATAATTTTTGTTTTACTGTATAAGCTTGATAACGTTGAGAGAATACTCTTCGAAACGTCGCCTAAATAAATTAAGTAGCTGTTATTCCATAAGTATGTGTTTTTGTGTATTGCTCTATCCAGTTACTAAATGCCTCTAAAAGAATATATTATACATCGTTAGAATCGAAATTAGGTCAGCTCTTTGAATGTGTAAACATTTTTTGAAAATCTTTTAAAATAAGAAAATTATAGAGCATTTTCAAAAACTTTAAGATTTTTCGACTTTCGTTTTATATCCTATTCCAGACATTTCAAAGTCTTATTGGAAGTCTTCATCAACCTCCGAAGGGACTCTTGACAGAACAAGGCATGGGGTCAAAAGGCATGGCTTCCAGAAAAATGTTTTCACACACACTAATATATCCCAAGGAAAGATAACTCTGAATAACCGTGCGTTTATTGATGGACTCAGACTAGTAATTATTTGCCCATTGACTTCAATGTTAAATGGGTGTAACATCACAGTCTGTAGCTTTTTGCTATGGCGGTATATTAGATTCAAAATTCTAACGTGCTATCGTCTAATTTCTAACCTTAATTCATGTAACTTCTAACCTTAATTCATGTAATTTCTAACTTCTATTGATGTAATTTTTAAATCAAGACAATGTATAACTCAACTTCTTTATTTGTTCAGTGTAAATTTTAATTCTATTTCATCTTATTTATATTATTTAGACGACAAAAATCTTCTTCGTTGATGCTTTACATGTTTAGAAAATTTACACTAATTACTGCCAGAGATGTGGCCCTTGATCTCTTTAAAAAATCTTGATAGTCCATTAATGGGGCTATCTAAAGACACTTTATTTTTTGAATACTTCCGGTATGAAGATTATGGTAAAGATAGTTTTATAACCAGTTTGGGCAATTAAATAGCGACAGAGTTCTGATATATATTACAATATATGATCAGATAAAATGCCCCTGAGAAATCCTATGTTTTAAAGTGCCAAAAATGTCAAAATATCAAAAATTTTAATTTCAATATTACTGGAATCGGATGGACTTCAGGGGCCGTATTTATAAAAATTTGTAGAGTTTTCTTAACTTTTACTCTAAGACTTCCCAAAACAACATTTAGTCAAAAGTTACTCTCTAGAAATATTTATAAAGGGTCTTAGAGTTACTTTTAACTAAATGTAAGACTTGGGTACTAACCAAACTAAATCTGTCACAAAAAGAATCGCACCCATGTCCATTCGATATCTCCTTATCAACTCGTCATTGTTGTACTCCACTAAGAAATCTCTGCTTGTTTTAAACTCTCTTAGGCGGCGTACACGGACGGCCATGTTAACCAAGATAAGAGTACTTTTAACAAGTTAGGAGTGCTACAGGAGGTTTCCTAAATATGTGTCATAGTTAGGAGTAATTCTTAAAGTAAAATGTTTTATAAATAGGTCTAAGGGAAATCTACAAAGTTAGGAGTAATTTTTGACAGTTTAGAGTTGATTTCAACTCTTAGAATATTTATAAATACCGCCCCAGGAATCTAAAAATGTAGGTCAAATTGGAAAATTTTGAAAAATAAAAAAAAAAGTTTCTTAATTTTGTTTTTTCAATTTTCGAACGACTATAGTCCCATAGGAATTTTCGAATTTGAAAAATGTGGGATAGCCATTTTCTTGGGAAAGATTCGGGGTTTACAAAAATGTCATTTGTATGAAAATAGGTACAGAATTGAAGAATCTGCGGCTGTTTTTTGATTTTTTGACTTCGTACAAAATTCGACCACTTCCGGTCCTCGCAGAAGTTTCAAATATAGCCCATATGTTGCAAACACATGGTTTAATTATAGAAAATGAGGTCCCAGATCGGTATCTGTTACAGGCAATGTATAACTCAACTTCTTTATTTGTTCAGTGTAAATTTTAATTCTATTTCATCTTATTTATATTATTTAGACGACAAAAATCTTCTTCGTTGATGCTTTACATGTTTAGAAAATTTACACTAATTACTGCCAGAGATGTGGCCCTTGATCTCTTTAAAAAATCTTGATAGTCCATTAATGGGGCTATCTAAAGACACTTTATTTTTTGAATACTTCCGGTATGAAGATTATGGTAAAGATAGTTTTATAACCAGTTTGGGCAATTAAATAGCGACAGAGTTCTGATATATATTACAATATATGATCAGATAAAATGCCCCTGAGAAATCCTATGTTTTAAAGTGCCAAAAATGTCAAAATATCAAAAATTTTAATTTCAATATTACTGGAATCGGATGGACTTCAGGGGCCGTATTTATAAAAATTTGTAGAGTTTTCTTAACTTTTACTCTAAGACTTCCCAAAACAACATTTAGTCAAAAGTTACTCTCTAGAAATATTTATAAAGGGTCTTAGAGTTACTTTTAACTAAATGTAAGACTTGGGTACTAACCAAACTAAATCTGTCACAAAAAGAATCGCACCCATGTCCATTCGATATCTCCTTATCAACTCGTCATTGTTGTACTCCACTAAGAAATCTCTGCTTGTTTTAAACTCTCTTAGGCGGCGTACACGGACGGCCATGTTAACCAAGATAAGAGTACTTTTAACAAGTTAGGAGTGCTACAGGAGGTTTCCTAAATATGTGTCATAGTTAGGAGTAATTCTTAAAGTAAAATGTTTTATAAATAGGTCTAAGGGAAATCTACAAAGTTAGGAGTAATTTTTGACAGTTTAGAGTTGATTTCAATGAAAATAGGTACAGAATTGAAGAATCTGCGGCTGTTTTTTGATTTTTTGACTTCGTACAAAATTCGACCACTTCCGGTCCTCGCAGAAGTTTCAAATATAGCCCATATGTTGCAAACACATGGTTTAATTATAGAAAATGAGGTCCCAGATCGGTATCTGTTACAGGCACTGAAATATCGGCTCCCCCGAGAAAAAAAAAAAATAATAATAAATAATATTTAATAATAACTAGATCTGCTACTGTCCCATGCATATATGAAAGCTTTCATATTCATCATCACGTGTAATGAAATATGTCAAGTATCTTAAAGAAGGTAACAAGAAAAAAGTATTAAAATTGGTCAAAAACCTCGCAAAGTTACAGGTTTAAATATAGTTAGAAACATTGCACCCGGGCAAAAACAAAATGATCTGAAAACATTGGTTACATCGTGGGGCATGCGCGAAACTAACAAAAAATTATGTTCGATCTGAGAAATTGGGGTATATTTTGGAGTTGTTTGGTAAATGACGGTGGATCTAAGGTGGCGGCCATAATACAATATAAAACGCGTTGAAGAATAAACAAATTTTCGTTACGGGTTTCATTCGCACCGCCCGGGCAACGTTCCGAAGGTCCGATTACCTTCAAATTTGCACCGATTGTAGCTCACATATTAAAAATAGAAGAGTGTGTGATTTAAAGAACGTTGAAAATAACTTCAAAACCCACCCCATCCATCAAAGTTGTTTTGATTAAAAATAGTCGTATTTTATCAATTTTTATAACTTTTTATATCTGATCAATGGATCTAAGTACTCATACCTATCAAACATGGAAGCATGTTCCTGAAGCAAAGGACGCAAGTTTTACAACATTTAACCGTTGCTTCAACACTTGGCTATTCCTAAACTTTTACACTGGTTGTGTTTACACGTGACTAATTAGCATTCAAAGCATTGTCCAATCAGAGGTCGTGGCACGTAAATACACTCACAATGTAGCTCGTGACTGTAGTAGACAAATATGGCAGCCCCCACAGAAAAAGAACTAGACAAGTTTACAGCCGTTGAATTTTTTTTTTCCGCTAACTCACTGACAATTAAAAACGCCGGTGTAAATGTTAAACGTCGATGAATCGAACCTTGACCTTTGCATCTTGATTGTACATAGACATTTTAGTTAGAAGCGCAAGACTTGATAATCGTGACGATTTTTTTAACAAAGGATAAATAAAATGAATTGAAAGTAGTCTATTTTTAGTAACCCATTTAACGAAGGAATCTGATTGGATCACGGTTGGGGGCCTATACCCAATCAAATTTAGTAAAGGGCTTGATAAGCTGTATGTAGTTAAGGCGACATCAAGCCTTCTAATGAAGATGATATGGAAGAGGCGATAAAATCACATTGCATTTGCAATTTCACAAGTAATTAAAACCAATTTTAAATTCTGAAAATCGATATTTTTCCGTAAATTGACTTATACATGTATAGAAAAAAACGACTAACTGCAGGTGCCAAGAACAAACGACTTGAATTTGGTACTCATGGTACCTTAGGTTCTAGCGTAGCACATGCGCAAAGTCATGACACACGGTAGGTGCCACGAACAAACCACTTGAACAAATGCAGATATCGTCTTGAAAATTTCAGGGTACCTAGGTACTAACGTGAAAAGTTCCTCGCCTCTGGTTCCAGCGTAACGCATGCGCGAAGTCAAAACAAGCTAACTTGAAAACAACCTTGTCGGCACGGAAAACATCAAAGGGGTAATTCGAATTTTTGAAATATTCAAAAACCAATCATTCGACCATGAGCCAGGTTATCCTTAAATGTATTAATTATGTACATAAGAGACAAATTCTCTAAGCCACGACCAATTGTGTATGTTTTCAAGCCCATGAATGTGGATTTTTCACTATTGCTCATTTTCAATTCAAAATTACGTCCATCATTTGCCAAAAATGAAAATTCTATTCCCGACAGTTTTTAGGCTTTTCTAAAAGGATTCCGAAAATATAATTGCCTTGTCTGTAAGTAAAATATCACCAAAGGAATATCGATTTTCACATTTCAAGATGGTGGCACTTCCGGTTTGTGCTACAATTTCCATTTTTTGTGTACGAATCAGTAGTGCCGTAGCTAGTAAAAAATAAAAAATTCAAGGCAATCTGACCTATATTTCTTCGATTTTTTGAGAATTTTGATCCTTAATTTCTCAAAGGGGAGATAATTTAGAAAATTTCTGATGACATTTTAAAAGTCACATGAGCAAAATCTACTGACTTACTAAATTTCATAAAAATCGTGCAACTATTAAAGAAGTTGTCATTTTGATTTTAACTTCTGGTTCGAAATCGTCCATCATTTTCCAAAAATCAAAATTCTATTCCCGACTGTTTTTTGGCTTTTCTAAAAGGATTCGGAAAATATAATTGCCTTGTCTGTAAGTAAAATATCAACAAAGGAATATCGATTTTGACGTTTCAAGATGGTTGCACTTCCGGTTTGGGCTACAAACTCAAATTTTGTGTACGAATCAGTAGTGCCGTAGCTAGTAAAAAAAAATAATTTCAAGGCAATCTGACCTATATTTAGTCGATTTTTATGAAAACTTTGATCCTTAATATCGCCAAGGGGAGATAATTTAGAAAATTTCTAATGACATTTTTAAAGTCCCATGAGCGAGATCCACTAACATACCAAATTTCATGAAAATCGTGCAACTTATTTAAGAAGTTGTCATTTTGATTTAACTTCTGGTTCCAAATCACAGCGACGAATTTTCGAAATTCGAAAATCCGAAATAGCAGATTTGAAGTAAATGTTACAAGGTATTCAAAGAAAAAGGAATTAGTAAAATAGGTCAAATAGTCACAAAGTTACAGCAAAGTAGGTCAAATGCATTTGTTCGTAATATTCAGTGATTTCGGATTCGAAAAACATTTTGAAAATATATTTACCCAACAGCCACCACCCATTTTTGGGGGGGCGGGTAGGTAAAAATTTCAGAAAGATCCTATGGATGGATTCTGAGAAAACCGAATAATAATAGGAATAATAATCTTAACAAAAACAATAAGCTTTTATATTTTAATAATTTTAGTAAAAGCCTAATAAGAAGAAGAATTTTAACAAAAACAATAGTGTTTCACACAAGCTACGCAAACGGTTGTTCTCTGAACCTGGATTAGAAATTAATAAAATGGACACAAATGTATTGTTCTTTATATATTGGTTGCGAGTCAAGATAAACTGACAGGATTAAAATTTCACTGTGCAAAGACAATTTATCTGGTTGGAAAAAAGGGTTTTAAAAAATAATCACATTCAAATTGATCAGCATTTTATTCTTTCTGTTCTTCATATTCCATCCATAGGAAATTTTAAAAAATAGCTGAAGTTTTACTTCGTGCATCAAACAACTATTTAAGCATTAGTTAGAGCCGTCTAAACGCGGGGAAATTTACAGTAACTATTGCTACCGTTTCCCTGTATATATTATTCGTGTGTTTTAATAAGAAAAGAAGTCTTTGTTTATTACAAGTACATGTAGTTCCTCTTATAGAATGTACATCCACGTTAACACAGTTGTATCTTAATACATGACACTTGATTTGATAATTGTTATTTTTTGCAATTTCTATTTTTTGTCTTGTCCGCAGGTTTATCTTGTATATTTTTGTTTTACGTGTAGTGCAGTCCTCTTGCACTTACTATTAGACAAATCGTTCGTTAAAATATTAAATCATTCAATAGAATACATTAATACACAATGATAATCAATCTCGATCCCAGATTCAGCCGCGGGGCCGGAGGCCTCTGGGGCCAAAGACCGTCCATTATCTTCAATTTGTTTTACAAGTAAGCCCCGCCCATTCTAACCTCTGATTGGTCAATCTTTTTGGGGTCTTTTTCTTGAAAACAAGATGTCTGATCGTCGTTTTGTTTGTTGTGAAATGATTCTTGAGTCAAAGTCAACTCGCTGACATAACAAAAGTGGAACCTAAATGTAAAAATTTAAGTTTTCGTAAAGATCTATTTTTCTACGCGTGTGTATATTTTTAAGTGATTAGGTCTGATCCAGACACTTAAAATAAATACATGTCACGTGACAGTCATGTGATTCTTCCCTTACGGGAAAATGGCTACCCAGTGTCACCAGAGAAATTTCTTTCTCCAAAATTATTCTGGTTCGAGATTTGATGATAATAAGATGATGACTACATTTTCGTTTTGACGTTTATGTTGATAATATAATTACGGTTTGATGAATACACTAACAAAGTTTCATAACGTTTTCGATGGATTCTCTACAATAAAAAAAAATATACTGTTACAATAAAATAATAACATGAGTTCTAATATCAGAACATCGTTACAAATACACTTAATCAAGTACTAGAGGGGAGGGTTGTCTCTTTGAGCCTATTGTCCCTTGTCAGCCTACTTGCAGGAAAAACCATGTGCGCAAAGACACAGGCGATACATACAAAACCACGTTAATTTATGCAACTAAGAGGATAGATATTTAAAGAATTACATATATATCTTGACCAGAAAACATCTATGTAAAAAAATATAATCATTAAACGCTTATGAGGAACTACAGGGCAAAATTTAGAATAAACATTACACATTAAAAACAACAAACAATGGCGACTTCGTTATTTATATGACCTTGACTGAATATGAACTAATACAAGAAAGGGACAAGGATCATAATATTCTAAAATATAGGGTTGGATACACCACAAATAATTATAATGCGTAACAGTAACTATTGGCTAAAAGATTGCATAAACAATCTTTTTTGCATATTGCATACTATTTATAGTATTATTAGCTGGAATTATTTTTTTAAGTTGATAGCCTCAAGGACCAACAGGATACCATATTTTTAGCATGCAGCGCGGACAATATATCAACCGCACACATACTGTCCAGTCAGCAATTGAAAGTAATGCGTAATAAACTTGACCAAATTCTAGTTCGGGCCATGAGCACGGATCAGTCGTCCATTTGTTTTCCTCAGTTGCATGCGGCCATTACAGGGCCCGATTCGTAGAAAATTCTTAAGCACGTTCTTATGCTTAGATTTTAGTCGACTTTGCATTTAAGTAAACTTACCTTATTTTGTGTTCCCAGAAAATTCTTAAGAACGGCCTTGTGCTTCGATTTTAAGTAGACTTCATTGTAAGCACAAGAACGTTATTATGCGTTCCAAGAAAAAACTTAAGCACAACTTCGTTCTTAAACATAGCCAGTCTAAGCACAAGTCCCAAGCAAGGTATAGGGCTTGCTTACCAACCTTAAAGTGCACATAAGACGACAAATTGAAACTCGGCGTAGTGATGGACAGTGGTTATTATATGCACATTACGGAAAGTTAACATCAATCTATTTAAAAATAAATCAGCTATCTTCACTCAAAGTCGCAAATATAGACCTCCCGTAAAAACGACTTGGCCAATTATCGAAAACACTCTTAATCCCCTCAGTCCCTAGTGACGTCACAGTGTACAAATGCATATTCGGAATGTTTATTCCTTAATTACCTATATACAGTCGGTGTGTGTATTCATTAACGCTTGACCGATTCCTTAATCCTTGACTACGGAACAATTTGTTTTACTAAATGCCATTCAAAGAATAAAGAATAAATTTGTTTCGTAATTTAGAATTTGTTTTATAAAGCCGGTTAAGCTGAAGCCATATTCCCCACGTCTTTTTAATCAGAATAAGCACACCGTAAACCAAAAATGTAGCTTACATGGGACCGGTTATCGTCAAGATTTTACGAAAAAAGGAAATAAACTTACCTTACCACCCAGAATCTAATACACGTATCCAGTTAATAGATTGCCGTCTAGAATATGTTAAATGCCGCCAAGATTTATCACAAACCGCCCAGTTTGTGTGCTACCGTGTAGATTAAAAAACATCGTTTTGTTATCGGTCGTCCAATTCACGACCGTTCAGTTTCTCGGGGCGATTTTAAAAATGAACACTACCATTTAGATTTGAAGGAGTTTATTTTTAGACAAGACATTTATTTTCCCGGACGTTGTGGAGAAATGAACAGTGTTTAAAAGATTTTACGTCAAATTACCACTTGGTCATCGTTTTATTCTTTCTGTTATTCATATCCCATTACCTCGTGCACCAACAACGATAATTAATTTTTCATTGGGTAGGACCATCTAAACGCGGAAAAATTTACAGTAGCTATTGGCTAACAGCATGTAGGAAAGGCGGGGAAATATCACACGGGTTACGTATGACTGAAATGAAAGATAAAAGCGAGGATTTCCCTTTCATGTCACGTGATTCCGATAAGAATTGAGAGAAATAATTTAGTGATTTGCATTGTTATACTAGCCTACTTTAAAAATTAGACATAATTCAAACTTATAATAATAACTTATAAACTTATAATATAGAACATAGTTTATTAATATTACTATAATCTCTACTTCATTCATTAATGATTCGGCATTACACGAAGTTCATAATAAATGGAGTATATTTGTGATTGCGTAGGAACCGTGACCCAAATTTATTACTTCAAAAAGACGTTCTCCGAGGTAAAATAGTACCACGCGTTTAACGACTAATAAAGACAAATATCTACGTAGATCATCATGCAATTCGAGACATTTTAATGTGTAATATTGTTATATCCACCATCATCGGGCTCTCTGATTGGTCAATCTCTTTACGGTGATTGACAGGTCGGAACAATGATATTAACAGATCAAAGAATAAAATTGCACGTAGCCACAAATACTAGGTCAGTATTAAAGCAAAGCATGCAGTGTCCACCTTACAACATATTTCATTGATTTATGATTTATTTTATAATATATTACTACACAGTGTAGACCACAATGTGTTACGATTCGCATTTTGGTATTCTAAATTGATTCTTATACGGAATTCTTAAATTTGGAACCTTTTAGTTCCATTTCGTGTACGGAAATTAAATCAACGATTAGTTTTTAAATTATTTATGATGCCGAAATAATATCAATCTAATTTGTCTTATCTAAAATGGCTCCGGCGCAATTTAACGAATTACTGGGTAAATAAAGAATGTATTCACTTGTCGCTATATTATTTTAATTTTAGTGCCGAAATAATATCAATCTAATTTGTCTTATCTAAAAGTGACCTCGGCGCTATTTATAGTTGATTATTTAATTATTAGGCGTTCAGTCCGTGATGTATTTTGGCGAGTGATTTAGATGGCAATATGTAGCCTACTTGTAAAATAAACCATGTCTGTCATCATAAACTAATCTTATCACAAACATTTATCCATCGAATAATTTATATTCGAATTTCATATCAAGTCAATTAAATATTGTCTAAATATATTTTATTACAAAAAAACATCGGTGAACTGATCTAATATCTAAAATCATATCGGCAATTAAATAACAATACGATTATACAGCGAGGAACTAATCTCGTTTGTTACCGGTAATCACCAAAAATCAACGAGTAAAACTTATTTATTCCATTTAAATTTTAAATTGTGTACGATTCAAGTATTAGTTGTGGACGACTTAACCAATCAGTTGTTGTGTACGACTCTATTCAAGTATTAATTGTTTTGGACGACACCACCAATGCCTTGTGGACGACTTCGCTGTGGACGACTTCGCTTGTAGACGACTTGACTGGCACCCGGCCGGTATATGTTGCTGTCAATATCTGATATCGGTAAAACTTAATCTACACGGTAACACAAACTTGGCGGTTTTTAATGAATGCTGGCGTCATTTAACACACTCTAGACGGCAATCTATTGACTGGACAAATGTATTAGATTCTGGATGGTAAAGGTAGTATCTTTGCTTTTTCGTAATATCTGGACGATACCCGGTCCCTCATAGTGATAATTACGAGCTAATGATTACCGACAATACACACTTTTAACTGGTGGTGTTGTGTATACAGTGATATATTATACAGGCAGTGATATATTGGATAGATAATGTGTATACTATGTGTAGCGCCTGTGACGTCATCAGCCAATCAACCGGATTAAGGTCGTTTATGAAAATTTGAAAACCGTTTTTGGCTGTCCCATACTAAAACGTGAATAGCTCAGTTAATTTTAATCAGATTGATTTGAACTTTCCGTAATATGGATTTAGTAATCATTGTTTATTATATTATGTAATAGGAAATTATGATCTTATGTGCTCTTTAAGTCTGTTTCTGCTTCAAAAAGATGGCTGACCGTAGAGTTATTCGACGGCTTTTCCGACACCTTTTGATACCAAAGAGACAATTTCAAGAAAGGGAAAATTCTTCTCAAAAAGAAATTAAGAATGCTATAGAAAATTTTGCATCTAGGGCCTTATAGGCCTACCCTGAAACCAATTTATGTATTTGCCAATTAGTAAACAATAGGCTACAAACACACAGGCTGATTAGGCGCTCTCACAATTATTCAGTTAGTTTGTGGGCCTATGTGTCTGCGTTTTTTTAAAATATATTTTGGCACATTTTATAATTATGTAGGCCTATACAGGGGACATGTCAATCAAAATCAACCACAATGAAGCAGACGACAAATTTATGACGTAATTCGCATACCAAAGTTATTTTATGAAGTTAAAGAGCATCGTAGTCTCAGTGTATGGTAAGCTTTACCAGTCACAATGTGCTTAGACTTGTACTTGACTTGTGCTTACGTAAGAATGGTCTTGAGAATATTCTAGGGACGGTATTTTTATAAGATTCTTACGTAAGTAAAAGTGAAGTATGACTTTGTGCTTACTTTAAGAATTTTCTAGGAACCGGGCCCAGGTCTAGTAAACTTGCCGTATCTTTTATATTTCAAAGTTTTTGTTAATATTGCTTTCTAGCATAGCTGCATAGGTCAGTAAACCTTGCACGTATATAGAAATGGTGATCGGTTCCATTTTATGTAAAAACAAGCTTACTGTACGACAGTATTTTCACAAAAAAACATTCAATGGCATATGGGTTTCAGTCCACGAATGAGGCCATGGTCTGCGCAGTATCGATAATGACGTCAAAAAGGAAATGCTTAAGAGTCATTCCACGAGAAAACCATGCAAAATCATGCAGAATCGAGAAGGTGGGGGGTCGGCAGATCGAGTTCATCTCAGGGGTGTTTCATGGACACCCCCAGACTACTTCATAGCCAGAGGGGCCGATCTCAAAATTAAACCGTTTTTGAGATACAGCATCTGGGTGATTTTTGGCCAATTTCGCCCATTTTCAGGTCATTTTTGGTCAATTTTTAGCCACCTATTGTGGCGAGTGTAGGGATTGGATGGAAATGGTGGTGATTGGGGATGTTAGTGGGGGTCTTCCTGTGGCCCAGGGTGAATACCATAAAGTCACATCTATCTTCTGGCTGTAATGGTCAGCAAATTTGTAACATATAGCGAAAAAACCGGAAAATATGCACCTGCGTAGATTCGCTTTATTTTCTATGATGCGGGGGTAGGTCCAAATATCGAAATGGTTTTATGCACAGCATGATACCCTCTATCAATATAAAAAATAAAATCTCTGTCACCTCTCTTCCATCAATACGAAATCGCAAGTCAATGTTGGTGAATTTTCCCTATTGTAAATCTCAGATTCTCTACGAAATGGGGGGATCACGGTGGCTAAGTGGATAAGGCGCTGGTTCGCTAGCCTGGAGGTTGAGTGTTCGATCCCTGCATTGGCCGAGAAAGTTCATCTCGATTTTCCGGCGTGATTTCCCCTTGTCAGTGATGCAGAAGGAGGGCCTGACAAGGACAGCTGCCTAGTCGTTCGGATGGGACAAAAAACCGAGGTCCCGTGTACAAATTGGAATGCACGTAAAAGATCCCTTGGCAGTTGGAATTCGATATAAGAGTAGGCCGTAGCGCCGCTGCCCGGGCAAAATTTCCCTCATTGCACACTGTGGCGTATGCCCGTCTTCAATTGGCCCAGGTACGGTGCTTAAGCGTAGGACGTTAAACCCCATTTCATTCATTCATTCTACGAAATGGCTTACTACTTTCATTCAGGCTAAGCTAGCTTTACTCGTTTCTTCACCAAATCATTCATGTATATTGGATTAGCCCTTAGTAATAATCATTATTTGATTATTTACGTATATTCGAGATCTAGTGCCTCGTATACTATCTAACAATCCGTCATTATACATTGCAAATATAAATGTTATCGAAACAACAGTTACATGTATGGTTTCTTATTTGCACACCTCATTGACCGTTTAACACCTCATAGTTCTTTAGATAAGTAATTAATTATGGCTTCAGTTCACTGTAACTACTTAGGACTTGTTATCATCGCTCCCGTAAAAAGACAAAACCTAGTAACTCACTTGTTTTTATCAAAATTGAGTTAAGACCAAATTTGTAGTTACTAGGGTGTGTCCTTCCTGTTGTTGTACTAGATCTTCCAATCTTTGATTTTGTAAGCAGTTACACCCAAGCCACAACCGTGCAACTTTCTTCATTTTCCTAGTATGCCACATAGGTTTTTCTTTGTTTTCTCAAAATAAGAAAAAAGTGAGTTACTAGGTTTTGCCTTTTGACGGGAGATAACTTTGAGTTTATTAGTGCTTGTTATATATAATGTCCAAATTTATGGCTTCTTTTTACTGTATATAAATACTTGATGGACACAGTTGGACTAAGTAGATTAGTGAAAAAAGAAAGGGTCAAAGCTAGACAAATTCTCCATACAACGTAGGATGGTTGAGTAAAAACGTCCTCACGAAGGAAGCCCAACCATCCTACACATTTATTTTTATCTTTTTATTTTTTCTACTGATTTATATCTTAACTTATTTATTTATACGACGTAGGGTGGCTGAGTAAAAACGTCCTCTCAAAGGAAGCCCAACCACCCTACAACTGTATTTTAATCTATTCATTTTACTTCATCTTTACTTTACTTTTACTTTAATTTACTTTATTTTTATTTATTACCTTTAATTTTTTTAACTAATAAATTTTTAATACAGCGTAGGATGGCTAAGCTAAAACGTCCTCACGAAGGAAGCCCAACCATCCTACAAATTTATTATACTCTCTTTATTTATTTAATTTTATATTAGTTTAATTTATTACTAACATCTACTAAACTGGCGGGATAGTGGAGTAAGAGGGAGTCATGATCAGACGGACTCGGTATCTAAACACTATTCTGCCAAAAACAAATACCAGTAGGATAGTGGAGTAAGGGGAGGTCACGAGAAGACAGGCCTGGAACCGAAACACAAATCCCACAAAGATGACATCTACCAATCAAGAAGCAGAAGAGATCATCTACCAAACGATATGTTTTTATTAAATAAAGGGAAGAACTTCCCACTAAAACCTTATCCATGGCCTAAGGCCAAAATGGAAAGATTGCAAAATCATATTCTAAAAATCAGGAAGCAGCTTCGGCTCTCCTATGTCTTGTCTGTGATATCACTTAAGTGGAAGCAGACGTTAAACACCAAACGAACGAAGGGAGAAGCTATTGTTAACTGCAAAAGAACATGCAAAGGGCTCTAGACAAATTCATGACATGGGCAAACGACTGGGGATTTAAAGTCCCAGAGAAGAAAACGGTCGGTATGCTTGTGAGCAGGGATAGTGGGAGAAGCAGAATGACTCTGTGTATGAACGGGAAAACCACCGAGTTTAAAGACCAAACCAAGTTCCATGGAGAAGAAGAAGAAGAAGTTCCATGGCGTTATGGCGAAACCGCACATCAACTTGACTGTAGATAGATGCTCCAAAATCCTAAACTTAATGAGAAAAATAACGGGTAGCATGTGGGGTGCCAATAGAGTAAAGTAAGCTTGAGACCATACAATACAAAGATATGTGTATTGCGACTAGCGTAGGGCTTGGGACTAGGAGATAGGCATTACTACAGGAAGCCGGGGAGGTGCCCCTATCCCTAAGTAGAAAAGAACTAGCACCAAGGTATTGGGCTAAGATCTCGCAACTGGGCGAAAGATCCCATACTTTTGTCAGTCTACAAAAAAACATGATATGTGAGAGATCCTAGAAAGAAAAGCTTCGGCCAAGGTATAAGGGAAATAATCCGACAAGAAAACCGACAAGAAACACAACCCCACTGCTGCACATGCTTTCTCTCTAGAACACCTGGAAGACAACTGGCCGTCTGATTACTTGGACCATGTGTACACGGATGGCTCACGCAACCATGAAAGCGGCACCAGCTCGTTTGGAATATACCTGCCAAACGGGGAACAGGGATAAAAGCAGGAAACTGCCCAATAACTGCTCGGTGTACACCGCAGAGCTTGTGGCCATTCGTGACGCTATGTCATGAATCTCCCATCAAAAGACTAGTAAATTCGTCGTTCCAAGCGACTCTCTAAGCAGTCTTATTTCAATCCAAAATGAACACTCGGACTAAAGACCAGAAGTCATTTTGGAAATCGGGCAGCTGTACCAGAGAAGGGAAGCAAATTAGAGCTCGTGTGGATTCCATCACATGTCAACATTAGAGGAAACGAGGAGGCAGATCGACTCGCCAACGAAGGTCTCAAGGACACAGCACCACTCCGCACCATAGACTACAGCACCACGGAAATCTACAGTATGGTTAAAAAAACAGGTCAATTCATTCTGGGAATTGAAATTTGTTGAACTTGACCCTACAGATTCCGGCTACACGAAAACGGCGATCAATCACCCTAGTAGATACATATGCAGACTTGTATCGAAACTAAGGGCGAAAGAGCGGCTGTGAGACTACAAACGCCAAGTCATCGTCTGTGAGTGCGGAGAAGAATGTACCACCAACCATGTCCTGGTAGACTGCAAGGATAACAAGGAGGAGAGAAGGGAACTAGTGAGAATGATGGAGACTAACAACATACCATTCAACACCAAGACCTTACTCTTCTCGAAACCAGATCTGAAACTGCTTATCTTCGAACAAATCCATGCCCTTATGGACACAGTTGGACTAAGTAGAATAGTGAAGTAAGAGGGGGTCACAGTTAGACGGGCACGGCATCTAAACACTAAACTACATAGGGGATTTATACCAAACTGGCAGGATAATGGAGTAAGGGAGAGTCACAATAAGACGGACTCGGCATCTAAACACTATTCCGCCATCAAATAGACACCAAACCTACAGAATGGGATAGTGGAGTAAGGGGGTCACGATAAGACGGGCCTGGCACCTAAACACAAATCCCACAAAGATGACATCTACCACATTAGCAGGAGTGGAGTAATTGGGAGTTACGGTCAGACGGACTCAACACCTAAACACTATTCCACAAAAGAAACAGATACCAAACCCATAGAGTGGGATTGTGGAGTAAGGGGAGGTCTCGATAAGACATCTACCAATCCAGAAGCAGAGAAAAAAATCTACCAAACGATATGGTTTTTATTAAATAAAGGGAAGAACTTCCTACAAAACCCAATCCATGGCCTAAGGCCGAAAATGGAAAGATTTGCAAAGTCATTTTCTAAAAACAGGAAGCAGCTTCGACTCTCCTATTTCTTGATGACAAACCCTAAGTAATTACAGTGAACTGAAGCCATAATTAATTACTTATCTAAAGAACTATGAGGTGTTAAACGGTCAATGAGGTGTGCAATAAGAAACCATAACTGTTGTTTCGATAACATTTATATTTGCAATGTATAATGACGGATTGTTAGATAGTATACGAGGCACTAGATCTCGAATATACGTAAATAATCAAATAATGATTAATACTAAGGGCTAATTCAATATACATGAATGATTTGGTAAAGAAACGAGTAAAGCTAGCTTAGCTTGAATGAAAGTAGTAAGCCATTTCGTAGAGAATCAGAGATTTACAATAGGGAAAATTCACCAACTTTGACTTCAGATTTCGTATTGATGGAAGAGAGGTGACAGAGATTTTATTTTTTATATCGATAGAGGGTATCAAGCTGTGCATAAAACCATTTCGATATTTGGACCTACCCCCGCATCATAGAAAATAAAGCGAATCTTCGCAGGTGCATATTTACCGTTTTTTTCGCTATATGCTACACTTTTGCTGAGCATTACACCCAGAAGATAGATGTGACTTTATGGTATTCACACTGGGGCACAGGAAGACCCCCACTAACATCCCCAATCACCACCATTTCCATCCAATCCCTACACTCGCCACAATAGGTGGCTAAAAATTGACCAAAAATGACCTAAAAATGGGCGAAATTGGCCAAAAATCACCCGGATGCTGTATCTCAGTAACGGTGAATTTCTGAGATCAGCCCTTCTGGCTGTTAAGTAGTCTGGATGAGTCCACAAAATCCCCACAAGATGAACTCGATCTGCCGACCCCCACCTTCTCACCTTCTGCATGGTTTTCTCGTGGAATGACTCTTAAAGCTCCTATGCCATGTCATGGTAAAGATGAATGAATTTCTGTATGATAGCACAATCTCACAGCTTAATTAACTGCAGCAGTTTGGGGTTTCATGTGCTAGCATTTTGATACGCCCACATAGAAATGTGGTCGTATATTGCCGTCGCCCCCGTCCGTCCGTCCGTCCATCGTCCACAATTTCTTGTGAACGCTCTAGGGGCTAAAATTATTATCCGATTGACTTTAAATTTATACACAGTGTTTAAGGTCATGAGAGGAAGACCCCTATTGATTTTCAGCGATATCCGATAATTGCTGTCAGAGTTATGGCCCTTGATCACTTCAAAAAATCTTGTGAACGCACTAGAGGCTAAAGTTAATATCCGATTGACTTTAAATTTATACACAGTGTTTAAGGTCATCAGAGGAAGTCCCCTATTGATTTTCAGCGATATCCGATAATTGCTTCCAGAGTTATGGCCCTTGATCACTTTGAAAAATCTTGTGAACGCTCTAGAGGCTAAAGTTAATATCTGATTGAATTAAGATTTATACACAGTGTTTAAGGCCATGAGACAAAGAAGCCTAGGGATTATCAGCGATATCCGATAATTACTGCCAGAGTTATGGCCCTTGATCACTTTGAAAAATCTTGTGAAAGCTCTAGCGTCTAAAGGTAATATCCGATTGAATTTAAATTTATACACAGTGTTTACGGTCATGAGACGAAGAAGCCTAGGGATTATCAGCGATATCCAATAATTAGTGCCAGAGTTATGGCCCTTGATCACTTTGAAAAATCTTGTGAACGCTCTAGAGCCTAAAGGTAATATTCGACGGACTTTAAATTAATACACAGTGTTTAGGGTCATGAAACAAAGAAGCCTAGGGATTTTCAGCGATTCTCGATAATTACTCTTAGAGTTATGGCCCTTGATCACTTCAAAAAATCTTGTGGATGCTCTAGAGGCTAAAGTTAATATCCGATTGACTTGAAATTTATACACAGTATTGAAGGTCATGAGACGATGAAGCCTATTGATTTTCAGAATATTAAGTGTTTCGTATACTAAACGTTAGCATGGAGGAGAACTTTATCAAAGCCAAACAAATTCGAATGATTTTCTGATAATTACATAATGAGTTGTTACTTGTTATATGATTTGAGTGTATTATAAATGTTTCATTACTGAAAAAAGTTAAATATGCGACAACTCTTGTTGACTGCCCGGACGATTTAGCTGCTGTGGGCGTATGTTTCGTTGCCTGGCAACCTATCTTTATTTATACAAAAAATAATTTTTTGTATTGTAGGATTTTGGTATTGATAAGAATTTATCAGACCGAATTAGAGAGTTAGAGCCTGAATTGAGAGGATCATGGGAGAAAGACCTGGAAGCTACATTATCTTTGAAATCAACAGCTAGAGGTGATGATGCTGGTAAAATCAGTCCACTGGTAGATGACGACAAAATAAGACGATCTGAAAATTTGGCAAATGCTGCTGAAAGGTAAGACGAACATAACACTTGTGGCTTAATTGTAGAATCAAAAGTAAGAACATCATTTAATGAAATAGAACTCAGTTATTGATAGATACCAAATATATAGTATAATAATAGTCAGTAAAAGTAGTTGTTTGATAAATAAATATCCACACAGAGATATTATCAAAAGAACAGGGGAACATTTAAAGAGGGAAACCTTTCAGACTGCCGTCTTTATGTACACTGTGACTTGTTAACTTCAAAGGCTAGGATGCAAAATTAATGCAGAGGTTCATGTTCATTTGTTCTAGAATAATGGTGAGGGCCCTTTAATTGTGTAAACTTGTGTTTTTCTCAACAAATGAAAAATGTACTTCATGTACATTTTAAATTTCAAATTTGATGACATTATGTCCCTTTTAGTGATGTTCTGATATCGGTTTCGCCATCAGTGATTCGCCGATAAGTGGCCTATCAGAAGATACACAGCCATTTTGCTGATATTAGAGGCACAGGTAACCCATAATCTCAAGTCAGTGCTCGAAATTAACCACGGCCTACAGCAAAACTGGTAAAAGCCAAAGCAAACCCTGACTGCTGGATGTTTGGAATTAGGTCAATAATTCAGTCATGCAAGAATTAGTTTTAGTATTAAAGGAGCTAAATCCCCAATATTTGGGGCCTAGAAACTGACACATAAGGCATATAATAATGTTTGTAATTTTTTTTTTTTGTAAACAATATTTTTATTCATTAAATCTGAATTCGGATTGGGGAACAGGCTATGCCTATGTGTAACCCCTTTCTCTAATATAGATACATGTACACATTATAAATATTTACATACATACATACATATTTACATAAATATAGAGCATATATTTTGATACATCATGAATAAAATAGAGACTTAGATAATTATGTTTGTAATATGGATGTATATAATTTACAAACTGATAATCGTTTCTGTTTTTACTGTAATTTCTAATTAGTTATGTTCGTGTTTGTAGGTTTACTTCCCAAGATAGAATAGTAGCCTGCGAGTGTCAAGTTTTTAATTTGCCTGTTCCCCAATCCAAATTCAGATTTAATGAATTAAATTATTGTTTAATAAAAAAAAAATTGGCTGAGTATAGTTAGCCATATCGGCACATTTTACTTTAATAGACAGACAGATTAGATATATAAAGTATTTTCTAAATAATAATTATATTTGATGAAATTGTAGTCGAGCAGACGCAGAGAGATTGAAAGAAGAGGAACATATACATAGAACAGCTAATGATAAAGCTGTAGAGGAAATGAGAAAAAAATTGAATAGAGAATTGGAGAATGCTAAATTGGAATTATTAGAGGTTGGTCTATAAATTAGGTTGATCCACGAAGGCTTACACTGTAATTTGAGTATTATTTAATCTTGTGAATTGAGCACTAATTTCTTTCAAATTCATTCAATATCAAATCTTTGTTTAAAAACAAATGTGAAAGAAATTAGTTCTTGTAAGCACACAAGATTGAATGATACTCGGGTTACAGTGACTTGTTCACTCAATAAATGTGCTCACTTGGAGAGCTAAATGAAGCTGAACAAAATTTCTTTACTGTTATCCTAAATAATGACTGCATCCATCAGATGTCAAGTGACCTCACATTACCAGTAATATACCTCAATATAAAATATGTCTCGCACTTCCCATTGTCAACATTTTTGGTGTCTGTCTGTCTGTCTGTCTGACACAATAACTCTTCTTCTAATTGAGCTAGAATGTTAAAACTTGGTGTAGGCGGTCATTAGGTGAATTCCTTGATGGAGTTTGATGATGAACATTGTCTGCTGGCGGTAAGAAGAGATAAGCAATATCATTGGTTGATGCGTTGGGGCACAATTGGTTATAACTTTGGTTATAATGAAGAGAGAGCGATGAAACTCAGAAGATAGATTTATTATATCATTACCTTGACCAAGTTCAATGGTGCGAATTTTCTGCTTAGGCTAAGGAGCGATAAGCAGTTTGATTGGTCAACCCTTTAGAACATAACAACTCTGCTTTTAATTGAAGTAAAATGTTTAAACTTGATGTAGATGTTCATTACGTGAATGTCTTGACTGAGTAACATTTTGAGCGGGGGACATCGGCCTCACTGTTGGCTTGTTATTCTCTATAATTTATTTCGAGTTGACCTATATGCATACTTTGACATTGTGATTAGAAAGAGCTATTTTGAAGATTGAGAATAAGTTAACATGGACCCCTCCACATTGATCAGCAGTAATGACGTTGGGGCGAGTGATTATAGCTCTCAATAGTAAATACAGGAGGACTGCACTACACGCAAAACAAAAAACCTACAAGATAAACCTGCGGACAAGACAGAAAATAGACATTGCAAAAACTAAACAATTATCAAATCAAGTGAATGGATCCGGGGGCCAGCCGTAAGCGTCCACTGCGCTGTACAGTCCCGGGCCTGTCTTGGTACAGGCTTCACTTAAATGATTTACATAAAAGACGTAACATAAAAAAATGCGACCGATCTTGTAAGTGGTCGTCTATTCAATGGCGATAATCAGCCAATCGACGTCAGGTGTTAGAACGTCAAGTAATTTTAACTATAAGGGCGATAATCCGGATAGAAACTCGGAAAACGCTAAAAAAAAATAAATGTAGTGAGCTAACAGGAGCCAAGCCCGACAACGAGAACATTCTGCAGTACGAAGGGCTAAAACTCTACTCTAATAGTAAATGCAGGAGGACTGCACTACACGCAAAACAAAAAATCTACAAGATAAACCTGCGGACAAGACAGAAAATAGACATTGCAAAAACTAAAAAATTATCAAATCAAGTGAATGGATCCGGGGGCCAGCCGTAAGCGTCCACTGCGCTGTACAGTCCCGGGCCTGTCTTGGTACAGGCTTCACTTAAATGATTTACATAAAAGACTAAGCTTTTTTTATGCCCACATTTTCATATGAATATATTGTCGTTCCACATGTCCATACTGTACTTCCATCACTGAATTCACATTTCGATTGTCACAATTTTTATCTGATTTTCACAAAACTTGAAATAAAGGTTTATATTCCAAAGATCTTAGATCCTTTTGATATGGTCATTTTTTGCGAGAATCTAAGAGGATTGTCATATATGCAATCTACTTGAATCCAATGAATCTTAATTAATAATAATGTCTAAAAAAACAAATTTTGTTTTTTGTATTAATCTAAAACCCCAAAATACAACAAAAATAAAAATAAATCAATCAGATAGAATTTTAGGTAAACACTTAAATAGAGTAAAAAGTAATATCAAGATAATGCTGTAGCCAAAATAAACTTACACATGAACATGCCATTTCTTTATAAAAAAAATTATATGCCCACATTGAAATGTGGTCGTATATTGCCGTTGCCCCCGTCTGTCTGTTTGTCCGGCGTCCACAAGTTAATATCCGATTCACTTCAAATTTATACACAGTGTTTAGGATCATGAAACAAAAAAGCCTGTTGATTTTTACCAATTTCCAATAATTACTGTCAGAGTTATGGCCCTTGATCACTTCAAAAATTCTTGTGGATTCTCTAGAGGCCAAAGTTAATATCCGATTGAGTTTAAATTTAAACACAGTGTTTAAGGTCATCAGATGAAGAAGCCTATTGTTTTTCAGCAATTTCCGATAATTACTGTCAGAGTTATGGCCCTTGATCACTTCAAAGAATCTTGTGGACGCTCTAGAGGCTAAAGTTAATATCCGATTGACTTTAAATTTATACACAGTGTTTAAGGTCATGAAATGAAAAATCCTGTTGATTTTTAGCAATTCCCATTAATTACTGTCAGAGTTATGGCCCTTGATCACTTCAAAAATTCCTGTGGATGCTCTAGAGGCCAAAGTTAATAGCTGATTGACTTTAAATTTATACACAGTGTTTAAGGTCATGAGACGAAGAAGCCTATTAATTTCCAACAATTTCCGATAATTACTGTCAGAGTTAAGGCCATTGATCACTTCAAAAATTCTTGTGCATGCTGTACAGGCCAAAGTTAATATCCGATTGGCTTTAAATTTATACACAGTATTTATTTTCAGCGATTCCCGATAATTACTGTCAGAGTTATGGCCCTTGAACACTAAAGGCTAAAGTTAATATCCGATTGACGAACAAGTATATTGAGTTTCAATGAATTTTATAACTTGAATAGCATGGAGAATGATTTTCTGATAATGAGTTGTTACTTTTAATCAGATTTTAATGTATGATAAATGTTTCATTACCGAAAAAGTAAAATATGCGACAACTCTTGTTGACTGCCCGGATGATTTAGCTGCTGTGGACGTTTGTTTCGTTGCCTGTTAAACTCTTTTTATAGTTGTATCATATGTTTTATTCGTATTTTGATATAGTTGTATGTTTTTAATGTATCATTGATGTTGTAGAATGTTTAATAAATATTGCATCGTAACCTATACTTTGTTTGTTTGCATAAAATGTAAATTTATTTAATTTTAGTTTATACAGACAAACAGCCATCGCTTTTATATAATATTAATTCCTTCCTAAATTATATAGAATCAATGATATAAGCAAATCTATTATAATATGTTTCAATCTATTTGGCGGTCCCAATTAACACTGCTGGATGCATAGTGAGTAGAATTGATCTCTGGATGCTTATTATCTAGCCTATGTGGCACTATATCCATGAAGCCATCAGAAATGGTTAATTGTGATCACTATTCAGGGAAACTCATGAGAAATATATGTGTTGTCAGTAGTGGCTTAAACCCATTAGTACTTGAGTATTTAAGTTAACTGGTTATTATTCCTTACTTGCGTCAGTATGTAAAGATAATGTGACTATTTAAACAAACCTGAGTTAAGCCGACCATATCACTAGTCGGGTGCGTGCAGGAGAAATTGAGAAAAATGTGACTAATTAGGAAAATGCCACTAATGAAGATCCTGTCACTATCTGAGTGAAGCCTTCAGTTATATTTTATGTGCGTCAGTAACTGGACTTGACGCCAGTAGAGCCTGAAATCGTTAACTATATAAATTTCTAGTGAGTATTGTTACTATACGTGATAATTATATATATATAAAGTATCCCGAATAAATGAATTATTATTTATTAATATTCTCGAATCGGAGGAAATCTTTTAAACCATTATGGATGGTAGTGAATAAAGGGACGCTTGTACATGTATAAATAGAATTGCTTCTTTCATTACTTTGCACGGGCTATTCGTGATACGGTAAGAGGCGAAGTCTGAAATGGTCGCATTGACATTTGAATTGTATGTTGTTTATTTTTGTTTATCAGGAATCAGGTTATATGGTACACATTTACAAATAATAATGTAATTATAGATATTCACATGATTCTTCAGTGCTCAGAATTTCAGCTTGTATATGTTTGTGTATGAAGCTCAATATTATCTGCTATCATATTATCCGTTTCAATAAAATTAGCGTAAACAGATTGGTGTTGATGATCCTTTTTTAATCATAAGTTTTGATTCAAAAATAATTCATACAAATATCAAAGTGCCAAAGTGCCACCTGCGCCAAAATATGTGTCAATGCACATGTAAAATGTAATGAGAATAAAATAAATTGTAAATTAAATAACAATGCCCATTGCGCTGTATTCTGCATGGGAAACCTGTTATAAGAGCGGGCACAAATAGTGTGACGAATCAAACCTTGCCACTGTGCATTTAAATTCATATTTAAATATGATGGTATTTGTAGATCGATATATCTAACCCTCTTCTTTCTCTTTTGCGGCGGTAATCGAAATCACTGAAAAATAGTCCCTTTATTCACTACCATCATTAAAGGAGCTAATTCGCTAACATTTGGGACCTAGAAATTGACAAAAGTTGGTTGCAACGCATATAATACCATAATATGAATGTATATAAACTGTTTTACATTCAATGGTTTTCGTTATTACTCCAATCAGCTATGTTCGGCGAAATAAGCCATGCAGTCTTAATCGAGTGCACAATGTCTAGCGTCTGGTTATTTCAGTCTATACATATGCCGTGAGCGCTGTTGCAATGTGTTTAGCCTCGTCCGTCGAGTCTCTTATTACAACTTGGGCTGAAGCGCATTATGGTACACGATTCGTGTGCCAATGTTAAAAAAATATTTTATCTCAAATATCGGATATCAGAAGCCCATCTTTTCCCGATAAGTTAACATCATCAATGTTGATTGAATTGACGAATAATTCGTGTTTCGATGTCAAAGATTTTGAAGGATTTTGATTTACAGACGTAGGTCCTTTAATTGTTTAAAAGATTTCCTTCGATTCAAAGATATTAATAAATAATAATTCATTTATTCAGGATACTTAATATATATATATAATAATCACGTATAGTAACAATACTCACTAGAAATTTATATAGTTAACGATTTCACGCTCTACTGGCGTCGGGTCCAGTTACTAACGCACATCAAAGATAACTGGCGGCTTCACTCAGATAGTGATGGGATCTTCATTAGTGGCGTTTTCTTAATTAATCACGTTCTTCTCAATTTTTCCCGCACGCTCCTGACTAGTGATATGGTCGATTTAACTCAGGTTTGTTTAAATAGTCACGTTATCTTTACATACTGACACAAGTAAGGAATAATAACCAGTTAACTTAAATACTCACCTTATGATTATTAGTGACCATTTATAGGAATACTGACGTGCGGTGCAAGTACTGACGGGTTTAAGCCACTACTGACAACACATATATTTCTTATGAGTTTCCCTGAATAGTGATCACAATTAACCATTTAAATGGGGTCTGGTGTCCCAAACTGTATTATGCGGTGATTTGATAAAACTAGAGTTTTATTTTATAAAAATAATGTGTCGGTGATATTTACCTTTTGTTATCAAGTACAGCACATGGACCATTCACAGTGTAGACCTCTAAATGAACGAGAATTAATTATCGAATCACCCAACGAAAGAATTGACCCAAAATCTTAAAAGGGTTACTTGTCCGGATAAGCTGTTTTAACGCTCATATCCAAACAACTCAATATTTTGAGCTGAAATTTTGAGTCAGTGTATATACACCACTCTTCTATATTTTGGCGTTTAAATTTTATACGTACTCTGACTTACATTTTACAGGCTCTGTTCTATTCGGGACAGTCCCTTTTAATTTATACACAGTGTTAGGTCATAAGACGAAGAAGCCTGTTGATTTTGAACGATTTCTGATAGTTCCTTCCAGAGTTATGGCCCTTAATCACTTTGAAAAGTCTTGTGGATGCTTTACATGTAGAGGCCAAAGTTATATTTATACTGTGTTTTAAAGGTCATATTCATATAGTGTTTTAAAGGTCAGGAGACGAAAAAGCCAATCAATCAAGATTTTCAAGGATTATGACAATTGATAATTTAAAAATGTATTGTATGCTAAATGTTAGAATATGGCAGAGAAGCCAAGTGGGTTGTTACTTGTAATCAGATTTTAGTGTGTTTAAATGTTTTCATTTCTGACAAACCTTTGTTGACTCCCTGGACAACTTAGCTGCTGTGGGCGTATACTTTGTTGCATGGCAACCTATTTTTGTCCCCCGCCTTTCGAAGAAAGCAGGGGACTATTAAAATGGGTCAGTCCGTCCGTCTGTCTGTCTGTCACACTTTTTTGGACACAATAACTCTCTTTCTAATTGAGCTAGAATATTCAAACTTGGTGTAGGTGTTTATTAGGTCATTACCTTGATTGGTTGATGCTTTGGGACACAATAACTTAAGTTGTTTTATTTTATCAATACCTTGACTAAGTTCATTAATGAGCATTTTTGGCTCAGGTTTAGCAGCGAGTGATAAGCAATTTGATTGGCCGAGACTTTGGAACATAATAACTATCCATCTAATTGAGCTAGGTTATTCAAACTTGGTGTAGGTGTTTAGTAGGTCAATACCTTGATGAAATTCGAAGATAAGCAATTTGATTGGTTGACGCGATAACTTGAGTTGTAATTCAGTTAGAGTGATGAAACTTGGTATATAGTTTCATTTCATCAATAAGTTCAATAATGCGCATTTTCTGCTAAGGGTAAGCAGAGCGATTAGCAATTTGATTGGCTGAGACTTTGGAACATAATAACTTTCCTTCTAATTGAGCTAGGATATCCAGACTTGATGTAGATGTTTATTAGGTCAATACCTTGATGGAGTTCGAAGATGAGCATTTTCAAGTTAGGGTAAGCAGAGATAAGCAATTTGATTGGTTGATGCTTTGGGACGCAATAACTTCAGTTGTAATTAAGTGAGAGTGATGAAACTTGGTATACAGTTTCATTTCATCAAACCTTGACTAAGTTCAATAATAAACATTTTCTGCTGAGGGTAAGCAGAGCGATAAGCAATTTTTTAGGTCTAGACTTTGGAACACAATAATTCTTCTTCTAATTAAGGTAGAATGTTCGAACTAGGTGAAGGCGTTCATTAGGTGAATGCCTTGATGGACTTTGATGATGAACATTGTCCGATTCTATCTGATAGAGAGTGATAAAACTTAGTGTATAGTTTGATTGCTCAATACTTTTGAAAAAAATAAATATGCGACTAATTATAATATGTGTCATCTATTTATTTCGGGATTTCGGCGGGGGACATCAGCCTCACTGTTGGCTTGTTTTAACTTGTTCTCTGTCCATATCAGTTTGTATACTAAGTCAGATGTAAACAATGCACGTGTGGATGTTACATATGATTGGACGTCACACATAGAACTATACTGGGTGTTACCTTAAAGACATTTACATTACCACTGAAATAGATTTGGACCACTCTACAGTTGAACTTTTATGTGACGGGGTGTATGAGTTCACATATTATAAATAGTTGAAGTTTGATCATAGTAAAACTTTATTCAGCCATTGTTATTTTACAGTAACTATAGGGATATATAAGGGACATCACTCTAAATACAAATACTATAAATAGACTAGATTCAGACCACTAGTTGTATTGTCTTTATGTGGATACTACATTCCTTCCTTTGTTTAAGTTTTAAAGTCTGAAACTAAAAAAAGGTATCTCTTACTTAGAGTTGTTACATGCTGAAAAAACATATTATATTAATGTCATCTACATAATTATGAATTAGCTATAATACTACATGTACTTAACACATATAGCATAATCATTATATTTAACTGGTTGTTTTCTGACTCTAGTGGATCTTCTTATAATGTTACTATTACTATCAATGTTTTCACTAGAATTAGAATTTAACTGAGTAGGTATAATTTGAGATTCAAATTGATTACTTTCACTGTCATTAATATCACTTGGATTTTGAATTTCCTTTTAAAACACATTATTTGGCACTTTCACTTGTGTATCATTTACAAAGTTATTATCAGAAATATCAGAAGACTTCTGAGTTATATATTGATTGTCATATTGTATTAACCAGTGTTGGGATTTCGGCCGTATATTCCGGACGTGTCCGAATTTTTTTTCCAAATGCACTCTATTGTCCGACCAAGAATATGCCCATTCGAACATCAAGACATGGTGAATAATATTCAAAATTACAAAATTAATATAAAATGTACTGACTAGTACTAAGAGTATAACTACCACTCAACCCGATTATCGTTGACAATATGCTGGATTGATTAGGTAATTAAGTGATCAACGTATTTATCCTGTTATACCGACTATAAACCTACCCCTTGATTGATTACTTAATCTGCATTGATTGACTGACTTAATCCTTTGTCGGACAATACATCAATCTAATCTTAAACAGAAGTCATTAATTTCTCGGACTATTCATCAATCCAATAACTGTGATTATAATTTTAATCAATCTGTTTACCATTTGGTTTCTCAATTTTCGTCCATTTTAATCGCATTGATGTGAGCCGACAGCATCTATAAACTAATCATAGATGTCACATATCGTAAGAGTATATAACACACACATGTCTTTTAAGACTCCATATAGAAAACCTCATTATGTTGACAGTGGCACTTTCCCGTGATCTCTTGCACCGCACGAATATTGCTATACATGTTAGGCAGTGCTTACAAGCTATGTAGTGTGAGTCACGTAGGCCATACGGTAGTCTCTATCATCCAGAAAAATATTCTATACAAATGTATGTTGAAGATAAGGAGGTTCTGGGTGACCGAGACTAGCCATACGTCAGCTATGCCTTTTGTCATCACACTTTTCTTTTGTTTGCTGCCGTATAAACCAAGACATCACAAACTATTCTTATTTCGGAAGTTCAGCATTCATTTGCTGCCGTAGCCTATAAACGAAGACGTGTAATTCTAAAGGAATATTACGGTTGTGAATTTGATGCCGAAGCTTTCATTCCATGTATAATGAAAATAGTTCATTTTGTTAGACACTTTCTGACATAAATTTGAATGCCGCACGGGAATAAAGTGTGAAAAATAGCGAGGTTCACCAATTTTTTATTACGTACGGGATTTGAATATTTTTTTTACATGTGATTTTTAATTGTGGTATGAATTGAATACCGTGCGATGGTGCGGGAATTACATATGAAAAATAGCGAGGTTCACCAATTTTTATACGCCCACATTTTCATGTGGACGTATTATGTCGTCGCCCCTGTCCGTCTGGACGTCTGTCCACAATTGTTTGTGGACTCTCTACAGGTCACAATTCTTGCCCGATTTTGACGAAACTTGAAATATAGGTGTATCCCCAAAAAATCTCGGCTGCTTTCGATATTGGAATGTATCGGATCAAAAATTCATGGATTATTGCCCCTGATTGTACGAAATATCACGTTTTTAGCTTGTGGACCCTATAGAGACCCGATTTTGATGAAACTTTACATGCATGTTTATTACCCAAAGATCTTGGTTCCTTTCGATATTTGTGCCTATCGGAACGTAATTTCCTGAATTATGGCCCCTGATTGTCCAAAAAATCACCTATTTTAGCTCGTGGTACCTCTGGAGGTCACAATTACCATACAAAATGGCTGCTGTTCGTACGCGAAAACTATTAAAAACTGGTATATCAAGGTTGTGGACCCTGTACAGATCACAATTTTAATTCGATTTTGATGAAACTTGAAATGCATGGTTATAACCCAAAGATCTTGATTCTTTTCGATATTTGCGCATATCGGATCTTAACTTCCTGAATTATGGCCCCTGATTATACGCAAAATCGTCTTTGTTTAGCTTGTGGTCCCTCTGGAGGTCACAATTATTATCCAATTTAAAAAATCATTTGATTATATCACCGTTACACCCTAAGGAAGATTGAGTTCCAATTTCTGAACAAAATGGCTGCCGTGTGTGAGCGAATACTGTTATAAAATGGTATATCAAGGTTGTGGACCCAGTATAGGTCACAATTTTGATTCAATTTTGATGAAACTTGAAATGCATGGTTATAACCCAAAGATCTTGGTTCCTTTCGTTATTTGCACATATCAGATCATAACTTCCTGAATTATGGCCCCTGATTGTCCGAAAAACCGCCTATGGTCCCTCTGGATGTCACGATTATTATCCGATTTAAAAAAACGTTTGACTCTATCACCGTTACACCATACGGAAGGTTGAGTTTGAATTTCATAATTGCCAGACAAAATGGCCGCCGTTTGTACGCTAATAGTGTTAAAATATGGTATTTCAAGGTTGTGGACCGAGTATAGTTCACAATTTTAATTCCATTTTGATGAAGCTTGAAATGCATGTTCATAACCTAAAGATCTTGTTTCTTTTCGATATTTACGCATATCAAATTGTAATTTAATGAATTATAGCCTTTGATTGTAGGAAAATCACTTTCGGTTTTGCTTGTTCTCTAACCATCTCTCGAAAATGTGGGCGTATCCTGCCTGGCAGTGCCAGCTTACTATCTTTTATGACGTAGGGGATTTGAATATTTTTTTTACATGTGATTTTTATACGCCCACATTTTCATGTGGACGTATTATGTCGTCGCCCCTGTCCGTCCGGACGTCCGTCCGTCTGTCCGTCCACAATTGTTTGTGGACTCTCTACAGGTCACAATTCTTGTCCGATTTTAACAAAACTTAAAATATAGGTTTATCTCCAAAAGATCTCGGCTGCTTTCGATATTGGCATGTATCGGATCAAAACTTCATGGATTATGGCCCCTGATTGTACGAAAAATCACGTTTTTAGCTTGTGGGCCCTATAGAGGTCACAATTTTGAACCGATTTTGATGAAACTTAACATGCATGTTTATAACCCAAAGATCTTGGTTCCTTTCGATATTTGCGCCTATCAGAACGTAATTTACTGAATTATGGCCCCTGATTGTCCGAAAAATCACCTATTTTAGCTCCTTGTACCTCTGGAGGTCACAATTATTATCCGATTTTAAAAACCGTTCGATTATATCACCGTTACACCCTAAGGAAGGTTGAGTTCGAATTTCGGAAAAATCGGACCAAAATTACCATACAAAATGGCCGCCGTTTGTACGCGAATACTGTTAAAAAATGGTATATCAAGGTTGTGGACCCTGTAGACGTCACAATTTTAATTCGATTTTGATGAAACTTGAAATGTATGGTTATAACCCAAAGATCTTGGTTCCTGTCGATATTTGCGCATATCGGATTGTAACTGCTTGAATTATGGCCCCTGATTATACACAAAATCGTCTTTGTTTAGCTTGTGGTCCCTCTGGAGGTCACAATTATTATCTGATTTAAAAAATCGTTTGATTATATCATCGTTACGCGCTAAGGAAGGTTCAGTTCGAATTTCGGAAAAATTGGACCAAAATGGCCGCCATAAGTACGCTAATACTGTTAAAAAATGGTATCTCAAGGTTGTGGACCCTGTAGAGGTCACACTTTAATTCGATTTTGATGAAACTTGAAATGCATGGTTATAACCCAAAGATCTTGGTTCCTCTCGATATTTGGGCATATTGGATCGTAACTTCCTGAATTATGGCCCCTGATTATACGCAAAATCGTCTTTGTTTAGCTTGTGGTCCTTCTGGAGGTCACAATTATTATCTGATTTAAAGAATCGTTTGATAATATCATCGTTACACCCTAAGAAAGGTTGACTTCGAATTTTGGAAAAATTCGGAACAAATTTGCCATACAAAATGGCTGCCGCGTGTACGCGAATACTGTTATAAAATGGTATATCAAGGTTGTGGACACAGTTTAGGTCACAATTTTCATGAAACTTGAAATGCATGGTTATAATCCAAAGATCTTGGTTTCTTTCGTTATTTGCACATATCAGATCATAACTTCCTGAATTATGGCCGCTGATTGTCTGAAAAATCGCCTATGGTCCCTCTGGAGGTCACGATTATTATCTGATTTAAAAAAACGCTTGACTCTATCACCGTTACAGCATACGGAAGGAGTTTAAATTTCAGGGAAATCAGACCATAATTGCCAGACAAAATGGCCGCCGTTTGTACGCTTATAGTGTTAAAATATGGTATGTCAAGGTTGTGGACCCAGTATAGGTCACAATTTTAATTCGATTTTGATGAAACTTGAAATGCATGTTTATAACCTAAAGATCTTGATTCTTTTCGATATATATGCGCATATCAAATTGTAATTTAATGAATTATAGCCTTTGATTGTAGGAAAAATCACTTTTCGTTTTGCTTTTTCTCTATCCATCTCTCGAAAATGTGGGCGTATCCTGCCTGGCAGTGCCAGCTTACTATCTTTAATTGTGGTATGAATTGAATACCGTGCGATGGTGCAGGAATTAAATTTGAAAATTAACGAGGTTCACCTAATTTTATTACGTACATGATTTGAATGGCCGACAATTGAGAAACCACGAGGTAAACAGATAGATTAAAATTATAATCACAGTTATTGCGACAGTGCGGGAATTAAATATGAAAAATAACGAGGTTCACCTAATTTTATTATACGCCCACATTGAAATGTGGTCGTATATTGGCGTCGCCCGATCCGTACGTCCGTCCGTCGTCCACAATTTTCTTGTGAACACTCTACAGACTACATTTATCACCTGATTGTTTTGAAATTGATATATATTGTTTAAGGTCATGAGACGAAGAAGCCTATTGATTTTCAGCGATTTCCGATAATTACTGTCAGAGTTATGGCCCTCGATCACTTTAAAAAATCTTGTGGAAGCTCTAGAGGCTAAAGTTAATAACCGATTGACTTTAAATTTATACACAGTGTTTAAGGTCATGCGACGAAGAAGCCTATTGATTTTCAGGGATTTCCGATAATTACTGTCAGAGTTATGGCCCTTGATCACTTCAAAAAATCTTGTTGAAGCTTTAGAGGCTAAAGTTAATAACCGATTGACTTTAAATTTATACACAGTGTTTACGGTCATGACACGAAGATGCCTATTGATTTTCAGCGATTTCCGATAATTACTGTCAGAGTTATGGCCCTTGATCTTTTCAAATAATCTTGTGGCGCTCTGGAGGCTAAAGTTGATATCCGATTGACTTTAAATTTATACACAGTGTTAAAGGTCATGAGACGAAAAAGCCTATTGATTTTCAGGGATATCCGATAATTACCGCTTGAGTTATGGCCCTTGATCACTTCAACAAATCTTGTGGATGATCTAGAGGCCAAAGTTAATATCCGATTGACTTAAAATTTATACACGGTGTCATGAGACGAAGACGCCTATTAATTTTCACCAATTTCTTATAATTACCGCCAGAGTTATGGCCCTTGATCACTTTGAAATATCTTTTGAACGCTCTAACTGGCTAAAGTTAATATCAGATTGACTTGAAATTTATACACAGTGTTGAAGGTCATGAGACGAAAAATCCTATTGATTTTCAGCGATTTTCTAAAATTACTTTTATGGCCCTTGATCACTTCAAAAATTCTTGTGGACACTATTGGAAGCTAAAGTTTACATCCGATTCACTTTAGATTGAAACACAGAGTTTAAGGTCTTGCTTGCGACGAACAATTATATAGATTTTTAATGAATTTTGATAACTTAAACAGCTAAATCCATGATATTAAATGTTTCATATACTAAATGTTAGCATGGAGGAGAACTTTATCAAAGCCAAACAAATTGTAATGATTTTCTGATAATTACTTAATGAGTTGTTACTCTTAATCAAATTTTAGTGTATTATAAATGTTTCATTACCGAAAAAAGTTAAAATATGCGACAACTCTTGTTGACTGCCCGGACGATTTAGCTGCTGTGGGCGTATGTTTCGTTGCCTGGCAACCTATCTTTACGTACGTAGTTGCAGTAATCATGGTACCCTTAACACGCCATACGATATATGGTTGAGGATTATAAGGCGTTGATAACTTGCATTTCTTCTTTGGGATTAAACTTTCTTTTTCATATATTAATTTGAAGTCAAACTGTTGAAGATATAGTAACCATCATTCTATACGAATAGGTGGACGACTATTCGGATTGTTGAACAGAGGTAAAAGAGGTTGATGGTCTGTAATTAATTCAAATTTTGAACCAATTATATACATGTATAACTTTTCACATGCCCATCTTGCACCTAATGCTTCTCGTTCGTTTTGACTGTATCGCTGTTCTACTTTGGTTAATGACCGGCTGACAAATAAGACTGGATGCCATACTTGATTTTCAAATTATGCTAATATTGCTGCTATACTGGTAGGACCTGCATCGACATAAACTCTCGTTGTTAACTTTGTGTTATAATATGTCAAAAGTTAAATCTTTAGACAAACTGGATTTAAGTTGGTCGAATGATTTCTCTTCCTCTACACCCCATTTCATTACAGCATTTTTCTCTGTTAATTTTCTAAGAGGTGTTGAAATAGCTGAGAATTTTGGTATGAATCTAGATGAAAACGCTAACGTACTTAGAAAAGATCTGACTTCACTGACAGTATTGGGTTTCTCTAAATTCTCAATTGTTTCGATCTTCTTAGGATCAGGTTTCATTCCTTCAGATGAAAATTTAAAACCGAAAAAATCTATTTCTGTTGACCGGAATTGACATTTATCTTTGTTTAAAGTTAAACCGCATTCACGAAATCTTTGAAGAACAGATGTGAGCGCAGTGTCATGAGTTTGTACATCTGAACCAAAACAAATTATATCATCCCGAATGTTTATGACCCCGGGTAAATCACCAACTGTTTTGTACATAATATCATCAAAAATGTCTTGAGACGATATGGCACTATAATTCAAACTTTTATATCTCTTTTTCCCGTTGACACCATAGAAAGTTGTGAGATGACGTGAAGATTTGTTTAGTTTTATCTGATGGTATGATTCATTCATATCTAACTTACTGTAAACTTTTGAACCATTAAGCTTGAATGCAATATCTTCTACCGTTAGTGCTTCAGTAATAGGTCGTTTTATTCCCTGATTGACTGGTCTCATATTTACACAATAACAGATTTTATCAGGATTGTGAGGCTTTGTTGTGATGACTGGATTAGTACACCATGTCATTGGTTCTGTGGTTGGAACATCTTCTATTATATCGTTATCCATTAAACGTTTTTCTTCTCGAAGTGCCATTTCCTCTAAATTATATGCGACCTTGCGTTGTTTCTGTATTGTAGGCAATACTGTTTCGTCTACTATAAATGATGCTTCATATTTTGTGTGCTGACCTAAACCTGAAAATATGTCATTATACTGCTGCAGTATGCTATCAAAACTTTCACTTGGTTTTTCTAACATAGTCTGGACTTGATGATTAAATGATATTAAACCTAAATCTACTGATGTCTGTAGGCTAAGTAGTGGACTAGATCTGACTGAACCTTTAACAACCAAGAATTTTGCCTTGAGCGTCTTATTTTGTTTGCTGGCTACCATTGTTTCAAAATAACCAATAACAGGAATCATATAGTCACCATACGTAAGGAGTTTAACATTGGTTGGTTTTAACACTAACTTATTATTTGGATCTAATTTATCTTGAATTTTGTCAAATCTGTCTTCATCAATAAGATTTGAACTAGCTCCGGTGTCTACTTCAAACTGCACCTTTACACCATTGACATAAATCTTGACTGATGATGAATAGTTCTCTGGACTGCTTTTGTGAATCCACACTTTGTATACACACTCTTCATCTGTTTCCGATTCTTGGAAAATCTGTTTAACATGTGTTTGATGATGTCTGTTTGACTGGTAGTTGCTAGATTTACGACGACTAAAAGAATTCTGTGTGTGGCTCTTTGGTTTCAAACATTTCACAGCATAATGTCCTTTACCACCACAATTATCACATCTGACCCCTGATGCCTGACAGTTCCATCTTCCAGGTGGGTAATCAACATCACAGTGTGGACAGTCTACTTGTTTATCGCGAGAATACGCTGGTTGTGTCGATTGCTGATGCTTGTTATATCTATGTTGTTTTCTTTGGTGATTAGGCCTTGGTTTATAACTTTGAACCCTATTTACAGCTCTTTCCTTATTCGCTTCTATTTCTTCTGCTCTGCGATATGTGTCTTCTTTGCTCTGTGCTTTTAGTAGAAATTTCTGTAAACTATATTTCTTGTCCATAGCTTTTCTTCTAAAATGAGAGTCTCTAATTGTCAAACTAAGATGATATAAAATCTGTCTGTCAATATCTAGAAATTCACAGTTTCTAGCTGCCTCTCGAATACCTTCTTCATATTCATTAACTGTTTCGCCATCTTTCTGACGCAGTTTACCAAAACGAAATCGTGCGTGTGGCACACTCTTTAAACCAATATAATGTTTGTTGAGCTTAGCTAGTGCTTTTCCATACGGTGTGGTAGAAGCTTGTAGTTGTACTTCTGTGTCTGACGAGTCATCAGAATCAGGTTCTAGATCTCGAAGAACTTTTATTTTATCTCGAATTTCCTTTCCACCGTAAATTTCAAAGCATCTAATTTATCTGTATCATCTGTGATGCGGAAGTACCGTAATCTTGTGTCAAATTCATCCATCCACTTTTCCCATTTTGGCCCATTGAGGAGTGGATCTGCTTTAGGAACAAATTGAATCATTTTGATGTCTCTGGTAACACTTCCAGATGCCTGAAATGTGTTCTGTCTGTTTTCTGTAGTATTAGCTGTGTCACTGTGACTGTCGTCATGCCCCGTTGCAATTTTTAAACTTTTTTTTCCACGCCATTATGAATATTGTAACAGCGCACCAGAGCAGCTAATCTAGCTGGATGTTGGCGCTCTATAAATGTCCATTATTATTATTATTATTATTATTATTATTATTATGTAATGATGTTGAACAATCTGAGTGATAGTGATAAGTGAGAATCCGAGGGAGTTCGTTGGAATTTCGTACTTTTACAATACACCTAAATAACTTGCCTGGTTTTTGACAAAGAAAATGTGTCTGTTGCCCTCTAAGTCATCTCTAACTGTTCCTAACATCAATCCCGTACTCGTCGCCATATGTGACGGGGTGTATGAGTTCACATATTATAAATAGTTGAAGTTTGATAATAGTAAAACTTTATTCAGCCATTGTTATTTTACAGTAGCTATAGGGATATATAAGGGACATCACTCTAAATACAAACACTATAAATAGACTAGATTCAGACCACTAATTGTATTGTCTTTATGTGGATACTACACTTTATTTATAGGATAAAGATTCAAGATTAAAAAGATTAAAGAACGAGATATTAGAAGAACAAGAAGAAGAAGAGAGAAAATTGAGACAAGATACAGAAGAAAGTGTGAAGTATGTTCTTTATATGGTATTACTAAACCTAGTGTATATATTTGACAGGCTTCAAAATTAGCGAAAGCAAAGATACAAAATGCATGTTAAAATATGAAAATAGCGTGTTAGATTTATACCATAACGTAAAGTTTAGCGTCAACGGTAATTTTGATTCAAAAGAATATTTTAATACTTTAGTGTTTCTATAGCTGAACTCTTCGAATAGATTGAAAGCGTTTATGATAAAAAATCGCATTACGACTTACTTCCCTTGAACAAACTCAGAGACTCTGAGTACACCCGAGTCTCGACGAAGAGTACAGAAATAATCGCCTATGCGTAACTTAACCAATGAAATAACAACACAACATTCCACAATATATGCAAAACTCAATCCACATGATATTAATGACAAATCATGTTATACCTAACTGTATTGACTGTGGGAAGGTGAAAAGGACATTTCCCACGGCTTACTCGTCCTTTACCCATACTTCTGTTCTAGTATAATGTTGAGGGCCCGTAGAACCGTAGTATTTTGCTGTAAACGATGATCACCACATTTTTTAAAGGCAAAAACCAAGAAAATATACATAGCCTCGAATGCGAAGATAACAATGAAAACTTGGTACAGTCACCAAGTAAAAAAAATTAGTGTCAAAACTGTCAAGAAATGGATACCTGATATGAACATTGATATTGGTTATAAGATAAGGTCAAACAGAATGATGATGGAACCAATACAGACATTGTTTGTGAAATTTTGTGCACTGTTTGTAAAGATTATAGCAGTGAGAGAAATTCTTCTCTTGTCACAGGTAGTCAAAGAGTAAAGAAAGAATCCGCCCAAATTGTAAACAGGCTTTAAGCCTAATATTTCACCTTTTAAAATAAAGATATTATTATTATTATTATTATTACGATGAGAAAAAATTGGAATAATGCCAAAACCATACATCAATTGCCAGTTCCAGAAAAAATTGGAATAATGCCAAAACCATACATCAATTGCCAGTTCCAGAAAAAATGGCGTCTCGCTGTGCATTGTGGGAGAGGATGTGGTAGACTCGGGAGGAGGCGACCATTGCTTTCCATTGGATTTCTCTGACCAAATTTTAAAGGAGCTAAATCGCTAACATTTGGGATCCGGAAATTAACAAAAGTGGGTCGAAACTCATATAATACTGTAATATGAATGTATTTAAACTGATTTACATTAAATGCTTTCTGTTTTACTCCAATTTCAAATCAGTTATGTTCGGCGAAACAAGCCATTCAGTCTCAACCCAGTGCTTTTTTTTTTAGCGCCTGGTTATTCCAGTCCACATATGCAGTGTGATACAGTGCAATGTGTCTAGCCTCGTCCCTCGAGTCTCTCAATAAAACTAGGATCGGAGCGCAATATGGTACACGATTCGTGTACCAATGTTAGAAAAATTATTTTATCTTAAATATCGGATATCAGAAGCTCATCTTTTCCTGGTAAGTTTACATCATCAATGTTGATTTAAATTGACCAATAATTCGTGTTTTCGATGTCTAAGATTTTGGGGGATTTTGAGTTACGGACTTAGGTCCTTTAAAAACGCTGATTTTACGTTAATTTTAGTGATTTGGGATTTTTCATATGATGTGATAGAGACACAGATGGTTGATGCACGTAAAGAATACCTCAGAAAGCACATTCTGAAGTATACAAATCGCAAAAAGGTAAAATGAAAACTTCAAAACAAACAGCTGTCGAAATTTTACCTTCGTATCAGGTTTATCCCCAAAAGATCTCAGCTGCTTTCGATATTGGCATGTACTGCATCAAAACTTCATGGACTATGTCCCTCGATTGTACAAAATATCACGTTTTTAGCTTGTGGACCCTTATAGAGGTCACAATTTTGAACCGATTTTGATGAAACTTGACATGCATATTTATAACCAAAGATCTTGGTTCCTTTCGATATTTGTGCCTATCGGAACGTAATTTCCTGAAAAATCACCTACTTGTGGTCCCTCTGGAGGGTACAATATTATCCAAATTGAAAAACCCAAGGTTGAGTTCGAATTTGGGGAAAATCAGACCAAAATTGCCATACAAAATGGTATATCAAGGTTGTGGACCCTGTAGAGGTCACAATTTTAATTCGGTTTTGATGAAACTTGTAATGCATGGTTACAACCCAAAGATCTTGGTTCCTTTGGATATTTGTGCATATCGGATCGTAACTTCCTGAATTATTGCCCCTGATTATAAGCAAAATCGTCTTTGTTTAGCTTGCGGTCACTCTTTGGAGGTCACAATTATTATCCGATTTAAAAAATCGTTTGATTATATCACTGTTACATCCTAAGGAATGCTGAGCTCATATTTCGGTAAAATCGACCAAAATTGCCATACAAAATGACTGTCGTTTGTACCCGAATCCAGTTAAAAAATGGTATTTTAAGGTTGTGGACACTGTAGAGGTCACAATTTTAATTTGATTTTGATGAAACTTAAAATGCATGGTTATAACCCAAAGATCTTGGTTCCTTTCCATATTTGCGCATATCTGATTGTAACTTCCTGAATTATGGCCCCTGATTATATGCAATATTGCCTTTGTTTAGCTTGTGGTCCCTCTGGAGGTTACAATTATTATCCGATTTAAAAATTTGTTTGATTATATCACCGTTACACCCTAATGAACGTTGAGTTCAAATTTCGGGAAAACGGGACAAAAATGCCATACAAAATGGCCGCCATTTGTACGCAAATACTGTTAAAAATTGGTATATCATTGTTGTGGACCCTTTGTAGGTCACAGTTTTGATTCGATTTTGATGAAACTTGCAATGCATGGTTATAACCGAAAGATCTTGGTTCCTTTTGTTATTTGCACATATTGGATCAAAACCTCCTGAATTATGGCCCCCGATTGTCCGAAAAATCCCCTATGGTCCCTCTGGAAGTTATGATTATTATCCGATTTAAAAAAACGTTTGACTCTATCACCGTTACACGGTACGGAAGGTTGAGTTCGAATTTCTAGAAAATCGGACCATATTTGCCAGAAAAAATGGCCACTGTTTGTACGCGAATAGATTAAAAATATGGTATATTAAAGTTGTGGACCCTGTAGAGGTCACAATTTTAATTTGATTTTGATGAAACTTGAACTGCATGTTTATAACCTAAAGATCTTGATTATTCTTGATATTTGTGCATAACAAAGAGTAACTTAATAATTTATGGCCTTTGATTGTAGGAAAAACACTGTTGGTACTGCTTGTTCTCTATCAATCTCTCGAAAATGTGGGCGTATCCTGCCTGGCAGTGCCAGCTGACTATCTTTATTTTTATACTTATTTGCATGCCACACAAAATGTAAATATGACAGTTATCTGGTTGGCGTTCATTTGGCACTCTGAACAAAATCATTCTGGGGTTTTAACAGCTGCTACACAACCACCTCATCTGCAGTAAGTGTAATACAGCATGCTTGTTGTAAAGAAATTACTGTTATTTATACCTTCAATCCATCAATTCTCTGTGATCTCAACCTTGCCAGTCGTTCTTCTGTGGTCTCACAAGCTCACAACACCTCTACACACAGTTTTCCTACACTTTGGTATGTATATAGGTCAGTCACAGCTATTTCTGGTGTCAGCAAATCTGACAAACTTTCACTATCATCAGAACTTGATAGTGGTGGGTGGATTACTTGATGTGTCATCTATTCAGCATATAATGCACAAATAAATCCCACTTTTGCTGCCTCTACATAGCTTGTTCTAGAGAACTCTGAAGAAAACAAAACATTCAAAACTTGTGAAAATATCAACAAAAAACATTCAAAGGATATTGTCATTTGGTTTAGAAATTAGTCACAGATATTTTTCAATGAATTTAAAACAAACATACACATTGCATATATAATTACTTTTTTAAGGCTTTCAAATGGTGTTCAGTTGTTGGTAGGTGTAAATTATCCATATTTAGCAGTTGAAATATCGAATACACAGTACCAAAAAACGATCAAACGTAATCAACACAGAGCCATGAACGGCTAAAGACATGTGTCCCCAAACGAGAACGAAACAAACTGAAAGTAACATACCGCGCACGCGCGGCACGTATAGACACGTATTATCCAGACACTTTTTTGTAATTAAAACAGAACACAAGTCTTCAACCATAGAGTGATACCGGCAATTGAAAGTTGTTTGAAAACGTATCACATATGGCTTGAAGAAGTTGCTCGGATCTAAGTTAGAGGCTATTAAGGGCTTTTCATACAAAATTAAGCAGTTTTAACCCCAAAATGTTATCGGGATTGGCCCTTTAAACATATCTTTATATCCCAAAGATCTCTGTGTCACTTTTGATATTTGCATATTTCAGGCCTTACCTTTTTGGATTATTGCGATTGATTCTACAAAAAATCGTGTTTGTTTTTATCTTTTTCTCTATCCATCTCTTGCAAAATGTGGGTATATCCTGTCTGGCAGCCACTGGTTATTGATTACCATAGTAAATTACTGTTATCAAACCTGTATTTAAAAAAACAGAATTCTATTTGAGTAAGTATAGACAAATGTTTGTTTGCTTTTAGAACTCATCGATTGCAAATGGATATCAGGTGTTCTAGAAAGGTAGAGCATACATTATGACATGTCTACACAGATTTAAACGGTGCAATATTTTTTGAATGGTCTTTAAAACTTAAAAGAAGCCTTATGCACTTCTTTTAGAATTCTTTATAATTAGAGACTATATTAATAATTATTAATGTTAATATTCGCTCTATCTGTAACAAAGTTAAGGAAATCAACGACTGTATTCAAGTAAATGACTCCAATGTATTTATTGCGACGGAAACTTGGCTTAAATCCAAAGACACATTTACTGCTAGTAACATCTTGCCTAATAATTACAATGCTACTTTGGCTAATGGTTCCGGAAAGTCAGGAGGTGGTATTGTGGTGTTCAGTATGGATTCAATAAAGACAGAAAAGTTACCTTCAGTTTCTTACCAAAGTTTTGAATATCTTCCATATACCATTAAATTGGTTATTTATCGCCCGCCACGTGTTAAAAACTGTACAATAAACACATTCCTTGATGAATTCAAAGACCTGTAACTAATGGCCATGACAATCTTCTAGTTGTTGGTGATTACAATATCCATTTTTAAAACTCAAATGAACAAAAAGTCAATCAATTCTAAGACATCCTTAAATCTTTTGGACTAAAACAGCACGTGTATGACACAACCCATAAGAGTTGACACATTCTGGACCTAATTATTACAGGTGACAACGGCAACCTTCTAAAGCCAACACAAGTGATTGATGATCTTATTTCTGACCACTTGAGTATAATCTCTGAACGTTGTCTTCCCAAACCCATTTCCCTCAGAAAACAGCTCTCATACAGGAAAACCAAACATTTTGATCTAAACCTTTTTAAAGTTCAAATTTATCAATCCAACTCACTACAGCAGATTGAAAACACACAAAATCTACATAATCAAATTAACTCCAACATGTATCCTTGATGACGTAGCCCTGAAAGTTACTAGAAATATTATCATTCGACCTTACAAGAAGTGGTTCAATAATGAAATTTGTGAAGCTAAACAGGAACGACGGACAGCTGAAAGCAGTGGCACAGATCAAATCGGCAGATGTACAAGTGAGTTAAAAATAAGACAAATAATCTTATTAGAAACAGTAAGCGTATTTACTACAAAATGTGCCTGCTTGAAAACAGGAGCAACCCTCGGGAAATCTACAAAATAACCAATCATTTTCTAACTTTTGTCTCAGATGAAAATCTGCTAAATCGCCTGTCAAATGCTGAACTTATCGAAAGGTTTTCAGATTTTTTCAAAGTTAGATAACATTCGATCTAAGCTCTTAGGAACAGACCAAATAATCATTCGACTGAGAACCTGTTTAACGGTACTTCTCTCGATGAATTCCCCACAGCATCATATGAAGAAATTAAAAATCTGATTCTAAAATCCTCATCAGAATCCTGTGACCTCGATCCAATTTCGACCTGGTTAATTAAACACTGTATTGATGAGCTTGTGCCTGTGATTGCTCATATTGTTATAGACTGTTGTCTGTATAGGGAAAATGTGCCTAGAAATCGATTTTTGTTGCACCCCTCCTGTGTATAAACATTTTTGCCATTTTCTTATCGTACAAGGTTTCTAGTGATGGAAAATCCATATTCCCACCTTCAGATATTGCCAGTTTTATTATAATATATAACCCATTTACCCAGGGTCTCGGTCAATTTATCATGCTTGTCTAACATGACTTTGACGTTGTGATTTTGGGTGATAAAATTACTGCCGGTGAATGATTTTTTTTGTGTGTAGTGCCAAAATGCATAGCAACATTTGAAAAAATAATTATGGAAATATCTCAATTTGTATTTGCACAGGACCAATAATAAGCGCCCACAAAGCAGTAATGTTGCATATCGTAGCATGTTTTTGTCTATTTATGTCAATACAGCGTCATTGAATTTTTATTGAATTTAATTTATTATCAGAAATCATACATAAATTTGATAATTGCATAGACATTTTTGATTTCAACCAGAAAACAATGCATAAACGTGATATTTCAAATAGGGGTTCCAGGTAAAAAGGCATAAGGGGAGATAACTGGTGGCAGCCACAATATTTTGCTCTGTGATTGTTTATACTTTTACCTGTGTCAAATTTGGAGTATGGGCCTAACTATATCTGTGTGATGTCAGTCTAGACTACTAACTACTGTTCTACTGTTTAGTTCTAGGCCTAACACTTGAGGATGTGCATGAATAAAAACTTTGTGGATTAGGCAGCTACAGTTTTTATATATTTCATTGTGTTTGTGAACCAGTGATTATTAGTAATTGTGTTATGTTTAAGCATCTTAGTTTGGTGCCCTTACTCATAATCATAATATACTTTCTAAAACAAACACTGGCTAACGGATTTACACATGACAATACCAGTGTTCACCAGATGAGGGGTTGTAGAGCTGGTAAGCATAAACAACGGACAATACGAGTTATCACTACCAATAGAGTGGACAATGTTTATAAACCTAATCAATTCAGTGAGATCAATTATGGTAATTTGGTTCATCTAACAGAAACGGATTATGTACACCGTAAAATAACTAATAAGACTAACTTATCATCTAAAAACTATAGTTATATAACAAATATTAAAGCTGATGATAGAGAGTGCAATGATGAAAAAACAATATCTTCTTTTGGGCTGTTAAATGCTAGATTTGTGAGAAATAAAACAACATGCTTGTCAGATTTTATTAGTGAGAAATCTGTGGATGTATGCAGCATGACTGAAACTTGGCTTAATGATGACATTTCAGACTCATTGACTCTTGCTGCACTTGTGTCTAATGGTTATTCTATTAAACATCGTCCAAGGGGCTCGCGTGGTGGCGGAGTTGCACTTATATACAAGTCATCGATTAAATATAAAAACAATCAAGAGGATAAATTTGAATCTTTTGAGTATTGAGATAGTTCGCTGCAATTCCCATCTAAAACTATTTGAGTTATCACTATATATAGACCCCCCAAAATATCTCTCTGTAATAAATTTATGGATGAATTTTCATTACTTTTAGATAATTTAATGATATCAAAATGTGAGATTATAATCTTGGGTGATTTTAATTTGCATCTAGACAATTTTTGTGATCCATCAACAAGAAAGTTTTGTGAGATTTTAGACAATAGATCTTTGATTCAACATGTGACCAATCCAACGCATAAAGGTGGACATATTTTAGATCTTGTTATCACCAGATATGATGAATTATCTTTAAACACACCATCCGTTTCAGATTGTTTGATATCTGATCATTTTCCAGTGTCCTTCAATCTTTCCATTAAACCACCTAACCCTGTCAGAAGAACATTGACGTATAGCAACTTTAAATCGCTTGACATAAATAAGCTCAAATCTGCACTTAAAGATCTACGTATTGATAATAACATCCATTGAAAACATCCACAATAAAGCGGTCGCTTACAATAACAAGTTAGTTGAAGTTATTGAATCAGTAGCTCCCTTGAAATCAAAAACTGTAACGGTTCGCCCCAACACTCAGTGGTATAACGAAACTCATATTCCTGAAGCAACGGCCGGAGAAATCCCTCTCTGGCCATTGCTGGAATGGCGTCTGTTTCTTGAACTTACGCGGGAATGTGTCTATTCTTTCCATTCAATGAAAGCTATCACCTAAGTACAGCAACATGACAGTCCGTCGTTTACTCTTGGGTCTTCCTTAATATTTTGGACAAAGATTTAAGGTATTAAAAACGTTGAAAGTCTGTTCGTTACCATACAGTAGTGTTTACTTTACGTCAATACTTTGCCTCGTTTGTCACGCAATTAGTTTTGCTGCAATATCCTGCTATGCGCTGGTTAATATAGCATCAAAAAAACGTGCAGCCATGACGTAACGTTATGTAAACACAGTTGCCCTAATTAAACGCTCTGTTTTAAAGGTAATACCTTTGTAACGAAGTCAGTGATTAGCCAGTAATAGGACCACTGACCAGTCATAATTAGTGACAATAATACCCACTCAGTCCAGCAGGGAGTAGTAGGATTAGCTCTAATCAAACAGAACACTGCTAGGAGGATGAACGAAACTATACTGGTAGCCAAAAGAGAACGGAATAAAGCTGAACATGTCTGGCGAAGAACTAATTTAGAAATACACAAACAGATATATAAACATTTAAAAAACCGAGTGAATTATATGATTGATAAGGCTAAAGTGGAGTTTTATTCTGATAAAATTGAACGTGGTACAAATAAGCAGAAAGATTTATACAAAATTGTAAATATCTTACTGGGTCATAATTCGCAGAAAAATATTATTCCGAGCATTGATAAGTTGTCTGATTTAACTAGCTGTTTCTCTGACTATTTCACATCTAAAATACAAGTTATAAGAGAGGGGCTAGATGCTATAAATACAACCCTAGATTACAACCCACATGTTTGATACCTCTAATGTTTGCTCTACTTTTAATAAGTTTCATCTTGTATCTGAGGATATTGTTAAAAGAGTAATTAGATCGTCACCTTCCAAGTCATGTACATTAGACCCTCTACCTACCTATATATTCAAGGAATGTTTAGATGAAATTATTCATGTTATTGTCGATATTATTTACTCTAGTATTAATTCCTGTATTATTCCTGATGTTTTTAAGCTAGCATATGTTATTCCATTGATTAAAAAGCCGAATCTGGACCCCAATATCTTTAAAAATTATAGACCAGTTTCGATTCCTAGTTTCATTTCAAAATTACTTGAAAAATTAATTGCAATCCAACTAAAGAGCCATATAGAAGACAACTGCTTAGATGAGCCATTTCAAAGTGCATATAAGCAATTCCATAGTACTGAAACTGCCCTAACAAGGGTATCCAATGATATACTTCTTGCATTAGATGATAAAAAGTGTGTCTTTTTGCTTTTATTGGACCTATCTGCAGCATTTGACACTGTTGACCATTCTATCCTTCTTCATAGATTACATTTTAGATTTGGTATACAGAGTGATGCATTGAAACTGTTAGAAAGCTATTTAGTGGGTAGGACACAATCTATTTTATAAGATGGTAAATTGTCAAAAGAAACTGTTTTATCTTTTGGTGTTCCGCAAGGATCAGTTTTAGGTCCGATACTTTTTATATTATACTCATCACCTATAAGCAATATTGTAGATAAATATAACCTTAAATTTCACTTATATGCTGATGATACCCAGTTATATATTTCTTTTAACCCCAAATATCCATCTTCATTTTAACCTATCTAAACAAAAACTTGAAGACTGTGTTAGTGAATTAAGACTATGGATGTCTAAGAATTTTCTTAAATTAAACGATGATAAAACAGAATTTCTTCTTTTGGGATCGAAATATCAATTAAATAAACATTTACATTCTAACTTATCCATTGTTATAGGTAATTGTGAGATTAACCCTACTGCTTTTAGTCGAAATATTGGTGCGATGTTTGATAATTTTATGAATATGGAGGCACAGGTTAATCATATATCTAAAGTTTGTTATATTCGTAATATTGGTAAAATACGAAACTTTTTATCAAGAGTTGCAACAAAATCTCTTATTAACTCCCTTGTTACGTCAAGACTCGACAATTTCAACCCTCTATTAGTTGACTTACCCCTTAAACTTATTACCAAACTCCAACGAATACAAAATACCGCTGCTAGATTAATAACCTTGACGAATAAATATACAAGTATAACCCCTGTTCTCTTTCAGCTGCACTGGTCGCCCATTAAATATAGAATAGGTTTTAAGATTTTACTTTTAACTTTCAAATGCCTCAGCAGGGAAATCCTGAAAACCCATACATGAACAGCTACACTACTAATACTGTACTTTGTCATTGGTGTCATTGAGAATTTGATTGGATCTCTCAACCCAATTGATAACAGACCAATACAGGGAGGTTGACCCTATTGCAGTGACATAGCCAAGAAAGCTAATGAATGAAAGAATATTGTTTTATGGCACGTCAACATCCTAAATATGGTCAATTTTCACCTATCCACATGTCATCTGCTTATGCACTGGGAGTACTTGCGCTGCAGGGGTAAATACATAACTCTGCACTACCTAACACTGGGCATAGCCAGGAAAGGAGGGTGGGGGGCAATATTAAATTTCAACGGTTGAACAAATAATAAAAACTTACCTGCATCTTTAGTTTTTACTAAAACCAGCTTATCAGAGACAGCCTTATTCTGACACCTGTTGAACAAGGGTGCTTTTTTGCAGATATGCACACAGGGGGCAAGACATGTCCTCGCAGGTGGTTGATGATTTAGTGGTGGCTGATCGCAAACCTTGTCTAGACTTGGATTAACTCTCAGTGCTTGTTTGCTTCTCACCAGACTGTATTGCAACTCTTTTAGCAGCTCGTTCAATCTTTGTTCTGTCTGTAAATCTTGAATAACACTTAGAATGATAGCCATAAACTGGTAGTGCATCGTCTTCATTCCCTATAGATACAAACATACTCCTAATATTATTGCACATAGGGTTACCAGATTAATCATTGAAGAAACAGGGACATTTATTCTTCTGAGAAGACTAAGTTTAAATTTATCAGCGCTACTCACTTTTGGGGGCATTCTACATCAGAAATTTTGAAAAAGCCGTGAGATGCGTTTTTAGCCACTTTGTATGAGTGGTCCAAAAATGGCCTCAATCTTTGAAAAAAGTTGAAAAATTGATATATTATTGAAAATGTTATTTTCTTTTTCTTTTTTACGAAAACTATTTTCTGAAACTTCTTGTACAGAAGGTGAGGTAACCAAACAACTTGTTTAAACCATCCCTACAACAATGATCCAAACAACAGAAGTAGTGGAAAAAATATCCGATGTTTCGAAAAAAATGCAAAAAAATTATGATTTTTGCTAATGTCGCGACTTCTCCGTGGGATATTAGCAGATCAAAAAACCAAAGTACTGTTTGGTAGCTCAATGAATGGGCTATTGTGTCTGATTCCTGAAAGTTCAGTGCTGCTTGCAGGTCTAGTTTTTATTATGTTGATATGTGTAGTTAAATTATTAGGGTTTCACACTGCGAAGCTTGTGTGAAACACTATTGTTTTTGTTAAAATTATTATTCTTATTAGGCTTTCAGACTTTCGTCTGAAAGACTATTGTTTTTACTAATATTATTATTATTTTATTTTTTGGGGGAGCCTATTTCTCAGTGCCTGTACCAGATAACGACAGGGACATAATTTCTATAACAAAACCATGTGATGGCTACTCCTTAGACCATATTTGAAACTTCTGCGCAGACAGGAAGTGGCCGAATTTCGTGCGGTGCCAAAAAATTAAAAAACGGCCGTAGATTTGTCAATTCTGTACCTATTGTCGTACAAATGACACCAAATCTTTGCTCGGATGATAGCAGTTGAAAATTTCGAAATTTTGAACTTTCGTCACTGACTTCTAGCGTTTGAAAAATGAAAAAAAAAAATTTAAGAGACAATTTTTGTCATTTTTTTAAAAATCTTCAAATTTGACCTACATTTTTGGATACCTGACAACCATCCGATTCCAGAAATATAAGTTTCATTCCGAGTTATCACCCTTTTTTTTCGAATTTTCTGCTCATTTTGTAAGCTTAAGTCTCGTTTTACGGCCGAATCGACGTTTCTGAAATTCCTGGAACATAAAGCCATATGGTAAGACCATCGGGTAAAGCAATTTCATCAACAATCGGTAAACCGGAAGTAGTCGAAATAATGGCCGATATTTTGAAAAAAACGCAAAAAATGAATGCTTCTGGGGAAAACATGTTTTCTCAGCCCGATTTCAACGGATTAAAATGTTGGGTTGCCTGAGAATTGCAGTATCGTATGATACCCAGTTCGTACATATACCATGAACAGGAAGTAAAATATGACACGCTGAAAATCAAGTATTTTCTGATTTGGAGCGTCTTTGAACGCTTGTATCTCGAAAACTGCTTCAGCGATTCTTATTCAACTTTCTCTATCAAGAGACCTTTAGGTAGTCTTGTGTATGAAACAGTACGTTTAGACTTTGAAATATCTGTAATAGGTCAAATAACGAACTGAAATTTTGGAAAATCCTCTATTTTTTTTTGTTGTCCCCCTGCTTTCTTCGAACATGGGTTCGTCCCTCCGTCTGTCCGTCTGTCTGTCACACTTTTTGGGACACAATAACTCTTTTTCTAATTGAGCTAGAATATTCAAACTTGGTGTAGGTGTTTATTAGGTCATTACCTTGATCGAGTTCGACGATGAGCATTTTCTGCTTAGGGTAAGCAGAGAAAGGCAATTTGATTGGTTGATGCTTTGGGACACGATAACTTCAGTTGTAATTAAGTGAGAGTGATGAAACTTGGTATATAATTTTATTTCATCAATACCTTGACTAAGTTCGATAATGAGCATTTTCTGCTCAGGGTAAGCAGAGCGATAAGCAATTTGATTGGCCGAGACTTTGGAACATAATAACTCTCCTTCTAATTGAGCTAGGATATTTAAACTTGGTGTAGGTGTTAAGTAGGTCAATATCTTGATGAAATTCGAAGATGAGCATTTACCGCTTAGGGTAAGCAGAGATAAGCAATTTGATTGGTTGATGCTTTGATGCTTTGGGACGCGATAACTTGAGTTGTAATTAAGTTAGAGTGATGAAACTTGGTATATAGTTTCATTTCATCAATACCTTGACTAAGTTCGATAATGCGCATTTTCTGCTCAGGGTAAGCAGAGCGATAAGCAATTTGATTGGCCGAGACTTTGGAACATAATAACTTTCCTTCTAATTGAGCTGGGATATTCAAACTTGATGTAGATGTTTATTAGGTCAATATCTTGATGGAGTTCGAACGAGCATTTTCTATTTAGGGTAAGCAGAGATAAGCAATTTGATTGGTTGATGCTTTGGGATGCAATAACTTTAGTTGTAATTAATGAAAGTGATGAAACTTGGTATATAATTTCATTTTATCAAAAAGTTTAATAATGAACGTTTTCTGCTGAGGGTAAGCAGAGCTATAAGCAATTTGATAGGTCTAGACTTTGATACACAATAATTCTCCTTCTAATTAAGGTAGAATGTTCGAACTAGGTGTAGGTGAATGCCTTGATGGACTTTGATGATGAACATTGTCTGATTCTATCTGATAGAGAGTGATGATACTTAGTGTATAGTTTGATTGCTCAATACTTTTGAAAAAAAATAAATGTGCAATTAATTAATATGTGTCATCTATTTTTTTTTGGGATTTCGGCGGGGGGCATCAGCCTCACTGTTGGCTTGTTTTTACTGATTTTCAAAAAAAAAAATTATCTTTAGATATCTAATGTAATGCTGATTCCAATAATATATAATATGTATTCAGTTATTGAAATTTAATTTTTCGATATTTCGACATTTTTGCATTTATGGCACTTGTAAACATAGGACTTCTCAGGGGCATTTTATCGGATCAGATAATGTAATATATCATTACAGAACCCTGTCGCTATTTGATTGCCCGAACTGTTTATTAAAACTATCCTTACCATAGTCTCCATACCGGAAGTATTCAAAAATTGAAAGAAAAAGGTTAAAAAATTGTCGATCTTTCAAAAAGCTGGATTTCTCCATCAGATATTACCGGCCAAAAAGAAGTAAAGTGTCTTTGGGTAGCCCCATTAATGGACTATCATATGGCATCTCAATGATACAATTTCGATGGTTAGAAAATAAATTATAGTATGCCGAAAATCTAGTATTTTTCGTTTTTGGAGCCTTTTGAGACGCCTTTTTCTCGAAAACGACTCCAGCGATTTTTTAAAAACTTTTTTAACACAGAGTTATATTGGTGGTCTGTGGCTTCAATCCAAATGGCAAAGGTTTGAAATAATATAAGGAGTCCAAAAAGTGGCCTCAATCTTTGAAAAAAGTTGAAAAATCTTTAAATTATTGAAAGTGCTCTTTTATTTATCATTTTTTCGAAACTACTCAATAGATGTTTCTCGCAATTCTGGGATAGGAAGACAAGTAGCCAAACAACTTGTTAAAGCTATCCCGACAATGATCGATAAGCGGAAGTAGTCGAAAAAATATACGATATTTTGAGGAAATTGGCAAAAATTTGAAGATTTCTGCCAAAAGCGTGATTTCTACGTTAAATACTACGAAATCAAAAGACCTAAAGTATCCTCCGATAGCCCATTGAACGGAATTTCGAATGCATCCTTGGGGTCTGTTGCCTGAAAGCCGATTCAGCACTGCCATGCAGGTCTAGTTATTATTATTATTATTATTCTTCTTCTTTTGTTTTGAGTAGATCTCAGCAACTGCTTGTCGAATCGTTACGATGTCTTCGGTTTTACTGGGAAAGTGGGTGTGACTTAGAGGATAAAGCTGTTTTGAACTTTCTGCGACAATGCGAAATGTCCAAAATCACCGAAGTTATCATTTTCTGTTGTACACAGAAATAAAGAGTCATCTGACTTGCGCAAAAATGTTATTTATTTTTGTCTCAGTAATTTTGCTTGACCGCCATTGGCTAATTCAGTTTTTCAGCCCTAGATTAATTATTTGTTGTTCAATTTGTATAAAAGAAAGTTCATATGCTCTGTTGTCTCAATTGTCATTTTTTATATTACCGAAAGTGTTATCTGTCGGCAAAGGAAGTGGCATAATTTTACCAAAAACTACAATTTTGACAGTTAGGTACCAATTTTCAAAAACAAATATTATTTTTTTTAAAAATGATATGACTCAAAAAGTGTGTCCTTATAAGCAGTTTTTTTAATTTTGATTTCATTTTCTAGCAAATTGGATTAAGAGGTGAAAAAGGGCGTAAAATTGACCTATTTACAACCCATTCAGGCTTTTCAGATTTTAAAATATTTCTATGTAACTTTTATAAACTTGTAGCTATAATCCATACGAAGAGAATGTATGTGAAAATTAGTATGTTATATAAGCAGTTGCAGAGAAATGGGCAGTTTTGTATAAGTCACTGTTTTCTTACTTTTGCCTGTAAAATAGTCAATTATTAGTGGATATTCATAATAGTGACATCATTTGATTCAAAAAGAATATATGCGTCACATCAAATTGATAATAATTTAAAATTGACATTGGAAGTGACGCCATTTGGTCAAAAACTGCATTTTTAACTTTTAAAATCGATATTTTTTTCAACCAAGAATTATTTAATATGTAATATTAAAATTAACTTTTGGTTTAAATTCACATATTAACAAAAATCATAAGGTCATTTAGATATCATAAAATCGTTTCTAATTTGTTCGGTTGCCGAGATATAGGCGGCTTTCTAAATGTCACTTTTGAATGTTTTTGGCCCATAAAAAAGGGCCAATTATTATTCGTTTTTCATAAATTTTTCACCCTTTGAGGCCTAATGTCATGCATGGTGTTATAAAACTAATTTAAAGTTTTCAGTATTACCGGAAGTAATGTCATTTTGGCAAAAACTGTATTTTTAGCCTTCAAAACAGATATTTTATTCAAATGAGTCTGATTTGTAATGTTTTTAAAATTATGATATTTGATGCCAATCATTAAATAGAATGGACCCATACAATCATACAGATGCCACAAATTTGTTACTGACTTGTACCGTTGCCAAGAAATAGCCAATTTGCTACAAGTCACTTTTCATTTTTAAGGTTGTGGGTCTATAAAAGTGGCATATATTATTCGATTTGCATAAAATTTTCACCATGTAATGCCTTATGCCAGTTCTGATTTCATAAAAAAAAATTGACATTTTCATTCAGCGGAAGTACTGTACACTTTACATGCAACAAATGTATAAAATGAATCGATATTACTGTATTTGGTTGATTCTGCTTCCATTGTATTTAATGTGTGCAATGTTTAAGTGGAAATCTGTTATCGGTTCCATTGGTACTGCAAGTGATATGAGTTTAAGGGTAACGTGGCACTGAAATTGACATAAGTGCAAAGGTAATGTGGTACCAGTGAAACCCGTCATTGCTGCTTCGCAGGTCTAGTTTATAGATAATTTTACTATAGTTTGCTTCATTTCTCATGCCTTCAATCTTGATAATTTGAATGTAACACTGTGCATAAATTTAAAGTCAGTCGTGTATTAATTTTTTACCAATTTTAATATTTTTTGTTTTTGATATTTTCTTTAAGATACACGTGACGATGAATATGAAAGCTTTCATATCTGCATGGGACAGTAGCAGATCTAGTTACTATTATTATTACAAAAATATGTTAATATGTAAACTAACCAGTCTCAAATACACTTAGAATATTATTAATAGATTGACCTGGCAATTCTTTGAATCAACTTTTAGATTGATTCATCTGTTGAAATATCAGATTGTGTTTGTGACATCATTGGCATAACCAGAACTAGCAATTGTCAATGGGAAGTACAATAAACAAATTTTTACTGATTTACTCAAATTATCCCCATTTTTTAGCTTATAGGTGCCATACTGAAATATCCCTTGTAGCATAAATGATACCACTAATACATTCTTTAATTATGGGTAGAACTTAAGACTGGGCACCTAGAATTTTTCTGAAAGTTGCCACAATCAATGGTCTTCATTTATTTAAGTGTCAATTGTTAAGATATAGAAACGGGTCTTGTGTTTTAGATTTGAAATCACAAATGGATCTTGATATATCTCAAATATATTTGATGTACCTTTAATATAAACTTATTCGCTAAACATATTAAATAAGTGAATAAGAAAAGTTGTTAATGGTATTTTTTAGAGATGAAATGGAAAGAGCTTTAGCTAGATTAAGAGGAGAGGTTGCATCATTACATAAAGAAGAACAAGCTAAATTAGAAGCAGAGAAATCAAAAGCTTTAGACAAACTTCATAAACAGGTAACTTATGGCCTCCTCTGTTTGTATTTAAGAGCGTGTCTGTGAGAACACCATGCAGAAGGTGCTAAGGCTTCAATCACAGATTTTGACCAAATTTGTTTTATATGTTGGGATAGTTACAAAACACATAAATGTGTAATATCAGATAAATCTTTCAATTAGTGACTGAGAAAATTAAAAAAAAAAAATTTCATACAGTAAATTTGCCAAAATCTGTCTTTTACCAAATATCAACTTTGGCAAGTCCTCACACCTTTACTATATGTAGATGACCTACATACATGTGATTGGCCACAAGTAAAACGTCAGGAGATTTTTGTAAAAATGTCAGGAGATTAAGGTCAAAAGAGGGAGACTTTATCGCGCGTTAAAATGCGTGTCAAAATTACCTTTTGGAATTTCAACATTTTGAAATGATATAAAGCATGCAAACATTTCTGCTATATATATCATTCGCATGCTTAACTCTAGTTATCAAGTAAAGACATCAAAGTTTTTAATCTGTTTGATGTTGACATAGTAAATATGGCTGCACGAGCGATGAAAGTCGGCAAATATGCTGTAACAACAACTCGGTTTTAAGAATGGTCACACAGTACTGATTAAAAAATAAAACTCGGTTAATTAACTTGATTAAATGTCAAGCTTTTAATCTGTTTGATATTGATCCTCCGTTGATTGTATACACAAGGATAATTGATTGGCAGTGGTGTCAATTCGCGGACTACTGAACACTGTTTGATTATACCCGACAGTTTACATCACGACACGCACAGAGATTCTTCGTATCCCGGGATTTTATGATTTAGCACAAAATATGCTATTTTTCCGGCATGCAAAATGACCTACGGGTCTGCTCGGGTGTAGGTCATTTTCCAGAGCCGTAGGTCCCGACCGGCATATACGGCCGAAATGGAAGCCTTGGGCTACACATTCACTTTCAGGGCAAATGATCTCATTTGACCGTTGACCCCGAGTATCTCGAAAACGCCCCAATGGAGGACTGATTACCACTTGGTATCGTATTCTACGCAAAAGTTTACTCTAGAAAAGTCCGGTCTGGTTTTGTGCCCATTTGATGGACACACACACAAACCGCCCCCTCCCCACCCTGCTCTGAGCCTTCCGTCTAGAACAATAACCCATGAATAGAACCTGTAATTTCCCTTTTTGGTGATAATTAACTGTAGTAGATAAAAAAAAACTAACAATTTTTCTTTTCTTCATTCATATGGTGTTACTACCAGCCCTAAAATATATTAGTATCTGTTTTATAAAAATGTCTTGAAAAAAATACTTTAACTCATTCAGTCCTGTTATCGTGTCAAAGCAACCTAATTAGCCACTGAATCTCACCGACTTACCCCGCCAGACGTTGACCTAGTGTTAAGTCAGACATCCGCTCAACCTCTCGCAACGACATTTCACATGTACTGTTTTATTGATCAATAAAGTTATAAAAAATTGCCGATTGTCTTTCCAAAAATAGCCATCTAATAAACAGATAGTTTGAACTTATGATTGGCATCAAAAAATGTACACGTTTTAGGTGCTATAAGGTCGCGAGTTCACATGAAAATTCTGTTCATAACGGTCGCCATTTTGGACGGCCGTCTGCTTAGTACTATTTTATTGATCAATAATATGAACCAAGAAGTTATAAACAAAAGCTGTTTGACTTTTTAAAAGTTGTAATCCTATAAAACAACAGTTACAGCTAATGATTGGGGTCATAAAATGTTTAGGTCACAACAAGGTGTTAGGTCGTAAACTCAAGTGAAAAAAATGGATTAAATTTCAAGTTCAACACCTGCAGTCGGCTTCTTTCATGCACTGTTTTATTGAGCAATAAAGTTATATAAGAAAAACTGATTCGCTTTCTAAATGTAAATTAGCCAATAGAAATATAGTTTCATTTTTCAACTAATGATTGAATTTTAATGAAGTCATAAAATTTACGACACAATACCGGATTATGGGGGTTATAAGGTCATGAACTCTGTAGACAATTATATTCAGTGGTCGCCATTTTGACTAGTTTTACAAGAAAAAAAAGTAGTAAATATTTGTACGCCTTGTTTTTTAATAATTTCTTTGTTATGGAAAGTGATTCCGACTCGGATTTCGAAGGATTTTTTTACCTATACTTGATCGTCCTGTAAAAAACCCAGCTGAATTCTATATACTTGGAAAGATGCACAAAATAGAAATGAAAAATGAAGTTCCTCCAGGCAGACCTATTTGTAGTCAAGTTGCGGCTTCTCCTCGTAAAGCATCTCTTTGGTTGGATTGGAAACTTAAGCCAGTAGCAGAAACTTATTGTACTGAATTAGTAAAAGATACTACCAATTTTCTCCAAAAGATCCAAACCATCAATTCAGAAAGAACTCCAACTCGTAATTTACTCACCTTTGACGTTATAAGTTTGTACCCCAATATTTTAATATCGGAAGGAATCGAAGCTCTAAAAGAAGCCATTCAGGAAAGTAGTATGTTAAGTAACGACGAAATGCAAGCGGTTTTAGAAGTAGCAGATTTTGTCCTACATAATAACGAGTTTACTTTTGATGAACGGTATTTCAGACAGATATCCGGAACAGCGATGGGGACCCCTTTCGCAGTAACATACGCTAACATATACATGTCATTTTGGATGAGAAAATAATTCGATACCTAACAAACCTGAGGTTAGTTTCAGATATATTGATGATATATGGGCCATGTCATCTTCTACTACAGACGAGTGCTACGACTTTTTGAACAGACTCAACCAACAACATCCTAAAATCAAATTCACTATGACATCAGCCAAAAAAGTGCCTCTTTCTTAGATGTACGAGTAATAAATGAAGAAACCAAACTTGAGACGGATCTTTTTTCTAAAGAGACGGATAGTCACTATTATCTTCCACCATCCAGCTGTCATCCAGGTCACATTTTCAACTCTATTCCATACAGTGGAGCAATTAGAATAAAAAGAATATGTAGCAAACCAGATTGGACAGACATCAACCTCAAGAAATTTTCAAAATACCTTATAAACAGTGGCTATAAAAAGAAAACGATCAACAAAGCTTTCCATAAAATTCAAAACAAAACTCGAGAAGAACTCCTCCAATACAAAACCAAAAAGAAAGACACTAAATTATACCATGGACTACAACATACGATCCCCGCCAACCAATTTACGTGTAATGGCCAATGACCACACCCTCCTTCAAACTAGCTCAAGGATGAAAAAAGTAATAGTGAACAGCAAGATAATTATAGCCGAAAGACGAACTAAGACAATTGGAGATATTTTGAGAGCCAACAAGTTGCGGACGAATAAAACTTATACTAATATTGAATCTTGGGGATGTAAGCCATGCCATAAACCAAGGTGTAAAACCTGCGCAGTTCTTGAACAGACTGATAAGATAAAAAACAAAGACTCTCAAACATTTCAAATCAGACATTCTACTAATTGTCAAAGCAAATTAATTATTTATTGTTTAACATGTAAAATTTGCCGAATCCAATATGTCGGACAAACTATTTACCCCATTTAGCACTAGATTGAACAGTCACAGATCCAATATCAAATTGCAAAAAGCAGGTAAAGCCCCACATGTTGCCCCCCATTTTAACATACCCAACCATAATTATACATGTACCATTCTCCAGAATGAAGATCAGACACAACTGAATGAACATAACCCAGATACCATAAAAAACTTCTCCAAATAATTATAATCCTACTATTGAAACTTTCTTCTGTACATAAGTATCTCCCACCTTTCTTACCGCCTTCTTTACTTATTTTATTATACGCCCACATTTTCATGTGGACGTATTATGTCGTGGCCCCTGTCCGTCCGTCCACAATTGTTTGTGGACTCTCTACAGGTCACAATTCTTACCCGATTTTGACGAAACTTGAAATATAGGTTTATCTCCAAAAGATCTCGGCTGCTTTCGATATTGGCATGTATCGGATCAAATTGCATGGATTATGGCCCCTGATTGTACGAAAAATCATGTTTTTAACTTGTGGACCCTATAGAGTTCACAATTTTGAACTGATTTTGATGAAACTTGACATGCCTGTTTATAACCCAAAGATCTTGATTCCTTTCGGTATTTGTGGCTATCGGAACATAATTTCCTGAATTATGGCCCCTGATTGTCCGAAAAATCACCTATTTCAGCTTATGGTCCCTCTGGAGGTGACAATTTTTATCCAATTGGAAAAAACGTTTGATTATATCACCGTTACACCCTAAGGAAGGTTGAGTTCGAATTTCAGGAAAATTGGACCGAAATTGCCATTCAAAATGGCCGCCGTTTGTATGCGAATACTGTTAAAAAATGGTATATCAAGGTTGTGGACCCTGTAAAGCAGTGTTGGGATCTCGACCGTATATTTGGACGTGTCCGAATTTTTTTTCCATACGCACTATAATGTCCGACCGTGAATATGCCCAATCGGACATCAAGACATGGTGAATAATATTCAAAATTCCAAAATTAATATAGTGTACTGACTAGTAGTGAGAGTATAACTACCACTCAACCCGATTATCGTTGACAATAGGCTTGATTGATTTGGTAATTAAATGATCAATGTATTTATCGTGTTATACTATAAAACTGCCTTGATTAACTACTTACTTCATCTTCCTTGATTGACTGGCTTATTCCTTTGTAGGACAATTCATCAATACAATAACTGATTGAATAATCTTAATCCACCTGTTTACCTCGTCGTGGTTTCTCAATTGTCAATTGTCGGCCAATTAAATCTCATTGATGTAAGCCGACAGCATCTATAAACTAATCATAGATGTCACATACCGTAAGAGTATATAACACTAACACCCCAAATCAATGGACAGTCGTTTTGTTTACGATATCTTTTAAGACTACATAGAAATTCTCATTCACAGTGGCACTTTCCCGTGACCTCGAGCGCTGCACGAGCGCTGCACGAGCGCTGCACGAGCGCTGCACGAGTGCCACACGAATATTGCCATATTAGGCAGTGCTTACTATGAAACTGTGTGCCGTTAGTCACGTACGCAATACGCTGATGTTATCTAATTTATCTATGCCTTTTTACGACTGATTTAACCATCGATGGAATTTTAAAATACTGACTTATAACGAAGGAAAAGCCGTTTTATCATCACCACAAGTATTATTATTTTTAAAGCTTTTCTTTCATTTGCTGTCGTAAAAACCAAGACATGTAATTTTGGAGGTACAAATCTCGCGAGACACGTGGAATTAAGAGATGTAAACATGCTGAATCTAACATGTCTGATGTCGGAGAAAAGATTCCATTTTGATGGCATATTGTCGGATTTATAATCATGTGTTTTTAAATAAATAAATAAACACACTAAGAAATGTTTTTCGATTGGAATAACGTAAGTAGTTAATTGTTTTAGATGATAGCGCGTGCTTGCTTCTTAATTGTAATTTGAAAACGCCTGCTTAAATAACGACAAGAGTTACCCCCCCTTATTTTCGGTTAAAAATGTCTGACAGCTCAAATTTTGAAATCCCAACACTGCTGTAGAGGTCACAATTTTAATTCGATTTTGATAAAACTTGAAATGCATGGTTATAGCCCAAAGATCTTGGTTCCTTTCGATATTTGCGCATATCGGATCGTAACCTTCTTAATTATGGCCCCTGATTTTACGCATAATCGCCTTTGTTTAGCTTGTGGTCCCTCTAGAGGTCACAATTATTATCCGATTTGAAAAACCGTTTGAATATATCACTGTTACACCCCAAGGAAGGTTGAATTTGAATTTCGGAAAATCGGACCAAAATTGCCATACAAAATGGCCGCCGTTTGTATGAGAATACTGTTAAAAAATGGTATATCAAGGTTGTGGACCCTGTAGAGGTCACAATTTTAATTCGATTTTGATGAAACTTGAAATGCATGGTTATAACCCAAAGATCTTGATTCCTTTCGATATTTGCGCATATCAGATCCTAACTTCCTGAATTATGGCCCCTGATTATACAATGGATCCTAACTTCCTGAATTATGGCCCCTGATTATACACAAAATCGCCTTTGTTTAGCTTGTGGTCTCTCTAGAGGTCACAATTATTATCTGATTTGAAAAACCATTTGATTATATCACCGTTACACCCAAAGGAAGATTGAGTTCGAATTTCGGGGAAAATCGGACCAAAATTGCCATACAAAATGGCCGCGTTGGTACGCAAATATTGTTTAAAAGTGGTATATCAAGGTTGTGGACCCTGTAGAGGTCACAATTTTAATTCGATTTTGATTGAAACTTGAAATGCATGGTTATAACCAAAAGATCTTGGTTCCTTTCGATATTTGCGCATATCGGATTGTAACTTCCTGAATTATGGCCCTTGATTATACGCAAAATCACCTTTGTTTAGCTTGTGGTCCCTCTGGACATCACAATTATTATCCGATTTAAAAAAACGTTTGATTATATCACCGTTACTCCCTAATGAAGGTCGAGTTCAAATTTAAAAAAAACGGAACAAAATTGCCATACAAAATGGCTGCCGTTTGGACGCAAATACTTTAAAAAAATGGTATATCATGGTTGTCGACCCTGTATAGATGACAATTATGATTCGATTGTGATTTAACTTCAAATGCATAGGTTATAACCCAAAGATCTTGGTTCCTTTTGTTATTTGCACATCAGATCATAACTTCCTGAATTATGGCCCCTGATTGTCCGAAAAATCACCTATGGTGCCTCTGGAGGTCACGATTATTATCCGATTAAAAAAAAACTTTGACTCTATCACCGTTACACCATATGGAAGGTTGAGGTTGAATTTCTAGAAAATCAGACCATAATTGCCAGACAAATTGGCCGCCGTTTGTACGCTTATAGTGTTAAAATATGGTATATGAAGGGTGTGGACCCAGTATATGTCACAATTTTAATTCGATTTTGATGAAACTTAAAATGCATGTTTATAACCTAAAGATCTTGATTCTTTTCGATATTTGCGCATATCAAATTGTAATTTAATGAATTATAGCCTTCGTTTGATTGTAGGAAAAATCACTTTCGGCTTTGCTTGTTCTCTAACCATCTCTCGAAAATGTGAGCGTATCCTGCCTGGCAGTGCCAGCTTACTATCTTTTAAACACATTTTCATGTGGACGTATTATGTCGTCGCCCCTGTCTGTCCGTCCGTCCGTCCACAATTGTTTGTGGACCCTCTACAGGTCACAATTTTTGTCCGCTTTTGACGAAACTTTAAATATAGCTTAATCCCCAAAAGATCTTGACTGCTTTCGATATTGGCATGTATCGGATCGAAACTTCATAGATTATGGCCCCTGATTGTACGAAAAATCACATTTTTAGCTTCTGGACCCTGTAGAGGTCACAATTTTGAGCCGATTTTGATGAAACTTGACGTGCATGTTTATAACCCAAAGATCTTGGTTCCTTTCGATATTTGCGCCTATCGGAACATAATTTCTTGAATTGTGGCCCCTGATTGTCCGAAAAATCACCTATTTAAGCTTGTGGTCCCTCTTGAGGTGACAATTATTATCCGATTTGAAAAACCATTCGATCACCGTTACACCCTAAGGAAGGTTGAATTTCGGGCAAATCAACCAAAATTGCCATTTGAAAAACCGTCGATTATATCACCGTTACACCCTAAGGAAGGTCGAGTCGAATTTCAGGAAAATCGGACCAAAATTGCCATACAAAATGGCCGCCGTTTATATGCGAATACTGTTAAAAAATGGTATATCAAGGTTGTGGACCCTGTAGAGGTCACAATTTTAATTCGATTTTGATGAAACTTAAAAAGCATGGTTATAACCCAAAGATCTTGGTTCCTTTAGATATTTGCGCATATCGGATCGTAACTTCCTGAATTATGACCTCTGGCTGTGACAATTATTATCCGATTTGAAAAACTGTTCGATTATATCACCGTTACACCCTAATAGTAAATGCAGGAGGACTGCACTACACGTAAAACAATCAAAACAAAAAAATCTACAAGATAAACCTGCGGACAAGACAGAAAATAGACATTGCAAAAACTAAACAATTATCAAATCAAGTGAATGTAAACAATTATCAATTTTGAATTTCGGGAAAATCGGACCAAAATTGCCATACAAAATGGCCGCCGTTTGTATGCGAATACTGTTAAAAAATGGTATATCAAAGTTGTGGACCCTGTAGAGGTCACAATTTTAATTCGATTTTGATGAAACCTGAAATGCATGTTTTAACCTAAAGATCTTGATTCTTTTCGATATTTGCACATATCAAATTGTAACTTAATGAATTATGGCCCATGTTTTAGCTTGTGGTCCCTCTTGAGGTCACAATTATTATCCGATTTTAATAACTGTCTGATTATCATCGGATAATACCTTTTCATTTCGGCACAACAGAGTCTGAGTCAATGATTACTGTCAATCAACTTTCCAGATTATGTGATTTCACACGTGCCATCAAAAGGAATTGATAATTGACTATAATAGAAGCCCCTTTAACAACTGATTGTTACCATGCCGTAGTCGTGTAGACAATTCTTTTATTTTGACTTGTAAGTAAGAAATCGTTACTCAAAAGAGTTGACCACATTATTTGCATTTACAATCGAGGCGCGAACAAACTGCATTTTCACACAAAATAGGTGATGTTATCAGGGCTAGGGATTATTAGTCCTCCGATATCTATCATTATGGTTGGGTTATGGTCAGGTTTATTGAATCCGTACAGAATTAAAGGTTGGCGTATGCACCCATAGGCGTATGAGGCAGGGGGGCCCTGGCCCCCCCAAATATTTTCATGAAAAAAAAATAGAAATCTAAAAAGAGCTCAGAATTGTGAGATCGGTCATTATTCAAGGAGTTTTTGAAAATGAGGTGGGGTAGGGATATGGCCTTGTCGGGAATGGCTATGGTCTTGTTGGGAATGAATGCTCAGTTTGTCGGGAAGCGTCGAGCCGTCTGTCGGGTTTTGAATATTTTTAATAATATGGAAGCGTAAAGAAAGCAGGCTAGTCAATGAAGAACATGTACGCCATCTGAAAACAAACTAGCACGTACACATGACCTTTCTCAGTTCTCGAGTACTGTGTTCCGGTATATTGGATGACAAACTTAAAAAAGTGTCGTCGATTGATTAATGGATTCTATGAATTAAGTTCTCGCACGTTTTTCGTCAAGTTAGTTGTGTGCGGTACCGTGTTTATACAATCAAGGGACTCTTGGTGAGAAAACTGTCTGAATTTGTAAAAAACTGTTTGTTGTCAAAACTGTTGGGATTGAATCGAAGTAAAGTCCATATTTAATTTGTTGTCAGGGCGGACGTACCGCTTATATAACTCCAATGATATGAGTGTACACTTTCTATTGCTGATATTTAATATCAATTCGATAAAAAAAAAATCAAAACTATTTGCAGTACTGATTTAAATACTGCTAGCATATAGAAGATTACTAATGCTTAAGCAGTACTAAAATCGGTATTGAAGATTTGAAAACTTTCTGCAGTACTGCCGTGAAAATTGAAGGAAACGTATCTACTATGGCGTCACAGTCAAATAACCGAAAGAAAGATCATGGCGGCAAAATACAATGTACGTCTTGCCAACAACAGATAATGGACAAAGGACACTTTAAATTGCATTCTAAAGATGATTTTTCACCAGTTTTTATGTCGCAACTGACATAATTTAGGCTACTACCCACTCCAAATTACTAGAAAGTATTCGAAATGCCTGGAAAATGTGTCTACGGCCATCTGCTTTTCAAAATTTTCTGGGTGAGGCCCCCCAAACCCCCCATCGATGGACTTGTTCATGTTTTCGTAGTAATAGAGTTTGTGTTTTAAAGATGATTTTTCACCAGTTTTTATGCCGCAACTGACATAATTTACTACCCACTCCAAATTACTAGAAAGTATTCGAAATGCCTTGAAAACGAGTCTACGGTCGTCTGGTTTTCAAAATTTTCTTGGGGTGGCCCCCCAAACCCCCCGTCGAGTGCTTTGCGCTTGACTTGTTCATGTTTTCGTAGTAATAGAGTTTGTACTTTAAAGGTGATTTTTCACCAGTTTTTATGCCGCAACTGACATAATACCCACTCCAAATTACTAGAAAGTATTCGAAATGCCTGGAAAACGCGTCAACGGCCGTCTGGTTTTCAAAATTTTCTGGAGGAGTCCCCCCAAACACCCCGTCGGGTGCTTCGCGCCTGCAGCGCTCGCGGGCAGACGGCTTCGCCGCCCGCGGCTCCGAGTACACTAAAGAAATATATTTGTCAGGAAAATATGCTGGCCCCCCCCAAACAAGTTCGGTCTCGTACGCCTATTAGGGAAAAAACGCGGAAATCACGGAATTCAGCACTCAGAACGGAATTTGAAATCTCACACGGAAAAATTTGGAAAAGCCGATTTTTTCTGATTAAAACAAAATCTTAACAAAACTTTATATTTCTCTAGGTATTTCATCTTTCTTTTCACGAAAAAATTGAAAATATTGAACGATATCGCGTGGTTTTATATTACTAATACTATTTTAATATTTGGTAAGGCTACTTTCATTTTATCATTTTGGAATCATAAATTTACCGAAATAAAACCTGTCTTCCATTTATCCCTAATAGTATAATTAGTCTGTAGTTGAATTTAATAATGTAATCTATATCTTGTGTTTTAATTTACATAGTCTATTTATAAAAGTAGAAATCGTTTCATTTACTATTTTTTTACTGCCGGACTCGTGGTTCTTGTTTTTCCGCTGTAAGTTCCACGTGATATCACAAATATCGTAGTCCAGTGAATCCAGCCTTTATTCCCGTAGAAACTACGAAGCCTGTCTGGATATATCGAGACTACAACAAGCAGACGAGGGAACTCATAATGGCGTCGTCTGCTAAAAAAATTAAACGAGCCCACAAGGTTGTAGGCCTATCTGCCGTAAATAGGGCGCGGCAGTTCCCTGCAGACTTTTATGAAGACGGCGGAATCATGTTTTGCCGTTTTTGTAGTCACAGCGTCGATTTCCGACGAGTTGATACGATTAAGGACCATATTAATTCAAAAAAGCATCAAGCTACAAAGTCAGCGAGTGACCGGCAAAAACAATGACGTGGATATATATCCACGTCATTGGGCAAATCGATGACAACGTCTCACTAGCAGGAAATAAACAAACCACCATAACCGTAACGTCTACTATTGCTAAACAACAAATGCAAAATGTATCCGAGAAGAATTTGTTTTATATTTTGAGATGTTTTTTTTTCAATTATTCATAAAATAGCATTTTATCGAGAAAAAACGGAATATGGTTAGCTCTGAAACGGAAAATAACGGAATTTAAAATATATAAAACGGAATTTGCAATTTTCTGAAACGGAAAATCATCACCCCTAGCCTATGTATGCACCTTGTGAAAAGAATACTTAATCATCATATTCACAGTTGACATATTCTGTTAAAATCATTCATTGAACAGGTTGTGATATTTTCTTTTAATCTGGCACAAAAATCATCCCTAATATCGCACTTTTCCCCCTTAACTACATGTCATGCATGCTTTTTCGTTACACAAGTACTCTTTGATGTGTGTTCTCTTTGATGTGAGTAATTGTCTTGTCGCCTCAGTTTCTATTAATAATCTTAATTCTGTCTGGCGAACATTCCATTCATAAGAGCCTGTGTTGGGTTTTTCAGTGAAAGTGTCTTCCATACAATGTATTTTCACGGAAAAACTGAAAATTAATATTTGTTTCTTAGATAATTATTGGAAACCGAACAGGATTATTATTTAGGATATTCATTGTCTACTGTATAAATACAGTAGGCAGTTTGTGCGTTGCATTTATAATTTCAAGTATAAAAAAGAAATATAATTAAATCATGTTGATGTGTATTGCAATGTGGGAAATGGGGAATCTGTATCTTATAGTCAAATACGAAATTGAAATTAGTAAACAGTCTTCCAGCTTCTATCCAATACATGACATTTAATTTCGGGGACATAAAATATATATTGAATGTTGGTTGCTGAATCGTCATTTTTATTGAATTATTTTCAAACTTAATATCGCGCATTGGGGAGAAAACATTTTCCTCGCCAATTTGTTTATTTCTAGAGTATCAGTAAATTCTTGTTAATAATTAAAACTGATAATACATGTAAATTAGTATATAAACAAATCTCCAGCACTGTCGCTAATTTAATTGGTGTTAATTTATACACGGATCTCTGGTAATTAAAGGGCTCGGCTAGTAATTAAAGGCTTTAGATAATTGAATGGGTCGTCCATTTCTAAACCCCTCTCGGAGAAATTAAACGGTGTACCATTAAATTAAGCCATAGTAGTAATTAAACAATTTTTGATTTTTTTAAAAGTTTTTATCAATTATCAAAGGGTATTTTGAAATTAAAGGGTGTTCAACGAATTTAAAAGGCAAAACGACCAAATTAAAGGATACCAGATTGAAATTGCTACATGTCACAATTCTTATCCAATTTTCACAAAACTTGAAATATAGGTTTATCCCAAAAAGATCTCGGCTGCTTTCGATATTGGCATTTATCATAGGATCGAAACTTCATGGATTATGGCCTTGATTGTACAAAAAATCACGTTTTTAGACTTGTTGACCCTATAGAGGTCACAATTTATGGTCCCTGAATTTATGGCCTCTGAATTATGGCCCCTGATTGTCTGAAAAATCACCTTTTTATACGCCCACATCAATATATGGTCGGATATTGCTGTCGCCCCTGTCCGTCCGTCCGTCATCCACAATTTCACTCTAGGGGCTAAAATTAATATCCGATTGACTTTATTTATACACAGTGTTTAAGGTCATAAGACGAAGAACCCTATTGATTTTCAACGATTTCCGATAATTACTGTCAGAGTTATGGCCCTTGATCACTTCAAAAAATCTTGTGGATGCTTTAGAGGCTAAAGTTAATAACCGATTGACTTGAAATTTATTCACAGTGTTTAAGGTCATGAGACGAAGAAGCCTATTGATTTTCAGCAATTTCCGATTATTACTGTCAGAGTTATGGCCCTTGATCACTTAAAAAAATCTTGTGGACGCTAAAGTTAATAACTGATTGACTTTAAATGTATAAACAGTGTTTAATGTCATGAAACGAAGAAGCCTATTGATTTTCAGCGATTTCCGATAATTACTGTAAGAGTTATGGCCCTTGATCACTTCAAAGAATCTTGTGGACGCTCTAGAGGCTAAAGTTAATAATTAACCGATTGACCTTTAATTTATACACAGTGTTTAAGGTCATGAGATGAAGATGCCTATTGATTTTCAGCAATTGCGGATAATTACTGTCAGAATTATGGCCCTTGAACCCTTCAAAAAATCTTGTGGACGCTAGAGGTTAAAGTTAATAACCAATTGACTTGAAATTTATTCACAGTGTTTAAGGTCATGAGACGAAGAAGCCTATTGATTTTCAGCAATTTCCGATTATTACTGTCAGAGTAATGGCCCTTGATCACATAAAAAAATCTTGTGGACGCTCTAGAGGCTAAAGTTAATAACTGATTGACTTTAAATGTATAAACAGTGTTTAATGTCATGAAACGAAGAAGCCTATTGATTTTCAGCGATTTCCGATAATTACTGTCAGAGTTATGGCCCTTGATCACTTCAAAGAATCTTGTGGACGCTCTAGAGGCTAAAGTTAATAATTAACAGATTTACCTTTAATTTATACACAGTGTTTAAGGTCATGAGATGAAGATGCCTATTGATTTTCAGCAATTTCGGATAATTACTGTCAGAATTATGGCCCTTGAACACTTCAAAAAATCTTGTGGACGCGCTAGAGGTTAAAGTTAATATACGATTGACTTTAAATTTATTCACAGTGTTTAAAGTCATGAGATGAAGAAGTCTATTGATTTTCACCGATATCCGATAATTACTGTCAGAGTTATGGCCCTTGTTCACTTTAAAAATTTGTGGACGCTCTAGAGGCTAAAGTTAATATCCGATTGACTTTAAATTTATACACAGTGTTGAAGGTCATGAGACGAACAAGTATATTGAGTTTCAATGAATTTTGATAACTTGAACAGCATGGAGGAGAACTTAATCAAAGCCAAACAAATTAGAATGATTTTCTGATAATTACTTAATGAGTTGTTACTTTTAATCAGATTTTAGTGTATTATAAATGTTACATTACCGAAAAAAGTAAAATATGAGACAACTCTTGTTATTAGGTAGACAGACATATTAGTGGTGAACAAGAAAAATTAGAAATGGAAACCGAACAAGAGATTAATAAAGTACGAAGTAAACATCAGCAAGAATTGGATAATATGAATGATGAGATGGAAAGAAAACACAGAAATAAAGTAGAAAATCTGAGAATGGAATTATCAGAAAAGCATGAAGGGGTAAAGCTGTTTGTCTTTATTTCACATACATGCTTTGTAAAGAAACATTGTTACAATATAATATATTGAATATGCTGTTTTTATAGGATGTATATTGTCGTCGCCCCTGTCCAACCATTCGTCACAATTCTTATCCAATTTTGACGAAACTTGAAATATAGGTTTATCTCAAAAAAATTTCAATCCATATCAATATTGGCATATATAGAATGGATTATGACCCCTGATTGTAGAAAAAATCACGTTTTTAGATTGTGGACCCTATAGAGGTCACAATTTTCATCTGATTTTGATGCATCTTTATAAGCCAAAGATCTTAGTTCCTTTTGATATTCGCGCACAATGGATCCTAACTTCCTGAATTATGGCACCTGATTGTACTTAAAATCGCATTTTTAGCTTGTGGTCACAATTTGAATTTCAGGAAAATGGCTGCCCCTCGTAGCAAATATTGTAAATATATGGTATATCAAGGTTGTAGACCTGCTCAAGGACACAGTTTTGATCCAATATTGATGAAACTTGAAAAACATGTTTAAAACCTAAAGGTCTTGGCTCCTTTCAATATTCACGCATATCAGATCGTAACTTTTGGGATTATAGGTCTGGATTGTACGAAAAATCGCTTCTTATTTTGGCTTGTGCTCTGTCCATCTCTTGCAAAATGTGGACATTTCTTGCATGACATCTGCTTGTATATTATTATCAGACAATAGAAGACATGAAAAAAGAAATTTTGCATTTACAAGTAAAAGAACAAGAACAGCTGGAACATGAACTAGAAGCAGCAAGAAAAAGACAGAAAGCTATTGGTGATCTTGACAGAGGAGTAAGACTATTTTATTTTTGGACTCTTCAAAGTCGTGTTTCACAAAAAATTAAATCTCCTTTAAATCGCCTTAAACTATAATTTCATCCTAACTTAAAGCCCCAATACAACTCTTGTTGTAACTGAATAATATGTTCCAATCTTTATTCTGGTCAACAATTTGTACTATTTTACAATATTTCAATTAAAAAATGATACAAATTTCATCTTAACACACCTAATTTTAAAAATTGGAAAAATCCAACTACACGCGTAACATGGTTTGAAAAGCCCTACGTAAGCACTTTCAAATGCAACTTGGATTTAAACATATTTTCGAACCCTCTGGACAAGTAAGATAGGTTGTAATGGATAATTTACACAACAGGTAGGACACGTTTAAAAACATCTTGTAGTTAGAATAAGGCTAATTTTTTTTCTGGACCTGTCAAGCCAGCAAGAGTGTTATTGTCCCTTTAAACCCGAAATTTTTTCAGGCATTTACTTTAGGGTTCTGCCCCCCCTAACTCATCCAGCTCATGTGGAAGCCACCCCAATCAAGAATTGATTCCGCGGGCCCTGAATAATGATTACAACAGTTACACGCCCGGTTTTGCATATATAGAAGTAGTTTTAGAAGATAACATTAGAAGTAGATAATATGCGTGTAAGAACAGAGTAAATGCGTCCATATAGAATTGAAAAGTCAAAGTGAACGTTTGAAACATGTCAGCAATAAATAACCGTCTAGAATGGACGCATTTATAGTGATTTTACGTAATTGAACTTGACCATTCAAAGTAAATTGTCAACAAGATAACTGAATCTGTGACGACTAGGCCTATTCGACACACAACTTACCATTTTGAAAGTGGAACTCAATTACCAAAGAACATTCGCTGATCAACGTGGCAATCGTCAATCTGTTTTACAGAGTTAAATGCGACCAATCGGGTGCCAGTTACGTTGTCCATATTCAAATTTGGTCACAGTTAAGTTGTCCACAACTATAAGTTAAGTCGTCCTAAAGGCATTGACGATGGCCTCTACAGCTATTGGGGATGTCGTCCAAAACTAATATTTGACTACTACATTACTGTCTGAACCAAGGAGCTTTACTGAACCGTGGTAAACAGATATCTTCGATTGGGAACAAACTACTGAATAATTGTTATTAAAAACTTGCTTATGTTTTTTAAATCACTTCCGGTTAATATTAAAATGGAGGCAGACCAAGGAGTATATAATACTCCTTGAGGCAGACCACCATTAAATTTAACCATCTTTGTACATTATAGTTCGTTTATTTATAACATTCTCTCGCCGTCTCTTTTCCCCCCTTTTGCATACCCCTTTTTGGACGAAGAGAGTTTCAATATTTTTGATGAGACTTGTTTGAAACTCTTTAAATCTTTTTGTAGAACTTACATTTTGACAAAATTAAGAAAGAATCTTCAATTCTAGAACAAACGGCCCATGAACCTGAGCTGTCAACACAGTACATAACTTTAAAGGGTCACCATTTCCTCTGTAATTGTGTAAAAAAAATTATTTATTATAATAATTTTGCAAAAATATACGTGAAGCTATAAAGAAAATAATTTTGATGATATATGAACTTTTAAATTACTAACCTCAAATTCCAATTACTAACATTTAATTGTCAACACAGGTGCAATTAAATCTCTCAAAACACATTAATAAAAAAGGGTGGGGTGGGGCATTTTACTTTTTAGCCTCTCTAAACAGAATGATGGAGTAAGAAATGCCCAGAAAGACTGGTATATTGCTTCCTACATGAAGGAAATGCAAGAATTTAATGTTACAAAGAAGAAAAAAATGCCCATTCTGGGTAAAATAGTGGCAAAATGGAGCTAACCCCTGTTTTAAACATTTTGTACATATCCATCTGCTGTACATTTTTAACCGAGTGTGACCAAATATCAATTTTCTGTAGGAAAGCTGGAGCTATTTCTAAACCTGACAAACTTATAGATCCCATCTCAGTTATATTAGAAATGAAAATAAGGGCATTTTAGACATTTTGATTCATTTGAGTAGTCATGTAAGCATTAATTTCTATATCGAAATGGGAAAAACTATAGATTTTCTGTGAATTTTCCTGATTTTTAGACAAAATTAGGTGAAATTATAATACTGTCACTTTATCTGTGCTTTGTGAGGCTGAGTAAGCCAAAATGGGACATTAAAATATTTTTCTTACTGTTAGAAATTAAATAAAACCTGAAAATTGAGAAATTTGCATTAAAATCACCAGTTTTCCCCAAAATTCAATAATTTTTTTTTTTTTTTTAATTTTAAATTTTTTAAATTTTTCTGTACTCAAAATATTTTATACATATTTTCTGATGATTTAGTCTTCATATTTTCAAAACTTTGTGACAGATCACCCTGACCCCAAGACTTCTGATGATTACGATGCGACTAAATTAGATCAGGTAGCAGAAGAAAATACCACAGAGTCTCAGTCAAAAGTCCCGCATGATGAATCCTGGTCATGCATTGAGAGTTATCTCAGAGTCAACAGTATGGACATGGAATCAATTCCTCGAGACGAGCATTGTCTCATTAATGCCATTAAGAGAAGCCTTCAAGCTCAGCATCTTGAAAAAAGTTCTCTCCTTGTGAAAGGATTTGAGGGAAACGTTGGTTATTATGCCAACTTTGACGGATGTGAAACAGACTTCTTCGAAAACATATTGAAGTATATCACAGAGAGGAGATACAACACAGAAGCAGTAGACGTTATATTACCTGCTTTTTGTAACGTTTTGGCAGTTACTGCTAAAGTCTACTACTTTAGAAATGGAAATATAACCGAGAGTTTCCATACTCCTGGCCGCGTCATTACTGAGTCTACTGTTATGGTGTATCTTGCCTACTTTGAGAATCATTACAATGCTGTCTATCCATTTGTCACTTCATCCACTGTCAGTAGGTCTAGAGTTGAGGACTTCCACGTTCATGACCTACATGTTGATAGCAACGAAACGCTCCCTGACGAAACAGGCAACGCATCTCCTTTCAGTCCAGAAAAAGTCAGACCCTTTCCAAAAGCAGGTCCACGAAAAATATCATTGAGAGGTCGTACACGAAAGAAATCTGCCATACTCACTGATACACCCTGAAAAAAGCTCTTGAAGAATAAAAACAGAAAAGCTAGTCAAAACAGAAAAACAATTCAAAACAGAAGGGGCATGTACGCAAACTGATTTAAGATAAGTGTTCTAAACGAAATTCATCAAAACCAAAAGAGTCTTGAGGAAGAAACATCACAAAAAGACAACTAAAAAGTCAAGAAAGGAAAAGGCAAAAGAAAATTTGTCTTCTGATGACGAAGATGAATGTCTCTGTCTAGTTTGCCCCGAAGCCTTCTCAAACAGTAGACCAGGAGAAGGCTGCATACAGTGCATTCTTTGCCTGAAGTGGTCACATGAAGAATGTACCTCTGGACAACGACCTTACACATATTGTTGCCATAATTGCCATTCTGACGAATCAGAATTTGTCAATTGAAGTTGTCAAATAATGTTTGTCAGTAAATAAAAAACATCCATTATGAGTATCAGTTTCTGTAGTATATGTTACAAATTACCTGGCCTCGTGTTACGGGGTAGGTTGTAACTTTTTATACTCCAAGTGCAAGACCATATTGGGAAAAGTATTTATCCTGTTATCAAAAGTTGTATGGGAAATTTTGTACTTATATTTATGTTATAGTATGCGACATTAAGGTAGTTTAAATGAATGCAGAGCACTGATAAATATAATTTAAGTAGAAAGTGTTACTTCTGGCCCCGGTCTCCCCTATGAAATGATATTTATCAACATAAATATTGCATACCGTATTTCCTCGAATACAACCCCAGGGTTCTATTTCATTCAGCACCCCCTGATCCCCGGGTTCTATTCGAGGCCTGGCTTATAATCGAGGTCGGGTTGTATTTTTTCAGACCCAATTTAATGCTTTAAAATCTTCTATAAGAGTGACATTTTGGACAAGGAAAACAAGCAGACAGGGTCGGTCTTGCAAATACGAAGGCTAAACTCTCTGTGCGAGACAGTTCTACTGCCTGTGCAGGGATCATCAATTAATTTATATTTTGACAGGGAGTGTTCAGTTTTTACGTTAGACCTGGGTTATATTAGAGCCTCAGGTTATATTAGAGACCCGGGTTGTATTTATCTCAACACCACCTTACCCCCAGGCTCTATTCGAGGCTCGGGTTATAATCGAGGCCGGGGTTGTATTCAAGGAAATACGCTAATACTATAGTAGATAACGCCGTATGGGCTAGCGGTTTAAGCCCATATTCTTTCCGATACCCCTACCTATGGTAGAACAAAGGTTTTTTTGGTATGGTCAGAAAGGTATTTTTTTCGACATTATAAAATCGATTCTTGGGCGATTTTCAAAACAGCCTATGATAGTTATTTCTCATGGTTTCCATAGCAACTGTAAAAGATCATAGATATCAACTGTATGCGTAAAATCCAACTATTTAACCATTAAAAAGCACCAGATAAGCCATAGTTTGTGTTTTTCTCCAGCACACTATGTGATTTAAATTTAAAAATCTCAAATAACACACGCAATATCATTTTAGGACCAGTAATTGCCAATTAGCCCCCTGGCGCTACTGATCTTGTAATTGTTGTTCTGTAAGTTGCGCTTTTCGAAAAAAGCCTCAGGCTCCGTCAATTCATGTACGATTAACATATAAGTAGGCATGACGGTTCCTTGGACAATTGCGCCTCGATTGACGGATTTCGCGTTTCGATATGACGTCACAACTCCAAGATGATGTCAAACTCAGTTTCTGGCCCATAGTACGCTACTGTTTGATTATATGGTCGCACAAACACAACGGGGCCGTAGGCCATGTTTTGTATATATTTCTTCTGTGATATATGCTCTGCTGATTAAATTTAGTACATATGTGATATTTTTAAAGTAACGGTGCAGGATTTGAATATCAATTTTCCCATGGCCTAATCCACACTAATGGGTACTAAAATTGATTTTTTAACATTTAATTTAGAAAAGAAGACCAAAATAATTGTCAACGCTTGCTTTTCTCCCGGCTTGTCTCCAATCGGATTATAAACAAAACTATCGTTTAGATTTTGCGAGCACGTTAAGATGGAGGCGGACGTCACCCAACAACAATCAGCGTACCGTAGATTACAACTTACAATATATATGAACCTGTATTGTGCGCAGACGATGTCAAGCAAAAGAAGTAAAATGAACCATTTGCATGGGATTGCGCTTGATCATAATATGTCGGTCAATACCATGAATGGCATTTCACATTTTCTTTTTTGACTGATAACCCTTTTAGAAATTCATTTTATCTGTATGTTGCCATTCTTTGAAAAAACGTTTAATTAGTAACTGGTGACCTTAAAAATCGATTTACACATTCCAACTATAATATTAACAGAGAGATCTTTGATATTCCGGTTGATCCGTAGCAAAGATTTGAAGAATTGGTAAGTAACGCAAAACATGAGTTATCCTTACTGGACTGAAGTAGAGGGTGATTACTCACTCACATTTTTTTAACTGAAGACGAAGTATTGTTTTACGACACTCTTATTAATTCTTTAAAGGGACAATAACACTCTTGCTGGCTTGACAGGTCCAGAAAAAAAAAAGTCTTATTCTAACTACAAGATGTTTAAGTGTCCTACCTGTTGTGTAAATTATCCATTACAAACTATTTTAATTGTCCAGAGGGTTCGAAAATATGTTTAGGTGTGTTAAGATGAAATTTGTATCATTTATTAATTGGGATATTGTAAAATAGTACAATTTGTTGACCAGAATAAAGATTGGGACATACATGTATTATTCAGTTACAACAAGAGTGGTATTGGGGCTATAAGATAAAATCCACTAAAATAATATTTTAGTGAAAATTTAATCTTAACTTAAAATAGTGGTGTTTCACAAACCTATATTAGGGACAATTTTAACTTAAATCAATTTTAACTTAGGATCGCTGTCACCCTCTCCTAACTTAAAATGATGACATTAACAAACATTGATTAGGGCTACGTTGTTAGATCTATTACAACATCATTGCTGGATGCATAGTGGTTACTTTTGTTCTCTGGGTGCTTAATACCTGGCCTATGTATGACTATAATCATAGAGTCAGCACAAATGCTTAATTGTGATTACTATTCATGGAAACTCGTGAGAAATATACGTGTTGTCAGTAGTCGCTTAATCCCGTGAGTACTTGAATCGTACGTCAGTATTCCTGTAAATGGTCACTAATTAACATAAAGTGAGTATTTAAGGTAACTGGTTAGTATTCCTTACTTGTGTCAGAATGTAAAGATAACGTGACTATTTATACAAACGTGAGTTAAGCCGACCATATCACTAGTCGGGCACATGTGGGAGAAATTGAGAAAAGCGTGACTATTTAAGAAAACGTCACTATTGAAGATCTCGTCACTATCTGAGTGAAGCCGCCAGATATCTTTGATGTGCGTCAGTAACTGGACCCGACGCCAGTAGAGCGTGAAATCGTTAACTATATAAATTTTTAGTGAGTATTTTTACTATACGTGATCATTATATACATGTATTAAGTATATTGAATAAATGAATTATTATTTATTAATATTCTCGAATCGGAGGAAATCTTTTAAACAATTATGGATGGTAGTGATTAAAGGGACTATTCTTCAGTAATTTCGATTACCGCCGCAATAGACAAGAAGATGGTTAGATATATCAATCTAAAAATACCTTCATATTTAAATATGAATTTAAATGCACATTGGCAAGGTTTGATTCGTGACACTATTTGTGCCCGTTCTAATAACAAGTTTCCCATGCAGAATACGGCGCAATGTGCATTGTTATTTAATTTACAATTTATATTTCTCGTTAAATTTTACATGCAGATTGACACATATTTTGGCGCAGGCGGCACTTTGGTATCTGTATGGATTATTTTGGAATCACAACTAATGATTAAAAAAGGATCAACGCCAAACTGTTTACGCTAAATTTATTGAAACGGATAATATGATAGCAGATAATATTGAACTTCATACACATACACATATAAAAGCTGAAATTCTGAGCACTGAAGAATCGCGTGAATATCTATAATTACATTATTATTGTAAATTTGTGCCATATAACCCGATTCCTGATAAACAAAAATAAATAACATACAATTCAAACGTCAACGCAACCATTTCAGACTTCGCCTCTAACCGTATCACAAATAGCCCGTGCAAAGCAATGAAAGAAGGAATTCTATTTATACATGTACAAGCGTGCAAAAGCTTATTTGGGGTTCATATTGGAAAACGTTTGGTGTCAAGGCAACCGCAGTTCGTTTGCTTTATTTAAAAAGATGACTGGTATTAAACTGTTAAAATGACTAAGCTATATCCGTTTTGGGACCGCCAATGTCAGAAAAAGTACGTAGTTTTGAGAAAAAGCGAGTTAAAGCTATCGTAATATGTAACACTAAATCACATAACAGCCACGATTATATGACACACTTCGTATGTAGAGAAAGCAATTTTTATGGCCTGCCAAAAGTTCATAAGAGCAAGGCTATCAACGAGATGCTCCTCAGCTATGGTCAGTGAATTTGTCAGAGTTGATACTTTTTCGAATATGGACCCGTTTTCTTTACAATATTAAATGGTATGGATGTCAATATTCCGATTACCGCCGTAGTCACAAAAGATGGTGCGATAGATCGGTCTATAAATACCTCCATATTTAAATATGAATTTAAATGCTCAGTGGTAAGAAATGAACGCGACACATTGTCTCCGATGTCAGTATATTAGTAAATTATAACCGCTATCAAATCCACACAAAAATCCAAGGCACTCATTTTATTTGAAGAATAAGTGAATTTAGATGAAGAGAGTCGTTTGAATAACAGAATTGTCCCGTATATCAAAGATCAAAGAATATAATCGCACGTAGCCACTCTTTGTTGTTTTTATGCGAATTCAATTTATCTAAAAGGGGCACCGATGCAATCATTTTTGACACAATATTAACCATCGCCAATTTTTTTTATATCATGGGATAAAGTCAATTATTTTTCGATAGAACTAGACGATATACATGCTTGGGATATGATGTGAACATTTAAATAGTTCATCAATAACAACGTCTATATTTCTTATAGTTTTCAAATACAATATTATACACAGTCAAACTGGGGGCAAATATTGACATCTTTTTGTGATGGTTGGTTGATCAGAATGTTTTGAAGCGTAACAAATGCAGTGTGTTGATACTTGATTGGGGTCATAAAGTAATAAACTAATTAACAAGCCACATGGATTATTTATTTCAACCAAAATATGTATTAGAGAGTTGAATTACGGTTGTTAATTTTGTTTATGTTAGTAGATTATAACATTTATCACACAAGCGATATCTACTGTAGAATGTATTATTGGGTGATAATATTATATATATGCACCTTAATTGTAAATATTATAAATGTGTGGTTGCTAGTTTTATAGAGTATGAGGAACATTGTACAAATATAAAGACACAAATAATAACTTTTCCCGTGAGTCGTTTATCTGATCGGTTCATTTTGATTACAATTATTTACGTATGAAGTAGGCTACGAAAAAAAAGGTGAATATATTTGTAAGACTTTCAAATACAAACTGCTTACCGTATATATCCCATCGACAATAAATATCATAATTAATAAAACCGTTCCGTTTTCAATAATTATCACAGACACAAATATTAAATTTGATTGTTTTATGCATCAACACACAGAGTAAACATCTAACCACATCTTAAGAAGTAAACATCTAACCACATCTTAAGAAGTAAACATCTAAACACATCTTAAGAATTGGGCCTCTTCAATAGTTACAATATTAATTAGTCTAGAAAGCACATCAAGGAGTATAGAATAAAAGTGTCGAACAGAAAAATCATGCTTGGCGTGGGGCTATTTCTTTTGATGTCACAGGGGGCTATTTCTTTTGATTTCACGTGCATATTTTCATTGTTGAACCTTAATTGATAGTATTTCTTTTTTAATTTTATTCATGAAAAGGCCCAACGCAGTAACTGATCTATTACAATGTATAGCTCTACCTGTACTTCAACGAAAATAAACAATCAGCGGCATGGAACCTGATTTACCGATTCGGGCGATTGATGATATATTTGTCAATGGCGGCATTGCTATTTTGAATGGATAATAATATTACGACCACGGTAAGGTGCTTTACCGATTTATATTCCCGATTTTATTCGTACTTCATATGTTAATAATCGTTATCAAAATGAAATTCTCGCCTCATGTTTTTATTACTTATCCATACCAAATAATTGCGTGTTTAACAATGAACAACCCGCAATCGCCACTAGGTCATTTTGGGACTAACGTATGGTTTTCAATTTTTATTTCAATAATTCGCTTGCGCGTAGGGGTCTTTAGCAGTAGGAGGAAACCGGAGTGCCCGGAGGAAACCCACGAAGTTGAGTAGGCGCCCCTATCTCCATGTCCCAATCGCCGATCAACTAATTAAATAAATGCCAATTGAATTATCATAACCTGCCTTTTTTTTTAATCTGGTGTTGATTATCGAACCCATTCTGCACAGTGAGTTGTGACTATTGACAACAATTGATTGTTGATTGTTAAAGGGCCAATCCCGATAACTTTTTGGGGAGAAAAACTGCTTAATTTTGTGTTAAAATCATTTAAAACCCATTACCTAAGGCCGACAAACTTACCCGATATTTGTGATACGCTTTTAAATAACTTAAACCTGACATTCTGCATCTGGAAATGGAGACCTTTGTATTATACAGTATCTGGATAAAACCAGACTTTTTTCTATAAAAATAATATGTAGGTATTTACCTTTGTTATCCAGTACAGTACATGGGTCATTCACTGTATAGACCTCTCAAGAAACGTATATCGATTATCAGGTCACCCAATGAAAAAAATGGCCCGAAACCTTAAAAGGGTTACGTGTCCAAATAAGCAGTGTTGATGTTCACGTCCAAACTACTCAATATTCAGACAATGTAAATACGCCATGCTTTTATATTTTGGTCCATAAATTTCACAAATACTCAGACTTTAGTTTTTGAGACTCTGTTCTTATCGGGATTGTCCCTTTAAAGCGCTTAAAAAGGATTGAATTAATTTAGAATTGCAAATTGCAACACATAATTTATTATTTGTTACATATCAAAATCTTAAATCAATTATTATCATTCGTTACATAATAAACCTTAAATCAATTTATCTAACTGTGCATATTTTCTGATATGGTCTGGTTATTTGAGCCTAAAAATAGAACACAGCAAGTCTCCGATTGGTGCATTCACGCTTCACTTTGATGACAGTTATATCATGGTATCCCATGAGTCGTATATACAATTATATCACTGCTGTTAGGTGCGAGTGCATGCTTTCTGATCTGGTCGGATTATTTGAGCCCAAAAATAGAACACAGCAAGTCTTCTTTGGTGTGTTATAGCACGGACGTATACGTTCTGCCATCTATGGCGGTAGTCGAAATCGACAACAAATACTCCAGTTGCTGTCCTCCAAGTTACAATTTAACTGATACTAATTAATCACGTATAGTAGCAATACTCATTAGAAATGTATATAGTTAACGAGTTCACGCTCTCCTGGCGTCGGGTCCAGTTACTGACGCACATCAAAGATAACTGGCTTCACTCAGATAGTGACGAGATCTTCAATAGTGACGTTTTCTTAAATAGTCACGCTTTTCTCAATTTCTCCCACACGCGCCCGACTAGTGATATGGTTGTCTTAACTCACCTTTGTTTAATTAGTCACGTTATCTTTACATTCTGACACCAGTAAGGAATACTAACCAGTTACCTTAAATACTCACTTTATGTTAATTAGTTACCATTTACAGGAATACTGACGTACGATTCAAGTACTCACTGGATTAAGCGACTACTGACAACACGTATATTTCTCACGAGTTTCCATGAATAGTAATCACAATTAAGTATTTGTACTGACTTTATGAATATAGTCATACATAGGCCAGGTATTAAGCACCCAGATATCAAAAGTAACCACTATGCATGTTACCGTTACTATCTGAGTGAAGCCACCAGATATCTTTGATGTGCGTCAGTAACTGGACCCGACGCCAGTAGAGCGTGAAATCGTTAACTATATAAATTTTTAGTGAGTATTTTTACTATACGTGATCATTATATACATGTATTAAGTATACTGAATATATGAATTATTATTTATTAATATTCTCGAATCGGAGGAAATCTTTTAAACAATTATGGATGGTAGTGATTAAAGGGACTATTTTTCAGTAATTTCGATTACCGCCGCAAAAGACACCGAAGATGGTTAGATATATCAATCTAAAAATACCTTCATATTTAAATATGAATTTAAATGCACATTGGCAAGGTTTGATTTGTGACACTATTTGTGCCCGTTCTTATATTTATTCTCGTTAAATTTTACATGCAGATTGACACATATTTTGGCGCAGGCGTCACTTTGGTATCTGTATGGATTATTTTGGAATCACAACTAATGATTAAAAAAGGATCAACGCCAATCTGTTTTTTACGCTAAAATTTTTGAAACGGATAATATGATAGCAGATAGTATTGAACTTCATACACATACATACTATATACAAGCTGAAATTCTGAGCACTGAAGAATTGTGTGAATATCTATAATTACATTATTATTGTAAATTTGTGCCATATAACCCGATTCCTGATAAATAACATACAATTCAAACGTTAACGCGACCATTTCAGACTTCGCCTCTAACCGTATCACAAATAGCCTGTGCAAAGCAATGAAAGAAGGAATTCTATTTATACATGTACAAGCGTGCACAAGCTTATTTGGGGTTCATATTGGAAAACGTTTAGTGTCAAGGCAACCGTAATTCGGTTGCTTTATTTAAAAAGATGACTGGTATTAAACTGTTAAAATGACTAAGCTCCATCCGTTTTGGGACCGCCAATGTCAGAAAAAGTACGTAGTTTTGAGAAAAAGCGAGTTAAAGCTATCGTAATGTGTAACACTAAATCACATAACAGCCACGATTATATGACACACTTCGTATGTGGAGAAAGCAAGTTTTACGGCCTGCCAAAAGTTCATAAAAACAAGGCTATCAACGAGATGCTCCTCAGTGAATTTGTCAAGAGTCGATATTTTTTTCGAATATGGACCCGTTTTCTTTACAATATTAAATGGTATGGATGTCAATATTCCGATTACCGCCGTAGACACAAAAGATGGTGCGATAGATCGGTCTATAAATACCTCCATATTTAAATATGAATTTAAATGCTCAGTGGTAAGAAATGAACGCGACACATTGTCTCCGATGTCAGAGTATATTAGTAAATTATAACCGCTATCAAATCCACACAAAAATCCAAGGCACTCATTTTATTTGAAGAATAAGTGAATTTAGATGAAGAGAGTCGTTTGAATAACAGAATTGTCCCGTATATCAAAGATCAAAGAATATAATCGCACGTAGCCACTCTTTGTTGTTTTTATGCGAATTCAATTTATCTAAAAGGGGCACCAACGCAATTATTTTTGACACAATATTAACCATCGCCAATTTTTTTTATATCATGGGATATAAAGTCAATTATTTTTTGATAGAACTAGACGATATACATGCTTGGGATATGATGTGAACATTTAAATAGTTCATCAATAACAACGTCTATATTTCTTATCGTTTTCAAATACAATATTATACACAGTCAAACTGGGGGCAAATAATGACATCTTTTTGTGATGGTTGGTTGATCAGAATGTTTTGAAGCGTAACAAATGCAGTGTGTTGATACTTGATTGGGGTCATAAAGTAATAAACTAATTAACAAGCCACATGGATTATATATTTCAACCAAAATGTGTATTAGAGAGTTGAATTACGGTTGTTAATTTTGTTTATGTTAGTAGATTATAACATTTATCACACAAGCGATATCTACTGTAGAATGTATTATTGGGTGATAATATTATATATATGCACCTTGTAAATATTATAAATGTGTAGATGCTAGTTTTATTGAGTAGGAGGGGACATTGTACAAATATAAAGACACAAATAATAACTTTTCCCGTGAGTCGTTTATCCGATCGGTTCATTTTGATTAAGATTATTTACGTATGAAGTAGGCTACGAAAAAAAAGGTGAATATTTGTAAGACTTTCAAATACAAACTGCTTACCGTATATATCCCATCGACAATAAATATCATAATTAATGAAACCGTTCTGTTTTCAATAATTATTTCAGACACAAATATTAATTTTGATTGTTTTATGCATCAACACACAGAGTAAACATCTAACCACATCTTAAGAATTGGGCCTCTTCAATACATAGTTACAATATTAATTAGTCTAGAAAGCACATCAAGGAGTATAGAATAAAGTGTCGAACAGAAAAATCATGCTTAGCGTGGGGCTATTTCTTTTGATGTCGCATGGGGCTATTTCTTTTGATGTCACGTGCATATTCTCATTGTTGAACCTTAATTGATAGTATTTCTTTTTTAATTTTATTCACGAAAAGGCCCAACGCAGTAACTGATCTATAACAATGTATAGCTCTACCTGTACTTCAACAAAAATAAACGATCAGCGGCATGGAACCTGATTTACCAATTCGGGCGATTGATGATATATTTGTCAATGGCGGCATTGCTATTTTGAATGGATAATAATATTACGACCACGGTAAGGTGCTTTACCGTTTTATATTCCCGATTTTATTCGTACTTCATATGTTAATAATCGTTATCAAAATGAAATTAAACGCTTTGTCTAATACTCTCTAACTCAACTCTCGCCTCATGTTTTTATTACTTATCCATACCAAATAATTGCGTGTTTAACAATGAACAACCCGCAATCGACACTAGGTCATTTTGGGACTAACGTATGGTTTTTATTTCAATAATTCGCTTGCGCGTAGGAGTCTTTAGCAGTAGGAGGAAACCGGAGTGCCCGGAGGAAACCCACGAAGTTGAGTAGGCGCCCCTATCTCCATGTCACAATCGCCGATCAACTAATTAAATAAATGCCAATTGAATTATCATAACCTGCCTTTTTTTTAATCTGTTGTTGATTATCGAACCCATTCTGTGCAGTGAGTTGGGACTATTGACGACATTGATTGGTGATTGTTAAAGGGCCAATCCCGATAACTTTTTTGGGAGAAAAACTGCTTAATTTTGTGTTAAAATCATTTAAAACCCATTATCTAAGACCGACAAACTTATCCGATATTTGTGATACGCTTTTAAATAACTTAAACCTGACATTCTGCATCTGGAAATGGAGACCTTTGTATTATACAGTATCTGGATAAAACCAGACTTTTTTCTATAAAAATAATATGTAGGTGAAATTTCGATTATCAGGTCACCCAATGAAAAAAAAGACCCGAAACCTTAAAAGGGTTACATGTCCGGTAGACTGGTGGCCAGTCTCCTCCACACACCAAAAATTGGCCAGTCCTCTCCAAAGAAAAAAACGAAAAAAAACGTAATCTCTAGAGACTGGGCAAATAGAGCTTCATTCTCATCTAGTAGGTCAACCTGCATTATGTAGGTCGTGTGACGTCGTGCACGTGATCACGACATATCTAACAACAACGTGACGTCAACCCTCAGACGGTCTAAGCATGACTGCTTTGCACTCCAGTCGAGGCGCATGATTCATGTCACGTGACTCGGGGCTTGCTTGATAACTGTCAATCATTCCAAATAAGGAACAACGTAAAACATGACAGGAACGCCCATTTTATTGTGAAGCTCGCAAATTGTCCAGTCTCTGGTGCTGGTTACAGGTTTACTCAAATTTTTTTTTATACAAATGGAAACTAAAGTGTTGGTTTACTAAAAATAAATACTTTTATATAAATCGAAATGTAAAATAAATAGAAGAGACTGGGCCAGTCTAGTCTACATGTCCGGATAAGCAGTGTTGCCGTTCACATCCAAACTACTCAATATTTGCAGCTGAAATTTTCAGACAATGTAAATACGCCATGCTTTTATATTTTGGTCCATAAATTTCACAAATACTCAGACTTTAATTTTTGAGACTCTGTTCTTATCAGGATTTCCCCTTCAAGCGCTTAAAGCCCAAATAACACTTTTGTTGTAACTGAATAATATGTTCCAATCTTTATTCTGGTCAACAATTTGTACTATTTTACAATATTTCAATTAAAAAATGATACAAATTTCATCTTACACACATAATTTTAAAAATTGGAAAAATTCAACTACATGCTGTAGCATGGTTTGAAAAGCCTTACGTAAGCACTTTAAAATGCAACTTGGATATAAACATATTTTCGAACCCTCTGGACAAGTAAGATAGGTTGTAATAGATAATTTACACAACAGGTAGGACACTTAAACATCTTTTAGTTAGAATAAGGCTAATTTTTTTTTCTGGAACTGTCAAGCCAGCAAGAGTGTTATTGTCTCTTTAAAAACGATTGAATTAAAGATGCATTTCTGGGTACAAACTTTGTGATTTGATAATATATTTGGACTAAAAACATATTTAAAGTAACCAATCTATCAAAACTTTGCTTCAATTCCTTTTCAAAACACTGTAAATACCTAAAGCTACAAGTAAGCTGTTGTTAGGCGCAATGTCTGCCAACTTAGCTCCATTGTGGGAGGGTCCATTTTACAGAATGTATCTATCTTTACTTACTGTACATTTACCATACTCATTGAGGCCTGGGTAAATTCTTAATTTCTCAGCCCGGTGTCACTGAATCAAAACAATTAGAGTATCGTTTTCTAGCTCGATGAATGGGCTATTTTATGACATACTTCCTGCCTATTCAGTGCTGCTTGCAGGTCTAGTTATTGTTTTTGTTAAGATTATTAGGCTTTCAGACTATTGTTTTTACTAAAATTATTATTATTATTATTTATTATTATTATTTTTTTTTTCGGGGGAGCCTATTTCTCAGTGCCTGTAACAGAAACCGATCTAGAACCTCATTTTCTACCATTAAACTATGTGTTTGCAACATATGGGCTATATTTGAAACTTCTGCGCGGACCGGAAGTGGACGAATTTCGTACCGTGTCAAAAAATCAAAAAACAGCCGTAGATTCGTTAATTCTGTACCTATTTTCATACAAATGACATTTTTGTAAACCCTGAATCTTTCCCAAGAAAATGGCTATCTCACATTTTTCAATTTCGAAAATTCCTATGGGACTATTGTCGTTCGAAAATTGAAAAAACGAAATTTAAGAGACAATTTTTGTCATTTTTCAAAATTTTCAAATTTGACCTACATTTTTGGATACCTGAAGACGATCCGATTCAAGAAATATAAGTTTCATTCCGAGTTATCACCCTTTATTTTTCGATTTTTTTCGAATTTTCTGCCCAAATTGTGAGCTCGAGTTTCGTTTTACGGCCGAATCGATGTTTCTGAAACTTCTGGATCATGAAGTTATAGTTCAAAACTAACGTATAAAGCTTTTTCGACAAACATCTATAAACTGGAAGTAGTCGAAATAATGGCCGATATTTTGAAAAAAACGCAAAAAAAGAATGCTTTTGGGAAAAACATGAATTCTCAGTCCGATATCAACGGATTAAAACGATTAAGATATCATTGGGTTGCCTGAGAATTGCAGTATCATATGATATCCTATTCTTAGAGATACCATGAACAGCAAGTAAAATATGGCACACTGAAAATCAAGTATTTTCTGATTTGGAGCGTTTTTGAACGCCTGTATCTCGAAAACTGCTCCTGCGATTTTTCTTCAACTTTCTCCATCAAGAGACCTTTTGGTAGTCTTGTGTATGAAACAGTCCGTTTATACTTTGAAATATCCGTAATAGGTCAAATAACGAACTGAAAATCGAAAAAAAGTCGAAAAATCGTGAAATTTTGGAAAATACTCTTTTATTCTTTCATTTTTACTGATTTTTAAAAAGAACTTTGTGATATTTAGATATCTGATCTAATGTCGATTCCAATAATGTATAATATGTATTTAGATATTAAAATTTAATTTTCAATATTTTGACATTTTTGCATTTTTGGCGCTTTTAAACATAGGATTTCTCAGGGGCATTTCATCCGATCATATATTGTAATATATCATTACAGAACTCTTTTTCTATTTAATTGCCCAAACTGGTTATAAAACTATCCTTACCATAATCTCCATACCGGAAGTATTCAAAAAATGAAAAAAAAGGGTAAAAAATTGGCGTTCTTGCAAAAAGCAAGATTTCTCTGTCAGATATTACCGGCCCAACAGAAATAAAGTGTCTTTGGAAGGCACCATTAATGGACTTTCATATGGCATCTCAACGGTACGATTTCGATGGTTAGTAAATAAATTATGTTACGCCGAAAATCTAGTATTTTTTGTTTTTGGAGCCTTTTGAGACGCCTTTTTCTCGAAAACAACTCTTGCGATTTTTTTAAAACTTATTTTACTCAGGCTCCTATCTGTGGTCTGTGGCGTGAATCCAAAAGGAAAAGGTTTGAAATAATTTAAGGTGTCATAAAATGGCCCCAATATTTGATAAAAGTCGAAAAATCGTTAAATTATTGAAAATGTTCTTTTATTTATCTTTTTTACAAACAACTACTGAATAGATGTTTCTGACATTTCTGGTACAGAAAGATATCTATCCAAACAACTTGTTAAAACTATCCCGACAATAATCCAAAATCCAGAAGTAGTCGAAAAAATCAGATATTTCGAAAAAAAACACAAAAAAAATTAAAAAAAGAAAATACAGTAAAAAATTGGTACTCTTGCAAAAATCGACATTTCTCAGCCAGGTGTCACTGAATCGAAACAATTAAAGTATCGTTTTGTAGCTCGATGAATGGGATATTTTATGACATACTTCCTGTCTGATTACTTAAAGCCGATTCAGTGCTGCTTGCAGGTCTAGTTATTATTATTTTTTTTTTTTTGTGTTTTTTCTGCAAATCTTTTATCTCAGAATCTAACCGTGGGATCTTTCTAAAACTTTGACCTACCCCCCCCCCCCCCCACAAGAATGGGTGGTGGCTTTGGAATGAATATATTTTCAAAATATTTACACATCCGAAATTTACGAACAAATGCATTTGACCTACTTAGTTGTAACTTTTTGACTATTTGACCTATTTTAATAATTATTTTTTCTTTGAATACCTTGTAACATTTACTTCAAATCTAACCGTGGGATCTTTCTAAAACTTTGACCTACCCCCCCCCTCCCCACAAGAATGGGTGGTGGCTTTGGAATGAATATATTTTCAAAATGTTTTACACATCCGAAATTTACGAACAAATGCATTTGACCTACTTAGTTGTAACTTTTTGACTATTTGACCTATTTTAATAATTATTTTTTCTTTGAATACCTTGTAACATTTACTTCAAAACTGCTATTTCGGATTTCCGAATTTCAAAATTTCGCCCCGTTATTTCGAACCGGAAGTAAAAATCAAAATGACAACTTCTTTAATAGTTGCACGATTTTTAACAAATTAAATATGTAAGTAGATGTTATCGATACGACTCAAAAAATATCTTTAGAAATTTTGTAAATTATCTCGCCTTGGTGATATTAAGGATCAAAGTTTTCAAAAAAATGGACGAAATTTTTGTACTAGCTACGACACTACTGATTCGTACACAAAAAATTGAGTTTGTAACCCAAACCGGAAGTGCTTCCATCTTGAAATGTGAAAAAAAAATAAGGCTTTTTCGGTATTTTACTTACAGACATGGCAATTATATTTTCCGAATCCTTGTAGGAAGGCCAAAAAACGGTAGCGAAAACATTTTTGATTTCTGGCAAATCATGGACGCCATTTTAAATTGATAATGGATATGGATTTTCAAGGGTATCCGATAGTTACTGCCAGAGTTATTACCCTTGATCTCAAGGTTTTTTGAAGAGATCAAGGGTAACAAGTATACGAAAATTATATTAACTTTGACAGTAATTAAAAGGCTTTTTCGTCTCGTGACCTTAAACACCGTGCATAAATTTAAAGTCAAACGGATAATAACTTTAGTTGCTAGAGCGTTCACAAGACTTTTAAAAATGATCAAGGGCCATATCCCTGGCAGTTATTATTTTATACCGCTGAAAATTATTAGGTTTCTTCATCGTGTAAGCTTTAACACTGTGTATAAGTATAAGTCAGTCGGGTATTAATTTTTGACCAATTTTAATATTTTTTTTGTTTTTGTTATTTTCTTTAAGATAAACGTGACAATGAATATCAAAGCTTTCATATCTACATGGGACAGTAGCAGATCTAGTTATTTTTTTGTTTTGAGTAGATCTCAGCAACTGCTTGTCGCATTGTTACAATTTCTTCGGTTTTACTGGGAAAGTGGGTGTGACTTAGAGGATAAAGCTATGTTGTACGTTCTGCGACAATGCGAAATGTCTGAAATCGACAAAGCTATTGTTATTAGATATTGTAGTAATATTAACAATAATCATTCGATTTTAACTATCGGGACATTTTGGCATAGCCAAAAACAGGGCACATAGCTACGCTACTTTTGATTTTCGGCATTTCAGATTTTAAAATATTTCTACCTAACTTTTATAAACTTGTAGCTATAATCAATACGAAGAAAATTTATGTTAAAATGAGTTTGTAATATAATCAGTTGGCTAGAAATGGACAATTTTGTGTGAGTCATTGTTTTTGTTATTTTGCCTGTAAAATAGTGCAATTTTATTGGATTTTCACAAAAGTGACACCATTTGATTCAAAGAGCAAGTATGTGTCATATCAAATTGATTACAATTTAAAATTGACACCGGAAGTGACAACATTTTGTCAAAAACTGCAATTTTTTTAACTTTTGGTTTAAATTCACACGTTAATAAAATTCATACGTTCATATATATATCATAAAATTGTTTCTAAATTGTTCAGTTGCTGAGAAATAGACGGTTTTCTTTAAGTCATTTTTAAAGCTTTTGGTTCATAAAAGTGTCAATTATTATTCGATTTTCATAAAATCTTCACTGTGTGATACCTAATACCATTTAAGATTCCATATAACTAATTTAAGATTTTCATTCTCACCAGAAGTAACGTCATTTTTCATAAACTGTATTTTTAGCCTTCAAAACAGATATTTTTTTCAAATGAGTCTGATTTGTAATGTTTTTAAAATTATTATATTTGATTCCCTTAAACAAATAGATTGAACCCATACGATCATAAAAATACCACAAAATAGTTTCTAACTTGCACGGTTGCAGAGAAATAGACGGTTTTTGGTCTATAAAAGTAGCAATTATTATTGCCCCCGCCTTTCCAAGAAAGCAGGTGACAATTAAAATGGGTTCGTTCGTCTGTCTGTCCATCTATCCGTCCGTCCTTCTGTCCGTCTGTCACGCTCTTTTGGACACAATAACACCCTTCCTAATTGAGCTAGAATGTTCAAACTTGGTGTAGGTATTTAGTAGGTCAATGCCTTGATGGAGTTCTAAGATGAGCACTTCTGCTTAGGGTAAGCATAGATAAGCAATTTGATTGGTTGATGCTTTGGGTCACGATAACTTTAGTTCTAAATAAGTGAGAATGATGAAACTTGAATTGGTGTATAGTTTCATTCCATCAATACCTTGATGGAGTTTGAAGATGAGCATTTTCTGCTTAGGGTAAGCCAAGATAAGCAATTTGGTTGGTTGATGCTTTGGGACACGACAACTTTAGTTCTAATTAAGTGAGAGTGTTTAAACTTGGTGTATAGTCATTACATCAATACCTTGACTAAGTTCGATAATGAGCATGTTCTGCTCAGTGTAAGCAAAGCGATAAGCAATTTGATTAGTCAAGACTTTTGAGCACAATAACTCTCCCTCTAATTGAGGTAGGATGTTCAAACTGATAGAGAGTGATAAAACTTTGTGTATAGTTTGATTGCTGAATGCTTTGGAAAAAAACAAATGTGCGACTAATTATTTTGTGTCATCTATTTATTTGGGGATTTTGGCGGGGGACATCAGCCTCACTGTTGGCTTGTTCAATTTACGTGAACGTTTCACCATGTGATGCCTTATGCCATTTCTATGCCAAATTGAATATTTTCACGATCACTGGAAGTAATGTAATTTTGTCTAAAATGTATAAAATGAATTGATATTACTGGATTTGGTTGATTCTGCTTCCATTGTATTTGATGTGTGCAATGTTTCTTGAGGAAATCTGTTGATCGGTTCCATTGGTACTGCAAGTGATATGAGTTTAAGGGTAACGTGGCACTGAAAGTGACATAAGTGCAAAGGTAATGTGGTACAAGTGAAACCCGTCATTGCTGCTTCACAGGTCTAGTTATATTTCTTTTTTTTTATTTGCAGCTAGAAGAAGTATTAAATGAAAGACGGCAAGAACTAAAACAACAACATCAGAAAGAAATAACACAATTAAAATCAGAACATGAAGATTATAAAACGAAATTACAAGATGATTATAGTGACAAGGTGGACTAGAATCTTAGACACATTGATAACATATTTATACAGTTTATATCACTACAATTAACACTGAGAAGTAGTAATTGTGAGTTTTGTATGTTTTTGGTATAGAAAATAGCGATCTAGGTAAATTTGTACATATATCGGTAAAATTCTAATTATCGCAACAAATCTAATACCTTTAAAATCTGTATATATATGGTGTGTTAATTAACAGGGGTGCGAAATTGCGATGGTGATTTAATTACATACATTTTCTTCGTATTGTGACGGTGAGATTTCTTTACTTGTTGCGTTAATTAACGCACAGGTGAAAAACGACTGACACAGTGTGTATTTTTTGTTTGGTGAGTTTTCTTGAAAGCGTGTTATAACTGCATCAAAGGTGTTTTATCAAGGACTAGCAGGCTTAATCTGATGCGTTGGTGTTAAATCCAATTTACCTTGCGATTTCTTGTTTGAAAGTATGTTTTACGCAGATCAGTTTTTGCTAAGGGTAGGTCTTTATACATGAATTTATACCAGCTACATAGTTAATCTATGTGTATTTCATTTGTTGATGAAAACTACGTGTTTTATACTGGTACCACTAAAGTATCAATGTATGTGTCTTAAAATAGGTCGCACGCAATATCGCTATTTTTTGATATCCGGCAAAATTCCATTTGATTATCTGATACATGTATTAGTCTGAAAATATCTTGGAAGACTTTTTATTTCGACACAAAAGAGTCTGTTATTTAGGGTTCAATAATGTGAATTGAAACGTGGCATCATAATAGTAAATGCAGGAGGACTGCACTACACGCAAAACAAACAAACAAACAAAAAAAAATCTACGAGATTAACCTGCGAAAAAGACAGAAAATAGACGTTGCAAAAACTAAACAATTATCAAATCAAGTGAATGGATCCGGGGGCCAGCCGTAAGCATCCACTGCGCTGTACAGTCCCGGGCCTGTTTTGGTACAGGCTTCACTAAAATGATTTACAAAAAAGACGTAACAAAAAATGCGACCGATCTTGTCAGTGGTCGTCTCTTCAATGGCGATAGACAGCCAGTGGACGTCAGGTGTTGGAACGTCAAATAATTTTAACAATAAGGGCGCTATTTATAGTATTGTCACCTGGATTTATTTTTAAGTCGACAGTCCCAAGGACCAACATAATAACGTGTTTTGCGTAGTGCAGCATAAAATTATAATAATACATAGTATGCAAGTCTAAAATAATTATATTTTTGAAAAATTGTCTTACATTAGGCGACAGTCCACACTGGTTTGAAGTCGAAAGTGTATTTCCAGTATTACACCAAAAGGTTAATCCATGTCAAGTGCACACTGATAAATATTAAAACTATATAATAGTGTACGTATTCATATTAACTTGGAAGGTGTTGTTTTGGATGAAACCCGGCCATGTGTCTGGATTAGGGATAGGTTGCGGCTTTTCAAAGAATCTTACGACCGACATTAATGACTGCTGATGTGCTGTATATTCCATGCGATGGTGGTGTAATTACACGTCTGTGAGCAATATGGTTTCAGACAGAACCGAGACATGTGGCTGGAATTTGTGATTTATATAACAAAAGCAGGCAGTCGTTCAAATAATATAACCTAAATTTTAATGACCGTCCCAAGCGACGGTGGCCTTATGCGTAGACTGAAACCCATAGCCCATTGTGTGTGGGTTGTTTTTTTGTGAAAATAGCGTTGTACTCGTACAGTAAGCTTCTTTAATAATTTCGTCATCGTTTTATTCTTTCTGTCATTCATATAATAACCAAAATACGGCACTACGTTGGTCCTTGAGGCAATTGACTTAAAAATAATTCAAGCTAATTTAATAATACTTACTATAAATAGTATGATTTATGCAATATGCAAATACGGTTGCTTATACGTGCTGTTATCCAATAGCTTCTGTAAATTTTCCCGGGTTGAGACTGTCTTTAACCAATGAACAACTATTGTTGTTTGATTCGCGTACAGCCATCATGGATATTATATGAATGACAGAAAGAATAAAACGATGACGAAGTTGTATCAGTGAATATTTTTAAAATCTTTTTTTCTATTAATATAATTGTAACTACATAAATCGTAACCACTTATATGGCTCTCGGTAAAGTAGTAATTTGGAGTAAAATCCAAATGTCTTGTGTTATTAAACACTCTGTTCATTTCTCGACAACGTCCGAGAAAATAAGGTTTTGTATAAAAACTAAACCCCTTTCAAAAGTAGACGATCGATGTCAAAACTAGAACGGTTTCTAAATCTACACGGTAGCACAAACTGGTCGGTTTTTGATGAATCTTGACGGTATTTAACACATTCTTGACGTGTATTAGATTCTGGATGATAAGGGTAGTTTATTACCTTTTTCGTAAAAACTTGTAGATTCCCGGTCCCTAGTGGTAGCGGGGTATAATTTGCTACTTTTCAGTTTGTCCGTTTGGTTGTTTGATCTTGTTATCTAATTAATGGGATCTCGAGTTTTATTTTACATAGTTAAAAAAGTAAAAAAAGATGTGGTGTATAGAAGTTGCTATTGTAGTTATACTTTTGAAGTTTTGGTCTTAGTTTTATAGGAACTAGGATTTGATTTTTATTGTCTTTGTGTCCTTAGTTTAAAATATTGAGGAGTTACTTTTCTTCTGGAAGGTTTTGTTGAACATTTCACTTTGAGGTTGTTTATCAGGTGATATGATTTCTTGTATTCTGATTGGTTATTTGGGTGGCACATTTTATTAAAAGATATGAATTGGTGTCTTTTCTCACTCTTCATTTTTCTGCTTGGATGACTGGTTCATTGTTCCTGATTTATACAGCTCATTTCCACAAACTGGTAAGACACTTATATTACATTTAACTTTAACATATATACATGAATGTTTGAGTATGTGACTCAGACCTGTCAACTCTACCGCATCACGCGGTAAAATGCCGCGAAGTGGCCTCGTGTACCGCTCTACTGCGCTGGATAGATTTCTACCGCATTCTTAAACAAAGGTTTTTTTTAATTGTCTCGCCAAAACTTTGGAACTAAGGGAAGCAACTCTTTGCATGTAAACAAAAAAGATTGCGATTTTCTGTTATCAACATCGACTTGGGGTGTTGTAAGGTGTAATTTAGCTAAGAGATTTGTTCTCGAATTCGTTTCAACCTTTTTTAGAGTCAATAAAGTGGATATATTATTACCACGTGTTCCAAATACTCTTAAAATATGTAGCGATAAACTAAACAAATAGCGACCAATTTACGGCAGCAATGGCTGACATTTTCGTTTGCGCGCGTACGTATGTATAGCATGTAATACAATACTTCGAATGCAACACAACCTGGAACTTTAATTTCAAGATGAGAATACGTCTTACATTGAGGGCTCCCTCGAATAAATTTAAAAGCAGATTTACGGAATTCCGTGAGAAAAAATCCCGTACACTGAATTGCATTAGAGGATAAACCCGATAAACGTCACAGTATGAAAAGCATGTTCGATGCCAATAATATTTTATTATTTACTTATTTAGTCGCTATGCAAAACTTATTTTTTAGGCCCTCCTCTCTCTATTCCTAATCAATCCTGTAGAATCTATATAATAAGTACAATTATCTTACATTAAATAAATTGACAAAAACTGTCGGAATAGGAAACCCACGTCAGACGAGGATTTTTTTTTTAAAAATCATACTAATACTAATAATAGTAATAAGTTAAAACAAAAGAAAAATGGTAGAATAGCTACTGCCAGTGTAGGCCCACTACTTGACTGCTAATTTAAATTATTTTTTCTTTGCAAATAAATACTAATTTTTTCTTTCTGTAGGGTACATATTCAATTTTGGTTAAATAATTAATTTTAGATATGGTTCATTGCTAATGTACTGTGTGTATTTTATTTATTACCCATTTAATGCAATTTTTGTATTGTTAAGCCTACAATTCAATGTATCATTTGACATTTCCAAATTAATTACCCTTGGAAGTGCGAATTTTTTGGAAATCTACTGCCAAATCATGGTTTCTACTGCCTTTTTTACACTACCCTACTGCATTTCAGCTCTGAGGGGTTGACAGGTCTGATGTGACTTGTTTGTGTGAAATCAAGTGGGTAGAATGAATGATTCTATATTATGATTTTATGAAATAATTTATATACTTTATCCAAAATGGAAGTTAATCATTGAGTTTACTGCGACATGATCTGAATTGTACAGACTTGAATTAGTTTAGTATAGAATGTATTTTTGTTATTTCAGGGCATGTTGTTTTGCACCTGATTATTATGTCGTTCATGTGATGTCATACTGGTGATTCATCAATAAGCAATAACCGAGTTCATTGTTCCTGATTTATACAGCTCATTTCCACAAACTGGTAAGACACTTATATTACATTTAACTTTAACATATATACATGAATGTTTGAGTATGTGACTTGGTTGTGTGAAATCAAGTGGGTAGAATGAATGATTCTATATTATGATTTTATGAAATAATTTATATACTTTATCCAAAATGGAAGTTAATCATTGAGTTTACTGCGACATGATCTGAATTGTACAGACTTGAATTAGTTTAGTATAGAATGTATTTTTGTTATTTCAGGGCATGTTGTTTTGCACCTGATTATTATGTCGTTCGCGGGATGTTCATTGTAATTTACTTTTAAACCATCTTGAGTTATTCCTTCTCCTCACCCTATCCCGAACACCTGAAGCAGCGAGTCTAAATTTTCTTAGGCTTCGCATATAGCTGCAACACTTGATAACAAAGAAATGAAAAAGTAGTAACAGAACAAGACACTTAACAAATACTCTCACAAAAAACATTAGAATATAGATGATAATATGATAAGCCAAATATTTTAACTTCAAAACTAAAAGTAATATTGTAGTAAGTAGTTAAAATATTAAATATAGGCTACAGGTTAAGAAGAAGAAAAAACATGCTTAGTGATATTTTTCTTAAATAAATGAAGGTTTTTAATATTTTTAAATGAATACATTTCAATTTTTCATTATTAGGTCTACAGATACAAAGTATATTATTGAGAGATGAGTATGGAGTGGTGTTATAATGAAAAAATTTATATAAATATGGACAGAGTTTATGGATAATTTTATAAACCAAAATATATTTGTTAATTAAAAGTCTTTGATAAATAGTTTGAAGACTTAAGGATCAAGATAAAAATTGATACTTAGATGAAAAGGAATGATCAGAGATAGGTCTATTGTAGATTAATTTAAAGGATAATTTTTGAATTCTCTCAAGTTTAGATATAGTTGTAATTGAACAAGAGTCCCAAATAGTGGAGCAATAATTAATATGAGATTGAATATGAGCAAAATAGAACAATTTAAGTACATCAGTAGGAAGCAACTGTTTTAATTTAGGTAATTGAAAATTTTTCTGTCGAAGAAGCTTAGATAAATGATCAACATGAGGAGACCAACTGAAATTTTCAACAAAAATATTGCCTAAAAGTTTAACGATATTCAACGATTAGCCCAACATGATGGAGGTGGATGTGAGTCCCTATTATTAAACATGATTAGTGTTATTTGGTATGTGATTTATCTATTGTTATATGATTAGTGTTGTTTAGTATGTGATTTATCTATTGTTATATGATTAGTGTTATTTGGTATGTGAATTATCTATTGTTATATATATAGTGATGCAATTCTGTTTCCTTGGATAGCCCTATTTCCGAACCAGGTAAGAAATACCTTTATAAAATATAACAACGATGAAACGTACAGGTTATCATTTATTGCGAGATCTTTTGTTTATAATTGTGCTTTCAAAACAGATTAGAGCATCTGATATCAACAGAGATTAGAATATATCGGATAATGGGAGGTTTGACGGGATATCGGTAAATACCGATATTGGGTGCGACCGATTTTAAGACACATGCATTCAGTGATACCATAATAATGTTAACAAATGAAACCCACAAAAAGACAAGTCATAAATAACTGCAGCCTGACCATGCAGGGCCGGATTAACCATGGGGCACAGGCCCCAGGGCCCCCCACAAAAAATCTCAGTTGCGTCCAGCCCCCTCCTCTAGAAAGCCATCATTTCATAGCACTCGCATGGATTGGTCCACTGAAATAACACCAGAATGCGCTAATTTTGTAGCAGAGTTTTATTTTTATCTGGGGGAGGTACTTCTAAATGGCTCCACACAAGTGTCTGAAATGCCAGGAAATCATGTTTCCAGTCTCCAATTTCTGAAAATTTCCAGAAAAATAAGGCGCCCCCTCCAATTTCTGAAAATTTTCAGAAAAATAAGGCGCCATCTCCAAAAAAAATTGACAACCTTGATTATGTTCACGCAATGACCCAAGGTGCGGACAACAGGAGCAAATGCCTCTCAAAAAAAAACCTGCCGCAATAGAAAATACAAAATTGCCACACAGATATCACAGCAATGGAAGAAAAACAGGTTACCTGCATTGTTATTTTTCAAAAGTTTCTGAGGGAGGTCCCCAGACAAGGGTGCCGCTCCCATAGTCGAAGGGCCTCTCCTATCACCTCTTTCTGGGTCACCCACCACATGACATTAAAGGGCTCGTTTGGACACCCTTATTTACAGAAATTTTGACAGGACCTTGTTGGTTTTTGGGGGCGCCGCCACAAAATGACATGATTAGAGATTCTCGTTCTGGTCGCCCTATCCATGTGGCCTTATGGTGTTTCGGACTAAATCTAGTTTAGAGGATAAGAAGTTTTTTCATTTTGGTGTTCTTAACATCAAAATGAGGAATAACGCTGCCAAAATTGACACATGGGGGCGATGTTAATTGCAGCTCCAAGTGCGTGGAAAACACGTTTGTGACGGTCTAATTTTCAAAATTTTCGGGGAGAGGGGCTTCCAGACCCCCCATTACCACCCACGTACACACACACACACACACACTGCTCCGTACTCAGTAACTCAGGCATTAAATTGGCGTCCCCAACTCTCTGCTGCACCCACATGTTTAGAATCCTACATACGGCCCTGCCACAGACCCCCCTTGCAGGGCTTTGCGCCTTCGACGCTCACGGTCGTTGATCAGGGGACCCCCACCATGGTTAATCCGGCGTTACGACTATGGTATGAAGTATAAAACACGTAGTATTCATCAACAAATGAAATACCCATAGATTAAAGAAGGAATATATGTAACATATATAAATCCATGTATAAAGACCTACCCTTAGCAAAGACCGATCTGCATAAAACACACGTTTGATCAAGAAATCGCACAGTAAATTGGATTTTAACACCTAGGCCTCGGATTAAGCATGCTATTCCTTGATAAAACACCTTTGATGCAGGTATAACACGCTTTCGAGAAAACTCACCAAACAAAGAATACACATTTTGTCAGTCGTTTTTAACCTGTGCGTTAATTAACACAACCAGTAAAGAAAACTCACCGTCCCAGAGATTTTCATCTTCAGCGATAATTTAATCACCATTCTGCAATTTCTCACCCCTGATAATTAACACACAGTATCTACAGATTTTAACCCTGTGGTATTAGATTTGTTGCAATAATAATTTTTTTACTGATATCTGTAAAAATTTATCCAGATCGCTACTTGCCATACCAAAAACATACAAAACTCAAGATTACTACTTCTCAGTGTAATTAGTCTGTTAATTATTAAACACTGCTAGTGAACGTAAACAGTTTTAAATCGAACATTCATTATCTCAAAATAGATTAACCATTTTAAACTACACAACAGTAGTAACCCTATATTTTTTGATGAATCTCAACGAACTTGAAAAGTTTTCCTACACTGGATTGAAACTAAACATTAAATTCAGAAAATCACGCTAAAACAGCAAAACATCAGTCATGACTACTTGGGCGACCTAGGCAGTCTTACAACTGGTGTGAGTCGGACTCCAACCAGTCGGTGTCTCCACAAGCAATATGCAAATTATACACAGTAGGCATCCTCAAACCAATTCTTCCAACGAATTTCTGATGGGATCACAGTTGTAACTGGATACAAAAACAGCATAAAGTGTAGTGTCAAAATTATATAAAATTGCCATTTAAAACCATCATAATACATGTCCACTATCCTGACTACGGTAGTTTCGTCAAATAAATTTTAACATTTTCAAAGGAACAGTTCAACAGAAACAGGAAACAAATTTGAATAATGATGAGGTCATATATTGATGACATCACTGTAATGGTTGCCCTGTCGTTGGTAACAAGTAATTCTTCATTTTCTAAAAAGGTGATCTATCACATGAAAATATATGATGATGCTATTAACAGAGGTGCCTATACACAAGTTGAAAATCCACAAATTATACACATAAAGTGTAGTGTCAAAATTATATAAAATTGCCATTTAAAACCATTATAATACATTTTATAAATGGCAATTTATAATGGTTTTAAATGGCAATTTTATATAATTTTGACCTACACTTTATGCTGTTTTTGTATCCAGTTACAACTGTGATCCCATCAGAAATTTGTTGGAAGAATTGGTTTGAGCATGGACCGTATATAGATATATATACGGTCCATGGTTTGAGGATGCCTACTGTGTATAATTTGTATATTACAGTGATGTCATGCAACCATTACAGTGATGTCATCAACATATGACCTCATCATTATTCAAATTTGTTTCCTGTTTCTGTTGAACTGTTCCTTTGAATATGTTAAAATTTATTTGACGAAACTAGTCAGGATAGTGGACATGTATTATGATGGTTTTAAATGGCAATTTTTTATAATTTTGACACAAGCAATATGAGCGCACCTACGACTGGCTAGAGTTGGTGCCGACGTAGCCAACAAGATTCGGTTATTTAGTCACATGGTACCCAGGGGATGGTAACAACCATGGAATGAGGCCATTTTGAAGGTCATCACGTGTCAGTCATGTGGTCAGTTGTTGCTCCGATTCTTCAACTGACGCCGGGTGACAGGAGCGCGCTTTAGTGTCAGTTTTATTGCGTCATAGTGCGACATAAGCTAGGCTTTAGGTGAGTTTTTGCTCCTGCTCCTCTCGAAGCACCTTGACTTTCCTTTGCAGGTGTCACTAAAGACTCCTGCAAATTAGCTAAATCACTCTCCTAAATATTTAGGGGTTGGATGGCTGAATGGTTAGCATGCGTGCGCTGTATCATAAAGCCTGTCATTGAGTCAACTGGCGTGGTTTCGAAATCCGTGGTTGAACGTGGCAAGGAGTAGGGTGGCTTGTCCAACCTCATGGGTTTTCTCTGGGTCCTCTGGTTTCCTCCCACTGCTAAAGAGACCTATGCGCAAGTGAATTATTGAAATAAAATTAAACTATATGTTAGTTCTCTCTCTCCTACATATAGGGATTAATAACTACTTTCAGTTTTTTGTTTATTTTTTAACTGCATACATTGAAGCTATCAGTTGCCATGATAATAATTCTGATGCTACCATATTCACAAAACATATTCACGACATATTAAACAAGACTAAAGTATAAATACAATTTGGCTCTCCTTAACAATTAAGAGGTGTTATTTTAACGGGAGCTGTTTCTGAAATTGTCAGGAGCTTTTAATGGCTCCTGCAGAATTTTATAAACGTGAAGGATTGACTCACAAAACAAACACATTGCTATTTATTTATATTGTCATATGTTTACATTATTCATATTCAAGCATATTTAGTTAACGGGTCAATACATTTATTTTTAATTCAGTAATAATTATCCATAGAAAGTGATTCCTTAAAACATTTAGTGATAACTATTCTTTTATTTTTGTGTTTTAAAAGATTAAAAAAGAGAAACAGAAACTACTATCTACTCTGGATACAGAAAGTAAAAAACTAGAAAAACAAAATGAAAGAGAGATAAAAGATATAAGAAAAGACTATGCCAGAAAAAAAGAAAATTTACAAGAACAATTTGAAGATAAGGTAATAAGTTTACTGTCTAAAATTCCTTGTATAGTTAACATGACCTTAAATACTTTGAAACGATAAATTACATCACAGTGATATCTAAATGTCTTCTGAAATTAAATTAGTACCGGTAATCTTATAAGATACACTGTAGAGGATTTACATTTTGTAAATGTCAGTATTTTAGAATTAAAATAATTGACATTATTGTGTATGTTATTTTCCATTTACTTCTAAGTTTGATATTAAAATGTTTCAATAAAGTGCGAGATTGGGTAGCACAAAATGTTAGAATGTTTGGACATAAAGTTACATGTATTTATTTCATGTAAATTAAAAAAAACCCACACAAATATTGATCAGAGAAACATTAAAGCTGAACTCCGGTTACAAAAATACCGAAATAATTAAATAAAAAAAAGGTTAAAGCCCCCAAGCCGCCATACTTGTTTCAGATTTATGAAATAAACATGGCCGACATGGAGGCTTACTCTGAAACAAAATATGAACAAAAGATATGGCTTACCTGAATTTTCAACCAAAATAAAATACAAACTAACTATTGTTTTCTTCGTAATATTATTTATTATTGCCACGTCTTCTTGCGGATATCTTACACATATACGTTATTCACAAAGTTATCGCAGCATAATGTCCAGTGTAATTATAAATAATACTATGCAATAAACAGATAGTTTAGATTAGATTTTCTTGTAGTTTAGATTATCTTTTCACAAGAAGCCATGTTTGATGTTCATTGTTTGTTTACGAAAACGACCAAGGCCTAAGGGACATAACTACATATTTTGGGGCGGCGATAATTAGGTACCGGTAGTTTGTGTAGGTGATTTTATTTTGGTTGAAAATTCAGGTAAGCCATATCTTTTTTCATATTTTGTTGCAGAGAAAGCTTAGGCTATATTGTAATAGACGCAGTTCATATAATTATTTACAGACTTAACCTGGTGAGACATTTTGCAATCTTCAATAATTTGGTATACTGACTGTTTGGGAAAAAAATAGAGCAACCAGTCAAGCGTGAGTAGAGAATAAGGTCGGATGTCTACACCTGTGTGACTAGAAACAAACTGGAAGTGAGATCGGCTAACCTTTCCAGGTCATAAGCCTCCATGACGGCCATGTTTATTTCATAAATCTTAAACAAGTAAGGCGGCTCGGGGGCTTTCACTTTTTTTTATTAAATTATTTTGGTATTTTTGTAACCAGAGTTCAGCTTTAAATAGCATTGAAATAAAACAAGACAGACTTTTTATACGTCCACATTCATAATGTCGCCGTCTGTGTCAGTGTGTAGCCTACAGGCCACACGTGATCATCTTGAAACTTTACATACTTATTTCTTATACCCTAAGGATGATCTCTATTGTTTTTGGCGCATGCCCGACCCCCAGGGGCAGAGCCACGCTCATATTTCATCCAATATTAAAATCTATTTTTAGCAATAGCTACGTGCTACAGCTTATTGACCCATGTCTGCAATTTGCAGTGACTGCGTGTTAGCAAGACACACCACGCGTAGGTACAGTATTTTGATTGGGATGTTTTTAATTAGATCAATTATGGGTTACCCAATTGTTTTAGCACTACCTAGCGTCCTAGCTTACATGTAGATTTTTAAATGTAGAATTTCATTTAAAGAATTCATAAAGGAGGCCTACTACTGCAAGTTTAAGTTTTGTTGGGGTAAAGATTACCCTTGTATTCGCAAGAGTGACAAAGGTGATGGCTCATTCTTTTGCACTGTCTGCAACTGACACAACTGTTTTTTTTCTTTTATTCATGGTGGATGGGTAATTTTGACTTTATTCTCCTGACATTTTTACAAAAATCTCCTGACATTTTACTTGTGGCCAATCACATGTATGCCGGCAGTTCTAATACGTCGCCTTTAGAGGTCAGTGACATTATCAGTCAAATTGACGAAAAGGGCAGGGCATGCATTCATTCAAGCATTTTCATTGACTCAATAGAAATAGAAGTAATCAGTATAATTAAGGGTGGGATAAACTGACATATATTGATGTTGGTCAGTCTAACCTGTCATCAAAACGGCCAATCTACTCGATGTATTTCATTGACATAACTCAACAAATTATTTCTCATTTGTGGATAACGTGCGACGCTCTATCTATTCTCTTCTTTTTTTAGTTTCATAGTCCTTGAAACCGATATAATGGATCACCAAAAAATAGGCAATGTAATTATAGGCGGTGACTTCAATGCTCGAACTGGATCATTGGATGATATATTTCATACTGAAGAAACATTTATCGATAATATACCAATCAAACAAAACAGCAATGATGCAATTGTTAATACCTTCGAGAAAGATCTAATTAATATGTGTACTAATACGGACATGTGTATTTTTAATGGCCGTGATGTTTTGGGTTCTCCGACATGCTATTACTATAACGGTTGTAGTACCTTTGATTATTTTTTAGTTAGAGCTGGGTGATATTTCGGTATTTCGATATAAAACCGTCACAGAAATAAAAACCATCAAAAATACCGTCTTCAAACAAATATTGAAAAACCGAACAAACCGGATATATCACGGTTCTGATTTTTCTGGATGATATTAAACATAAATATTGAACAAACTGTTTTCCTTTTTATGTTATTTACGGTATTTTATTGCTTAATGATGAATAAATACTGTTATAAACTCCTGATAATTCATTCCCCGAAGTTTGCAAATGCCGATAAGGAGCTTTGTTTACGTCACGTAAATTCTCGTGACTTCTCGCTCTCCTTTCAACCGACCGTGGGAGATCACGGTGGCTAAGTGGATAAGGCGCTGGTTCGCTAGCCTGGAGGTCGGGTGTTCGATCCCTGCATTGGCCGAGAAAGTTCATCTCGATTTTCCGGCGTGATTTCCCCTTGTCAGTGATGCAGAAGGAGGGCCTAACAAGGACAGCTGCCTAGTCGTTCGGATGGGACGAAAAACCGAGGTCCGGTGTACACATTGGCGTGCACGTAAAAGAACCCTTGGCAGTTGGAATTCAGTTGGTGCCCGGGCAAAATTTCCGTCATAGCACACTGTATGGCGTATGCCCGTCTTCAATTAGCCCAGGTTAGGTGCTTAAGCGTAGGACGTTAAACCCCATTTTATTCATTCATTCATTCCACCGACCGTGGCGTTAGAATTATCCCAGTTTCTATTCAACTTCTATACATCTTGCCGAATTGTTTATACAGATCCTTTGATTTTCCAAAGGAATCATTGCTTTTCACATTGAAATGAATTTTAATAACAGAAATCTATATAATGCCAACTATACCGAGAGTTTCGCTGGACTGATTATCATTCAGTGTCGTAAGTGTCATAGCGGTCCGTGATTCGGATAAAAATATTTGACTAAATCAATGGACACACTTTGACACAGTAATTATATTTTATAGTTTAATTTAGTATCCTTGTATTGTATAATGCATTTTCAAGAATGTATACGCTCCAATGAGAAAGAACAAGTTTGCAAGGGTAAACGGCACAAAGCTATAAAAAATAAGCACGGCCGAAATGACACAAACTTTTTATTAATGTTTTTTCTGCCTCCTTCACATGAAACGTTTTTGATTTAGTTTTCGGTGTTTTAACCAGCTCATTAAATTTTGTTTGTAAATTCAGTAGGCCTACTGTAAGTCTACTTTACGCCTATATAATCAATGCTAGGCCTAATAATTTTGAGTCTATTGACTCCAAAGTGCCAAGTGAATACTCCAGGGGTATTTCCAACTTTTTATGAATGTTTTTTACATTTAAATTGATAAACTGAAACTATTGACATTTTATAAAATATCCCGATATAGTGATAATATCGCGATATTTTTTGAAAATATCGCGATATCTGTTTCCAGGGATATCGCCCAGCTCTAATTTTAGTTCAACATTACCTATTTAAAGAAATTACTTCATTTAACATACTTCCAATCAATGAATTTTCATAATAAATAAGAATCACTCGTACAAATTTTACAACGCAAATTCGCGAATATTAGCCAGTTAAAACTAATAAAAATCGTAATAATTTTAATGGTAATATATAAAATATTTATAATCTTGAAAATATCAGATAAAAAGCAGGCTACATTTTAGTCGAAAGTAGCAAATTTCAATGCAAAACCGATAAATCTTGTTTTCTTTAACTGTAAATGTAATCGCGTGGATGGAAATCCCCGGAAACATGACGTCGTAGCGGTAGTTTCCTGCAAGTGCCCCCCGTACAGAAACGGTAATTGGGCTTTCGTTAACTTTTGAGTCTGATTATTTGCATATTAAGAGATCGATGTTAAATTATTATAATACAATCTCTAGTAATATATTTAACGAGAGTGAGAGTGAGAGTGATGAAACTCGGTGTATAGTTTCATTACATCAATACCTTGACTAAGTTCGATAATGAGCATTTTCTGCTCAGGGTAAGCAGAGTGATAAGCAATTTGATTGGCCGAGACTTTGGAACTGAATAACTCCCATTCTAATTGAGTTAGAATGTTCAAACTTAATGTGAGTGTTTATTAGGTCAATGTCTTGATGGAATTTGAAGATTAACATTTTCTGCTTAGGGTAAGCAGAGGCAAGCAATTTGATTAGTTGATGCTTTGGGACACGATAACTTTAATTCTAATTAAGTGAGAGTGATGAAACTTGGTGTGTAGTTTCATTACATCAATACCTTGACTGAGTTCAATAATGAGCATGTTCTGCTCATGGTAAGCAGGGCGATAAGCAATTTGATTGGTCGAGACTTTGGAACACAATAACTCTCATTCTATTTGAGTTAGAATGTTCACACTTGGCATAGGTGTCTATTAGGTATATACCTTGATGGGGTTCGAACGAAGGTGTGCATTTTCTGCTTTGGGTAAGCAGAGATAAGCAATTTGATTGGTTTATACTTATTAAGTTCTGATTAAGTGAGAGTGAGGCCACTTGGTGTATAGCTTTAGCTTTATTACACCGATACATTGACAAAGTTAGATAATCAACATTTTCTGCTGAGGGTAAGCAGAACGATAAGCAATTTGATTGGTCGAGACTTTGGAACACAATAACTCTCCATCTAATTGAGGTAGAATGATCACACTTGGTGAAGGCATTCATTATGTGAATGACTTGATGGAGTTCGATGATGAACATTGTCTGCTTAGGGTAAGCAGAGATAAGCAATCTGATTGGTTGATGCTTTGGGGCACGATAACTTTTGTTGTAATGAAGTGATAGCAATGTAACTCAGAATATAGATTCATTATATCATTACCTTGACTAAGTTCGATGGTGCAAATTTTCTGCTTAGGCTAAGGAGCAATAAGCAATTTTATTGGTCAAGACTTTGGAACATTGCTCTACTTTTAATTGAGGTAGAACTTTAAACTTGATGTAGATGATCATTATGCGAATGTCTTAACTAAGTTCAATAATTAATATTTTAAGCTAAAGCTAATATTTTGAAATAAATAAATGTTCGATTGATTAATATGTGTCATCTTATTATTTTGGGATTTCGGCTAGGGACATCAGCCTCACTGTTGGCTTGTTTTTTCAGAAACACCTCTGCCAAACTAGCCCTGTGCCTTGGCTGCCTCGTGTGCCTACTACACCGAAAAATACAGTATACTGCATAATATGATAGTTTTTTAAATCACATGATTTTTGAACATGTTTTATAATGTTTTATACTTTACATTTCATGTTATGTTAATTGTTTGATTACATAACTCAAATATTTAAATGTCACTCTATTATGTTTATACAGGAAGAGGAAATTAAAGTAAAATCCAACGAAATATATAGGAAAAAATTACTATTAGAAAACTCAGTGAAAAATATTGAAGCTCAGGTTTGTACTATTTAGAAAGATATTGATATGAGAAATATGCTGTATACAGCTCAGTGTTATTAGGCTTTCAGACTTTTGCCTGAAAGCCTATTGTGATTACTAAAATTATTATTTATTAGGGTTTTACACTGTGTAGCTTGTGTGAAACACTATTTTTTTTGTTAAAATTATTAGGATTTCACACTGCGAAGCTTGTGTGAAACACTATTGTTTTGGTTAAAATTCTTATTCTTATTATTATTATTCTTACTTTGTTTTGAGTAGATCTCAGCAACTGCTTGTCGAATCGTTACGATTTCTTCGGTTTCACGGGGAAAGTGGGTGTGACTTAGAGGATAAAGTTATTTTGAACATTCTGTGACAATGCGAAATGTCCGAAATCACTGAAGTTATCATTTTTAAAAATATTGCAGTAATTTTAACAATAATCATTGAATTTTAACTTTCGATACATTTTGGCATAGCTGGTGACAGGGCACATAGCTACGCTACTTTCGATTTTAGATTTTCGGCAAATCTTCGAAGACATGAAGCGCCAAATTTCGAAAATTTTAAATTTTAAATTAAGTTTGGTCTGTTAGAAAATAATTTATAGCCCTTAAATGGAAATAAACAAAATAGCCAATAACTGTCTTTCTGAAGAGAATTGTATAGGTGAATTCGGTTTACTGTCGTTTCATACGGCATGCAAAGTAAAGAATGCATGTGTCGAAACCCGACGATTATCGAGTGGGGAATATACGTCATTGTTTAATTACACCGCTTCCAAAATGCACGAAACTAAACCTTAGCATTTCATGCCAATGAAGTTTAGATTTCTATTCTATTAGGGAATCATAATTTTTGGGATACCGTTACGGTAACGAAAGGCTGAAAATAACGATATAGAGGACACAGAACATTATTTCTTACATTGTCCAAAGTTTACCAATGTTAGAATTCAAACGGCGATAGTAATACTACCTTGCAAATGAATATGTACATTTTTTATACAGTCCACAAATTTATACATTTATCTAACAGACTACAATAACCATCGTAGAATACTAACTGAATTCTCGGTTATTATACATCTGACGGTTTCTAAATATATTTTATGAAATGGTAAGGCACTATTAAATTACTTGCATGCACGATTAATAGTGAATACAAAATACAACACTGTTAATGTATTTGTATGTGCAGTGTATATATCATATTACGTCTATTTTAGTAAATTTATTAAATAAGGAGACATATTAATATAAGCCTTTGGTTAGTTTTTGAATCCTTAACATTTGACAGTTTATAATGTATAACATGTAGCTTATTTGAAAAAAATATTGTTTAAATTAAAATAACATTAGACTTTTGGTAAAGTTGTGGCGGCTTCATTGATGATTAGATGATTAAAATAAACTACTAAACTTAATTACCCAATCAACAACCTTAATCTTCCGACCACTAGCACCAAGGTGCTAATTAATTAAGGAGATTAACTGAAGTTAAACTCACCAAAGTTATAATATACAACCTTAGACTACTAATGTATACATTGTTCTAAATTACACGTTATAACAGGAAATATGATTTTACTACAATATTCGTCTTCAGCACCCTTAAATACTTATAGAAGAAAATGTTAATATTAAACGACAAAATAATGAATGATTTATTGGTATAGTTGCTGTGTGATATTATTTTTTTTTTATAAACCTGTAACGGTAAATCTCTTTGATCTTTTGGGTATTTTCTATGCCTGTAATAACCTTCTGTCTAAATATATTTATATAAAGTTTTTCTTTAAACCTGTATCGGGTTATTCTTCCAGGGTAGGTTTTTTTGTCCATTAGAAAACATGATATACTGGTATAAGGTTTTTCTTACGGGAATTCTTACTAGAATTCTCATGTTATGTACTTTTAAACATAGACGGTTTATAAGCAAGATAAAGTCCTAGACTTCGTTTATGGTGGGGAAGAAAGACTTCAGAAAAAACCCTCGGCTTACCGGCCTCTTATTAAAAAAAATACTAGTAATATTTTCTGTTGCATTATAAAATAATTTGTTATTATGTTCTATTAAATTCATGAGAGTTTTTAATATACTGTTGTTTTTATAAAAATGTTGCCCTTTCTTATACTTGATAGCATACCCTACCCTGCAAGGTGTGATCATAACTGATGAGTGACCATAAAATCATTGAATATGTATAATGATATTCGTTGCATCGACACAAAACCATGTTTGTCGTCTTTAGCGACCCTGAAAACCCCCAAAATGATATATTACACGATAACCACGTATAAGATCTCCAATAATTGGTTTGGTGGCCATTTTGAAAAACAAGATGGAGGATACAGTGCGGTCGACCCTTTGATACTACAACAACGTGTGCCTAATCACACATATAAAATGACAAGGCACCATGCGGTTACAAATATACAGTGACAAAAACAGAACTCTCATTTTGGTTGACATTTTGATAAAACAAATGGTCGATATTGTCAGATTAATTTTATTATTTAGGCCGCCATTATGAAAAACAAAATGGCGGATATTATCTGATCGACTCTTATAGTGCAATCTTAATGCAGTAACCCCCCCCACATTAAAAAAAACGTTACTTATGAAAACTCAAAAATTTGTCATTTTGGCGTCCATTTTGAAAAAAAAGGTGGCTGAAATTGTAGGATGAAATTTTTACCATAATTTTCCTCTTCAGCACCCTTGAAAACCCCTGGAAAACAATATTCCACGACAAAAAAAGCAAATAAATGGCCTAGTTGCTTTGAAACATACCAAATTTTTAAATTGATTTTTCTCAAATTTTACTTTGGATGGCTTCAAGCCGCCACAACTAAGTCAATTTAACAATAACTCAATTTTCAAAATTCCCTCATTTAGACCCAGTATGCCATCGGGGGTCACAAATATTATTTTTTTGAAAAATTATATGACTCAAAAAGTGTGTCCTTTCAAGGCGCAAAAAATGTCGGAAGCAGTTTTACCACTAGGAAGATTTAAAGCAATAAAAAGTCAGCATAAAATTTAAAAACTAAAGCGAAACCTGTTGTAGTTAATAGTAGAAACATTTAAAACTTATCTTTATGTGGTTTTACTTTGACATCACCGATAATAAAAAGCAGTAGCGGGATGGCAAACATTTTAATCATAATAAATCAAAACAAATTACAACAAAGTAATACAATGTCAAACAATTATTTACAAAACAAGTTCGGAAGTAGCAGTTAAAAAGCAACAAGCCCCTACCCACAGTAATTCTACCGGGAGGGTGGGAGGGATATTGACATAGCACAAAGTAGTACAAAGTGCCTTCACGAAAGGGCGATAGGTAAGACATTTGCCATCCTCAAGCATGAAAAGCGGGGTGGATGGGGGAGCCGGCTTTGACAATATGACCTGAAGCGCAGAACAGGGATCGAGGGGATGTTTGCGAAGTTTTGGTAAACAAATGATGATTGGCTTGGCCCGAAATTGCATTGTTTTTGTTATTTTAAGGTGTACAATGAATCCCCATGATAACAATGTTACATCCTTGCGTTGGATGTGAAAAATTGGGTCAAAGCGTGTTTTGACCAGGAAATTGTTAGGCCGCAATAATCCAAAAAATCCCAAAAGACAAGCAGCCCCCAAAATACTGTTATTAAACGATTTTCCCAAAACACGAAGAATACGTAGCGATAAACAGGTGTTATCAGGGCTTTGCAACTTTGAGCTGTACCCAGTGCCCTCTTGACACCTATGAGAAGGTGTTTTGTGGACCAACTAGTTAAGGGATCGGCGAGATTATTAGACTTATGCAGAATCGAAATAATATTTATATAACAAGTTATAGTACTAAACTTAAATTGTTTAACATCAACTAAATACACAATAAACAATTCAATAGTATGCTGAGCCACTGGAAGCATTGTTAGTTTCATTCTTGAACAGAATTCCACCCCAGTTTTTTGAGTCGTAGTATTGAATCTTACAGGTTTACACCACCTAGAAAAGTAGAATTGACAAGACACATGATTAGGAGCTCAACAGTACTAAAGTAATAATCATAACATGATAAATAATGAAATAACTTTGAGAGTTGTCCAGGTTCATGGAGGCGGGAAGCAGCATCAGTAATCAAATTGCAACTGCCTAAAACATGAACCGCTTTAATATCAAAGTTATAAATTGATGATATCCAAAACAATATACGTAAGCACATCATTAAAAGTTTGTTGTGTGACGACCCTTTATTAATAACACATTTGGTGGTCATGTTATCGGTAAACACAATAACCGTTTTGTTAGTCCAAAGTGGACACCATCACATGGCTGATAAAAGAACTGCAACAGTCTCTTTAACATTTATATGTTCATGTTCCACTTACGGTAAATCAATTGCCCAATTCACATAAAAAAATCACCGTTGTAAACACCGGCACCCCGCCAGAGGATGCGTCAGTTTGTAATGAGGTGGTAGTTTTGTTATCTAGAAATTTTACTGTTCTGGAGAAAACACTCATAAAACTTATCCACCAATGACCACCATGTAATGTCTAAGTGAAATTCGGCAGATAATTGTACTTTTCCTCTTTCGTTTGACACTGACGGTCATGTCTATTAGACGTCTGAGGAATATGCACCCCCCTTTGATCATTTGGCACGCCCAGTTTAGTTTCCCACAAAGAGGCTGTAATTGTTTTAAACTTGCCCGTTTCCGCTTTTGAAACACTAGCAAAAGGGCAAGAAATACAGACTGTTTATCCTGGGGCATGGAGAGAGTAAGGTTTGTGGTGTTTAACAGTATGCCAAGAAAAAGCATGATTTGAGACGGCCCTGCAACCTTGTTCCAAGCAATAACGAATCCCAATTCGTGCAGTGTCTGGAGCAACAATAGTAATCCTCGGTTACACAATGCAAATCTGTCTTCGATGACTAAAAGTCGTCAAGGTAGGCGATACAGGTGACACCAAACCTAACAGACATTATCTAACATACTGCCTTACTAAGAGTTTGGAAAATTGTCGGGCTCTTTGCATGACCAAAAGGTAATTTTGAGTCTAGTATCGCCCAAAAAGTGCCATTTAAGGCCAGTTAAATGGTAATCAGAGCTGTGACATCTAACTGATCTGTACGCGCTTTTCAAATCCACTTTAGCCAGATAACAGTTAGTACAGTTAGTAGTAATAAAAGCAAGTGTATCTGTTAAATCCATGTATGAGCAGCTGGTCAAGGACGTAAAAGAGTTCAAGGAATTTTCTTCAGGTGCTACATAGTTTCCAGCTGCAATTTCATATTTAATCTGTTGCTCAGCTTTTTCCCTAAACATGAATGCTGACGAGTAATTATCACGTTCGGTTGGTAGGTAGGGACCAAATTTTGTCGTTAGGTTGAACCCATGTTCTACACCACTAAAAATAAAATCGCTGTCTGTACATGTGGCAGGTAAAAGTTGTTTCAATGTGGCATAGCGTAGTCCCCCACGCCTATTAACGCCATCCAACGAAAGGGAGGTAACTCCTAATTTGTACTGTGGATCGAGGAGTCTTTGGATGAAAAATTGGTGGCATTAATTTACAATCGCTACGATAACACACATTACTGTTATAATTGCGACAGATTTCTCTACCTTCAGACAAGAACGGTCCCTTCGCTCGATTAGTCGAAAACCATGCAGGTCTGTTAAAAAAAAACGGCATACCGGTAGGTTTATTATAATTATATGGTTGCTCTGTCTAGAGACTTTCTTTTTCCTATGCGAAACTCTACATCGGTACCAATGGCAAAAGTATCACATGGCGCTACCGGATCCAACCAAAGGAAGTTTAAAATCTGTAATGCCTTGTCAGATTTTGTGATGCCTGGTGCTGATAAACCATGTAGACTTGTGTGCATGGCCGATGAGATATGATTAGTATGCACCTCACCTTGATTTATGTCGTTAGTTGAACTTGAAGAGTTGTTACTCAATGGGACGTTGAAGAGGCGGCCATGCCTCTGTTTTCCATTAATGTTGACAAAATTTTCTGTTGAAGGCGCTGATGTTGATGAAATTAGTTCTTTTTCGCGATTGCGCTCCTCTCGATTTGACGTCGAAGAATGGCTTTTTGGTTTTCAACTCTCACTGTGTGAAGTTCTTGCTGAAGGGTAACTAGCTCAGAATCCATCTCAGAAGCATTTTCTGAACTAGTAGTGTGTTCGGGGTTGCCCTCCTTATCACGTGGAAAGGCGATTGATGTTGGATCAGGACTCGGCTGAGTAATGGCATCGCCAATAGCAATATTAGGTCTAATTTCTTCGTCAGTTAATTTGTCTTCCGACTCACCCGTGACCGCCTTAAGGACATCCTTCATTTTTCCACCTGCATTGGCTCGTCTGTTTCTTGACGATGCCATTTGCACAAATTATATTGACATAGTACAAATTAAAGACACAGGTAGCCGCATGGCGTTAGCAGAACTAAAAAAGACGGAAGCTTAAAGTTTAAAGCGAGGCAATGTCAAAGGTTAAGGTTGTTGTACTGTTACGTCACCTAAAATATGATTTACAAATAAATCTGTAACTTAGCACCGCACATTTTACTTTGGAACGTCGAAAAGGATCTTACATAACAGAACCAACAGATTTCGAAACCTGTTTCAAGAATACTCAAAAACTGTCAAAACAAAATCTCCCCGATTAAATATAACATTGATCATTATATATAATGAAACTAGTTGTCCTAAAAATAATTGAATAGTTTCATCGTTAGGCTCCCAGTCTGCAGGCCGCGTGGATTTCCAGGTATCCCAATCTGAGAAAAACGACGTTAATCTGTGACTGAAAAACATGTATCTGACCACAAGATTAAATGTTTGCAAATTTTTTTTAAGTTTTCATGAATTTCTCCAGAATATCGACACTGATAAAACCAACGGATGCATTGTACATAATAGCTCACGGTATATAAACTTCGTTACTGGGGAAATGTTTGACTGCCTTTGTGACGCGGCCTGCAGGCTGGAATCCAACTATAAAACTATTCCATATTTTTTTTCGACAACTAGCATCATTATGTATAGCATTCGTTGTAAAACTAATTCGGAGGGATTTTTATATGACATTTTTTACATATTTTTAAAACAGGTTTTGAAGTGTTTTGGTTCTGTTATGCATGATCTTTTTCGACTTTGCAAAGTAAAATTTATGTGCTAAGAGCACCTAAAGATACATTTTAAATGTTCCTATAATTATTAATAAGATCAGGCTTCGCTTTAGTTTTGATATTTTATGCTGACATTTCATTGCTTTAAATCTTCCAAGGGCAAAATCGGAACATTTCACCTTTTGACCTCTGGCGTGAATAAGTCTAAAGGATAATTTAGCAAGTTTAAATTTTGATTGAAAGAGTGATAACTTCGACCATTTTCAGAATATATTCATGATACAAGAATGGTTGCGCATTCACTTTTAGTGCAAATGACCTCATTTGACCTTTGACCCCGAATATCTCGAAAACGCCCCAACGGCGGCCAAATTTTACTCTAGAAAAGTTAGGTCTGGTTTTGTGCCCATTTGGTGGACCCCCCCCCCCCCACACTGAGCCTCCAGACTATGTCATTTCGGCAAAAACTGTATTTTTGCCTTCAAAACAGATATTTTATTCAAAAGAGCCTGATTTGTAATGTTTTTAAAATTATGATATTTGATGCCAATCAACAAATAAAATGGACCCATACGATCATACAGATGCCACAAAATCGTTTCTCACTTGTATAAAAGTGGCATATATTATTCGATTTGCATAACATTTTCACCATGTTCTGATTTCATAAAAGTAATTGGACATTTTCATTCATCGGAAGTACTGTACACTTACATGCAATAAATGTATAAAATGAATTGATATTGCTGGATTTGGTTGATTCTGCTTCCACTTTATTTGATGTGTGCAATGTTTATGTGGAAATCTGTTTATCGGTTCAATTTGTACTGGAAGTAAAATGAGTTCAAGGGTAATGTGACACCGCAAGTGACACAAGTTCAAAGGTAACGTGAAACCTGTCATTTCTGCATGCAGGTCTAGTTTTTTGTTCCCCGCCTTTCGAAGAAAGCAGGGGACTATTAAAATGGGTTTGTCCGTCTGTCACACTTTTTGTGACACAATAACCCTCTTCCAAATTAAGCTAGAATGTTCAAACTTGGTGTAGGTGTTTATTAGGTCAGTGACCTGATGGAGTTCGAAGATGGGCATTTAGGATAAGCAGAGATAAGCAATTAGATTGGTTGAGGCTTTGGGACACGATAACTTTAGTTCTAATTAAGTGAGAGTGGCAAAACTTTGGGGATAGTTTCATTACATCAATACCTTGACTAAGTTCGATAATGAGCATGTTCTGCTGAGGGTAAGCAGAGCGATAAGCTATTTGATTGGTCGAGACTTTGGAACACAATAACATTTCCTTTTATTGATGTAGAATGTTCAAACTTGGTGTAGGCGTTCATTAGGTGAATGTCTTGACTGAGCTCAATGATTACCATTTCGAGCTAAAACTAAGCAGAGGTAATCAATTTCTTTGGTTGATGCTTTTTTTGGACAAAGATTATCTTGTTCTTATTATTATTAAGCTTTCATATATTCATTTATGAAAGCTTATTGACGCCCGCCTGTCTGCCCATCTGGATGTCTGCTAATTTTTTAAAGTTAAACAGTGACAAAATGGAATATATTCTTATAGGATCAAATAATAATCTAAGTAAAATATCTGATTGTAGATCCATATCTATTGCTGAGTCTGTAATTTTACCTGTTAATTCTGCAAGAAATATTGGTGTTATCTTTGACAAAAACATGAACATGATTAGTCAAATTAATAATGTATGTAAAAGCTGTTATTACCACATTTACAATATAGGTAAAATCAGAAAATATATTTCACTAGATGCAACAAAATCACTTGTTCATGCTTTTATAACTTCTAGGCTTGATAACTTTAATTCTCTCCTTGCTGGTCTTCCTGTAAAACACTTAGATAAACTTCAAAAAGTTCAAAATTGTGCTGCCAGATTGATAACTCTTTCGAAAAAACATGACCACATAACTCAATTTTAGCTTCTTTACACTGGTTACCCATTAAGTACCGCATTAATTTTAAAATACTGTTACTGGTTTATAAATGTTTTAATGACACTTCGCCCTGTTATATAAAAGATTTAATCACTGTACATACACCAACTAGATGTTTAAGATCATCAAGTGACCCCTTTCTCCTTAAACCCATGTCTGTAAATCTTTCTTCTTTCGGAGAACGATCCTTTTCTTTCCAGGCACCGAGACTCTGGAATAAGCTCCCACTTTTCATAAGGTCAGCAAAATCTCTATCATTATTCAAACAATCACTAAAAACACATTTTTATACACAGGCTTTTAGTTAAAAAGATTCTATATATCTTGCATTTTATCATAATGATTATGTCATTCTATATATGTATGTAATTTTATCATGTAGACTTTTATGTACATTTGAATTTTATATTGATTCAATTTATGTTTTTGTAAAGCGCCTCTGAGCACTGCTCTGCAGTGGAAGACGAGCGCTGTATAAATATCGTTTTAATAATAATAATAATAATAATACGTTGTATCAACAAATGTGAGGGGCTCTGGCAAAAACAGGCTCTTCTTGCAAAATTTCAAAATTTAGATTCTGATAGATTTGGAGTCTGCACACCAAGTGCTTTCTAAAATTGGATAAATTTTTGAAATCGGATAAAAATTCGGTACGTTATACCCTTTTCTTGGTTAGAACTCAGCAGAATTGAGAAAATGGCCGCCAAATATTAAGATCGAAGAGAGTAAATACCTCATTCAAAAGTCCATAGCAACCAAGCTTATAAATCAATCAAATGACTTGAAAATTGTCACAGTCATAGCTCTGATCATTTCTCTTCATATGATAGTCCTATACCTAAAAAAATATTTTATAAAAAAAAAAATGATTTGTCAAACAATTACCAAGTTTTATCAATTTTCTCAGATCCTGCTCAAATCACAAATATGGGTTAAAGTTTGAAATACAGATCCAACACCTCCCAAAAAAACCATTACACAGCGTCGTTGTTAATAAAATTTATATAAACAAAATAACACATCTTTGGCATAATAATATGAGCGTCACCGACTGTTACCCTAGCAACAGCTGAAACGAACGACCATCTTGAATTTGAAAATGTCCCAAATTAAACCAACTCCACCAAAGTCTGTCCTAATGTATAATGACGTTTTAATCAAATCAAAAATCAATTCAACACAATCAAAAAAAATTTTTACCATCCCAAATTTATTTTTGTGTGTGTTGAAGGCCGGGTGGTGGAGGGGTGGTTTTTTTTTGTTTTTTTTTAACCGTTTATAAAAAAAATAATTACGTCTTTCCGTTGTGAATAAAATTTATTTAAACAAAAAAACACATCTTTGGCATAATAGTAGGAGCGTAACGGACTGTAATCATAGCAACAGCTGAACCGAACGACCATCTTGAATTTGAAAATATCCAAAATTAAGCCAACTCCACCAAAGTCTGTCCTAATGTATAATGACGTTTTTTAACCGTTTATAAAAGAATAATTACTTTTTTCCACAACACAATAATGTAAACAGATCAATTCTATATCACAAAATACTCTGATTTAACAAGGTTTCAAATCAACGGTACAACGACTTATAATTATTGGCTGCCCACTTGACACTAGATTAATGATCGAACATAAACAAATAAAGTTGGTCACAGGCAAGGGAAGGGCACCATAGAATTTATAAAATTATCACTTATACGATTAATTCTAAAGTAATTTGGAACAGTTTATAGGCTGGACAAGTCGTACAGTTCACAGTTACTGAGATATGACGGATGGCTACACAAGTTCCGGAGAATCAGGTCTACCACGTGGTTTTCAGCGAAAGTTTCTAATTACTTAAATATACTTGATACTTTGATAATTACAGTCGTGAGATACACTAAAATATTTATAAACGTTTCATTGACACTATTACCGAGTTTGTTTGCTGTCCAGGTGTCTATTGATAATTACCTTCATCATACGATTCACAAAGCCGAAAAGTAATCTTCAAACACACCAAGAACTTCTTCGTCTCCAAAGCTAAATTCCGGGTGGAATTTAGCATACGAGCTATTCTTGCGGCAGAATTTGCGGAAGACATTATTTTTTTCACACTTTATTCATATATCACTCGAAGTAAGGCAAGCAATGTTATGGCATGGGTTTAAATCCTGCTTCCATTTCTGTCGTGCCATAAAACACAAGTACATCTTAGCGCATGCGCAAGGGAAGATTGGCCAATCAGCGTCTTTGAAAGAACAACGACCTAGCAACAAAAGGTCATTCTTAACAGCTCTAGACAGATTGTAAGCTTCGATACTACTGGCCCTTGCGCCATTAGATCTTATTGAATATGCATGAATTTACCATATTTGGGAAGTTGACGTCGGGGGGGGGCGAAGTTTGTTGGAAGTTATTTAGCAATCGAGCCAAGCGACATAATTAAAAACAATGTCCGATTTTGGTGGAGTTTTTTACTCTTTATTTGATAAAAACATAACTTCTGAACGTATACCTTGGAATTCCACTTCCTCTTTTTCAGGGATGAAAGTTAAATGTATTTTCGATCTATTTTTGGCCAAAACGTATGTTGGTCGTAGCTTAAAATAGCCACCAGCGAGAAGCGCCTGTTTTCCCTAGAGCCAATCACAAATAATAACTCCTATTATAGATCATGCTTTATTAATTAATAATATTACCAATAAAATAAAATAAAACCAAGTACGAACAATCCAAACCATTAGACAAAATTCGAAGTCCTAAAAACGGTATAGGCAAAAATGTGTAAAAACGCAAAATAGTGTAATCAGCATATGGACTGTTCACCGTGTACAAAATACACGACGAACAGTGGTAACAGGTGTCCTAGGAAGAGTAAGCTTACCCTGCCTGGCGCACCACACTTGCCATAGCTGCATCCAATCTATTAGGCGAAATCTCGGTAAAATAGCGTGATAGACCAATGAACTATCGGTATGCAAAATGCGTGTGATGAACAGTGTTAACGATGTAGTACACATATATAATCAGGTAGATAGTATACCCGTCAATTAAATATGTCTAGAATAATAGTCGAGAGAGACATGTTATATTTACCGATCAAGTCAATATGACGACCATAAAACTTTTTAAAGGCTTTAATAAATCTAGTTCGCAAGTATCCCTGTAGTTGAAGCTTAGATGACAAATGCCTCGATCTACTCAAAAAATCAGAATAGAATGAACAAGCTCTCGCGTAACGAATTAGCTGAGACACAAACACTCCATAAGCTGGTGATATTGGAATGTTACTACTAATAAATGGAAAGTTAACAATCGGAAAGTCAAAGTCATCACGTTTATCGTACAATTTAACACTTAGTTTATGGCAATTGTCAAAATCGAGACGCAGATCCAAGTAGGAAGCGCAATTGTCACTGTCAGTAGTATTTTTAATTTCGAGCTCATCAGGATATATGAATTCTATATAATCACTGAATTTTGGATTATTCAGTGATAGAACATCATCGATATATCGATAAGTGAAATTAAAATGTCTAACTAAACGTTTATTAGATTTTACGAGTGCCTGCATGTACTCGGCTTCGTAGGAATAGAGAAACAAATCAGCAAGCAAAGGTGCACAGTTGGTACCCATGGGAATACCTACCACTTGCTGATAAATTTCCCCTCCAAATTCAACAAAAATATTATCAATTAAAAAATCCAACATCTGATTCTTGACAAAATAAGTGGAATTATAATTAACAACTAAATATTTATATCTAGCATGTCCCGATTTAGATGAAAAGACACTGTGAATAATGTCTTTCAACCGAGTTTTTAATTTACTATGGGGAATTTTAGTGTACAAGGTACAAAAGTCAAACGTTTGTATAGATGAGACTGAAGCAAGTGATCTAGATTTGCAAACCATCAAGTAATTCTTTGGAGTTTTTTAAGATCCACATTTGATTAATACCACTACGAGAGTATATTTTGTCGCAGTATTTTTGAATACCCTCTTTCACTGCCGTTAGTATAGATGTCAATACTTTTGAAAGTGGTTTCGTGGAACAACGAGATGAACCTGCTATAAAACGTTGCTTGTAGGGATTTTTATGTAGTTTATGTATCCAATATAGCAGTGGCAGATCTGTATAGGTATCACCACATGGCGTACCAAATGAAGTGAGTACAGATCTGTGATTGGATAAAATTTCATCCTTACTTAAAGTCGAGCGTTTATACGTATCACTGTCAAAAGGTTTCCCGAAATTAAGTTCTTTGAACAGGCAGTCATAATAGTACCGTTTACATATAAACACTAGATTATTGGACGCTTTGCCAGCTGGTACAATGACATACTTGTCATGTAAGGCGTTAAGGTTTTCAACAATACTAGCATCATTGAAAATAGATTTAGGCCTAGTATCAACTAACAAACGTTGCATATAAATTCTGCGTTTAAGTAAACGACTAATAGACTTAGTCCAATCTGAGAGAGTATCAGATATAACATCTTCACTCTTGGCCGATTAGATGTCTTTATTTTTAACAATATGGCAGGAGAATATGTCACGTGATTGCCATTGTTGACCGACAAGTCATGAAGCTTTTCTCTTTGATTTACATGTATCATACATTACTGATTGTAACATTCTGTCATCTATTTTAGACATACGGGCGCCGATCACTTTAGAATGAATGAATGAATGAATGAATGGAATGGAGTTTAAAGTCCTACTATTATGAACTTAACCTGAGCTAATTGAAGACGGGCATACGCCATACAGTGTGCTATGAGGGAAATTTTGCCCGGGCAGCGGCGCAATGACCTACTCTTATATCGAATTCCAACTGCCAAGGGATCTTTTACGTGCACTCCAATGTGTACACGGGACCTCGGTTTTTCGTCCGATTTGAACGACTAGGCAGCTGTCCTTGTCAGGCCCTCCTTCTGCATCACTGACAAGGGGAAATCACGTCGGAAAATCGAGATGAACTTTCTCTGCCAATGCAGGGATCGAACACACGACCTCCAGGCTAGCGAACCAGCGCCTTATCCACTTAGCCACCGTGATCCCCGATCACTTTAGAAAATTATATCGTAATCAACACTTAAATATGATTATCTTGACTTTATTATACATTAAATAATTAAGTTCGTAATAGATAGCCTAGTGAGAGTGTGATTGTGTAGGAAGACTAACTATGACCTATATCTACATAGATTATCATGCAATTCGAGGTATTTCAATGCGTAATACTTTAATATCTCCCACTATCGGTAATTATCTGTATAGGCTGATATGTTTGGCTGTCAATATCTGATATCGGTAAAATCTTCAGGTACCATATCAGCCCATCACTAAGCTAAAGCTAAGCCGAGGTAATCAATTTCTTTAGTCAGTGCTTTTTTGGGACAAAGATTATCTTGATTCTATCTGATAGAGAGTGATGAAACTTAGTGTATAGTTTGATTGCTTGATACTTGTAAAAAAAATAAATGGGGCAAAGACTAGGCAATATTGTTAGGGAATCATTAACTGTCAACCCGACAGGATTTGCTGGCTTATTGTCTACTAGCTTAGGTCAGTGAGCAGTTGTTATTTCTTGTTCAAATGGTTAGGCGGTTTTAGGAACATTGCGGGTTATCAACGTACAAAATACTCTGCAATTTAAAGGTGTAAAAGTAATGATAGATATATTTTGAAATATGGACCCTCCCACAATGTAGTTAAGTTGGCAGACATTGCGTTTAACAACAGCTTACTTACAGCTATAGGTATTTCTGGCGAAAACAGAGTTTTGAAAGGGAATTGAAGCAAATTTTTGATAGATTGATTACTTTAAATATGTGTTTAGTCCAAATATATCCTCAAATCACAAAGTTTGTACCTGGGAATGCATCTTTAATGCAATTTTTCACTTTTCAGTCGTAAATAACTTATTTGCAGGAAAAACAAACACCCCAAAAAATTAATAATCTGTCCGTCCGTCCGGACGTCCGTCCGTCCGGACGTCCGTCTGTCCGTCCACAATTGTTTGTGGACTCTCTACAGGTCACAATTCTTGTCTGATTTTGACGAAACTTAAAATATAATTTTATCCCCAAAAGATCTCGGCTGCTTTCGATATTGGCATGTATCGGATCAAAACTTCATGGATTATGGCCCCTGATTGTACGAAAAATCACGTTTTTAGCTTGTGGACCCTATAGAGGTCACAATTTTGAACCGATTTTGATGAAACTTTACATGCATGTTTATATCGCAATTTCCTGAATTATGGCCCCTGATTGTCCGAAAAATCACCTATTTTAGCTCGTGGTACCTCTGGAGGTCACAATTATTGTCCAATTTAAAAAAAACTTCGATTATATCACCGGTACACCCTAAGGAAGGTTGAGTTCAAATTTCGGAAAGATCGGACCAAAATTAACATACAAAATGGCCGCCGTTCGTACGCGAATACTGTTAAAAAATGGTATATCAAGGTTGTGGACCCTGTAGAGATCACAATTTTAATAAGATTTTGATGAAACTTGAAATGCATGGTTATAACCCAAAGATCTTGGTTCCTTTCGATATTTGCGCATATCGGATCGTAACTTCCTGAATTATGGCCCCTGATTATACGCAAAATCGTCTTGGTTTAGCTTGTTGTCCCTCTGCACTATGAAGTAGCTATCGTGTGTTTTGTACGGATTGTGTAGGGAAACGCCGAGCCTGGTGTGTTTTAAACGTAACTGGGTAAAATTCTAATTAATGCGAGATATCTAATAGAAAGATGTTAAATCTGCGGATACGGTGTGTTAATTAACAGGGGTGAGAAATTGACTAAGGGTGAGTTAATTATCGCTAGGAGTGAAGATCTGTGCGACAGTGTGTTTTCTGTACTGGGTGTGTTAATTAACGGACGGGTTAAAAACGACTGACAAGGTGTGTATTCTATGCTTGGTGAGTTTTCTCGAAGCTGTGTTATAACTGCAACAAAGGTGATTTATCTTGGGCCAACAGGCTTTATCTGACACGTACGTGTTAAATATCAACTTTGATAGGAAATCTGTTTGTACCGTGCGATTTCTCGTTCAACCGTGTGTTTCGCGAAAGAAGGTCTTTGTATAAGGTAGGTCTTTAAACACAGAGTGAGGCATAGACTTCTTATAGATGATCAACGTTCCTTCTGTGCATCTTTTATATTTTTTAAAGAATGGTCCAGGTCTATACAATTTATGTCCGAACCATATTCCTTTCTTCCTAATATTTTATTATTAATGCGTCCTGAATTAATACATCGTACGCAACCTGCAACTCATTTTCAATTTATTGGATGCATAGTATATGTTGATCGTCTTTTCTGTGAGGTTTTCTGTATTTATTGATCATTTGCGCCGCCGATATTATCTAGATCTTGGTCCCCGCTATGCCGTACACATGGGCGTGTAAATTATTAAAAAGTCATGGTTTTAAACTTAAATAGCTTTATCTGCAATATTTCCGGTCACGTATTATGCTAAATTGAGTCCCACGTCATATAACAGTCTTCAACAGCTTAATTAAAGTGCTCATAAGACGACAAACTGAAACTCGGCGTAGTGATGGACAGTGGTTATTATATGCACATTACGGAAAGTTAACATCAATCTGATTAAAAATAAATCAGCTATCTTCACTCAAAGTCGCAAATATAGACCTCCCGTAAAAACGACTTGGCCAATTATCGAAAACACTCTTAATCCCCTCGGTCCCTAGTGACGTCACAGTGTACAAATGCATATTCGGAATGTTTATTCCTTAATTACCTATATACAGCCGGCGTGTGTATTCATTAACGCCTGACTGGTTCCTTAATCCCCTAATTAAATAAAACAACTGACTACGGAATAATCTGTTTTTTTAATTTAGAATTTGTTTTATAAAGCCGATTGTTGTAGCATTGTCTTTTTAATCAGAATAAGCCGACCGTAAACTAACAATTGGCTTCTGATTGAAACACGATTGGTGTAGAATTGGTGTAGCCGGCGCTACGGACATCTATGTAGCCAATTGAAATAATTAATTGTCGGCATTTAAGAAACGAAATGGTTTTAAGTAGTAATCATATAAATAAATCATTAACACGTGTTATTGGTCATTCTATCATACACCGAGAGAATGGAAGCAGAATATTTAGAGTTATCCTATAGCAGTAGTTCTTTTAGCTCTGGCAATGTATCGGATACAGATACGTCGCGAGAAATGATAACTATAGCGCCATATATTATGTTTGAGCCGTATCTATCTGACTGTGGCTCCATAGAGGATGGCGATGTAGATGATACCGGATCTAATAATGAAAACCATCCGATTGTTGCGAGACTAGATTCATTGATTTCATTAAATTATCTATTTACAGCTTTTATAAATAAATTGATTTCATTAAATTATCTTTTTAGCTGTAAATAAATTGATTTCATTAAATTATCTATTTACAGCTTTTATAAATAAAAGAATTGATATTACATGTACACAGTCTGCCCTATAGTAGTAATTTACACACAAAGGATATTTAAACTAAAATTGCTTCAGCATTCCACAAAATTTACATCCGTTATAATCGAGAGCCGTTTTCGTTCAGTTTGGGTTTCAATAACAGAATTACCTCGTGATATAATCGTATATGTCCATGATACAACACCTCAAAGAAGACTTGCTGTGTTCTATTTTTAGGTTCAAATAATCCGACCATATCAGAAAGCATGCATTTGCACCTTGCACGGTGAAATAATCGTATATACGACCCATGAGATGCCATGATATAACTGTCATCAAAGGGAAGCGTGCATGCACCAATTGGGATGTGTTCTATTTTTAGGCTCAAATAACCAGACCATATCAGAAAATGTGCACGAATAATAATAAATGACTAACGATTTTTTTTATATGTAACGAATAATAAATTACGTTTTGCATTTTGCAATTCTAAATTAATTCAATGTTTTTAAGCGCTTTAACAATCAGATTCACCAATCAATTGTCGTCAATAATCTTAACTCGCTGAGCAGAATGGGTTCGATAATCAACACCAGATTTAAAAAAAGGCAGGTTATCGTTTATTATTTCAATTGGGAATTTAATTGGCATTTATTTAATTAGGTGATTGGCGGTTGTTGAGACCGCGATTAACACTGCTAGTTCTCCTTTGTTTTGTTTTATCTGCGAGTATAAAACTTGCCAAAATGTATTGTTGAAAATTTGTGCATATTTAGTAATACTTTGTTGTTTTTCTTTTATCAAATAGTTAACGAACTTGATTGACCTTCCACTTACCAGTGGCTTGTTCGCACCAATTTATCGATTGGTATTGACATCTACGACAAGCATGTCGTCAAGGTGTAGCTCACTGATTATTAACAATTTGTAGGGGCTTGTAAAAAAAAAAGATTGCATGCCGTGTAAATATTTATTTTGTTTTTGTGTAGGTCATCAGCATATTATTCGTTTTAAATAAATATTATATAATTTCATGAGAAACGATGATTATCAAAGAACCGTAAGTGCAACTAATGTTTTATCGTTTGGTTGAGCCTTTTACTAACCACGTGGTTCTTGATTTTTTCTTTCGTGTTTTGAATATATATATATTTCCCAAACGTCGTATACCAGAGTCCCAAACTTCGTATATCCGAGACCCAAACGACAGATATCAACTTTCGCGTCATGTTTTTTTTACTACTCCATAACAATTAATGGTGTGTTTATTTCATAATAAACAATGAAGTTTATTCGACAATAAGTAGAACTCGGTTAATTAACTGCTTCTATAATAACAAGTGGGATGAAACAGCCCGATAGCAAATCAGGTGTGGGGTGAAACAGCCCGGGGTGAACCAGTCGTGGGATAAAACGACCCGCATCCGCCAATCCGTAATTAAATTGTTGACAAACGCAATCCACTCTTTCCGTAATATTTCGTCTTTGGGAAATTTATGAAACGTCGGTACATTATTCCCCTTTTCTCTGCTGGAATTTCCACAACTCTCAATAATACAACGATAATTCGGCATCGTGAAATACACTCGGAAATATTATAGTCACAAATAAAATCTATTACAATTCAAGACGAGAAAGGTCTGCGTTTGAAAATGCTTTGAATTATATAGTGATGTGTAGCTTACATAATTACGAGCTAATGATTACCGACAATACACACTTGTTAACTGTTGGTATGTTGATACAGTGATATATTATACAGGCAGTGATATATTGGATAGATAATGTGTATAGTATGTGTAGTGCCTGTGACGTCATCAGCCAATCAACCGGATTAAGGTCGTTCATGAAAATTTGAAAACCGTTTTTGGCTGTCCCATACTAAAACGTAAATAGCTCAGTTAATTTTAATCAGATTGATTTGAACTTTCCGTAATATGGATTTAGTAATCATTGTTTATTATAATATGTAATAGAAAATTATGATCTTATGTGCACTTTAATATATTTGACAAAGATAACTATTTCAGAACAATAAATTCTAATACACCTTTGCTGTAATTAATTGCTCGTTTGACAAATAACGGTTTGAAATAGGATACATATCACATCTATTCTATATAGCACTAACATTAATTTGCAGTCATGTTTCGAATCTTAATAAACCATGGTTCATTCAAGAAAATTATGATAAATAAAGTGTATCTGTGCCATTTTTTTTCAAAATCTTAACTAAAGATAAAATTGGCAGCAGGCTTATAATATACATTCACTACAATTGTTGAGCTGCAGTGATCAAATTATTTAATTACCCCCAATAAAGTCTGGCAATTGGCAGTAAATTTTTACAGTTGTTTTATACCATCTAGGTCAACGCTGATCCAAGTTGGTGTTCAGTGAAGCGCAAATTCCTACTTTGATGACAGTAGGTGTAGTAATATGAGGTGGAAATACGTTTTATAATTTAACAAATCGAAAAGGAAACAACCAAAGGCATCACATTTTCGCATATTTCCAATAGATAAGATAAGATAAGATATGATTTTATTGCATCAAAACATCCATTGAGGACAGCATACAATATGAACATGAAAAATATATAGCAATATGTCAAATAATAATTTAAAAACATGGCAAATGATAATTTTATATCTAAGTTAAACATTTACCTCAAATTAATTAGTCTGATAATGACATAACATTCAACATCTAGATAATAGTTTTACGACACCACTTACTTGTAAATATTCTTTATGTAGGCCCTACTTCAATCAAATATTTATTTAAATCAAAATATATGTAGCAAATGGTGGACAACATTCTCACCCGAGAATCGTCGATATTTAACCCATTCTTGTATTTCCCATCAATGGTGATAGGGCAATTTGAAATAATAATATCTTGGGCTTTGTTGTTTGTTCATTTGAGGTAGGCCTACCAGTAGCCTACCAACCGAAATTTCCAGAGAGAAACAAAATAAATTGTATACACATTAATTGTCATGTTAAGGGGGGTGGCTCCAATTCAATGAGAAAATATTTGTTTTTTAAATTGCACTATGAACTATTAAAGCTAATGCTCCGAAATTTTCAGGACTTTATCGCTATCACACAAGTTTTTTAAAAATTGCATTTCGGAACCTGGACCACGCCCATTCCCCATAATCCAGGATGACCACCCCATGCCGTTGAGGAAAAGCGTAAAAAAAAAACTGCTTGATAAAATATAGATTGTTATATATCCTAGTAAAGCTAAAACACCAAGGTACATAATTATCTATATGTGAATGTCATAAGCAGTAGTAGAAACAAGTAATTAAAATAAATGTCAAATTTATTAATATTTTCTCATTGAATTGGAGCCACCTCCCTTAAATAACATATCCAGCTTTATTCAAATGATATGATAGAAAAGTGAAACATTCATTTATGTCATTGCAATAAGACCAGCACTAGATGCAGAGTATCATCAGTGTCGCCTTTCTGTCTGAGATCTGAAAACAGTGTCGCCTTTCAGTCTGACATCAAAAGAGCACTTCGTGTGAAAGGCATGCTTTCTAAGAGACGCAAAGACAAGCTTGTTGCACAAAGTGTGACGGAATCAAAGCACCACATGTTGGAGGCGGATATGAGTCCCTATTATTAAACATGATTAGTGTTATTTGATATGTGCTTTATCTATTGTTATATAGTGATGTAATTCTATTTCGTTGGATAGCGCTTTTTACGACCCAGGTAAGAAATACATTTATAAAATATAACGACGACGAAACTTGCGAGATTGTTTGTTTATAATTGTACTTTCAAAACAGATAGATAAGAGCATGTCTGCGTCTACTTTGTTAATGAAGGCGGGACGTAATAACAAGAATAGATAGACGCATACGGTAAGGCCTGTCATTTAGCGCGGCCCGCTTCCTTTGCACACTCTTCGTGATCTTTCGGAGAAGACTTTTAATCATTTACACGCACGCCGATGTGTGCGACATAGCGGGGACGAAGATTTTGAAAATATCGGCGGCGCAAATGATCAATAAATACAGAAAAGCGCACAGAAAAGACATCGACATATACTATGCATCCAATAAATTGCAAATGAGTTGCAGGTTGCGTACGATGTATTAATCCAGGACGCATAAATAATAAAATATTAGGAAGAAGGGAATATGGTCCGGACATAAATTGGTCCAGGCGTCTAGATATCTTTTTTATATTTTATGTGTTCGCCTTCTTGCGTATGGCAAATTACGGTCCCTTTTTAAATGCAACTCACGCACGACTATGGAAAGCAGTATAGACCTGGACCATTCTTTAATAAATATAAAAGACGCACAGAAGGAACGTTGATCATCTATAAGAAGCAGTAGAGGATTATCAACAAGGCTGATGAGGCTGCAGCCTCAGGCCCAAAGATTTTTTTAAAAACAAATGTTTTAGACTTGTCTGATACGCATAGACAATGAATGTAAGGAGGTGGTGTTTAGGCCCAACGCGAATCAACATAGGCCCTGGCCCGAAATTAATTGGGCCCATGCCATTTTAAATATGCCTTGGCTCTAACTTTAAAAACTAAATAGGCCCTCCAGCAACTGCCGCCTCAGGCCTTAGGCGAGCTTAATCCGCCACTGATAAGAAGTCTACGCCTCACTCTGTGTTTAAAGACCTACCTCATACAAACACACCAGGCTCGGCGTTTCCCTACCCAATCCGTACAAAACACACGATAGCTACTTCTTAGTGCTGGAGGTTACAATAATTGTCCGATTTAAAAAATCGTTTGATTATATCACCGTTACACATTAAGGAAGGTTGAGTTTGAATTTCGTAAAAATTGGACCAAAATTGCCATACAAAATGGCCACCGCGAATACTGTTATAAAATGGTATATCAAGGTTGTGGACCCAGTATAGGTCACAATTTTGATTAAATTTTGATGAAACTTGAAATGCATGGTTATAACCCGAAGATCTTGGTTTCTTTCGTTATTTGCACATATCAGATCATAACTTCCTGAATTATGGCCCCTGATTGTCCGAAAAATCGCCTATGGTTCCTCTAGAGGTCACGATTATTATCTGATAAAAAAAAAAACGCTTGACTCTATCACCGTTACACCATACGGAAGGTTGAGTTTGAATTTCAGGGAAATAGGACCATAATTGCCAGACAAAATGGCTGCCGTTTGTACGCTAATAGTGTTAAAATATGGTATATGAAGGTTGTGGACCAGGGCTTCCACTTCAAAATTTTCACAACCGGTCATTTTTCCCGTGGAGAAAGTGATGGTATTTTTAGCATAAAATAAGATGCCATAAAACAACATGATATTGAAATGCCGTTGGGTTTAATTGGGTCAAGGACAGTCACAAAGAAATTTAATCTCACATCGGCATATATACCCACCCATCCTCTTAATAAAGGAACACATGTAACCAATTATCATTTATTGATTTATATAATATCAAAATATAACAACAAGAAACATTCGCAAGTACACTATTTTCTTACTTTTTTTACATCACCCGTTATAGGCTATACTCGTCGTATCTCAAATGGAACTGTTGTGGTATACCATCTTTAAATAGTCGATATTCGTGTTCATGTGACGTGTTATTGTCACTGGAGACAGTGTGCTCTACGAGAGCCGACTTTCTAAAATTTTGGGAACAATCACAAAACTATTCTTGGCGTTATATTTCTAACAACGATCTTTTAATTAACCTGTTCGTTAGACTGTTGACTATTTCTCCATACACGGCGAAAAGTAGTTCTGAGTGATTAATGCATTTAAATTATTAAAAGTCATTCAATGTACAATAATTAACATACTTTTTAAACTAATTAATATATTATTAACTCGTATCAATATTTGGGGAGCTCAAAGAAGATCGTTCTTGTATTTGCACTCGATAACATGTAAAGATTGATTCACAGTGTATCAAAATGGCGGCCAGCGTAAATAGTTCATTGTGTCAAGTAAAGTAACGACAATCAGTTGTTACATAAAGGAAACAAAAGGATTAAAAAAAACAACCGACAATACATTTTTGTGTAGGAATATTCTGGAATATTATATCTTAACCGCGGGAATGTTTGTGACAAGATTTTAAGACAGAATTTGTCTTCCACGTGGGCCGATGTTGAAAAAAGGAGTTCAGATTCATTGACGACAATTGTTGAAAAAAGGTGGTCGGATTAATTGTCGACAATTGTTATTCTGAGAGGTTTGGAATTTCAACATTTTGAAATGATATAAAGCATGCAAACATTTCTGCTTTATATATCATTCGCATGCTTAACTCTAGTTATCAAGTGAAGACATCAAAGTAAAGTTTTTAATCTGTTTGATGTTGACATAGTAAATATAGCTGCACGAGCGATGGAAGTCGGCAAATATGCTGTAACAACAACTTGGTGTTAAGAATGGTCACACAGTACTGATTAAATAATAAAACATCAGTTATTAACGTGATTAAATGTCAAGCTTTTAATCTGTTTGATATTGATCTTCCGTTGATTGTTAGTACAGCAATATACACAAGGATAATTGATTGGCAGTGGTGTCAATTCGCGGACTACTGAACACTGTAAATTTGATTATACATCACGGAGTTTCGTCGAGTCAAGGATTTTATGATTTAGCACAAAATATGCTATTTTTCCGGCATGCAAAATGACCTACGGGTCTGATCGGGTGTAGGTCATTTTCCAGAGCCGTAGGTCCCGACCGGCATATACGGCCGAAATGGAACCCCTGTTGTGGACCCAGTATAGGTCACAATTTTAATTCGATTTTGATGAAACTTGAAATGCATGTTTATAACCTAAAGATCTTGATTCTTTTCGAAATTTGCGCATATCAAATTGTAATTTAATGAATTATAGCCTTTGAATTGATTGTAGGAAAAATCACTTTGGGTTTTGCTTGTTCTCTAACCATCTTTCGAAAATGTGGGCGTATCCTGCCTGGCAGTGCCAGCTTACTATCTTCTTTTTGTATGTCTGTGTGTCGCCTATAGGCCACAATTATTAAGTGATCTTCTTGAAACTTTACATACTTTTTCCTTATACCCTAAGAAAGATCCCTATTTTTTTGTGCATGCCAGACCCCTAGGGGCCAAGCCACGCATATTTTTTGCATTTATTTTTTAACGTATCATCTTGGAACTTTGTATACTTTTTCTTGGTACCCTAAGGAACATCCCTATCGTTTTGGGTGCATGCCCAACCCCCAGGGACATAACCACGCCCATTTTCTTTTTGTATGTCTGTGTCGCCCACAGGCCATAATTCTTAATGAATCGTCTTGAAAAAATTTCATATGAATTCCTTATACCCTAAGGATGATCTCTATTGTTTTAGGTGCATGCCCGACTTCCAGGAGCAGAACCAGGCCCATTTTTTCTATTTCTTTGTTTGTCATCTACAAACCAAATTTCTTAATGTATCATATTGAACATTTCCATACTTATTCTTTGTGCTCTAAGGAACATCCCTATTGTTTGAGGTGCATGCCCAAACCCCAGGGGCAGAGCCACGCCCATTTTCTTTTTGTATGTCTGTGTGTCGCTTAGAGTCTACATTTCTTAAGTGATCCTCCTGTAATTTTACATACATATTTCTAATACCCTAAAGATGATTTATATTCTTTTTGGTGCATGCCCAACCCCAGGGGTTAATAATTGATTGTCTTGAAAACTTTTTTACTTATTCCTTATACCCCAAGGCTAACCTCTATTAATTTTGGTGCATGCCCAACCCCCTGGGACAGAGCCATGCCCAATGTTTATGTGTCCTATGTTTCACCTACAGGCCGCAATTGATACTTTTGAAACTTTGCATACCTATTCCTTATACCCACAGGATTGCCCCTATTGATTTTTGGTGATTGCCCAACCCCAGGGGCAGAGCCATAACATCCAATTCTTTTTTTTATAGATAAGCTGCAGTTGAGCCAAAGCTGCTGTGTGGACGTATTCCCACGTTTGCGTGGCTATCTTTTGGTATATATATCTGAGAGTTCGTTCTTTTAAATCGTTTAATTATGTATATATAGAGAGAAAATAAAAAAAATGGCTAGCGCTTTCACAACTTACGTTGCTCGTCAGACTTTTAATATTACCACTAATTAATAAATAATAGATACATATTATGACGTCATGACGTCGTGGTTACATTATCAACAATACATGCAAGTACATTTTAAACCGTTAATTAAAAACATATCCCCTCATTTCGAGTTAAGTTTTGGATGGTATTTGTAAAAAAAAAAAATTGTTCTTTGGCCTCTAAGAGGTCGTTATTCTTATTATTGAGCCTATATAATGGAAATATACTAAACTTGCCTACACCACACACTGCTAGATGTTCACTTAGTGGAATCATCCTGTATTTGGGTTGCAGTATGTGTTGTCTCTGAAGATTTACTCTCAGTCTAAGCATCATTTTAGTCTTCCCTATATAGGTACCCTTGCACCCCAGACATGTAATAAGGTATACAACAAAATTTGATTGACAATTCAGTGACAATTTTACATAAAATTTTAATGTAGTGTCATTATTAACTTTAATAGATGACCTTTCAATGATTACATCGCAAGTTTTACATCTTGGATCATTACATTTTGAAGCTAGATTAGACAGCTGTTGTAGACTATTAATTACGCTCACCTTTTTATCCATAGTTTGGCTATTTTTAAGAATATGGGTGTAATTATCAATAATGGATTTTCCATATTCTTGGGTTGGATTAAACGTAGTAACTAAAGCAACGTCACATTTATCAGAGATTGCGGGCATTTTTGGTTGTCTTAAAAGATCTTGGTCCAGATCCAATGCTTTTTGATTGGCATTGTCTATTAACCTTTCTGGATATCTTTGTTTTAGTAAAAATCCCTTTAAAGAGCACATGAAATGGGGGTGGGATTTTTTGTGTGTGTGTACCCAATGTTTACTATATCAACGTTACCGCAAGTTCATGGCAATAAAATTAAAATTAATTCAGTTATTAAGGTTTAAGTATCCGAAAGCCAAAAACGGTTTTCAAATTTTCACTTACAACCTTAATCCGGTTGATTGGCTGGTGAGGTCACAGACACTACACATAGTATATACTTTATCTATACAATACACACCATCAGTTGGCAGGTGTGTACGTTTCGGTTCTATTAACCGATCTGGTAGGCGTAATAATGATAATTACCTAATCAACATTCTTAATCCCGCTAACAGTCACTGCTAACACCGAGATGTGAATTAATTTACGACCCTAAGTTTGTATAACTGTAGTACTATTAATTCATACGTATATTGAGATATGTTTGCGTATTTCATTTTTACGGTCTATTTCAGAGTAATGAGGTTAAATCCTCATCCCCAAAAAGCGCCGTACCATGATAACGGATCGTCATTTACAAATCGCTTTTCAGTCATGTTTGACTTTTATGATACATTTGCATGACCACATCTTTTTACTCATGTCCCCTTTTACTCGGGGAAATTAGAACTACAATACTCTTTTGGAATCGTTTGGACTGCACACAGTGGTTGAAGGTATTAAAATCGCTATCGTGAGAAACGAGAGCTGCCAAACATTATGAAACCAATTCTAAATTGCGAATACACACACCGGCTGTATATAGGTAATTAAGGAATAAACATTCACTGTGACGTCACTGGTGTCTGAGGGGATTAAGAGTGTTTTGCGACTTTGAGTGAAGATAGCTGATTTAATTTTAATCAGATGGATGTCTACTTTCTGTAATGTGCATATAATAACCACTTTCTATCACTACGCCAGGTTTTGGTTTGTCGTCTTATGTGCTCTTTAACTTCTGCATAGTGCTGGCACGATATATCGTTGAATCGATGTATCGCGATTCACCGTCTCACGATACCTGTATTGAATCGCGGGATGCCGAATCGATTTTTCACGATTCTTTTTTTCGTTTTCTCAAATATAGCCTATGATGAACTTTATGAACTTTTAAATATACCCTAATCTTTATTTGAAACAACGAAACTTCGCAAACGATGTCCAGTAGTCTTGACATGTGTGTTACTATAAATAGCGCACGACCGTAATTACCGTTAGTTTCGTAGGTTAAGATTAATAACATTTTAACATATTTTCGTTTTGTTTCCCAATTTGAATGTTGTTTATAAGGCTTAGTTAATAAAACATACATATTTAAATACATAAAACAACATTTTACTCTAGAATTTTATAAATTTAAAACGTAGCCTAAATAAGAAGCTCGTGTAAAAATCAAAATGGCGGAAATCACAGTCACAATAACAGATCCTCCAGCGAAATATAAAGCTAAAGTTTGGGAAAACTTTAGGTTTTTGAAAGGTGACACAACGAAAGTTGTTTGTAGAATATGTAAAACTAGGCCTATTCTACAATATTGCGGTAATACAACCAATCTCAGCACTGACTTGACAAATGACAACTTATTACAAGACACATACACGTAGTGCCGACTATCTAATAAATAAAGTTCGTCTGCTAAGATTAATACAGTTCAACAAAAAGACAATAATAATTTTATGTTATTCAAGCAGAGTTAACATACTCAAAAGTAATCAAGTTTATTTATTTTCTTGTTTTAGTGACTTCATGAATCATTAAAAACACGGTCGATATTTAATTTAAATATATTTTATAGATAAATCTATGTCCTAGTTATGAATCGCGATACGTATCGTATCGTGGCACATGAATCGCAATACGTATCGTATCGTGAATGCAGTCGCAATACCCAGCACTACTTCTGCAATCTCTGCTTTTTCATGTCACAATTTGAAACAATTTTACAAATGCGTCTATTTAGGTTGCATCGAATATTTCTTTTTGTATGAGACGGGTGACAAGAACTGAAATTCTGATATTGATGTGTATCTGTTGGCTTGTAAAAATATCAGTTTCAATAGAGCCGTTGAAGAAGTATTAATTTCACATCGAGAAAATTTAGTGTTGTTTTACTGTGCTCAATTGTGAACTGAATACTGCCATCTAAATTGTTTAACTATTATGGAGTTCAGAGATGATTTCTGAAGATATTTTAAGGACCACAAAACAATCATCCAAAAATCGTTTCCAAGACATCCTTATTAGGTCACTGAAAACATTTCCATAAGTCACCCTCTCATACCATATTTCCTCAAGATAACCTCAAGTTAGTGTAGCATAGGTTGGACCAACTTTAGTACCCATTGCACTCCTTTAAATTGTGAATAGTATAGGTTATTAAAGGAAAATATGTTATTTGACAGAACAATATCCAGAGCACTGAGAATAAAAGAATACGAAAAGTGATCTGGTATCAAATCATTATGATTATTTAGCCAATATTCTATAGCTTTTAGTCTTAGATGTATAGTGATAATATTGTATAAATTTACTACATGGAAGCTAATGAGAGTGCTACTCAGTTCTGCCTGTTTAGGCAATTGGTGTAAATAATCAATATTGTCACGAAGAAAACTTTTAACGCGAGAACATATATATATATGGGTCACTTTTTGGTATTGTGCACTAAAGTGTGACATAATTGCTAGAAAAAAAACCTTCACTAATTTTGCTAAAATTTACCTGGATACTAAGAAAAATATGTAACATTTTCATATTTTAGAACAAAGAGATATTGCAAGTTCAGAAAATTTTATGTCTCGATATTTAAAGACCACATAAGATGATATTTTTTAATTACTAAATCCATTTTACGCTAAATTCAAATCAATATGATTAAAATTAAATGAGCTATTAACGTTTTAGTATGCGATAGCCAAAAACGGTTTTCAAATTTTCAATAACGACCTTAATCCGGTTAATTGGCTGATGATGTCACAGGGGACTACACATAGTATACACATTATCTATCCGATACATCACTGTCTGTATAATATATCACTGTATACACAACACCACCAGTTGACAAGTGTGTATTGTCGGTAATCATTAGCTCGTAATTATAACTATGAGGGACCGGATATCGTCCAGATATTACGAAAAAAGGAAAGATACTACCTTTACCATCCAGAATCTAATACATTTGTCCAGTCAATAGATTGCCGTCTAGAGTGTGTTAAATGCCGTCAGGATTCATAAATAACCACCAAGTTTGTGTTACCGTGTAGATGAAGTTTTACAATTAATACTTGAATAGAGTCGTACACAACTAATTGGTGATGTCGTCCACAACTATTGGAGAATAACACTCGTTCACAATTTACTCTGTATATTATATACATGTAGTCGAATTAGTTTATCATGTCAGACATCGTTTATTGCCATCTAAATCCCCCGCCAAAATACATCACGGACTCAACGCCCAATAATTAAATAATGAACTATAAATAGCGCCGGGATCCCTTTTAGATAAGACAAATTAGATTGATATTATTTCGGCGTCGTAATTAATTTAAAAACTAATCGTTGATTTAATTCCCGTACATGAAATGGAACTCTCCAAATTTAAGAATTCCATATAAGAATCAATTTAGAATACCAAAATGCGAATCGTAACACATTGTGGTCTAAACTGTGTAATACATTATAAAATAAATCATAAATCAATGAAACATGGACACTGCATGCTTTTCTTGAACACTGGCCTAGTATTTGAGGCGCCGGGGTCTGAGGTATAACACGTGTCGAAAATGTAGCTAGAACGTGCAATTTTATTCTTTGATCTGTTAATATCATGGTTCCAACCTGTCAATCACCATAAAGAGATTGACCAATCAGAGAGCCCAATTATATGTAGGTGTCCCAATCAAGTAATTAGGTGGGGAAAATGCTTCATACGATATAATTTTTAGCGTAAATATGGACGATATGTCAGAATGGAATTTCAGGGGGCGTTACATCGTGCGCGGGTGTGAAGTCGTAATTTGATAATAAATTACAGACATTTTAGAATCGGAATTCAACACCTCAACTTATTTGGTGGAATTCACGTGGATATTGATAACAGAATTGCACGAATAATTGTTTGTTCCATCAGGATATTCTCTAAACTTTTAGACAATAGACAGCGAGAACTGGCATTAAAAAATTATCTGATCAAACTTGTGGGACATAAAAACAGTATCTAAGGGGGCGGAGCTTATCTCCAAATCTCGGAACCATGAAATTCAGGGCAATGCTGTTAGTGAAACCAACCTGCATAAACAGCACATAGGAAGAAGTATGACACTATTCATGATTAAAAAAAATAATTAAAATTGGAATTATATGATTACATAATGTCATGTGTTTGTTAAATTTGTTTTGACGTAAAATCTCAACCCGTTGTGTTATTAAACACTGTTCATTTCTCGACAACGTCCGGGAAAATAAATGCCTTGTCTAAAAATAAACTCCTTTCAAATCTAAATGGTAGTGTTCATTTTTAAAAACATCCCGTGAATTGGACGACCGATTTAAAAACTAAACAATGTTTTTTAATCTACACGGTAGCACACAAACTGGGCGGTTTTTCATGAATCTTGGCGGCATTTAACACATTCTGGACGGCAAGTCGTTTTTACGGGAGGTCTATATTTGCGACTTTGAGTGAAGATAGCTGATTTAATTTTAATCAGATTGGTGTTAACTTTCCGTAATGTGGATATAGTAACCATTATCTACCCGTAACCAAAGAATCCTACGATCATCTTATGTGCACTTTAAGGGTTGCGCATGTTACACTGGACACAAACAATGACTCAGGTTTTGTACAATTATTGAAACTGTACTCAATTTTTCATGTGCTATATCAGAACTCAGTTCATCTGACCAAATATATAACAACAGCATCCAAATTTTTAAAGTTTTTTGGACAAAAATACTTCAAAACTGAAAACTACAAACCTTATTGCACGTACATGTTTACTCACATTTTTCCATGGCGATAATATTTAATCTCTATTTATCAATTCCAGTGTTAAATAATAAGCCTTATAATGGACTACAATGTATGAATGAATGAAATGGGGTTTAACGTCCTACGCTTAAGCACCGTACCTGGGCTAATTGAAGACGGGCATATGCCACAGTGTGCAATGAGGGAAATTTTGCCCGGGCAGCGGCGCTACGGCCTACTCTTATATCGAATTCCAACTGCCAAGGGATCTTTTACGTGCACTCCAATTTGTACACGGGACCTCGGGTTTTCGTCCCATCCGAACGACTAGGCAGCTGTCCTTGTCAGGCCCTCCTTCTGCATCACTGACAAGGGGAAATCACGCCGGAAAATCGAGATGAACTTTCTCGGCCAATGCAGGGATCGAACACTCAACCTCCAGGCTAGCGAACCAGCGCCTTATCCACTTAGCCACCGTGATCCCCTGGACTACAATGTTACTTGTTTTTATTCAAATTAATTGGTTGCGTATGTTACATTTTTGTGATGGACACCAAAATAGAAAAACACAAAATACGTTTAACGTTTTCTTTATTATAAAAAAAACAAATCCAGAAAAAGTGGTGCCAATAATTCATTAAACAAATTTAAACAACTGAAACCGGTTACAACTTTTATTTTCCACAATTGCGGGGAAGGAGGGAGGGGGGGTAATGGAATAAACCATTTCCCAACTTTGACCCTTCCTAATATTGGCCTCCTTATAAAAATCGACAAACTGTTCCATCGCCCTTGATTTCCAGAATCTGAAAAATATAATTATATATTTATTATGAATTTATGCTAATAATATTGAACTTAAAAGGGAATCTAGCTTAAATTGCATTGATTTATTTCTATTGAGAAACAAAGATTGTCGCGTCCATGTAACATCGGTAGGCCTACATGTAAGACTTGTCATTCCAATATTTTGATATTTTCGCAACATTACAAAGTCCTGTCAGTATTTAAGTATGTACACGGTAATGGGATGGTCTTTGAACCCTTTCTACCAACTAAAATATACAAGATTAATTTTATTTTATATAAGTAATAGAACCCCAAAAGGGTGATTTACCGACATAACACGGAAGCCAAGCATTAAAATGTGAAATTACTGAAACATCGTTCGACGTACTTCACACAGTTCTCGTACGGTGAACATACACAGTGAATTTCAGTAACCTAGACAATTATCTTCCATCATATCATCTGTTTTTCATAACATACATTGTTTTTTTAAATTTATTAGGCATTTGTTAATGTATACTCACAATGCTTACCGACGTTACAGCTTTCATACATAGCGGGACACCACAATACCAAAGGTGAAAAAAATGCCATCTATCGTCATAACATGGTTCCAAGTAAACTAAACAAAAGACCACCGACAGCGATGGATGGGTGATTGAGGGAAGTAAATGTTTTACCGACATTTCAAATGAAAATAGGACACAAATAAAAGTATCAATGAATGACCTTTGTTTTTTGTTCATTACATTATAATTTGGCTTGCCATGCAAAGGTATATTCTTTAGAAAGACCAAATTCAACATTCTAAAATAACATTCGTAGGTTTATCGGGCTATGGCGGTTTCCAACACAAAAACAATTTTTATACGCCCACATTTTCATGTGAAAATTTCAATTGATAGAAACAGGAAACACAAACCAAATACAGACGATTTGATGGGATCACTTTTGACTAAGTCAAAATGATGCATTTGATATTCAGATAGGTTGGTATGAAATAATTAATAAAATACAATATCAAAAAACCATCGTTTTATCCAACGTTTCGTTAGCAAAAATACCAACTTTGTCAAGAAAGAAAGAATCAAATTCAAAATGGCTAGAAGTCAGTTATGAATTCATAGTAAGATATGACATCATGGGAATGATGACGTCATAGATACAATACACATAACATGAAAGAAAGGTTAGCTTAACTAAAAGTTAGGTAAATTATGTATGATTATGAATAATTTTGAAACCCCCTGGATTTAAATCATTTAACCCATTAGGCCAAACTGAATCAAGTCTATGAATCCACAGACCTTTCTGCTGTGTTTAATTTTTTCTGGGGATCACGGTGGCTAAGTGGATAAGGCGCTGGTTCGCTAGCCTGGAGGTCGGGTGTTCGATCCCTGCATTGGCCGAGAAAGTTCATCTCGATTTTCCGACGTGATTTCCACTTGTCAGTGATGCAGAAGGAGGGCCTGACAAGGACAGCTGCCTAGTCGTTCGGAAGGGACGAAAAACCGAGGTCCCGTGTACACATAGGAGTGCACGTAAAAGATCCCTTGGCAGTTGGAATTCGATATAAGAGTAGGCCGTAGCGCCGCTGCCCGGGCAAAATTTCCCTCATAGCACACTGTATGGCGTATGCCCGTCTTCAATTAGCTCAGGTTAAGTGCATAACAGTAGGACGTTAAACCCCATTTCATTCATTCATTTAATTTTTTCTGATCTTTATCATGAACTTTTTGTACTATGGTATACACATTTTCATGTGGACGTATTATGTCGTCCCCCACAGTCCGTCCGTCCGTCCGTCCACAATTGTTTGTGGACCCTCTACAGGTCACACTTCTTGTCCGATTTTGACGAAACTTTAAATATAGCTTTATCCCCAAAAGATCTTGGAACTAAATTTCCTGAATTATGGCCCCTGATTGTCCGAAAAATCACCTATTTTAGCTTGTGGTCCCTCTGGAGGTGACAATTATTATCCTATTTGAAAAACTGTTTGATTATATCACTGTTACACCCTAAGGAAGGTTAAGTTCGAATTTGGGGAAAATCGGACCAAAATTGCTATACAAAATGGCCGCCGTTTGTACACGAATACTGTTAAAAAATTGTATATTAAGGTTGTGGACCCTGTAGAGATGACAATTTTAATCCGATTTGGATGAGACTTGAAATGTATGGTTATGACCAAAGGATCTTAGTTCCTTTCGATATTTGCGCATATCGGATCAAAACTTCCTGAATTATGGCTCCTGATTATACCCAAAATCGCCTCTGTTTAGCTTGTGGTCCCTTTGAAGGTCACAGTTATTATCCGATTTAAAAAACCGTTTGATTATATCCCCGTTACACCCTAAGGAAGGTTGAGTTCGAATTTCGGGATAATCGGATCGAAATTGCCATACAAAATGGCCGCCGTTTGTACGCGAATACTGTTAAAAAATGGTATATCAAGGTTGTGGATCCTGTAGAGATCACAATTTTAATTCGATTTTGATGAAATTTAAAATGCATGGTTATGACCCAAAGATCTTGGTTCCTTTTGATATTTGCGCATATCGGATCGTAACTTCCTAAATTATGGCCCCTGATTGTCCGAAAAATCGCCTCTGTTTAGCTTGTGGTCCCTTTGAAGGTCACAGTTATTATCCGATTTGAAAAAACTTTTGATTATATCCCCGTTACACCCTAAGGAAGGTTGAGTTCGAATTTCGAGAACAATCGGACCATAATTGCCATACAAAATGGCCGTCGTTTGTACGCGAATACTGTTAAAAAATGGTATATCAAGGTTGTGGATCCTGTAGAGATCACAATTTTAATTCGATTTTGATGAAATTTGAAATGCATGGTTATGACCCAAAGATCTTGGTTCCTTTTGATATTTGCGCATATCGGATCGTAACTTCCTAAATTATGGCCCCTGATTGTCCGAAAAATCCACTATGGTCCCTCTGGAGGTCACGATTATTATCCAATTGAAAAAAACGTTTGACTCTATTACCATTACACCCTACGGAAGGTTAAGTTCGAATTTCTAGTAAATCGGACCATAATTGCCAGACAAAATGGCCGGCGTTTGTACGCAAATAGTGTAAAAATATGGCATATTTTGATGAAACTTGAAATGCATGTTTATAACCGAAAGATCTTGATTCTTTTCGATATTTGCGCATATCAAATTGTAACTTAATGAATTATGGCCTTTGATTGTAGGAAAAATCACTTTCGGTTTTGCTTGTTCTCTATCCATCTCTCAAAAATGTGGGCGTATCCTGCCTGGCAGTGCCAGCTTACTATCTTTGTGTATGTGTTTATTTTATGAAAGTTGAAAAACGTGAATTTTTGGTCACGTATATAATAAGGGTACCCCACTTCAAGCGTCAGCGGGCACAATTATTAATAATATTTTTTTGTACGCCCACATTTTCATGTGGACATATTATGTTGTCGCCCCTGTTTGTCTGTCCCTCTGTCTGTCTGTCTGTCTGTCCCTCCACAATTTGTTTGTGGACCCTCTACAGGTCACAATTTTTATCTGATTTCACCGAAACTTGAAATATATTCTATCTCTCCAAGATCTCGATTCCTTTCGATATTGGCATGTATCAGACTGTAACTTCATGGATTATTGCCCCTGATTGTACGAAAATTGCGTTTTTAGGCTTGTTGACCCTATAGAGGTCACACTTGTGAACTGATTTTGATGAAACTTGACATGCATGTTTATAACCCAAAGATCTTGATTCCTTTCGATTATTTGCACCCATCGTAGAGTAACATCCTGAATTATGGCCCCTGATTGTCTGAAAAATCACGTTTTTTAGCTTGTGGTCACTCTGCAGGTCACAATTATTATCTTATTTGAAAAACCGTCTGATTATATCACCGTTACACTGTAAGGAAGGTGGAGTTCAAATTGGCCGCCGTTTGAATACGAAAAGTGTAAAAATATGGTTTATCAAGGTTGTGGACTCTCAACAGGTCACAACTCTTTTCCAATTTTGACGAAACTTTCAATATAGGTATATCCCATATAGATAGCGGCTTCTTTCGTTATTGGCGTGTATCAGATTTGAAACTTGTAGAGGTCCCAATTTTAATTTCGATTTTGATGAAACTTGAAATGCATGTTTATATTATAACCCAAAGATCTTGGTTCCTTTCAATATTTGTGCATATCAAATTGTAACTTAATGAATTTATGGCCTTTGATTGTAGGAAAAATCACTTTTAGTATTGTTTATTCTCTATCCACCCCTCGAAAATGTGGGCGTATTCTGCCTGGCAGTGCCAGCTTACAATCTTTTCATGCTTTGTTGACATTTCGAAATATCAGGCATTTTTTGTAAGTTGAACACTTCAATTCACAAAATCTCTTTTGAGGCAATTTGTCAATATAGCACTCCCGATCGATCAAACGTTCGTTTTAGTGTCGTTTCGATGCTATTAAATTCAACAAAATCGGTGCATGGTAGGTGTGCCCGCCGAGCACTTGAAAAAAGTATACAATGGATAATTTTCTAGAAAATTATTAACATAGTTTGGCATGTGATGACGGCATTTCAACAAGAGAAGTAAAAATTAAATTACAAATTCCTGAGACCCATATTCGCGGTAAATTACCTCTAAATGCAACTCAATGTTCATTTATGAAGTAAGCATTATGTTACATGAATAAAGGACTTGCCTGAAAAGACATAATTCCATTATAACGCCTCTCGACTCCACAGATCCCGCACGATGTTCACATCTACTGCTAGATGCATAGTGAGTACTAATGATCTCTGGGTGCTTATTACCTGGCCTATGTATCACTATATCCATGACGTCATCAAAAATGGTTAAATGTGATCACTATTCAGGGCAACTTGTGAGAAATATATGTGTTGTCAGTAGTGGCTTAAACCCGTCAGTACTTGCACCGTACGTCAGTATTCCTATAAATGGTCACTAATAATCAACTGGTTATTATTCCTTACTTGTGTCAGTATGTAAAGATAACGTGACTATTTAAACAAACGTGAGTTAAGCCGACCATATCACTAGTCGGGTTCGTGCGGGAGAAATTGAGAAAAACGTGACTAATTAGGAAAACGCCACTAATGAAGATCCTGTCACTATCTGAGTGAAGCCGCCAGTTATCTTTGATGTGCGTCAGTAACTGGACCCGACGCCAGTAGAGCGTGAAATCATTAATTATATAAATTTTTAGTGAGTATTGTTTCTATACGTGATTATTATTGATATACATGTATTAAGTATCCTGAATAAAGGAATTATTATTTATTAATATTCTCAAATTTAAATGCACATTGGCAAGGTTTGATTCGTCGTACTATTTACAGTGCCCGTTCTTATAACAAGTTTACCATGCAGAATACGGCGCAATGTGCATTGTTATTTAATTTACAATTTATATTTATTCTCGTTACATTTTACATGCTGATTGACACATATTTTGGCGCAGGCGGAACTTTGATATCTGTATGGATTATTTTGAAATCACAAATAATGATTAAAAAAAGGATCAACACCAATCTGTTTACGCTAAATTTATTGAACGGATAATATGATAACAGATAATATTGAACTTCAATCACATACACATGTACAAGCTGAAATTCTGAGCACTGAAGAATCGTGTGAATAGCTATAATTACATTATTATTTGTAAATTTGTGCCATATAACCCGATTCCTGATAAACAAAAATAAACAACATACAATTCAAACGTCAACGCGACCATTTCAGACTTCGCCTCTAACCGTATCACAAATAGCCCGTGCAAAGCAATGAAAGAAGGAATTCTATTTATAGGCCTACATGTACAAGCGTGCACAAGCTTATTTGGGGTTCATATTGGAAAACATTTGGTGTCAAGGCGATCGCAGTTCGGTTGCTTTATTTAAAAAGATGACTGGTATTAAACTGTTAAAATGACTAAGCTTAATCCGTTTTTGGACCGCCAATGTCAGAAAAAGTACGTAGTTTTGAGAAAAAGCGAGTTAAAGCTATCGTTATGTGTTAACACTAAATCACATAACAGCCACGATTATATGACACACTTCGTATGTAGAGAAAGCAATTTTTACGGCCTGCCAAAAGTTCATAAGAGCAAGGCTATCAACGAGATGCTCCTCAGCTATAGTCAGTGAATTTGTCAGCGTCGATACTTTTTTGAATATGGACCCGTTCAAAAGAAGACTTGGATATTTTCTTTACGATATTAAATGTATGGATGTCAATATTCCGATTACCGCCGTAGACACCGAAGATGTTGAGTCAGATCGTTCTATACCTCCATATTTAAATATGAATTTAAATGCTCAGTGGTAAGAAATGAACGCGACACATTGTCTCCGATTTGTCTGAATAACAGAAATGTCCCGTGTATCAAAGATCAACCATCGCCTTTTGTTTTTTAAATCATGGGATAAAGTCAATTAATTTTCGATAGAACTAGACGATATACTTCAATAACACCTTCTATATTTCTTATCGTTTTTAAATACAATATTATAGCACAGTCAAACTGTGTGAAAATATTGACATCGTTTGTTATGGTTGGTTGATCAGAATGTTTTAAAACATTGACCTAAATAGGTGTTGCGTAACAAATGCAGTGTGTTGATACTTGATTGGTGCCATAAAGTAATTAACTAATTAACAAGCTACATGGATTATTTATTCCAACCAAAACATTTATTAGAGACTTGTTGTCTGAATTACGGTTGTCGATTTTGTTTATAGATTTTTTTAATTGACTGTTTCCGAGAACTTAAAAAATCGTGCAAAGTGAAATTTATGGTTAAAACATTTATGGTATGTAAATAGAAAACATGGAAACGTGTATAGTAAAAGTTACTGCGGCCAATAACAAACTAACCTATGTTTAGTTTTAGTTTATGGAATAATCTACAATTTAGTGTACATATTCTTTTGAAAAAAACGATTTAAAACAGTTATTTAAACTACGTACATTCCTCCATGAATTTAAATAAACCGCCGATCTCCGGGATTATTTTAAACCGCCGCCCACCGCGAAATTTTAAAAAGTCGGACTTTCCACTCATGTACAGTCAGCACTTGCGATTCAACGGCAGTGATATCGTAGTCGAATGTCGGCTAATACGGCATGCAAAAAAAAAAGGATTAATTTTAGACGGTTAGACACGCCGATTTGACTGGCTCATATTGTAACAAATATCAAACAGGCTTTTAAATAATAAAATAAACAGAATTATGGCTGTACCGATACATTTCTTCATCAATATGTTTGTAATTTTTAAGACTTGCATCGATCGACTATTTCAAACTTATTCAAATTACGAAAATTTTCAAAGTTTACACACATAGTCTTACCATGGGCGAAAGTTTTGTCCTCCGAAATAGCCATTTCCATTCTGACAAATAAGTCACACAATGCATTTTATATTGATAAATCACACCTGAACAAGTACATGTCATATATCTTCGGGTTTAAAACACAAATGAAATAAATGCCTTCATGTCCTGTTTTCAAGCACACATGTACATTAACACGTATCAGTCGGATAATACTTTGATGGCCTTTTCATTTCAGCACCAAAGAGTCTGGGTTAATGCTATATACTGTCAGTCAAGATTCCTAATTAATGACGTGAATTCACACATGTCATCAAAAGGAATTGATAACTGACTAAAATAGAAGCCCCTTTAACAAATTGTTAACATGTCATATTCTTGTAAACAATACTTTTATTCTGAATTGTCAGTAAGTAATCATTATCCAAATAGTTGACCTCATTATTAAAGAACAATTATAATTGAGACGCGACCAATCTGGATTTTCACACAAAATAGGTGCTGTCATCGTGGCTAAATTACAAACAGGCTACGATGAATAACACACCCACCCTCTACAATATACATCATGTATTTCCAGTAGGTTATGAAGGATTCTATTAATTTTATCTACGATAAAACTCGGGATTTAAAAAAATATGGATATAAGAGATAATTCAATTTTTGAATCGGTACAGACTTAAAAATTGGCATATGCACCGTGTGAAAAGAATACTTAATCATCATATTCGCAGTTGGCATATTCTGTTAAAATCATTCGTTAAGCCGGTGGTGATATTTTTTAATTTGGCACAAAAATCATCCCTAATATCGCACCCAAACATGTAATGCACAATTTCATTTACACAAGGACTCTTTAATGTTTTCTCTTTGATGTGAATAATTCTCGCCTCAGTTACTATTAATAATCTAAATTCTGCCCGGACTAGATTTCTTTCACAAGAACTTGTTGTTCAGTGAAAGTGTCCACGGAAAATATGCAAATTAATATTTGTTTCTGTGATAATTATTGGAAAACGAACCGGATTATTATTTAGGATATTTATCGTCTGATGTATAAATAAGATAGGCAGTTTGTGCGTTGCAGTTATAAGTTCAAGTATAAAAAAAAAAAAATATTTAAAGGGATGAAGGGGCTATATAAGACATGCTATTTTTAAGTCATTTGCCGTCAACTAAAAGGATGTGACATGTTGATCTGTTTTGCAATGTGGGAAATGGGGAATCTGTATCTTTAGTTAAATACGAAACTGAAATAAGTAAACAGTCTTCCAGCTTCTATCCAATACATGACATTTAATTTTGGGGACATACCATATATATTGAAAGTTGGTTACAATCGTCATTTTAATTGAATTTTTGTTAAACTAAACAACAGGGAGAAAATATACCTTCCTTGAAGTTATGGCAATTATTTGTTCATTTCTACGAGTATCGTTTAATTCTAGTTCATAATTAAAACTGATAATACATGTAAAGTGGTATATAAAAAATATATCCAGCATATTTTATGACATCCACGTGAAAATCGCTACCTACTAAATATGTTTATTGTCGTCCATTTTCAGACAATGTTATCAGAATTTACGGAACATGATTCCATTGTCTGCTTGTCGGATTAACTAATGACGTCGAAAAGTGCTATGTGTATGTGCTTTGTGATACGATTCACGAATTAAATACCGATGTACAATTGTAAATTAAATAACAATGCACATTGCGCCGTATTCTGCATGGGAAACCCGTTATAAGAACAGGCACAAATAGTGTGACGAATCAAACCTTGCCAATGTGCATTTAAATTCATATTTAAATATGAAGGTATTTGTAGATTGATATATCTAACCATCTTCGGTGTCTTTTGTGGCGGTAATCAAAATCACTGAAAAATAGTCCCTTTATTTACTACCATCTATAATTGTTTAATAGATTTCCTCCGATACGAGAATATTAATAAATAATAATTCCTTTATTCAGGATACTTTATACATGTATATATATAATAATCAATTATAGTAATTTATATAGTTAAAGCCCCAATACCACTCTTGTTGTAACTGAATAATATTTTCCTATCTTTATTCTGGTCAACAATTTGTACTATTTTACAATATTTCAATTAAAATATGATACAAATTTCATCTTAACACACCTAATTTTAAAAATTGGAAAAATTCAACTACATGCTGTAACATGGTTTGAAAAGCCTTACGTAAGAATTTTCAAATGCAATTTGGATTTAAACATATTTTCGAACCCTCTGGACAAGTAAGATAGGTTGTAATGGATAATTTACACAACAGGTATGACACTTAAACATCTTGTAGTTAGAATAGGGCTAAAAAAAAATTCTCGACCTGTCAAGCCACCAAGAGTGTTAATGTCCCTTTAACGATTTCACGCTCTACTGGCGTAGGGTCCAGTTACTGACGCACATCAAAGATAACTGGCGGCTTCACTCAGATAGTGACGGGATCTTCATTAGTGGCGTTCGCCTAATTAGTCACGTTTTTCTCAATTTCTCCCTCACGAACCTGACTAGTGATATGGTCGGCTTAACTCACGTTTGTTTAAATAGTCACGTTATCTTTACATACTGACACAAGTAAGGAATAATAACCAGTTGATTATTAGTGACCATTTATAGGAATACTGACGTACGGTGCAAGTACTGACGGGTTTAAGCCACTACTGACAACACATATATTTCTCACGAGTTTCCATTAATAGTAATCACAATTAAGCATTTGTACTGACTTTATGGATATAGTGATATATAGGCCAGGTAATAAGCACCCAGAGATCATTAGTACTCAGTAATCACTATGCATGTTACCTTGATCACGACCATCAGCATCACGTGACTCATCTTCGCGCGCTTTTTATAGGGATGTGGACATTCTAAGTTGGAAGGGAAATTTCCTCCCAGCTACTGCCTGGACGTTTAACAACGTATTTTTCAACAATTAAGAAATTGTGTAACTTTGACAGGTACTTAATGTTCTAAATTACTAAATTATGTGTTATTTATGCCTAATTTAAAGAATTGAATGTGCAAACGAATGAAAATGAATACGAAAACATCGGAAATGTATTCAGGTCGTGTTACTAATCATAGTAACAACATTCAACTCAAGATTGTCAGTTGTTTTAAACAAAAAAAAATCTGTCTTGTTTTATATCGATGCTTTTTGATTACAATTTTGACTCCCAAAAAATGAAATTACAAGAATTGAAAAAGTGGGAGTATTTGTCTCCCGATCGGGAGCTCGGGAGATCAGGGGTGAAATCGGGAGACTCCTGCGAATTGCGGGAGGTATCACTTGTATAAGTATTGTTTGGTAGCTCAATGGATTGGCTATTGTATGACGCACTTTCTGTCTGATTCCTGTAAGCCGATTCAGCACTGCAGGTCTGCAGATCTAGTTATAATTGAATTTTAATTAATTAAATGTTTACTAATACTATATCTATGTGTTCATGGGAGCACACATTAAATATATCTTTATGGCTTTGATTATTTAAATGTTTTATTTTATCTGGTGCTAGGAAAGGTTGTTAGCTGACAAAAGGAAGGTATTTTCAGAAGATCTGGATAGATTTGGAAAAGAACAAGATGTAAGTTATTGATATGAAATACACCCAAAGCCATTAAAAACGTGCCAAATTCAAAGTTTATTTATTTACTTCAACCACTTTTAACAAATGTACATAACAATTGACAAAATTGAGATAACAAGCATCTGTGGATAATTTCATTGAAGAATTTACTACAAATGCAGGAGTCAGGTGCAGTCAATATCGGATATGTCCACCCACAGCTCTTATATATGCCTGAAGTCGCCTTGGCGCCTCGACAGGCACAGATGTCTAACTACACGCCAAAGATAATATCCGATTGGCTTTAAATTTATACACAGTGTTTAACCCTTCCTTAGCGCATAAATATTCACTGAGGTAGCGCAATATTTTTAGGCAAAATGTGCCAAATACTGTATGCATTATTAGAATTAGTCCAGCTAATTTAAAGTAACTAATGAATATAGAGCTTTCAAATTTTCAAGGACTACTTATCACTATCCCAGGTTGTACTTGGCAAGTTTTGACCTACTTCTATCAAGTTGCCATGGTAACCAGGTAATCCAAGATGGCCGCCACTTTTTGAAAAAATCATATTTTCAAGATAATCAAGTGCTGTAGGCTATAAAATATATATAAAAATAGTGCCAATTGTATAGAATATGGGGCCTAACATGTTTCCAATATTTTACCACCAAAAAAGGGGGATAACATCTAAAATTTAAAAATAATTGTGTGATAACTAATTAAAGACAGACTTTTCGAGAATTTTTTTTTTCGCACAAAGACTTACAAAAAACATTTTTTTTGTCATCAATAAACTTCTAAATTGTTTTTTGAACAAAATATATAACTATCTCATTGTGAACAAAGAGAAATATAAAATATGTTATGGGACATGTTGGATCATCGCCAAAACTAACCTCAGCGAAGGTTGGCGGGGAAGGGAAGGTCGGCTGATCAACTTGCATCGGTCCCGAACATTGTCAGCTATGTCATCAAGCGCCTCATTATCTGAGCTTTCAGGAGATATGTCGGTATATCGTATTCACTGCCAAAGGTATTGGGCCCTCCATCTTCGTCATCTGAGCTGTTGAAAATGAAATCTAGGGCGTATTGAAATGCGTAGTATTTGTTGATATTTTAGTCAGATGTTATGGTTGTGTTTGACCCGGATGTTGGCTATATTCGGTCGCTAGTAATACTAACACTAGTTACACACTCCCGAGTAAGATTTCACGTGATACACGGTCACTGAACCATGCATTCTAATTTCCCGACAATTAATGTCGGCACACTAAGGAAGGGTTAAATTCATGAGACGAAGAACCCTATTGATTTTCAGCATTTCTGATAATTATTACTGACAGAGTTATGGCCCTTGATCACTTTAAAAAATTTGTGGACGCTCTAGAGGATAAAGTTCATATCCGATTGTTGACTTTAAATTTATACACAGTGTTGAAGGTCATGAGACAAAGTACAAGTATATTGAATTTCAATCAATTTTGATAACTTGAATAGCATGGAGGAGAACTTTATCAAAGCCAAATAAAATTGAGTGATTTTCTGATAATTACATAATGAGTTGTTACTTTTAAATGTTTCATTAACAAAAAAGTAAAATATGCGTCAACTCTTGTTGACTGCCAGGATGATTTAGCTGGAATATAAAGACATATGGTCATTCTGCTTTCTAAAGTAATTTCAACAATGATCCGTAAACCGGAAGTAGTCGAAATAATGTCCGATATTTCGAAAAAAAACCTTAAAAAATGGGTGCTTTTTGGAAAAACATTATTTCTCTGTTTGATATCAACTGATTTAAATGGTTAGGGTCGCATTAGGTTGCTAGAAATTGATTTATCATATGATACCAAATTCTTACAGATACAATGAGCAGGAAGCAAAATATGGCACGCTGAAAATCAAGTATTTTCTGATTTGGACGCTCTAGAGGCCAAAGTTAATATTCGATTGACTTTAAATTTATACACCGTGTTTAAGGTCATGAGACGAAGAAGCCTATTGATTTTCAGCGATTTCTGATAATAACTGTCAGAGTTATGGCCCTTGATCACTTAAAAAAATCTTGTGGACGCTCTAGAGGCCAAAGTAAATATTTGATTGACTTTAAATTTATACACAGTGTTTAAGGTCATGAGTCGAAGAAGCCTAATGATTTTCAGCGATTTCCAATAATAACTGTCAGAGTTATGGCCCTTGATCACTTAAAAAAATCTTGTGGACGCTCTAGAGGCCAAAGTTAATATCCGATTTATAAATAGTGTTTAAGGTCATGAGACGAAGAAGCCTATTGATTTTCAGCGATTTCCGATAATAACTGTCAGAGTTATGGCCCTTGATCACTTCAAAAAATCTTGTGGACGCTCTAGAGGCTAAAGTTAATATCCGATTGACTTTAAATTTATACACAGTGTTTAAGGTCATAAAATGAAGAACCCTATTGATTTTCAGCAATTTCCGATAGTTACTGTCAGAGTTATGGCCCTTGATCACTTAAAAAAATCTTATGGACCGCTAGAGGCCAAAGTTAATATCTGATTGACTTTAAATTTATACACAGTGTTTAAGGTCATGGGACGAAGGAGCCTCTTGATTTTCATCGATTTCCGATAATAACTGTCAGAGTTATGTCCCTTGATCACTTCAAAAAATCTTGTGGACGCTCTAGAGGCTAAACCTAATAACTGATTGACTTTAAATTTATACACGGTGTTTAAGGTCATAAAATAAAGAAGCCTATCGATTTTCAGCAATTTCCGATAGTTACTGTCAGAGTTATGGCCCTTTATCACTTAAAAAAATCTTGTGGACGCTCTTGAGGCCAAAGTTAATAACCGATTGACTTTAAATTTATTCACAGTGTTTAAGGTCATGAGACGAAAAAGCCTATTGATTTTCAGCAATTTCCGATAATTACAATCAGAGTTATGGCCCTTGATCTCTTTAAAAAATCTTGTTGACGCTCCAGAGGCTCAAGTTAATAACTGATTGACTTTAAATTTATACACAGTGTTTAAGGTCATTAAGTGAAAAAGCCTATTGATTTTTAGCAATTTCTGATAATTACTGTCAGAGTTATGGCCCTTTATCGCTTATAAAAATCTTGTGGACGCTCTAGAGGCTAAAGTTAATAACCGATTGACTTTAAATTTATACACAGTGTTTAAGGCCATGAGACGAAGAAGCCCATTGATTTTCAGCAATTTCAGATAATTACTGACTGAGTTATGGCCCTTGATCACTTTCAAAATTTTGTGGACGCTCTAGAGGCTAAAGTTAATATCCGATTGGCTTTAAATTTATATAAATTGTTGAGGGTCATGAGACGAACAAGTATATTGAGCTTCAATGAATTTAGATAACTTGAACAGCATGGAGGAGAACTTTATCAAAGCCAAACAAATTCCAATGATTTTCTGATAATTACATAATGAGTTGTTACTTTTAATCAGATTTTAGTGTATTATAAATGTTTCATTACCCAAAAAAGTTATATACGCGACAACTCTTGTTGACTGCCCGGACGATTTAGCTGCTGTGGGCGTATGTTTCATTGCCTGGCAACCTATGTTTTGCACATAGGATTTCTCAGGTGTATTTTGTCTGATTCGATTATGTAATTTACCCTTACAGAGCCCTGCGGCTATTAAGTTGCCCAAACCAGTTATTAAAACTATCACGGAAATAATCACCATACCAGAAGTATTAAAAAAAATGAAAAAAAAGTGTCAGATATCACCGTGCCAAAAGAAGTAAAGCGTCTTTGGATAGCCCCATTAATGGAATATTTTATGGCATCTCAATGGTACGATTTCGATGGTTAGAAAATGAATTATGGTACGCCGAAAATCTAGTATTTTCTGTTTTTGGAACCTTTTTAGACTCCTTTTTCTCGAAAACGGCAACTACGATTTTTCTCAAACTCTTTTTACTCAAAATCCTATTAGTGGTCTATTGTGTGAATTCAAAAATAAAAATATTGGAATAATATAGGTTGTCCAAAAATAAACACAATCTTTGAAAACAGTTGAAAAATCTTTAAATTATTGAAAGTGCTCTTTTATATATCTTTTTTTCGAAAACTACTCAATGGATGTTTCTGACAATTCTGGGATAGGAAGACAAGTATCCAAAGAACTTGTTAAAGCTATCCCGACAATGATTGAAAAAGCAGAAATAGTTGAAAAACTATCCCATATTTTGAGGAAAATGCTAAAAGAATGAAGATTTCTGCCATAAGCGCGGTTTCTTCGTTAGATACTACCAGATCAAAACACCTAAAGTATCATCCGATAGCCCATTAAACGGAATTTAGAATGCATCCCTCGGGTCTGTTGCCTGAAAGCCGATTCAGCACTGCCATGCAGGTCTAGTTCTCTTTATTATTAAATTAAAGCAAATCAGTATTTTGTCTTTATCTAGACAGAAATAAATGACAAACATCGTTCCGCCGCCATATTGACCTTAATGGCTTTTGATTGGCTGTTAATTCTGGACTACGCTCAAAGTTGTTAAGGGAGATATATGATTTGAGTCCTTCACTTTATTTTAAAGAATTTCCCTCATAGCACACTGTATGGCGTATGCCCGTCTTCAATTAGCCCAGGTTAGGTGCTTAAGCGTAGGACGTTAAACCCCATTTCATTCATTCATTATTTTAAAGAATTGTATTTCCTGTTCACATCAAATAAATTGTTTATCATTGAAACTATTAAACATTGTCACAGTCAACACAGAGAAAGTCGAAAAACAAAATATTAATACAACATGTCTAATTTTCCTTTTCCTGTCGAAGCTCACAATGCGAACGCGTGTTGTGTTGTTTTGAAAATTGACTAGATAGAGTCTAGTGAATACTCCGGGGTATTTTCAACTTTGTATGCATGGGTTTTTACATTAAGAAAGTGATAAACTGAAATAAGTGACATTTTATCAAATATATATTGCGATATTTTCAAAATATATCACAATATGTTTCCAGGGATATCTCCCAGCTGTCATCTCTAATGGAAGAAACACCAGACAAAGGGTGGCGTCAACATAATGTTGAGCGTTTAGATTGCTTTGGACCACAACTAACTAGGACCAGAAGTTGACTGTGGCTCTAATCATGACGCCACCTCCCCCGAAACGATAGCACAGGGAGGTTTGATGGTCAAATGCCGAATGGTTAGCATGTGCGTGCTGTATCATAAAGACTGTCATTGAGTCAACTGGTGTGGTTTCGAATCCCTGGTTGTACATGACAAGGAGTAGGGTCCCCTGTCCTCTCGATTTATTGAAATAAAATTTTTAAAAAAACATTATGTTAGTCCCGAAATGACCTAGTTTATTTCGAGTGGACGTTAAACCCCATTTCTGACTCTCTCCTTTCCAGCACATGGTTACGAGCAAAGCATTCACGTCGACGTCGGTAGATGTGGTGTTTTCCATCAGGAAAACTGAGGTTGAATCAGGATTCATCCGAGAAGATGACATTTTGCCATGGTGTTGTGCAGATACCCCTGATGATGACGCAAAAGGATTTGACCTCCGGTATAGTCGACGGCAGCGTAACCCAAGAGCAGCCAGGTGCAGCCAGTTCCCATGACAGTAGCAGTAATGACTGAAACTGTTGTGCAGATGCTGTAGTCGGATGTGGCAATCTTGAGCAATGGTTGTTACAGGTGGATCTCCAGGTTGGAGTTGATCTGCAACTTTTCCAGGGGAGTGGAAGCGTTGTCTTAGGCGAGCAATGGTAGATGGGTGGACATTAAAGTGTCTGGCGACAGCTACATCTGAAGCCCCCTGATCCAGCATTCAATAGCCCTGTTCCTGTTTTCTTGTGTAAACTGTGTCATTTTTCCGAAGGGATGAATGGTGAAATTTTGATCTGTATTTAAATTTAAAGGGCCAGAATGCAGGGAAAGCCAGTGCAAAATGTGTGACATGGGGCTACTTAATATCGTGAAAAAAAAGACCTATCACCAGATAGGAAAGCCCAAGAAAACGTTTACCAGAAATATTTCACAAATGAGGCATTGCGTTTTTAATGACTTTGAGTGTAGAACACTAGCTAATTAAAGAAAATTGATGTTTATTCTATTGGATTTGTTTGTGAAATTAAACAACTGTCTTGCTTGATCATGAAAGATCAACAAAATGAATTCAGCCCAAAAAGGTTCATTATACAACTGTTTGTGAAATCTCTACAGGTCACAATTCTTATCCGAATTTGACCAAACTGTAAATATAGGTTTATCCCCAAAAGATCTCGACTGCTTTCTATATTGGCATGTATCGGATCGAAACTTCATGGATTATGGCCCCTGATTGTAAGAAAAATCATGTTTTTAGCTTGTGGACACTATAGAGGTCACAATTTCAAACCAATTTGTATGAAACTTGACATGGATGTTAATAACCCAAAGATCTTCGTTCCTTTCGATATTTGCGCCTATCGGAACATAATTTCCTGAATTATAGTCCCTGATTGTCTGAAAAATCACCTTATTTAGCTTGTGGTCCCTCTGGAGGTCACAATTATTATCCGATTTAAGAAAAAGCGTTTGATTATATCACCGTTACACCCTACAGACGGTTGAGTTCGAATTTCAAAATCGGACCGAAATTGCCATACAAAATGGCCGCCGTTTGTACGCAAATACTGTTAAAAAATGGTATATCAAGGTTGTGGACCCTGTCGAGGTCACAATTTTAATTCGATTTTTATGAAACTTAAAATTCATAGTTATAACCCAATGATCTTGGTTGTTTTCGATATTTGAGCTATCCGATTGTAACTTCCTGAAGTATAGCCCCTGATTGTCCGAAAAATCCTCTTGAGGATTATTATCAGATTTTAAAAAATCACCATTACACCCTACGGTAGATTGAGCTCGAATTTCTAGAAAATCGGACCATAATTGCCAGACAAAATTGTCGCCGTTTGTACGAGAATACTGTTAAAAAATAGTTTGAGTTCGAATTTCGGGGAAAATCGGACCAAAATTGACAGACAAAATGGCCACTGTTTGTATGCGAATACTGTTAAAAAATGGTATATCGTGGTTGTGGACCCTGTCGAGGTCACAATTTTGATTCGATGTTGAGGAAACTCGAAATGCATATTTATAACCTAAAGATCTTTTTTCTTTTCAATATTTGCGCATATCAAATGGTAACTTAATGAATTATGGCCTCTGATTGTAGGAAAAAAAACCTTTCGGTATTGCTTCTCTATACATTTCTCGAAAATGTGGGCGTATCCTACCTGGCAGTGCCAGCTTACTATCTTTATTTGAACAGGAGACATTCTCTAACCAAGCTACACAATTATCTACCAATGAATTAGTTAGGATGAGAGAGGAAAGAAAACAGTTATTGGAAGAAATAAGAACAGAGAGAAAAGAATTAGAATCTGTCAAATTAGATAAAAGAAATATTGAAAGTGAAGTACTAGAGTTAAAGATAGCTAAAGATCAGAATTCCAGAAAGTTAAAGTACGTAGATTTCGTTAAATTATTCTACAATGGTTGCTATTGGTGAGTGCAAAATGAGCAGATTGATCATCCAGTACAAAGTTTTATATAAAGATTATACAATAATCAGGAGTTAACCTGCCCTGATTTCTCTTTTTTCTAAACAAATTTAAACTTGAATGAAATAAATATCTAATTGTTATTGGATTGATAAAGTTTGACAGAATTAATTTTATATTTTGATAATGTTTGTAGTGAATTAAATAAGAAACTAGATAGGAAATTAGGTGAATTTGAAGATATAAAGAATAGATTAGATGATGAAGGTAAATTAAAGATGGATGATTTATGTGAAACACCTAAACTTAAACCTAGCATTAGAGCATCATATTCATTATTTAGCGATGATGATAATACAGATTCACATGGATTACCAGGTAAGTTATAATGGGCTTCCTCGCTAATTTTTAGGCGTGGCGGTCCCACATGACCTCATTGTCTACCTAATAGTACAGTTTGCCTGTACATTCATTACGAACTCGTAATAGCACAGTTTTCCTGTACATTCATTACGAACTCGTGTGCTGGAAAACATTAGTTTTTGTCGTTAATTTGAAATTAAATACCGATACGGTTCTCTTACCATCGATAACATCACATGGAACCAAGTTTTTACTAGCGACACCTGGTGGGAATTCCTTCAGCGAGGACGCCCATCCAATAAATAGTCAGATAACTTCATGCACTGTAATTAACAACCCTTTTGCAAATTAACTTAAAGTAACTTCTTAAAATAGTGTTTGTCATGTGTAATAGTCATTAACAAATGACAGCGATTGACACCCGAATCAGGACACTTAGTTCTATAAAAGCCAAGTACATGAAAGTAACAACAATTGTCTAGCCTACCCAAGTCCAGTAAGCAGTTTACTAGTTTACTAATATTTTCTTAGAAATAAAATCCAAGGATATGTCCTTATTGCATATTAGTCTTTTTATACGCCAACATTTTCATGTGGACGTATTATGTCGTCGCCCCTGTCCGTCCGTCCGACTCTCTACAGGTCACAATTCTTGTCCGATTTTGACGAAACTTGAAAAAAGGTTTATCCCCAAAAGATCTCGACTGCTTTAGATATTGGCATGTATCGGATCAAAACTTCATGGATTATGGCCCCTGATTGTACAAAAAATCATGTTTTTAGCTTGTGGACCCTATAGAGGTCACAATTTTGAACCGATTTTGATGAAACTTTAAATGCATGTTTATAACCCACAGACCTTGGTTCCTTTCGATATTTGCGCCCATTGGACATAATTTCCTGAATTATGGCCCCTGATTGTCCGAAAAATCACCTATTTTAGCTCGTGGTACCTCTGGAGGTCACAATTATTATCCGATTTGAATAACCGTTCGATTATATCACAGTTACACTCTAAGGAAGGTTGAGATCAAATTTCAGAAAAATCGGACTATAATTACCATACAAAATGGCCACCATTCGTACGCGAATACTGTTAAAAAATGGTATATCAAGGGTGTGGACCCTGTAGAGATCACAATTTTAATTCGATTTTGATGAAACTTGAAATGCATGGTTATAACCCAAAGATCTTGGTTTCTTTCGATATTTGCGCATATCGGATCGTAACTTCCTGAATTATGGCCCCTGAATTTCCTAAAAATCGCCTATGGTCCCTCTGGAGGTCACGATTATTATCCGATTTATAAAACACGCTTGATTCTATCACCGTTACATCATATGGAAGGTTGAGTTTGAATTTCAGGGAAATCGGACCATAACTGCCAGACAAAATGGCCGCTGTTTGTACGCTTATAGTGTTAAAATATGGTATATCAAGGTTGTGGACCCAGTAAAGGTCACAATTTTAATTCGATTTTGATGAAACTTGAAATGCATGTTTATAACCTACAGATCTTGATTCTTTTTGATATTTGCGCATATCAAATTGTAATTTAATGAATTATAGCCTTTGATTGTAGGAAAAATCACTTTCGGTTTTGCTTGTTCTCTAACCATCTATCGAAAATGTGGGCGTATCCTGCCTGGCAGTGCCAGCTAGTTATCAATTTATTTTATTTTTCAATTCAGATGTCCGTATAAAGAAATCTAAATTAGTTCATATTTCAAGTGAAGTAAGTATATTCTACGATAATAAAATCCTGTTCCTTAGTTTACACAATTTTTTTATACGCCCACATTTTCATATGAAATAATTAATAAAATACAACATCAAAACAACATTGTTTTATCCAATGATACGTCAGCAAAATGCTAACTTTGTCAAGAATTTTGTTCTTACATTCTTGACAAAGTTAGCATTTGTGAATTTTGTTCTTACATTCTTGACAAAATTAGCATTTTGCTGACGTAACGTTGGATAAGGCACTGATTCGCTAGCCTGGAGGTCTGGTGTTCGATACCTGCATTGGCTGAGGAAGTTCATCTCGATTTTCCAACGTGATTTCCCCTTGTCAGTGATACAGAAGGAGGGCCTGACAAAGACAGCTGCCTAGTTGTTAGGATGGGACGAAAAACCGAGGTCCCGTGCACACTTTGGAGTGCATATAAAAGATCCCTTGGCAGTTGAAATTCGATATAAAAGTAGGACGTAGCGCCGCTGCCCAGGCAAAATTACCCTCATAGCCAGACCTGTCAACTCTACCGCATCACGCGGTAGAATGCCGCGAAATGGCCTCGTGTACCGCTCTACTGCGCTGGATAGATTTCTACCGCATTCTTAAACAAAGGTTTTTTTTTAATTGTCTCGCCAAAACTTTGGAACTAAGGGAAGCAACTCTTTGCATGTAAACAAAAAAGATTGCGACTTTCTGTTATCAACATCGACTTGGGGTGTTGTAAGGTGTAATTTAGCTAAGAGATCTGTTCTCGAATTCGTTTCAACCTTTTTTAGGGTCAATAAAGTGGATATATTATTGCCACGTGTTCCAAATACTCTTAAAATATGTAGCGATAAACTAAACAAATAGCGACCAATTTACGGCAGCAATGGCTGACATTTTCGTTTGCGCGCGTACGTACGTACAACATGTAATACAATACTTCGAATGCAACACAACCTGGAACTTTAATTTCAAGATGAGAATACGTCTTACATTGAGGGCTCCCTCAAATAAATTTAAAGCAGATTTACGGAATTCCGTGAGAAAAAATCCCGTACACTGAATTGCATTAGAGGATAAACGTCACAGTATCATAAGTATGAAAAGCATGTTCGATCCTAATAATATTTTATTTTTTACTTATTTAGTCGCTTTGCAAAACTTATTTTTTTAGGCCCTCCTCTCTCTAGTCCTAATCAAGAATTGCTGTAGAATCTATATAATAATTACAATTATCTTACATTAAATAAAATTGACAAAAACTGTCGGAATAGGAAACCCACGTCAGACGAGTTTTTTTTTTTTTAAAAATCATACTAATACAATACTAATAATAGTAATAAGTTAAAACAAAAGAAAAATGGTAGAATCTACTGCCAGTGTAGGCCCAATACTGGACTGCTAATTTTAATTATTTTTTCTTTGCAAATAAATACTAATTTTTTCTTTCTGTAGGGTACATATCCAATTTTGGTTTAATAAATAATTTTAGATATGGTTCATTGCCAATGTACTGTGTGTATTTTATTTATTACCCATTTAATGCAATTTTTGTATTGTTAGGCTCACAATTCAATGTATCATTTGACATTTCCAAATTAATTACCCTTGGAAGTGCGAATTTACGCGTTTTTGGAAATCTACTACCAAATCATGGTTTCTACTGCCTTTTTTACACTACCCTACTGCATTTCAGCTCTGAGGGGTTGACGGGTCTGCTCATAGCACACTGTATGGCGTTTGCCTGTCTTCAATTAGCTCAGGTTAAGTGCATAACAGTAGGACGTTAAACCCCATTTAATTCATTCATTACGCCCACATTTTCATGTGGACGTATTATGTCGTCACCCCTGTCCGTCCGTCTACAATAGTCTCTGGACCCTCTACAATTCTTACTCGATTTTGATGAAACTTGAAATATAGGTTTATCTCCAAAAGATCTCGACTGCTTTCGATATTGGCATGTATTGGGTCAGAACTTCATGGATTATGGCCCCTGATTGTACGAAAAATCACGTTTTTAGGTTGTGAACCCTATAGAGGTCACAATTTTGAACAGATTTTGTTGAAACTTGACATGCATGTTTATAACCCAAAGATCTTGGTTCCTTTTAATATTTGTGCCTATCGGACTGTAATTTCCTGAATTATGGCCCCTGATTGTCCGAAAAATCGCCCATTTTAGCTTGTGGTCCCTCTGGAGGTCACAATTATAATCAAACGATTTTAAAAACCGTTTGATTATATCACCGTTACACCTAAGAAAGATTGAGTTCAAATTTCGGAAAAATCCGACTAAAATTGCCATACAAAATGGCCGCCGTTTTGTAAGCGAATACTGTTAAAAAAGGGTGTTCCAAGGTTTAATTCGATTTTGATGAAACTTAAAATGCATGGTTATAACCATAAGATCTTGGTTACTATCGATATTTGCGCATATCGGATCGTAACTTCCGGAATTATGACCCTTGATTATACGCAAAATTGCCTTTGTTTAGCTTGTGGTCCCTCTGGAGGTCACAATTATTATCCGATTTAGAAAATCGTTTGATTATATCACCGTTCAACCCTAAGAAAGGTTGAGTTCAAATTTCGGGAAAATCAGACCAAAATTGCCATACAAAATGGCCGCCGTTTGTATGCGAATACTGTTAAAAAATGGTGTTCCAAGGTTGTGGACCCCATAGAGGTCACAATTTTAATTTGATTTTGATGAAACTTGAAATGCATTGTTATAACCTAAAGATCTTGGTTCCTTTCGATATTTGCGCATATCGGATCGTAACTTCCTGAATTATGGCCCCTGATTATATACGCAAAATCGCCTTTGTTTAGCTTGTGATCCCTCTGGAGGTCACAATTATTATCCGATTTAGAAAATCGTTTGATTATATCACTGTTCCACCCTAAGGAAGGTTGAGTTCAAATTTTGGGAAAATCAAAGCAAAATTGCCATACAAAATGGTCGCTGTTTGTATGCGAATACTGTTGAAAAATGGTATTCCAAGGTTGTGGACGCTACAGAGGTCACAATTTTAATTCGATTTTGATGAAACTTGAAATGCATGGTTATAACCCAAAGACCTCAGTTCCTTTCGATATTTGTACATTCCTGAATTATTGCCCCTGATTGTCAAAAAAAAAAACTATGGTCCCTCTGGGGGTACAGGGGGGTTAGGGGGGTCAGAAAGAAATAAAAAAGATATGTTCATACATGAATAGGGTAACTACAACTTTTGAAGGGGGCCCCGAATTTGAACATCAACATTTGTAAAATAACACCACCCCCTATTATAAATGAAGTCTATGACATATAATATACTGGGAAATTTGACAAAATGAAATAAGTAGGTCGGAAGAGTATCTCATGAGAATACTTTTTATTGTAAAGACTGGGGCATTATCAGTCCCCCACATGAGGTAAATATACAAGTAGTGCCATGCACAGGTGTGAAGTCGTGTTTTGATATTCAATTTATTACGGATATTTTAGAATCTCAATTTACACACTTCTCACTGGTGAAGTCATTAACCTTTTTATTCAATTTAATTTAAACGTAAGTTAGGTACATATTGATACTTGGTGGAATTCATGTGGATTCGGATTAGGCTTGCGTAATTCATGAATCTTTGAGTTACCGAGCCAAAGCCTTCCGATGTCCAAGAAATAAAGCTGTTTCATATTATGATATTTATATGGACCAAAACAATTTAAGAATTTTTGTGTACCTATGGATAATGTGTTACGTGATTGGCTATTGAATAATTGAGAGTGACCGGTTAGTCACTGAAGCGATAAGTATGAAAATAAGCAATGGGTATTTTTTTTCAAAACTTCAAGGTCTGTGGAAGGGTTCCTGTAAAAAGTAAAATGGGCCCCAATACTGTTTTAACAACAGCTGAAGAGGAAACACCTAGAAAATTCTTAAGCATGTTCTTATGCTTAGATTTTAGTCGACTTTGCATTTAAGTAAACTTACCTGATTTTGTGTTCCCAGAAAATTCTTAAGAACAGCCTTGTGCTTAGATTTTAAGTAGACTTCATTGTAAGCACAAGAACGTTATTATGCGTTCCAAGAAAAAACTTTAGCACAACTTTGTTCTTAAACATAGCCAATCTAAGCACAAGTCCCAAGCAAGGTATAGGGCTTGCTTACCAACCTTAAGTCTGTTTGTGTTTCAAAAAGATGGCTGACCGTAGAGTTATTCGACGGCATTTCCGACACCATTTGATACCAATGAGAAAATTACAAGACAGAAAAATGCTTCTCCCAAAGAAATAAGGAATGCTACACGTATAGAAAATTTTGCATCTAGGCCTATCTATAGGGCCTACCCTGAAACCAATTTATTTTTTTGCCAATTAGTAAACAATAGGCTACAAACACACAGGCTACTTAGGCGCTCTCACACATACTCAGATAGTTTGTATGTGTCTGCGGGTTTTTTTTATCTTTTGGCACATTTTTAAATTATGTGTATAGGGGACATGTCAAATGCATCTAAATCAACCACAATGAAGCAGACGACAAATTTATGACGTAATCCACATACCAAAGTTGTTTTTATGGTGTTAAAAAAGAGCATCATAGTCTCAGTGTATGGTAGGCATTACCAGTCACAATGTGCTTAGACTTATACTTGACCTGTGCTTACTTAAGAATGGTCTTGAGAATTTTCTAGGGACGGTATTTTTATAAGATTCTTACGTAAGTAAAAGTGAAGCATGACTTTGTGCTTACTTTAAGAATTTTCTAGGAACCGGGCCCAGAGGAATGGATTATTGATTTATCCATGATCAGCTTTCCTAGAAAGAAAACTGATGTGATTAATATAGTGAAATGAATAATAGATGAAGATGGTTTGGAAAATCCCTTATGAAACAACAGTATTACTTGTAGTTGATAGACATAAAACACACTTGCCATATCACTTAGTAATTTTTGAAGCTCACATGGATTCATCTTATATTATTTCTCAATGCCACTCACATTTTATAACCTGCTGATGTTTTGGTATTTTGGCTCCTCAAAGTCCAATGAAAAGAAAAATATGTAAGGAATTGGCATATGCTATCAGACAGCTAGGGAAAATAACTATCCAAATGAAAATTTGCTCATATATTAGACCTGGCCATGAAATCGGTCCACAGAGAAGCAATATCAAATGGTTTTACGACCTGTGGGTTGTTCCCATTCCATATTAGACATAACCGTTCATCACAGTTTAGGCCTGACAGCTTATCTAAATCGAAATGAACATTTCAAATTAGCAAAATATCATTGATGGGGTTAACAGATTTGATAGATAACGGTATACAGTTAAAATTGATGTTGTTATCACAAGAAAGAAAAATGTGAAAGTAAAAGTTCATCCCAATATGACATTGGAGAAGAAAATTCCTTGGTAACTCAAGATAATAGTGCAGATCTGGTTCACCCAGAAATAGTAATACTAGCTGATGAAATTGACGTAGCTGACATCACACTTACAGAAGCAAACATATATTTCAGTAATTTGCAGTTATGGCCGAGAACTGAAATCACAATAGCTGGAATAAGATCAAAAATAGGAGTCTTTCCTCAATATGATAATATTTGGGGTTGAATACTCATCAAAGTAACAATTGAAACACTTCCGGGATTCAATATTATACAAGAACACATCTACATGTATCAACAATATTAAGACTAGTATCTATCCAAAGACAGAATTTTTTTTTAGCGGTCGATAATTGGCGCAATCACCCTAGCATGGTCTAAAACGCTTCCTTTCGAAGATATTTGACATTTTAAACCATGTCCCGCCATTTTGAATTAATGATCGCCTTTCTCAATACCTAATACATGAAGTGGGACCTCCATATTAAGTGTCATTCCATGAGAAAACCATGCAGAAGGTTATAAGGTGGGGGGCAGCCGATTCGGTTCATATTGTCAGGGTTTGGTGGTTCACCCGAGACTACTTCACAGCCAAAACGATTTGTTTCAAAATTCACTGGTTGTGGAGATACAGCATCCAAAGTTTTTTTACGCTATTTTCACCATTTTTTCGCTAAATTTTGGTCCTTTTCCTTGGCGTATAACAGTGCCTAATACTCCGGCGATTAGGCAAATGCTGATATTTAATGACAGATAAGGTCTTTTTGTATGATCGATTGCAGTATTTCAGTCATCATTCATAACATCATTGATGGGGTTGCCATTTGGTAAAATGTGAAGGGTGTCTATCAGGACTTCGAAAACACCCTAACTTTCCAGCGAATTCAATAGGACAAATACGAAATAAAATATAAACAGTACTAGACCGATTGTCAACTGGATACAGTGACCAAACAGGCGAACCTTCCTGATCGATCCCTCTAACCAGTGACAGTCGGTACTAGTTATCGCTTTAAAACGATGAAATAAAATACAGGGGAGAAGATAATAATATGATGAGCTACATGATGAAAATTTGCCTTGGTTTGGAAGAGTTATGTATAATCCAACTGATAGATATTATAGGAACTGATTTACCGAGCTGAACTGAGCCAGTTAGATAATGCTGAGACCGATAATAGCTGTCCAGTTTAATCGCTCACTGCTGGCTTGGACTCAGTGATTTTGCGATTTTGATGCCCCTGCATTTAAGTCAACTTAACAAAAGCACAGTTTATGAGTTTGCAAAGTAAGACAAAGTCAAAGAACTACTTTCAAAAAAGAAAAGGCTAACCCACTCACACATTTGTTTCAGCCAATCAGAGACAGTGTCCACGGAAGGATACTCATACCAGTTGCGAGTAAGATAGTGTGTCCAGTCTGTAACACAGTCTCTAATTGGCAAAAAAGTTTGCATTTTCTTCTTCAATGGCAGTCGGGTGTTCGATCCATGCATTGGCCGACAAAGTTTATCTCGATTTTCCGACGTGGTTTCCCCTTGTCAGGGATGCAGACGGAGGGTCTAACAAGGACAGCTGCCTAGTCGTTCGGGTGGGATGTAAAACAGGTCTCGTTTACACATTAGCGTGCACGTAAAAGATCCCTTGGCAGTTGGAATTCAGTTGCCGCCCTGGCAAAATTTTCCTCATTGCACACTGTGTGGCGTATGCCCGTCTTCAATTAACTCAGGTTAGGTGCAGAAGCGTAGGACGTTAAACCCCAATTCATTCATTAATTCATTTTAACTTGCACATCTATCTGTAATTTTGCGTAATGATGTCTACAGTTATTAGCAGTCTACTATTGGTTCTATATAGATCTGACTACTCTTGATTCACCCTGGTGCAACAAAGTTCCACTTCGGTGAGGGAAATGTCCAGCTCCATGAGGAAACACACCAGCTCAGTGACATTTCGAGGGAAACTGCCGACCTCTTGTGGTAAACACTTGTTGATTTTAAATCATTTTGGGGTACCATACTCATGTTTCATTTATAGCTTATGCAGTAGCCAACCATGTGTAGTATGCACATACAGAGTGATAATGCCGACTTTCAGATATTTACAGAGGAGTATCATGGATAGTGAACTAACTCGCTATAAACTCACATCATACGCTTATAGTACATGAAGCCCTATACCTCACCGAGCTGGCTCACCCACGGTCGAAATCTGAGAGGGTGAGATACTGTGAGCGTATGACATGATTTTATATCAAGTTAGTTCACTATCCTCGATACTCCTCTGTAAATAACTGAAAGTAAGAATACCACTCTATGTACTCTTAAAATACAGATGTGACGTCATCCTTTGATGTTGGCGTACCATTATTTCAAATAATGTACGGGCAACTTGCCAATAGTACATTATTTCAATATTAGACTGGCATGGTGTTTTTCATTGTAAACGCAACGTGTGGAGTCTGTATTTTAAGTAGTTTAATCGTCTCGAGTCTTAGACATTGCGTAATATATTGTAAAAACACTCGGACCTGACGGTCCTCTTGTTGTTACAATATATTACTTAATGTCTCGCCCTCGATCATTAAACCACACATACTACACATGGTGAGCTACTGCATTTAAACTAAAAATGAAACATGGTTACCTCCAAAACAATTCAAAATTGAAGACTGTTAACCACAAGATCGGCTTTTTCTCCCAAAATATCACTGAGCGGGAGTGTTTTCTCTCACTGAACTTGACATTCCCTCACAGAGCTGGAACCTTGCTTCACCAGGGTTTAATTTGGAAAATAGCCTGGTCGAGATATCCTCTAATCTCGCATTAGTGGGAAAAAATTCCTACCCAAGCGATTATTATTTCATATGAACAAGTAGGGTGAGTAGCCCTTCAGAAAAATTTTCCCTGTTCATCGGCCTTGGGGAAAATTTTTAGGGGGCTTTTTAGTTTGGAACTCCCGGAAATCGCCCTAAAATCCGTTAATGACTATGGTAACTCGCTTAATATTCATATTTGAGGTTACTAATGTACTAGGAGCCTATAGGAAATCGATACCAAGGAATTCAAAAATGGCGTCAAAAATGACCTATGACGTCACTGTGACGTCATAGTCGAAATGGCGCACAAATTTGAAATTTTGAAAGTTTACCTCATTCTTGAAGTTACCTGATTCAAAATGGTGCCAAAATTTTGAATATTTTGAAAATATACCATATTCTTGAATTTTATCATAATTCACAATAAATGAATTAATATTTACAAATACAATAAACTGATATAAACAAACATTGAGTTTATAGGTAAATGATAATATAGCCAGATCATGATCATTGATTGTCATCTTCTATGTCAAAGTCCTTAGAATTCCTTCAAGATTCACCATGACAGCCTCCACACGCGCTGACGCATTTCAGACCATTCTCACTGCAGCTGCATATCATGGTACCACACTGATTTTTCAGCGACTTGCACTTACATCTCACAAAGTTTAAAACGCTTTCAGGGGCTACAGGAAGGTGTGTCATGATGGGTTTGTAGCCTCCTGGTGTCTTTTTCCAGCCCGCTCGCTCGCATTCAGCTCGCTTTCATTTATTTTAACCAAACGACGACCTGCAGATGAACTCTGAGCGCATGGTAATAAGCCACCCGAACCGTGGGTTGTATTGGGGAAGGGTAATGCAATTTTTCTCCGCCATCATGGAGTCAAATCTCTGGTGTTGTAGTTAAGTTAGGCTCACATCTGGTTCTCCGTACATTAAAGAGAATATCTTACATCCGGCATCTCCAACAGTTTGTTGATTGGACCTTTTAGCATCAAGTAAATGTTCACAATCAAATCTAAAGGTATCAAATAAAATAAAAACCAAGTACGAACAATCCAAACCATAAGACAGAATTCAAAGTCCTAAAAAACGTAATAGTCAAAATAGTGTATTCAAGCAAAATAGTGTAATCAGCAAATGGACTGCTCCTCGTGTACAAAATACACGACAAACAGTGGTAACAAGTGTCCGGAAGAGTAGGCTTACCCTGCCTGGCGCCACACCCGCCATTGCTGCATCCAAACTATTAGGCGAAATGTCGGTAAAATAGCGTGATTGATTGGCCAATGAAATATCGGTATGAAAAATGCACGCGATGAACTGTGGTATACATTATCAGGGAGATAGTAATAGTATACGTGTCCATTAAATATATCTAGAATAATAGCCGAGAGAGACACGTTATATTTCCCAATCAAATCAATATGACGACCATTAAACTTTATAAAGGTTTTAATAAGTTTAGTGTGCAAGTATCCTTGTAGTTGAAGCTTAGATGACAAATGCCTCGATCTACTTAAAAAATCAGAATAAAGAACACAAGCTCTCGTGTAAAACAATTTATAATACTTTGGTAGCATTCCTGTCTCTTTGAAAATGATCTCTATGGATACCTCTGAAGACTGTTTCAAGTTCTGTTTCAGCTTGGTAGTCATAAAAAGTTTAATTACAATAGCTACATAGAACTTTCCTTAGAGTTCCCTTAATTCTTCAGAAGCCGCCAAAGGTAAACGTCGTACCATTTCACGCACATCGCTCAGCTTTGTTTCTAGAATATCAAGAAGGCTGACTTTTTCAGTTGGAGAAGAAGAACTTGGATCACACCAATGCCTTTTTGGATTGAAAATTTCAAGATAAACACCCCGTCCCACTGCTGGTTTATCATCTCCGAGCAGTTAATCATTGTTAACGGATCCACTTGTCAGAAAATCTTCATCACCCTGATTTGCTTCTCGTCTTTATTTTAATGTCATTTCGTATGTCGGCTGTGTTAGCCGTATTGATTTAAGGTACAGTTCGTCCCAGATTTTTTGAACTGAAATCGCGGCGACGCGGCGAAAAAAAACTCTCGGAAATCTCTAAGATTACACGGTGAAATTACGCTTGATTCCGCGGCGATTTTTCACGGTGTTTCTCTAGGAATTCACCGAGTTTCTCTAAGAATTCACCGAGTTTCTCTAAGAATTCACCGAGTTGCTCTAAGAATTCCCCGTGTTTCTCCAAGAACACATCGTGTTTTGCCGTGCTTCCGACAAGGAATTCGCGACCGTACCTTAAACTAGGGTCGAACTAATATTGTCTATAATAAATTTAAGGAGTTGTTATATAGTATTTCTCCCGGGAAACGTGTAAATATATAATGTACAGGCCGATTGAATAACAAATGAGTTAAGTAATCTCGGAAAGACATTTTATCGGCATTCTGTATCGGTTATGATTTTTCCCCAAACGCATTGTACACATAACGCCGGCCAAAATGTATGCCAGAATGAACAACTTACAATTTTCTAAACGTATTATTACATCTTCGTCTATAACTTAGATGTAATCCGTCAATTTTGGGCTGCTATCAAATCCACACTTTAAATTATTTACGATGACCTTCACACATTACTACAGCTTCGGTCAATCTAAATCAATCATCCATACAGCACGTACAGTAAAGCACTCCGCCTGATCGCTTAACGGTATGTCATGTGGTCAAAAACCCGCCAAAAAAATTGGGACTACATTATATTCTTACGCGGTATAGTCACTGTTAGTGTTACTCAGCGAATAATATCCGCTGTGACAATATGCATCTACTTTATGTCACCCAATTAATTTCGGTAGGAGCGGATATTGAATAAAGCCATTTCGCACACACGTGTACAGTACACGCGCATGCTGCGCATGGCATATATTTATACAATATCCCCAAGTGTATTAATTCTCGTCTTCCTCCCATTATAATTTACATTTTTTGAGTACACTTTCTGAATGATACCATTCTTTTGTACGTCATACTTGTCGATTTACTACTGTATATATATATACGTCGTGTAGCTGCAATCTAAGATTGCAAAATCATATTCTAAAAAACAGGAAGCAGCGCCGGATCTCCTATGTCTTGTCTGCGATATCACTTGAGTGTAAGCAGACGTTAAACACCAAAAAGAAGAAGATGCAATCTATAAGCTTATACATACATGTATGTTTGCGTTTAAAATCTAGATATCATCAGCTTGAAACTTATACTAGACGCAGAATACGCCAGTTTCTTGATTGAACCTGCATCGGTATTGCATAAATATCGGACACATATTTATCATTGATACTCTCATAAACCCAAAGGACCACTCGGGTCAATTAAATTACATTGTAAGGCCTGACTAATTCATTTTAAAATATGTTATTTATGATTAAATCACAATACAAAGAGGCTAATAATTTATAGATGAATATATTCATAGCTTAATTGTTTTTCTGTGATGTGGTTCATGGTGAAACAATACCACGGGTAAGTACATAACGCTTTATTATTTCAAAGAAAGCAGATGCATGTTAAAATAAACACAATTATTAATTATTAAAACAACAATTAAAACAAACAGTGCGTGATTAAGAATTGAAAGGGGGTGTGTTGGTAACACGTCATTTGGGACTCACGCCTAACGAGAATGCATTGAAAAAAGAAGAAATTTCCATATTGATATATTACACAAAAATAGTAATAGTAGTAATTCACGCGCAAATGATATGTTTAAACTAAAATGGATTCAGCATAGGCCTACCACTTAATTTACATTGGTTACATTTGTGGAGACTTGTTGTGTTCTATTTGTATGCAGAAAGCGGGCAGTCATGATTTATTCAAAGATCAAAGATGTATTGGATCAAACAGAAGCGTGCCATGCACGATTTGGGGACTTAATGCAGTCATAGAAATATTTCTATGATGCAGTGTTCTATTTTTAGGCCACGTGGTTTATTATAATTGCAAAGGAAACTTGATTGACCTGTTATGAATAACCAGCAAGCTTGTATTGTTTTATTTTACCGAATTATCAAAATTACCGTTAACTGTACTAATTACTTGGATTAGCCTATAAACCGGACGGCCGATTGTCACTAAGGTATGATTGCCATGTGTTAGTAGCCGAAAAGCAAGTTGATTGTCGATATTGGCGTATATGCAGTAGAAAATCTGGTAGTTGAACGTACAAAGGAATGTATTCATTCAAAAGTGTACTCAAAATAAGTAAATTATAACAGGGTGAAGGCGAGAATTAACACTCATGTGGCCATTGTATAAATATATGACATGCGCATGCAACGTAGCCTACATGTCCGGCGTGTGTGAAATGGCTTTATTTATTATCCGTTTCCATCGAAAAGAAATGAGCGGCAAACAGTAGATGTATATTGCCACAGTGGAGATTTGTCGTAAGAATATCTCTTTGGTTGATTGCATGTAAATGTACAGGAATCTATGGAAACGGAATTTGTAAAATAACAAATAATACATGGCGCCGTCACTTTTGTGACTTGCGCAGTATACACTCTCCCACCCATATTATTTTAATACGTCATATAACATTATTATCCTATATAATGTACGTTTGACAGTCAAGATTTGCTAAATACTTTCGCCAAGTAACACGTAGCGTAAGAATATATAGTCCCCGTGTCAAACCAATAATCGCGGGTTTCTGACCACGTGATTTGCGGAGGGATTTATGGCAGTGACTGTGTGCGATATGGAGGGTTTATTGAGATAAACTAAAGCTGCCAGTAATGAAGTAATGTGTAAAAAAAAAATCAATCGTATATAATTTAAAGTTTGGATTTGATAGCAGCCAACAAGATAAAATGATACGTTTACAAAACTGTAAGTTATTCATTGTTTGCATACACGTACATTGTGGCACCACGTTATACATGTACAGAAATACAAATAAAAAAAAATGACCATAGATGCCTCGCCCACGGTTAACACATCGTGTATTCAACTTAAATGAATAACATTTTTAGTCAACATGCTTACATCGGGATGATATCGGCACTCAAGTGATTCTCCGTGTTCCACCGCGAAACACCCTAATTCACCGCGAAACACCCTATTTCGCGGCGATTTGGCAAGCTGGCGTTCCGCTAGCGATTCTCCACGGATCCGCGGTGGAATAGAGCGTTTTTCCTCGGTGTTCGGTGTTTCTGGTCCAAAACTCCAGAACTGTATTGTATGTTGCCAGTTTCAACGTCATATGGCCTAGTTTTGCTTGTCCCAAATCTCGAATTATGTTTGCTACAGCAAAGCATAAACTGGATATAGTGTTAATTCATGCCTTATTGACAGTCTCTTCAATGAAGGTTATGTGGCGCTGGATCTAATTCTTTATCTGCTTATGATCATTTCCTGTCAAAAGGAGCGACGCTGTGATAGTATTGTCATTGATCTGTTCCAAGGGTTTATTGTGTGTGATAAAGGCGTGGCAGTTGGTGCTAGCCAAGCCAAAGGAGCTGATTCCAGCTGTACGTGACCGATTGACATTAGATGGCCAGACGGTTGTCTTCGCTGGAACTGTCAATAATGAATCAACAAGTTCAGGATGCTGATTCTTGAAATGTGCGGTTGGTGGTATTTTCTTAAACATCATTGAAGCTAGAACTTTTAAAACTCCAATTATCCCAGCAGCGAAATCCGAATGTCCAAATATGCTCTTTGCAGCACCAATTGGTACGTCCTGGACACCAGCCTTTGGGGAGAAAACCGATGACAATGCGGATAATTCTATTTTGTTCCCAAGTTTAGTGCCAGTCCCGTGGGTCTCAATAAATGAAATGTCAATTTACTCAATTTTAATGCCGATTCAATTACTTGTTTCTGTGACGTAGAAGTAGGCGCAGTAATACCATTTCCATGTCCAACACTGTTTGAAGCAACGCCTTTCAATACTCCATAAATAGATACACATCATTTTTTCGCCCACTGCAGTACAAGTAGCACCTTGGTCAAAAGTCTGGCAAAAGTATACCAGTTTCCCGGAATACATCTGTTTTTGCTGGTTAAAGTACAAGATTGGCACCACCGATCAGGGCTCCATCACATTCTCCCTTTTGCATTGATTCACATGCTAATTTGAGAACCATCAGTGAGGAGGGACATTACCATGCGCTTAGAGTTTATCTGCAGGTCGTCATTTGGTTAAAATTAAATGGAAGTGAGCTGAATGCGAGCGAGTGGGGCGGGAAAAAGAAACCAGAAAGCTTTGTGCAGCTCCTGAAAGCCTTTTTAACTTTGTGAGATGTAAGTGCAAGTCGCTGAAAAATCAGTGCGGTACCATAATATGCAGCTGCAAGAAAAATGGTCTAAAATGCGTGAGGAGGCTGTCATGGTGAATCTTGCAGGAATTCTGAGGCATTGACATAGAAGATGACGATCAATGATCATGATCTGACTATATTATCATTTAGCTATAAACTCAATGTTTGTTTATATCAGTTTATTTTATTTGTTAATATTAATTCATTTATTGTGAATTATGATAAAATTCAAGAATGAGGTATATTTTTAAAATGTTCAAATTTTGGGCGCCAATTTGACTGAGGTAACTTCAAGAATGAGGTAAATTTTCAAAATTTTCAAATTGGTGCCATTTCGTCTTATGACGTCACAGTGACGTCATAGGTCATTTTTGACGCCATTTTTGAGTTCCTTGGTATCGATTTCCTATAGGCTCCTGGTACATTATTAACTCCAAATATGAATATTAAGCGAGTTATCATAGCCATTAATGGATTTTAGGGTCGATTTCGGGGGTCCAAACAAAAAAGCCCCCTAAAAATTTTCCCCAAAGCCGATCAACGGGGAAAATTTTTCTGGAAGGCTACTCACCCTACTTGTTCATGTGAAATAATAATTGCTTGTGTAGGAATTTTTTCCCACTAAATATGTACCTCGACCAGGCTAAAACGTTGACTACACTAACCTTATCCTTTGGGTACAAGAACATTCCACGTCAGAAATATTTAACGGCTTGTATGATTGATATACGGTTTGGACTATTTGGTACAATGTAATGGATGCAGACGGCTTCTAGGACATTTCCATCTCACACCCAAGCGATATCGTTGTGCAGGACAAATCAGTTTTGTGTCCAGCAGAGGATTGTTCGTTTCGAAAAGGAATCAGTTCCCACTCAGTTTAACGTCCCCGCGTCGTATATGATTGCTTTCGAGATGTCCTTTGATATTTTCCTTACATTCTTTCAAAAGTCTTTTAGAGGTTTCATTCGGGTAGTCACGATTTAAGCCGCATTTTGTCGTTGAAAATTGAACAAATTCACAATCATCTGTGTCAGTCATTTTTTTTTCGGAATTTAGGCTGGATACCAATCCTAATATACAATATTTTGTACGAGCGGGTCAGATTGGGAACGAAGCTTGGTGCAAGACATTAAACTAATACAATTCTGAATACAAAGTAACTCAAATATAATCAAAATCTGTCTGTTATATCTGAAAAATTAAGTTGTGCGATGTAAGATTTCACAGTGGCATTTCGTCCTTTTCCTGGAAAAATCACAGAACTTTTATTTTTGCGATGCATAGGGCTGGTGTCCCTCTATACTAATATATCGCCATTTTTCGCCCAGACCCCGGAACAGTGGAGATTTTAACCCTCAAAGTTGGTGTGTATTCATAGTACGGATAGAGAGAGAGCGAGAAATGGGGTTTAACCTCCACTCGACACAAGGTTATGGTATTTTACATTTCATAAGAATTTACATAAGAGCATATACTACTAATATAAGTCGGTTTTCATTTCATGGAAGCTATTTAAAACACAGTAATAATTCGACGAAAATAAACTAAAATTAGCCAAAAAATGGCCAAAATATCCGAAAAATGCATATGGTGCCATATCTCTGGAACCGACAGATTTTGAAAAAAACTGTTTTGGCTTGGAAGTAGTCAAGAGTAGGTGATCAGATCCTGTGAATATAAACTCGAAGTTCCGACGCCCCACCTTATCACTTTTGCACGATTTTGCATGGTTTTCTCGTGGAATGACACTTAATTTGTCTAATTTGTTTATTTTCTGACTCAATATTGTGTTATGAAGTCACTTTCTATTTAATTTGTTAGTTTTCTGGCTTGATATTGCGATATGACGCCATTGTGACGTCATAGCAACCATTTGACACCAGCATCTGATTCAGCGATATCACTTTTATGTTGACTCATAGTACATTTATATGGTCTAAAATGCTTCCTTTCGGAGATATTTGACATTTTTTGGGGCCATTTCACGTCATCGTCCGCCATCTTGGATTGATTATCGGTTTCGCGTAGACCCGCAAATACTATTTTGGAAGACTTTTGGTATTTTGATAAGCAAGTACCCTAGATACAAAAACAGTTGAAATTTGCTTTCTGCAATTTTATTCCAAGTAAAAATCTAGATTAACTAGGCTATATTGTTTATCTGTGATACTGTTTTGTGATAATTAATATTATGTGATAATTTATAATGTTTTGTAAAGTGCATTTGAGCACCTAGTGAATTGTGCACAATAAAAATGGTCATAATAATAATAAAAATAATATATATATAGATAGAGGAAATTTATGATGAACTATTCTCTGGTGATGATGACTCACTTCTAGGCTATGTAAATAAGTAAGTATTATATATTCAATTGTTAATGTGATGTTTTCAAGACTCTTATTGTCCCCTGCCTTTCGAAGTAAGCAGGGGAATATTAAAATGGGTTCGTCCGGTTGTCTGTCCGTCCGTCTGTCCGTCCGTCTGTCACACTTTGGGACACAATAACTCCCTTCCTAATTGAGCTAAATTGTTCAAACTTGGTGTAGATGTTTATTAGGTCAACGCCTTGATGGAGTTCGAATATAAACATTTTCTGCCTAGGGTAAGCAAAGCGATAAGCAATTTGATTGGCCAAGACTTTGGAACACAATTACTCCCCTTCGAATTGAGCTAGAATGTTCAAACTTAGTGTAGGTGTTTATTAGGTGAATGTCTTTATGGAGTTCGAAGATGAGCATTCTCTGCTTAGGGTAAGCCAAAATAAGCAATTTGATTGGTTGATGCTTTGGGACACGATAACTTTAGTTCTAATTAAGTGAGAGTGTTTAAACGGATGACAAAAATTATGAATAGCAGCAAAATAATTATAGCAGAGAGAAAGAACCACACTATTGGCAATATCTTAAAAGAAAATAAGTTGAGAACTTCTTACACTAGCAATAACCATATTAAGGACAAAATTTTATACGGATGTCAACCTTGTTTACGAAAATTATGCAAATCATGTGAGACTATTTGTAATATGCAAGAAGTATCCAGTAAAGACATGAAATCATTCAAGATTAGAGACTCTGTCAACTGTGCTAGTTCTTATGTTGTATATTGTTTAACATGTAAAACCTGTAGTATGCAATACGTCGGCCTAACGATTACTCCTTTTAGCATTCGACTTAATAAGCATAGAAGTAATATAAAGCTTAAAAAAACAGGCCATTCCCCCCATGTAGCTTCCCACTTTAATATACCTGGTCATGATTTCATGTGTACCATAGTTAAAAAAATTCCTGATAAAGATCAGAGCATAAAGTCTGTGGATTCATAGACTTGATTCAGTTTGGCCTAATGGGTTAAATGATTTAAATCCAGGGGGTTTCAAAATCATTTATAATCATGCATAATTTTTCCTTACTTTTAACATTTTACCTAACTTTTAGTTAAGCTAACCTTTCTTTCATGTTATGTGTATCTATGACGTCATCATTCCCACGATATCATATCTTCCTATGATGTCATAACTGACACTGCTAGATGCATAGTGAGTACTAATGATCTCCGGGTGCTTATTACCTGGCCTATGTATCACTATATCCGTGAGGCCATCAAAAATGGTTAAATGTGATCACTATTTAGGGAAACTCGTGAGAAATATATGTGTTGTCAGTAGTGGCTTAAACCCATCAGTACTTGCATCGTACGTCAGTATTCCTATAGATGGTCACTAATAATCAAATGGTTATTATTCCTTACTTGTGTCAGTCAGTATGTAAAGATAACGTGACTATTTAAACAAACGTGAGTTAAGCCGACTATATCACTAGTCGGGTGCGTGCGGGAGAAATTGAGAAAAGCGTGACTAATTAAGAAAACGCCACTAATGAAGATCCCGTTACTAGCTGAGTAACGCCGCCAGTTATCTTTGATGTGCGCCAGTAGAGCGTGAAATCGTTAACTATATAAATTTTTAGTGAGTATTGTTACTATACGTGATTATTATATACATGTATTAAGTATACTGAATAAATGAATTATTATTTATTAATATTCTCGAATTGGAGGAAATCTTTTAAACAATTATGGATTGTAGTGAATGCAGGGACTATTTTTCAGTGAATTCGATTATCACCGCAAAAGACACCGAAGATGGTTAGATATATCAAATCTAAAAATACCTTCATATTTACATATGAATTTAAATGCACATTGGCAAGGTTTGATTCGTCACACTATTTGTGCCCGTTCTTATAACGGGTTTCCCATGCAGAATACGGCGCAATGTGCATTGTTATTTAATTTACAATTTATATTTATTCTCGTTACATTTTACATATTTGACACATATTTTGGCGCAGACGGCACTTTGATACCTGTATGGATTATTTTGGAAACACAACTATAATGATTAAAACAGGATCAACACCAATCTGTTTACGCTTATTTTATTGAAACGGATAATATGATAGCAGATAGTATTGAACTTCATACACATACATATATACAAGCTGAAATTCTGAGCTCTGAAGAATCGTGTTAATATCTATAATTACATTATTATTTGTAAATTTGTGCCATATAACCCGATTCCTGATAAACAAAAATAAACAACATACAATTCAAACGTCAACGCGACCATTTCAGACTTCGCCTCTAACCGTATCACAAATAGCCCGTGCAAAGCAATGAAAGAAGGAATTCTATTTATACATGTACAAGCGTGCACAAGCTTATTTGGGGTTCATATTGGAAAACGTTTGGTGTCAAGGCGACTGCAGTTCGGTTGCTTTATTTAAAAAGATGACTGGTATTAAACTGTTAAAATGACTAAGCTATATCCGTCTTGGGACCGCCAATGTCAAAAAAAGTACGTAGTTTTGAGAAAAAGCGAGTTAAAGCTATCGTTATGTGTTAACACTAAATCACATACAGCCACGATTATATGACACACTTCATATGTAGAGAAAGCAATTTTTACAGCCTGCCAAAAGTTCATAAGAGCAGGGCTATCAACGAGATGTTCCTCAGCTATGGTCAGTGAATTTGTCAGCGCCGATACTTTTTCGAATATGGACCCGTTCAAAAGAAGACTTGGATATTTTCTTTACAATATTAAATGGTATGGATGTCAATATTCCGATTACCGCCGTAGACACCGAAGATGGAGTGATAGATCGATCTATAAATACCTCCATATTTAAATATGAATTTAAATGCTCATTGGTAAGAAATGAACGCGAGACATTGTCTCCGATGTCAGAGAATATTTGTAAATTATAACCGCTATCAAATCCACACAAAAATCCAAGGCACTCATTTTATTTGAAGAATAACTGAATTTAGATGAAGAGAGTCGTGCAGATTTGTTAAATAACAGAAATGTCCCGTGTATCAAAGTTCAGAGAATATAATCGCACGTAGCCACTCTTTGTTGTTTTGATGCGAATTCAATTTATCTAGAATTCAATTTATCTATAAGTCAATTAATTTTCGACTACTAGACGATATACATGCTTGGGATATGATGTGAACATTTAAATAGTTCATCAATAACAACGTCTATATTTCTTATCGTTTTTAAATACAATATTATACACAGTCAAACTGGGGGCAAATATTGACATCTTTTTGTGATGGTTGGTTGATCAGAATGTTTTGAAGCGTAACAATGCAGTGTGTTGATACTTGATTGGGGTCATAAAGTAATAAACTAATTAACAAGCCACATGGATTATTTATTTCAACCAAAATGTGTATTGTTAATTTTGTTTATGTTAGTAGATTATAACATTTATCACACAAGCGATATCTACTGTAGAATGTATTATTGGGTGATAATATTATATATATGCACCTTGTAAATATTATAAATGTGTAGTTGCTAGTTTTATAGAGTAGGAGAGACAGTGTACAAATATAAAGACACAAATAATAACTTTTCCCGTGAGTCGTTGATCTGATCGGTTCATTTTGATAACGATTATTTACGTATGAAGTAGGCTACGAATAGAAAAAGGTGAATATTTGTAGGACTTTCAAATACAAACTGCTTACAGTATATATCCCATCGATAATAAATATCATAATTAAAAAAAACGTTCCGTTTTCAATAATTATCACAGATATGCATCAACACACAGAGTAAACATCTAACCACATCTTAAGTTATAATATTAATTCAGTCTAGAAAACACATGCTTAGCGTGGAGCTATTTCTTTTGATGTCACCTGCATATTCTCATTGAGGAAACTTAGTTGACAGTATCTCTTTTTTAATTTTGTTCATGAAAAGGCCCAACGCAGTAACTGATCTATATCAATGTATATCTCTACCTGTACTTCAACGAAAATAAACGATCAGCGGCATGGAACCTGATTTACCGAGTCGGGCGATTGATGATATATTTGTCAATGGCGGCATTTCTATTTTGAATGGATAATAATATTGCGACCACGGTAAGGTGCTATATTGATTTATATCCCGATTTTACTCGTACTTCATATGTAAATAATCGATATCAAAATGAAATTAAACGCTTCGTCTAATACTCTCTAACTCAACTCTCGCGCCATGTTTTTATTACTTATCCATAACAATTAATTGCGTACTTATTTAATAATAAACAATTAACAACCCGCACCCGACACTAGGTTATTTTGGGACTAACGTATGGTTTTCAATTTTTATTTCAAAAATTCGCTTGCGCGTAGGGGTCCTTAGCAGTAGGAGGAAACCGGAGTGCCCGGTGGAAACCCACGGGGTTGAGTAGGCGCCCCTATCTCCATGTCACAATTGCCGATCAACTAATTAAATAAATGCTAATTGAATTATCATAACCGGCTTTTTTTTTAATCTGGTGTTGATTATCGAACCCATTCTGCGCAGTGAGTTGTGACTATTCACGACAATTGATTGGTAATTGTTAAAGCGCTTAAAAACGATTGAATTAATTTAGAATTGCAAAATGCCACACGTAATTTATTATTTGTTACATATAAAAAATCTTAAATCAATTATTATTATTCGTTACAAAATAAACCTTAAATCAATTTATCTAACTGTGCATATTTTCTGATATGGTCTGGTTATTTGAGCCTAAAAATAGAACACAGCAAGTCTCCAATTGGTGCATGCATGCTTCACTTTGATGACAGTTATATCATGGCATCCCATGGGTTGTATATACGATTATATCACTGTGTAAGGTGCGAGTGCATGCTTTCTGATCTGGTCGGATTATTTGAGCCCAAAAATAGAACACAGCAAGTCTTCTTTGGTGTGTTATATCACGGACATATACGTTCTGCCATCTACGGCGGTAGACGAAATCGACGACAAATACTCCAGTTGCTGTCCTCCAAATGACAATTTAACTGATACTAATTAATCACGTATAGTAGCAATACTCACTAGAAATGTATATAGTTAACTATTTCATGCTCTACTGGCATCCGGTCCAGTTACTGACGCATATCAAAGATAACTGGCGGCTTCAATCAGATAGTGACGGGATCTTCATTAGTGGCGTTTTCATAATTAGTCACGTTTTTCTCAATTTCTCCCGCACGAACCCGACTAGTGATATGGTCAGCTAAACTCACGTTTGTTTAAATAGTCACGTTATCTTTACATACTGACACAAGTAAGGAATAATAACCAGTTGATTATTAGTATTTGTGACCATTTATAGGAATACCGACGTACGGTGCAAGTACTGACGGGTTTAAGCCACTACTGACAACACATATATTTCTCACGAGTTTCCTTGAATAGTGATCACATTTTATCATTTTTGATGACTTCATGGATATAGTGTTACATAGGCCAGGTAATAAGCACCCGGAGATCATTAGTACTCACTATGCATCTAGCATTGTCAGTTATGACATCATAGGAAGATATGATATCCTGAACTAATTATAATGATTTAATTAATTAGGCCTAAAATGCCATCTTCCTCCCACAGCTGATGCCTAGCTAGGCCTCCAGCATGTCTCTCTCTAGCCCTAAAGCAATAAATGTGGGGCAGGAGGATATGAGGTGTACATAGGCCCACAGCAATAAAAGTGGGGCATGCGGATATGAAGTGTACATGATATTCAGTTACTATGAACAAACTAATGACGCACATACATTTAATGTCAATTAACCATACAATGAATGGACCATTGTATCGGGTAAAGACACTTCTGATATGTTGCATCAGACGTCTGTATGGATTGATTGTATCGTGTAAACGGCGCTATAATGAATTATGGCCTTCGAAAATGTGGGCGTATCCTGCCTGGCAGTGCCAGCTTACTATCTCTTTAGCTTGTGGACCCTCTGAAGGTCACAATGATTTTCCGATTAAAAAACGTTTGATTATATCACCGTTACACCTTAAGGAAGGTTGAGTTCGAGGTTCGGGAAAAATCGGACCAAAATTGACAGACAAAATGCATGCCGTTTGTATGCAAATATTTTTAAAAAATGGTATATCATGGTTGTAGACCCTGTATAGGTCACAATTTTAACTCAATTTTAATGAAACTTGAAATGCATGGTTATAACTCAAAGATCTTGGTTCCTTTCGTCATTTGCGCAGTGTTGGGATCTTGGCCGTATATTTCTGGATGTGTCCGATTTTTTTTTCCAAACGCACTATATTGTCCGACCCTTGAATATTCCCATTCGGACATCAAGACATGGTGAATAATATTCAAAATATGGTATATCAAAGTTGTGGACCCTGTAGAGGTCACAATTTTAATTTGATTTTGATGTAACTTGAAATGCTTGTTTATAACCTAAAGATTTTTATTCTTTTTGATATTTGCGCGTATCAAATTGTAACTTAATGAATCATGGCCTTTGATTGTAGAAAATATCACTTTCAGTATTGCTTGTTCTCTATCCATATCAGAAAATGTGGGCGTATCCTGCATAGCAGTGCCAGCCTATCTTATAATTTTAAATTTCTGATAAATGATACTACATGTGTTTAAATGTAACTATGTTACTTTATCACTGAATGCTACAAATATATTGATCAGCATATGTTGAACCAAATATTCTTGATATTACATTAATCAGCAATGTAAGAGACCATTTACAGAAAGAGAGTGATTCCATCAATAAGGCTAAAGAATTTTTACGGAAACAAAGACATTCTTTACAAAGGCGTAAGATGGCTTTAGATGCTGCCAATGAAGAACTGGAAAAAGATGCCAAAAAATCGGTAGATGAGGTTTGCTTCTTTTTATACGCCCACATTGAAATGTGGTCATATATTGTCGTTGCCCCCGTCTGTCAGATCGGCGTCCACAAGCAATATCTTGTGGATGCTCTAGAAGCTAAAGTTAATATCCAATTGACTTTAAATTCATAGACAGTGTTTCAGGTCATGAGTGAAGTTTCCTATTGATTTTCAGCGATTTTCGATAATTACTGTCAGTGTTATGGCCTTTGGTCACTTCAAGAAATCCTGTGGACGCTCTAGACGCTAAAGTTAACACCCATGAATTGACTTTAGATTGATACACAGAGTTTGTCTTGAGACAAACAAGTATATTGATTTTCAATAGATTTTGATAACTTGAACAGCTAAATCCATGATATTAAATGTTTCATATACTAAACGTTAGCATGGAGGAGAACTTTATCAAAGCAAGACAAATTCTAATGATTTCTAATAATCATAAATTATTGTATTATAAATGTATCATTACCAAAAAAAGTAAAAATATGCAGCAACTCTTGTTGACTGCCTGGAAGATTTAGCTGCTGTGGGCGTATATGTTTCATTGCCTGGCACCCTATCTTTTAAAATTGGGTAATAATTGTGACCTCAAGAAGGAGCACAGGGCCCTGTTTCACGTAAACTTAAAAGTAAAATCCTTAAAATCGATTAAACTGAAATCAAAATGAAGTTTTAAATTTTACGAGTTAATAGATTTTAGTTAAAATCGCTTGGGCCTGCACAGTGCAGATTTCCGCTGCGGGTACTTGTGGTGAAAGCAAATACGCTTCGAAACTGAAAACTGTTGACAGACTGAATAAACGGTTACATTATCAATGGGGAGAGTTTCATACCTTGTAGAAATGTTTGCACATATTACCGGCCCAAAAGAAATAAAGTGTCTTTGGATGGCCCCATTAATTGACTATTATATGGCATTTCAATGGTACGATTTCGATGGTGAGAAAATAAATTATGGTACGCCGAAAATCTAGTATTTTTCGTTTTTGGAGCCTTTTGAGACGCTTTTTTCTCGAAAAACGACTCCTGCAATTTTTCTGAAACTTTTTTAACGCAGAGTCCAATCGGTGGTCTGTGGCGTGAATCTGGTACAGAAAGATATATATCCAAACAACTTGTTAAAACTATCCCGACAATGATCCAAAATCCAGAAGTATATTTGGGAAAAAAACACAAACAAAATTTTAAAAAAGAAAAGAAAATTGATACTCTTGCAAACATCGATATTTCTCAGCCGGCTGTCACTGAATCAAAACAATTAAAGTATCGTTTTCCAGCTTAATGAATTGGTTACTTTATGACATACTTCCTGTCTGATTCCTGAAAGCCGATTCAGTGCTGCTTGCAGGTCTAAATATTATGCTTTCAGACTTTTGTCTGAAAGACTATTGTTTTACTAAAAAAAAATTTTTTTTTTTTTTTTTTTGGGGGGGGGGGCTATTTCTCAGTGCCTGTAACAGATACCGATCTGGTACCTCATTTTCTATCTGTAAACCATGTGGTTGCAACATATAGCTATATTTGAAACTTCTGTGCGGACCGGAAGAGGCCAAATTTCGTACGGCGTCAAAAAATCGAAAAATGAAAAAACAAATTTGTTCTTTTTCTAAAGTTCAAATTTGACCTACATTTTTGGATACCTGAAGACCATCTGATTCCAGAAATATAAGTTTCATTCCGAGTTATCACCCTTTATTTTTCGATTTTTTTCCGAATTTTCTGCCCATTTTGTGAGCCCGAGTTTCGTTTTACGGCCGAATTGATGTTTCTGAAACCTCTGGAACATGAAGTTATAGTTCAAAACTAACGTATAAAGCTTTTTCGACAAACATCTATAAACCGGAAGTAGTCGAAATAATGGCTGATATTATGAAAAAAACGCAAAATATCAGTCCGATATCAACGGATTAAAACGATTAAACTATTTTGACATTTTTGCATTTTTGGCACTTTAAACATAGGATTTCTCAGGGACATTTTATCTGATCATATATTGTAATATATCATTGCAGAACTCTGTCGCTATTTAATTGCCCAAACTAGTTATAAAACTATCCTTACCATAATCTCCATACCAGAAGTATTCAAAAAATAAAAAGAAAAAGGGTAAAAAATTGGTGTTCTTGCAAAAAGCTGAATTTCTCTGTCAGATATTACCGGCCCAAAAGAAATAAAATGTCTTTGGATGGCCCCATTAATGGACATCTCATTTTTTTGGTTTTTGAAGCCTTTTGAAGCACTTTTTCTCGAAAATGACTCCTGCGATTTTTCTGAAACTTTTTTAACGCAGAGTCGTATCGGTGTTCTGTGGCATGAATCCAAAAGGAAAAGGTTTGAAATAATATAAGGGGTCGAAAAAAGTTGAAAAATCGTTTAATTATTGAAAATGTTCTGTTATTTATCATTTTTACAAACATCTACCGAATAGACGTTTCTGACACTTCTGGTACAGAAAGATATCTATTCAAACAACTTGTTAAAACTATCCCGACAATGATCCAAAATCTAAAAGTAATCGTAAAAATATCAGATATTATGGAAAAAAACACCCAAAAAATTTAAAAAAAAAGAAAATACAGTACCACTAAGAATTTAATTTAAAATGTAAACAACAAAAAATTGTGTTTCGCAGAAAAATAAAATGGCGACTCGTACTTTCAATTTTAATTTGATTTAGTTGATAAACTTACCCTCAAATGCATCTTTATACTGTTGGCACGCTTTTAGCTCGTTTCCATCAAGATTAGCCCATTCTTTATAACTTAATACAACCTTATTCCAACTTGTATCTGTAAATTTATTCAGCTTTCCACAATCTTAGTCTACGAGGTGAACAAGACTCCTACAGCTCAGACTGGCCCTTTGACCTGTGAACTTGAGGTCAAATTGTCGCAATGTTATCTGGAGTGGTTTTGATTGGTTGTTTGGCTAATTGATATGCATCAGGTGTTAGAGTGGTTGATAAACTCCATGGCCCGAATAGAAAGTAATTCAAAAACTTGCGAGGACTCCTTTATAAAAACTGGCACATTCTAGAAGCGGGAATAAAGCTTCCTATCCTTATTTTATTCACATATTACTGTATAGATTTTTTTTGAGAAGATAGCTATTGACAGACGACCGTCTCTGATATTTGGGGAAAAAACACAACAAAATTTTTAAAAAAAGACAATACAGTAAAAAATTGGTACTCTTGCAAAAATCAACATTTCTCATTATTATTATTTTTTTTTTTAGAGTAGATCTCAGCAACTGTTTGTCGAATCGTTACGATTTCTTCGGTTTCACTTAGGGGATCAAGCTATTTTGAACCCTCTGTGATAATGCGAATGAATGAATGAATGAAATGGAGTTTAATGTCCTACTGTTATGCACTTAACCTGAGCTAATTGAAGACGGGATGCGACAATGCGAAATGTCCGAAATCACCGAAGTTATCATTTTCAAAAATATTGCAGTAATTTTAACAATAATCATTGGATTTTAACTTTCGATACATTTTGGCATAGCCGGTGACAGGGCACATAGCTAGGCTAATTTTAAATTTTACAAACATTTTTTTTTATTTATAAATATTTTTTAGTCGTGTTGTACACAATTAAAGAGTCATCTGACTTGCGCAAAAATGTTAATTTTTTGGGTCTCAGTAATTCAGTTTTTCATCCCTAGATTAATTATTTGTTGTTCGATTTGTATAAAACAAAGTTCATATATGATCTGTTGTCTCAATTGTCATTATTTTTGTTACCAAAAGTGTTATCTGTCGGCACCGAAAGTGGCATAATTTTACCAAAAACTACAATTTTGACAGTTAGGTACCATTTTTCAAAAACAAATTTTATTTTTTTGAAAAATTATATGACTAAAAAAGTGTGTCTTTATAAGGCGCAAAAAAAGTTGGAAGCAGTTTTTTAATTTCGATTTCATTTTCTAGCAAACTGGATTAAGAGGTGATAAGGGGCGTAAAATTGACCTATTTACAACCCATTCAGGCTTTTCAGATTTTGAAATATTTCTACGTAACTTTTATAATCTTGTAGTTATAATCCATACGAAGACAATGTATGTGAAAATTAGTTTGTTAAATAAGCAGTTGCCGAGAAATGGGCAGTTTTGCATAAGTCACTGTTTTCTTAATTGTGCCTGTAAAATTGTCAATTATTAATGGATATTCATAAAAGTGACATTATTTGATTCAAAAAGCAAGTATGTGTCACATCGAATTGATAATAATTTAAAATTGACACCGGAATTAATTAATATGTAATATTAAAATTAACTTTTGGTTTAAATTCACATATTACCAAAAATCATACGGTCATTTAGATATCATAAAATTGTTTCTAACTTGTTAGGTTGCTGAGATATAGGCGGTTTTCTAAATGTCACTTTTGAAGGTTTTTTGCCCATAAAAATGCCAATTATTATTTGATATTCATAAATTTTTCACCCTTTGAGACCCAATATAATGCACGATGTTATAAAACTAATTTGAAGTTTTTAGTATCACCGGAAGTAATGTCATTTCTGCAAAAACTGTATTTTTAGCCTTCAAAACAGATATTTTATTCAAATGAGTCTGATTTGTAATGTTTTTAAAATTGTGATATGTAATGCCAATCATTAAATAGAATAGACCCATGCGATCATACAGATGCCACAAAATCGTTTCTAACTTGTACTGTTGCCGAGAAATAGCAGATTTTCTACAGGTCACTTTTCAAGGTTGTGGGTCTATAAAGTGGCATATACTATTCGATTTGCATAAAATTTTCACCATGTGATGCCTTATGCCAGTTCTGATTTCATAAAAGTAATTGAACATTTTCATTCACCTGAAGTACTGTACACTTACATGCAACAAATGTATAAAATGAATCGATATTACTGTATTTGGTTGATTCTGCTTCCATTGTATTTGATGTGTTCAATGTTTAAGTGGAAATATATTTATCGGTTCCATTGGTACTGCAAGTGATATGAGTTTAAGGGTAGCGTGAAACCCGTCATTGCTGCTTCGCAGGTCTAGTTAAAATTATTATTCCTCTTCTTATTATTATTATTCTTCTTTTGTTTTGAGTAGATCTCGCAGTAATTTTAACAATTATCTTTGGATTTTAACTTTCGATACATTTTGGCATAGCCTGTGATTTTTGATTTTAGGCAAATCTTCGAAGATATTAGGCGCCAAATTTCGAAAATTTAAAATTTATAAATATTTTTTAGTTGTGTTGTACACAGAATTAAAGAGTCATCTGACTTGCTCAAAAATGTTAATTTTTTTTGTCTCAGTAATTTTGCTTGACCGCCATTGGCTAATTCAGTTTTTCAGCCCTAGATTAATTATTTTTTGTATAAAACAAAATTCATATGCTCCGTTGTCTTAATTGTCAATTTTTTTATTACCAAAAGTGTTATCTGTCGGCACCGGAAGTGGCATAATTTTACTAAAAACTACAATTTCGACAGTTAAGTACCATTTTTCAAAAACAAATATTATTTTTAAAAAAATTATATGACTCAAAAAGTGTGTCCTTTGAAGCGGAAAAAATGTCGGAAGCAGTATTTTTATTTCAATTTCATTTTCTAGCAAATTGGATTAAAAGGTGAAAAAGGACATAAAATTGACCTATTTACAACCCATTCAGGCTTTTCTGATTTTAAAATATTTCTACGTTACTTTTATAAACTTGTAGCTATAATCCATACGAAGAGAATGTATGTGAAAATTAGTTTGTTATATAAGCAGTTGCCGAAAAATGGGCAGTGTTGCATAAGTCACTGTTTTCTTAAACATGCATTATTAAAGAGCTAAATCTGCCTAGTGCAGGTCTTTATTTGGGCATGAAATGTTTTCTAAAGTATTAATTAGACATTAATTAACTGATCCAGGCCTTAATCAACTCAGATTGCTCCGATATTAAACAGATTAAAACGTTTCAGTGATAAATCAAATATGGCGCTCCCAGACGCTTCGAGTCTTGGCTTTGATCAACCAGGACCGTGGTTGAAATTATTGCAAAGTTATCAGTATTTTTTTTTTTTTTTTTTTCAAATTTTCGGCTCATTTTGTAAGCTTAAGTCTTGTTTTACGCCCGAATCGACGTTTCTGAAATTCCTGGAATATAAAGCCATATGGTCAGACCATCGGGTAAAGCAATTTCAACAACAATCTGTAAACCGGAAGTAGTCGAAATAATGGCCGTTATTTTAAAAAAATTGCATAAAATGAATGCCCTTGGGGAAAATTAAGGTATTGTTGGGTTGCCTGAGAATTGCAGTATCGTATGATACCCAATTCTTACAGATACCATGAACAGGAAGTAAAATATAGCACGCTCAAAATCAAGTATTTTCTGATTTGGAGCGTTTTTGAACGCCTATATCTTGAAAACTGCTCCAGCGATTTTTCTTCAACTTTCCCTATTAAGAGACCTTTAGGTAGTCTTGTGTATAAAACAGTCCGGTCAAATATCGAACTGAAAATCTAAAAATCGTAAAATTTTGGAAAATCCTCTATTATTTTTTTTATACGCCCACATTGAAATGTGGTCGTATATTGCCGTCGCCCCCGTCCGTCCGTCCGTCCGCCCGTCCGTCCGTCCGTCCGTCCACAAGCAATTGTGGACGCTCTAGAGGCCAAAGTTAATATTCGATTGACTTTAAATTTATACACAGTGTTTAAGGTCATGAGACGAAGAAGCCTATTGATTTTCAGCGATTTCCAATAATAACTGTCAGAGTTATGGCCCTTGATCACTTTAAAAAATCTTGTGGACGCTCTAGAGGCCAAAGTTAATATTCGATTGACTTTAAATTTATACACAGTGTTTAAGGTCATGAGACGAAGAAGCCTATTGATTTTCAGCTATTTCTGATAAAAACTGTCAGAGTTATGGCCCTTGATCACTTAAAAAAATCTTGTGGACGCTCTAGAGGCCAAAGTTAATATCCGATTGACTTTAGATTTATACATAGTGTTTAAGGTCATGAGACGAAGAAGCCTATTGATTTTCAGCGATTTCCTATAATAATAGTCAGAGTTATTGCCCTTGATCACTTCAAAAAATCTTGTGGACGCTCTAGAGGCTAAAGTTAATAACCGATTGACTTTAAATTTATACACAGTGTTTAAGGTTATAAAATGAAGAACCCTATTGATTTTCAGCAATTTCCGATAATTACTGTCAGAGTTATGGCCCTTGATCACTTAAAAAAATCTTATGGACGCTCTAGAGGCCAAAGTTAATATCCGATTGACTTTAAATTTATACACAGTGTTTAAGGTCATAAGGCGAAAGAGCCTCTTGATTTTCATCTATTTCCGATAATAACTGTCAGAGTTATGTCCCTTGATCACTTCAAAAAATCTTGTGTACGCTCAAGAGGCTAAACTTATAAACTGATTGACTTTAAATTTATACACAGTGTTTAAGGGCGTTGCCATGTCTAAGATTCGCACTAACTTTTCAAACTATTTCTCTGTCATACTTTAGTACCTGTCTCCTTTTCCCCTAAAAACATAAATTTTCAACAGAAAGAAGCTTTAACTTCGCCGGGTAGGTCAGGATTATCAGTCAAAGGGAGGGAATCCCTCGGGAATCCCTGACCTTGGTTGATCTAAAAATAGCCCTAATTTGTTTTGATCCTTCCGATAAGTTTAGTAGCTCGTCTTTCTTTGTCTCTGCATAGAAATATGCCTCTGTAGCCTGGTTTTGGTCATTTCTGACACACAGAAACTTAACTAATGGGAATTTATTCAATCTCGAATAACTAGCATATAGTCAATAACGAAAAAATGTCTCGATTCGTTTTCTTTTTTTTGTCAGTCAAAGATATCATATTATTTTTCATAAACTACACAGACAAGAGCGGCAAACTCTACTAATTGCTAATTCATGATAATATGTTCATTGTTTTTAAAAAAGAATTAATTATTACACGATTATGTCACGATTCCAAAGAAGCCTTTTTGTAACCACGGAAAACGACGACTAAAGCACAAGTTCTACTCAACCGATTTTAACAAACTTGGCATCAAAATGAAGCTTACATTCGGAGGAACATGTCTAAGGGACCAATAGTGATTATATGAAATAGATTTCATTATAGACCAGTTTACATCACAACCTATGACTTTTTTTGATTTTCTGAAATTTTGGCATTATTTTTGGCACCATAAAAAAAAACTCCCGTAAATTTATTAAACACTTGCTTAGCTATTTGCATGCCAAAAATTATTTAATTCGGATCAGGCCAGACTGAGAACCGTTTAGATTTTTGACGAAAATTTATCATTTTTAAGCCGATTTCAAAATTTAATATCTTTAAAACTACAAAAGATATGTGCCCAAACTATGACTTAAATCACAACTTTAAATGTCTATTTAATGATCATACCAAATTTATGTGGAACAGACTTTGAAAAATAATATTAAATTAATTGCGAAGTTACCGTAGGTTAGACATGGCAACGCCCTTAAGGTCATAAAATGAAGAAGCCTATTGATTTTCAGCAATTTCCGATAATTACTGTCAGAGTTATGGCCCTTTATCACTTAAAAAAATCTTGTGGACGCTCTAGAGGCCAAAGTTAATAACCGATTGACTTTAAATTTATACACAGTGTTTTAGGTCATGAGACGAAAAAGCCTATTGATTTTCAGCTATTTCCGATAATTACAATCAAGAGTTATGGCCCTTAATCTCTTTAAAAAATCTTGTTGACGCTCCAGAGGCTAAAGTTAATAACCGATTGACTTTAAATTTATACAACGTGTTTAAGGTCATTAAATGAAGAAGCCGATTGATTTTCTGCAATTTCTGATAATTACTGTCAAGAGTTATGGCCCTTTATCGCTTATAAAAATCTTGTGGACGCTCTAGAGGCTAAAGTTAATAACCGATTGACTTTAAATTTATACACAGTGTTTAAGGTCATGAGACGAAGAAGTCTATTGATTTTCAGCAATTTCAGATAATTACTGACTGAGTTATGGCCCTTGATCACTTTCAAAATTTTGTGGACGCTCTAGAGGCTAAAGTTAATATCCGATTGACTTTAAATTTATATAAATTGTTGAAGGTCATGAGACGAACAAGTATATTGAGTTTCAATGAATTTAGATAACTTGAACAGCATGGAGGAGAACTTTATCAAAGCCAAACAAATTCCAATGATTTTCTGATAATTACATAATGAGTAGTTACTTTTAATCAGATTTTAGTGTATTATAAATGTTTCATTACCGAAAAAAGTAAAATATGCGACAACTCTTGTTGACTGCCCGGACGATTTAGCTGCTGTGGGCGTATGTTTTATTGCCTGGCAACCTATGTTTAATTTTACTGATTTTCCAAAAAAATTGTTATGTTTAGATATCTGATGTAATGCTGATTCCATAGTATATAAATGGTATTCAGTTATTGAAATTTAATTTTCGGTATTTTGTCATTTTTGCATTTTTGGCACTTTTAAACATAGGATTTCTCAGGGGCATTTTATCTGATCAGATAAAGTTATATATCATTACAGAACCCTGTCGCTATTGAATTGCCAAAACTGGTTATTAAAACTATCCTTACCATAGTCTCCATACCGGAAGTATTCAAAAAATGAAAAAAAAAAGGTTAAAAATTGTCGGTCTTTCTTAAAGCTGGATTTCTCAGTCAGATAGTACCGGCCAAAAAAAGAAGTAAAGTGTCTTTGGGAAGACCCATTAATGGACTATCATATGGCATCTCAATGATACAATTTCGATGGTTAGAAAATAAATTATGATACGCCGAAAAACCAGTATTTTTTGTTTTTTGGAGCCTTTTGAGACACCTTTTTTACTTAGAGTCCTATCGGTGTTCTGTGGCATCAATCTAAAACAAAAAGGTTTGAAATAATATAAGGGGTCCAAAAAGTGGCCTCAATCTTTGAAAAAAATTGAAAAAATTTCAAATTATTGAAAGTGCTCTTTTATTTACTTTTTTTTCAAAACTACTCAATAGATGTTTCTGGCAATTCTGGGATCGGAAGACAAGTAGCCAAACAACTTGTTAAAGCTATCCCGACAATGATCGAAAAAGCGGAAGTAGTCGAAAAAATATCCGATATTTTGAGGAAAATGCTAAAAAATGAAGATTTCTGCCAAAAGTGTGATTTCTCCGTTAGATACTACCAGATCAAAAGACCTAAAGTATCATCCGATAGCCAATTGAAAGGAATTTCGAATGCATCCCTCGGGTCTGTTGCCTGAAAGCCGATTCAGCACTGCCATGCACATCTAGTTATTATTATTTTTATTCAGATTCCAATTTCAATAGATCTCAGCAACTACGTGTCGCATCGTTACGATTTCTGTGATTTTACTGTGGAAAGTGCGTGTGACTTAGAAGATAAAGCTATTTTGAACGTTCTGCGACAATGCGAAATGCCGAAATCATCGAAGTTATCGTTTTTATACGCCCACATTGAAATGTGGTCGTATATTGCCGTCGCCCCCGTCCATCCGGCGGTCCGGCGGTCCGGCTCTAGAGGCCGAAGTTAATATTTGATTAACGTTAAATTTATACACAGTGTTTAAGGTCATGAGACAAAGAAGTCTATTGATTTTCAGCAATTTACGATAATTACTGTTGGAGTTATGGCCCTTGATCACTTCAAAAATTCTTGTGGATGCTCTAGAGGCCAAAGTTAATATCCGATTGACTTTAAATTTATCAGAGTGTTTAAGGTCATGAAACGAAGAGGCCTATCGATTTTCAGCGTTTCCGATAATTACTGACTGAGTTATGGCCCTTGATCACTTTCAAAATTTTGTGGACGCTCTAGAGGAGGCTAAAGTTAATATCCAATTGAGTTTCAATGAATTTGGGTAACTTGAACAGCATGGAGGATAACTTTATCAAAGCCAAACAAATTCCAATGATTTTCTGATTATTACATAATGAGTTGTTACTTTTAATGAGATTTTAGTGTATTATAAATGTTTCATTACCGAAAAAAGTAAAATATGCGACAACTCTTGTTGACTGACCGGAGGATTTAGCTGCTGTGGGCGTATGTTTTGTTGCCTGGCAACCTATGTTTAAAAATATTGCAGTAATTTTAACAATAATCATTGGATTTTAACTTTCGACAGGGCACATGGCTACGCTACTTTCGATTTTTGATTTTCGGCAAATCTTCCAAGATATTAGGCGGTAAATTTCACAAATTTAAAATTTTATGAATATTTTTTAGTCGTGTTGTGCACAGAATTAAAGTTTAAAGAGTATCTACGTCATAGAACGTGACCTCCCACTATAAGCTGTTAGATCTACAATGTAGCGAGGCCATCGAAAGTAAAAAAAAACGAAACAAAATATAGATCTGTATTTTAATTAGATTGAGTTTGTTACTGGTTGCAGTAACTTTTACTATACACGTTTCCATGTATTCTATTTACATACCATAAATGTTTTAACCATAAATTTCAATTTGCACGATTTTTTAACTTCTTGAAAACAGTCAATTAAATAATCCTATAAACAAAATTAACAACCGCAATTCAGACACCAACTCTCTCATACACATTTTGGTTGAAATAAATAATCCATGTAGCTTGTAAATTAGTTTATTACTTTATGACACCAATCAAGTATCAACACACTGCATTTGTTACGCAACACCTATTTAGGTCTACGTTTTTTAAAACATTCTGATCAACCAACCATAACAAAAAGATTTCAATATTTCCCCCCAGTTTGGCTGTGCTATATAATATTGTATTTAAAAACGATAAGTAATATAGACGGTGTTATTGATGAACTATTTAAATGTTCACAATATCTTATCCCAAGCATGTATATATCGTCAAGTTCTATCGAAAATTAGTAGACTTAATCCCATGATTTGAAAAAAATTGGTGATGGTTAATATTGGGTCAAAAAATAATTCCTTAAATTGCGTTGGAGCACCTTTTAGATAAATTGAATTCACATAAAAACAACAAAGAGTGGCTACATGGGATTATATTTTTTGATCTTTGGTACATGGGACATTTTTGTTATTCAAACAAATCTGCACGAGAACATGACAACATGTATACATGTTCATGTGGAATAGGCTCTCTTCATCTAAATACAGTTATTCTTTTCTTAAATAAAATGAGTGCCTTGGATTTTTTGTGTGGATTTGATAGCGGTTATAATTTACTAATATTCTCTGACATCGGAGACTTGTGTGGCGTTAATTTCTTACCACTGATCATTTAAATTCATATTAATATATGAAGGTATTTATAGATCAATCTATCTCACCATCTTGGTGTCTATGGGGGTAATTGGAATATTGACATCCATACCATTTAATATTGTAAAAAAATTATCTAAGTCATCTTTTGAATGGGTCCATATTCGAAACAGTCGTCCAAGTATCAAGGCTGACAAATTCACTGATCGTAGCTGAGGAGCATCTCACAGACTATTCGCGATACGGTAAGAGGCGAGGTCTGAAATGGTCGCGTTGACGATTGAATTGTATGTTGTTTATCAGGAATCAGGTTATATGGTACAAATTTAAAAATAATAATGTAATTATAGATATTCACACGATTCTTCAGTGCTCGGAATTTCAGCTTGTATATATGTTTGCGTATGAAGTTTAATATTATCTGCTATCATATTATCTGTTTGAATAAAATTGGCCTAAACAGATTGGTGTTGATGATCCTTTTTTAATCAATTTTTGTGATTCCAAAATAATTCATACAGATATCAAGGTGCCGCCTGCGCCAAAATATGTGTCAATCCGCATGTAAAATGTAACAAGAGTAAATAAATATAAATTGTAAATTAAGTAACAATGCACATTGCGACGTTTTCTGCATGGGAAACCCTTTATAAGGACGGGCACAAATAGTGTGACGAATCAAACCTTGCCCCTGTGCATTTAAATTCATATTTAAATATGAAGGTATTTGTAGATCGATATATCTTAACCATCTTTGGTGTCTTTTGCGGCGGGTAATCAAAATCACTTAAAAATAGTCCCTTTATTCACTACCATCCATAATTGTTTAAAAGATTTCATCCGATTTTGAGAATATTAATAAATAATAATTCATTTATTCAGGATACTTAATATATATATAATAATCACGTATAGTAACAATACTCACTACAAATTTATATAGTTAACAATTTCACGCTCTACTGGCATCTGGTCCAGTTACTGACACACATCAAAGATAACTGGCAGCTTCACTCAGATAGTGACGGTATCTTTATTAGTGGCTTTTACTTAATTAGTCACGTTTTTCTCAATTTCTTCCACGGGTAAGTTTGTCGGCCTTAGATGATGGGTTTTAAATGATTTTAACACAAAATTAAGCAGTTTTTTTCCCAAAAAAGTTATCGGGATTGGCCCTTTAACAATCACCAATCAATTGTCGTCAATAGTCACAACTCACTGCGCAGAATGGGTTCGATAATCAACACCAGATTAAAAAAAAGGCAAGTTATGATAATTCAATTGGCATTTATTTAATTAGTTGATCGGCGATTGGGACATGGAGATAGGGACGCCTTCTCAACTTCGTGGGTTTCCTCCGGGCACTCCGGTTTCCTCCTACTGCTAAAGACCCCTACGCGCAAGCGAATTATTGAACTAAAAATTGAAAACCATACGTTAGTGTCGATTGTGGGTTGTTCATTGTTAAACACGCAATTATTTGCTATGGATAAGTAATAAAAACATGAGGCGAGAGTTGAGTTAGAGAGTATTAGACGAAGCGTTTAATTTCATTTTGATAACGATTATTAACATATGAAGTACGAATAAAATCGGGAATATAAATCGGTAAAGCACCTTACCGTGGTCATAATATTATTATCCATTCAAGGGGTTCATATTGGAAAACGTTTGGTGTCAAGGCAACTGCAGTTCGGTTGCTTTATTTAAAAAGATGACTGGTATTAAACTGTTAAAATGACTAAGCTATATCCGTTTTGGGACCGCCAATGTCAAAAAAAGTACGTAGTTTTGAGAAAAAGCAAGTTAAAGCTATCGTAATGTGTAACACTAAATCATATAACAGCCACGATTATAGGCCTATGACACACTTCGTATGTAGAGAAAGCAATTTTTACGGCCTGCCAAAAGTTCATAAGATCAAGGCTATCAACGAGATGCTCCTCAGCTATGGTCAGTGAATTTGTCAGAGTCGATACATCTTAAACGCCCACATAGAAATGTGGTCGTATATTGCCGTCGCCCCCGTCACCCATCCGTCCGTTCGTCCGTCCATCGTCCACAATTTCTTGTGAACGCTCTAGGGGCTAAAATTAATATCCGATTGACTTTAAATTTATACACAGTGTTTAAGGTCATGAGAGGAAGACCCCTATTGATTTTCAGCGATTTCCGATAATTGCTGTCAGAGTTATGGCCCTTGATTACTTCAAAAAATCTTGTGAACGCACTAGAGGCTAAAGTTAATATCCGATTGACTTTAAATTTATACACAGTGTTTAAGGTCTTCATAGGAAGTCCCCTATTGATTTTCAGCGATATCCGATAATTGCATCTAGAGTTATGCCCAAGTATGGGCCTTTGAAAAATCTAGTGAACGCTCTAGAGGCTAAAGTTAATATCTGATTGAATTAAGATTTATACACAGTGTTTAAGGCCATGAGACAAAGAAGCCTAGGGATTTTCAGCAATATCCGATAATTACTGCCAGAGTTATGGCCCTTGATCACTTTGAAAAATCTTGTGAAAGCTCTAGAGGCTAAAGGTAATATCTGATTGAATTTAAATTTATACACAGTGTTTACGGTCATGAGACAAAGAAGCCTAGGGATTATCAGCGATATCCGATAATTACTGCCAGAGTTATGGCCCTTGATCACTTTGAAAAATCTTGTTAACGCTGTAGAGGCTAAAGGTAATATTGGATTGAGTTAAAATTTATACACAGTGTTTAGGGTCATGAGACGAAGAAGCCTATTGATTTTTCAGCGATTTCCGATAATTGCTGTCAGAGTTATGGCCCTTGATCTCTTCAAAAAATCTTGTGGACGCTCCAGAGGCTAAAGTTAATAACCAATTGACTTTAAATTTATACACAGTGTTGAAGGTCATGAAAGAAAGAAGCTTAGCTTAGGGATTTTCAGCGGTTCTCGATAATTACTGTTAGAGTTATGGCCCTTGATCACTATTGATTTTCAGAATATTAAGTGTTTCGTATACTAAACGTTAGCATGGAGGAGAACTTTATCAAAGCCAAACAAATTCGAATGATTTTCTGATAATTACATAATGAGTTGTTACTTGTTATATGATTTCAGTGTATTATAAATGTTTCATTACTGAAAAAAGTAAAATATGCGACAACTCCTGTTGACTGCCCGGACGATTTAGCTGCTGTGGGCGTATGTTTCGTTGCCTGGCAACCTATCTTTCGAATATGGACCCCTTTTCTTAACAATATTAAATGGTATGGATGTTAATATTCTGATTACCGCCGTAGACACCAAAGATGGTGAGATAGATCGGTCTATAAATACCTCCATATTTAAATATGAATTTAAATGCTCAGTGGTAAGAAATGAACGCGACACATTGTCTCCGATGTCAGAGAACATAGTAAATTATAACCGCTATCAAATCCACACAAAAATCAAAGGCACTTATTTTATTTGGAGAATAACTGAATTTAGATGAAGAGAGTCGTGCAGATATGTTTGAATAACAGAAATGTCCCGTGTATCAAAGATCAAAGAATATAATCGCACGAAGCCACTCTTTGTTGTTTTTATGCGAATTCAATTTATCTAAAAGGGGCCCCGAAGCAATTATTTTTGACGCAATATTAACCATCGCCAATTTTTTTTATATCATGGGATAAAGTCAATTATTTTTCGATAGAACTAGACGATATACATTCTTGGGATATGATGTGAACATTTAAATAGTTCATCAATAACGACGTCTATATTTCTTATCATTTTTAAATACAATATTATTCACAGTCAAACTGGGGGCAAATATTGACATCTTTTTGTGATGGTTGGTTGATCAAAATGTTTTGAAGCGTAACAAATGCAGTGTGTTGATACTTGATTGGGGTCATAAAGTAATAAACTAATTAACAAGCCACATGGATTATTTATTTCAACCAAAATGTGTATTAGAGAGTTGAATTACGGTTGTTAATTTTGTTTATGTTAGTAGATTATAACATTTATCACACAAGCGATATCTACTGTAGAATGTATTATTGGGTGATAATATTATATATATGCACCTTGTAAATATTATAAATGTGTAGTTGTTAGTTTTATAGAGTAGGAGGGACATTGTACAAATATAAAGACACAAATAATAACTTTTCCCGTGAGTCATTTATCCGATCGGTTCATTTCGATTACGATTATTTTAGTATTAAGTAGGCTACGGAAAAAAAGGTGAATATTTGTAAGACTTTCAAATACAAACTGCTTACCGTATATATCCCATCGACAATAAATATCATAATTAATAAAACCGTTCCGTTATCAATAATTATCACAGACACAAATATTAATTTTGATTGTTTTATGCATCAACACACAGAGTAAACATCTACCCACATCTTAAGAAGTAAACATCTAACCACATCTTAAGAATTGGGCCTCTTCAATAGTTACAATTTTAATTAGTCTAGAAAGCACATCAAGGAGTATAGAATAAAAGTGTCGAACAGAAAAATCATGCTTAGCGTGGGGCTATTTCTTTTGATGTCACGTGGGGCTATTTCTTTTGATGTCACGTGCATATTCTCATTGTTGAACCTTAATTGATAGTATTTCTTTTTAAATTTTATTCATGAAAAGGCCCAACGCAGTGACTGATCTATAACAATGTATAGCTCTACCTGTACTTCAACTAAACATAAACGATCAGCGGCATTGAACCTAATTTACCGATTTAGGCGATTGATGATATATTTGTCAATGGCGGCATTGCTACCCCAAATAAGCTTGTGCACGCTTGTACATGTATAAATAGAATTCCTTCTTTCATTGCTTTGCAGGGGCTATTTGTGATACGGTTTGAGGCGAAGTCTGAAATGGTCGCGTTGACGTTTGAATTGTATGTTATTTATTTTTGTTTATCAGGAATCGGGTTATATGGCACAAATTTACAATAATAATGTAATTATAGATATTCATACGATTCTTCAGTGCTCAGAATTTCAGCTTGTATATGTGTATGTGTATGAAGTTCAATATTATCTGCTATCATATTATCCGTTTCAATAAATTTAGCGTAAACAGATTGGCGTTGATTCTTTTTTAATCATTAGTTGTGATTCCAAAATAATCCATACAGATACCAAAGTGCAGCCTGCGCCAAAATATGTGTCAATCTGCATGTAAAATTTAACGAGAAATATAAATTGTAAATTAAATGACAATGCACATTGCGCCGTATTCTGCATGGGAAACTCGTTATAAGAACGGGCACAAATAGTGTCACGAATCAAACCTTGCCAATGTGCATTTAAATTCATATTTAAATATGAAGGTATTTTTAGATTGATATATCTAACCATCTTCGGTGTCTTTTGCGGCGGTAATCGAAATTACTGAAAAATAGTCCCTTTAATCACTACCATCCATAATTGTTTAAAAGATTTCCTCCGATTCGAGAATATTAATAAATAATAATTCATTTATTCAGTATACTTAATACATGTATATAATGATCACGTATAGTAAAAATACTCACTTAAAATTTATATCGTTAACGATTTCACGCTCTACTGGCGTCGGGTCCAGTTACTAACGCACATCAAAGATATCTGGCGGCTTCACTCAGATAGTGACGAGATTCAATAGTGACGTTTTCTTAAATAGTCACGCTTTTCTCATTTCTCCCACACGCGCCCGACTAGTGATATGGTCGGCTTAACTCACGTTTGTTTAAATAGTCATGTTATCTTTACATTCTGACACAAATAAGGAATACTAACCAGTTACCTTAAATACTCACTTTATGTTAATTAGTGACCATTTACAGGAATACTGACGTACGATTCAAGTACTCACGGGATTGAACGACTACTGACAAAACGTATATTTCTCACGAGTTTCCATGAATAGTAATCACAATTAAGCATTTGTGCTGACTCTATGAATATAGTCATACATAGGCCAGGTATTAAGCACCCAGAGATCAAAAGTAACCACTATGCATCCAGCAGTGTAACAACCAGGTTCAATATTTCCGATGTAACATGGACAAGACCATTTTTGATGAAAAAATTGACCAAAAGCACGTTGACAAAATGGAATTTTTGAGAAAACCTAGGTTTTTTGGAGTTGCTATGGAAACTAGAGAAATTGTTACACGAATGTGTAATTTACTCACCTTTGACGTTATAAGTTTGTACCCCAATATTTTAATATCGGAAGGAATCGAAGCTCTAAAAGAAGCCATTCAGGAAAGGAGTTTGTTAAGTAATGACGAAATGGAAGCGGTTTTAGATGTAGCAGATTTTGTCCTACATAATAACGAGTTTACTTTTGATGAACGGTATTTCAGACAGATTTCCGGAACAGCGATGGGGACTGCTTTCGCAGTAACATACGCTAACATATACATGTCATTTTGGATGAGAAAATACTGGAATTCGATACCTAACGAACCGGAGGTTAGTTTTAGATATATTGATGATATATGGCCATGTCATCTTCTACTACAGACGAGTGCTACGACTTTTTGAACAGACTCAACCAACAACATCCTAAAATCAAATTCACTATGAATATCAGCCAAAAAAGTGTCCCTTTCTTAGATGTACGAGTAATAAATGAAGAAACCAAACTTGAGACAGATTTTTTTTCTAAAGAGACGGATAGTCACCATTATCTTCCACCATCCAGCTGTCATCCAGTTCACATTCTCAACTCTATTCCATACAGTGGAGCGATTAGAATAAAAAGAATATGTAGCAAACCAGATTGGACAGACATCAACCTCAAGAAATTTTCAAAATACCTTAAAAACAGTGGCTATAAAAAGAAAACGATCAACAACGCTTTCCATAAAATTCAAAACAAAACTCGAGAAGAACTCCTCCAATACAAAACCAAAAAGAAAGACACTAAGGATAAAATTATACCATGGACTACAACGTACGATCCCCGCCAACCAAATTTACGTGTAATGGCCAACGACCACACCCTCCTTCAAACTAGCTCCAGAATGAAAAAAGTAATAGAGAACAGCAAAGTAATTATAGCCGAAAGACGAAATAAGACAATTGGAGATATTTTGAGAGCCAACAAGTTGCGGACAAATAAAACTTATACTAATATTGAATCTTGGGGATGTAAGCCGTGCCATAAAAACCAAGGTGTAAAACCTGCGCAGTTCTTGAACAGACTGATAAGATAAAAAACAAAGACTCTCAAACATTTCAAATCAGACATTCTACTAATTGTCAAAGCAAATTTATTATTTATTGTTTAACATGTAAAATTTGCTGAATCCAATATGTTGGACAAACTATTACCCCATTTAGCACCAGATTGAACAGTCACAGATCCAATATCAATATGTAAAAAGCAGGTAAAGCCCAACATGTTGCAATTTTAACATACCCAACCATAATTATACATGTACCATTCTACAGCAAGTAAATAATGAAGATCGGAAACAACTGAATATTGCAGAATCTCTATGGATGCATAGACTGAATAAACATAACCAAGATACCATAAAAAACTTCTCCAAATAATTACAATCCTACTTTTGAAACTTTCTTCTGTACATAACAATCTCCCACCTTTCTTACCGCCTTCTTTACTTATTTTTTTTTTTTTTTAGAATCTACAATTTTTAATACCTGATTAAATTTAATGATAATTATCTATAATAGGCGTTTTATTGTGAAACTAACTTCATTTTCCTTGTGGCTAACTATGACGTCATAGGTCTTTGATTTTGTATATCTACGTAACTAAGGATTTTTATGATGTCATTGAGTTTATTACTTGCCTTTCAGTTTGTATTTGTATTTCCCTGATGATGTAGTGTTAAATTTACCTACGAAACATTGGATTAAAATAATGATGGTTTTAGTGGCAGCCGTTTTATAATTTTTTAAACACATTTTCATGTGGACGTATTATGTCGTCGCCCCTGTCCGTCCGTCCGTCCACAATTGTTTGTGGACTCTCTACAGGTCACAATTCTTGTCTGATTTTGACCAAACTTGAAATATAGGTTTATCCCCAAAAGATCTCGGCTGCTTTCGATATTGGCATGTATCGGATCAAAACTTCATGGATTATAGCCCCTGATTGTACGAAAAATCACGTTTTTAGCTTGTTGACCCTGTAGAGGTCACAATTTTGAACCGATTTCGATGAAACTTGACACGCATGTTTATAATCCTTTTGATATTTGAACTTATCAGAACGTAATTTTCTGAATTATGGCACTGATTGTCCGAAAAATCAACTATTTTAGCTTGTTGTCCCTCTGGAGGTCACAATTATTATCCTATTTTAAAAACCATACAAAATGGCTGCCGTTCGTACGCGAATACTGTTAAAAAATGATATATCAAGGTTGTGGACCAGGGGTTCCATTTTGGCTGTATATGCCGGTCGGGACCTACGGCTCTGGAAAATGACCTACACCCGATCAGACCCGTAGGATATTTTGCATGCCGGAATGTGCTAAATCATAAAATCCTGGACTCGACGAAACTCCATGCGTGTTTTGATGTAAACTTTCGGGTATAATCAAATTAACAGTGTTCAGTAGTCCGCGAATTGACACCACTGCCAATCAATTATCCTTGTGTATATTGCTGTACTCACAATCAACGGAGGATCAATATCAAACAGATTAAAAGCTTGACATTTAATCACGTTAATTAACTGAGTTTTATTTTTTAATCAGTACTGTGTGACCATTCTTAAAACAGAGTTGTTGTTACAGCATATTTGCCGACTTTCATCGCTCGTGCAGCTATATTTACTATGTCAACATCAAACAGATTAAAAACTTTACTTTGATGTCTTCACTTGATAACTAGAGTTAAGCATGCGAATAATATATAAAGCAGAAATGTTTGCATGCTTTATATCATTTCAAAATGTTGAAATTCCAAACCTCTCAGAATAACAATTGTCGTCAAATGAATCCGACCGCCTTTTTTCAACATTGGCCCACGTGGAAGACAAATTCTGTCTTAAAATCTTGTCACGAACATTACCGTGGTTAAGATTTAATATTCCTACATAAAAATGTATTGTCGGTTGTTTTTTTTAATCCTTTTGTTTCCTTTATGTAACAACTGATTGTCGTTACTTTACTTGACACAATGAACTATTTACGCTGACCGCCATTTTGATACACTGTGAATCAATCTTTACATGTTATCGAGTGCAAATACAAGAACGATCTTCTTTGAGCTCCCCAAATATTGATACGAGTTAATTATATATTAATTAGTTTAAAAAGTATGTTAATTATTGTACATTGAATGACTTTTAATAATTTAAATGCATTAATCACTCGGAACTACTTTTTCGCCATGTATGGAGAAATAGTCAACAGTCTAACTTGTCCCGTATACGAACAGGTTAATTAAAAGATCTTTGTTAGAAATATAACGCCAAGAATAGTTTTGTGATTGTTCCCAAAATTTTAGAAAGTCGGCTCTCGTAGAGCACACTGTCTCCAGTGACAATAACACGTCACATGAACACGAATATCGACTATTTAAAGATGTTATACCACAACAGTTCCATTTGAGATACGACGAGTATAGCCTATACGGGTGATATTGTAAAAAAAGTAAGAAAATAGTGTACTTGCGAATGTTTCTTGTTGTTATATTTTTATATTATATAAATCAATAAATGATAATTGGTTACATGTGTTCCTTTATTAAGGGAATGGGTGGGTATAAATGCCGACGTGAGATTAAATTTCTTTGTGAATGTCCTTGACCCAATTAAACCCGAACGGCATTTCAATATCATGTTGTTTTATGGTTTCTTATTTTATGCTAAAAATACGATCTTCACATGACATTTCCGGTGATGACGTAGTATGATGTATTCAAGCCATTCTTTATTAAGACAGGGAGGTGGACAGACGTGTTCTTGTTTCATTAAACGGTAATAGATTTTATTTTTTACTTAGGAGATAAACACTTCATGTTTTGCATTTAGAGGGGTGTTATTGTCCAATAGACATGTCCTGAGATCATTAGGACCCAAGACGCGTAGCCCCTCTAAATGCAAAACATGAAGTGTTTATCGACATTGTAACATGCTATTTACGATTTTAAAAGAAAATACTAAAACAGAGGGGTGTTATTGTCCAATAGATGGTGTCTAATTGACCAATCAAAATGCGAGGTTCACTCTTAGCATGTTACAATTAAAAATACCTTGGTGGTATATTGTTTTGGCTTAGGTAGCCAATAGCCTTGGTGGCTTATTAATTTTTGCCTTGGTGGCTTATTAATTTTTTGCCTTGGTGGCTTTTTAATTTTGGCTTAGGTAGCTAATAGCCTTGGTGGCATATTGATTTTGGCTTAGGTAGCCGATACCTTGGTGGTATTCACCTTTTTTAATAGGAAAGTGAAATTATTTAGTTGAGAAACTTATTGGTGAATGTTATTTCTAGCAGTGGTAGATCTACTAAGTGTCTCATGCCATGTGTGTGTAAATTGTGTACACACTTGATTGTGGATAAGTAGGTCATCGCACGTGTTTGTATTGAATGATGTTGTGACAATGTGGCGTGATCACTTAGCCCCATTTTTCGCATTAGTTTTGTTGTTTAGATGATTGGTGTAACGATTTGTATGTTTCTAGATAGGATCTTTCTTACCACTGACCCGTGGGCCACTGATGCCTTTAGTGGATTTCTTATTCACGTGGGTCAGGGGTGGGGGAGTTCTGTCTCCTTGTGTAATTTGGTCTGGTTTAGTTCTAATATTTTCAAATGTTTTATATCATGAAATTTATAATCACTTCAGGGAAAGAATTTACAGTATCGTGTTTATGTGTAGCAGAATTGGAGAAAATATTCACTAACGACCTTACTTTCATTAACGCCAGAGCTGAACCGATATGGATTACACTGGGGACAGTGCTCCCCCATCACCTGACAGCTGAACAAAGATTATATTATTTATGTTTATAATTATTATTTTTGATTTATTTGCGATGAAATAAAGAAATTTTTATGAGGTTTTAATATTTTTATTTTGAGTATTGGGAATAGAGGGTAATGATATGCTGGCCTAATGTGTTTGAAGGGGGTTCGGGAGATAGAATATGTTATCGCATTATTGCTCCCCAATACTTAATACTTCTGGAAGCTGGAGGAATTGACATGCTGAGGATTGGTGCAGATCCTCACGCGACATTTCCGGTGATGACGTAGTATGATGTATTCAAGCCATTCTTTATTAAGACAGCGAGGGAGGTAGTCAGTAGTACTAGTGGACATGAGATATGAACACTATGTCCCTCGTTTTAGTCGATTTTCCCCACCCAATCCCACCCACGGTCTTTCAGTTGTGTTGATCCTCTTGCATTCAGATTTATCGCATTATTGCTCCCCAATACTTAATACTTCTGGAAGCTGGAGGAATTGACATGCTGAGGATTGGTGCACATCACTTTCTCCAAGGGAAAAATGACCGGTTGTGAAAATTTTGAAGTGGAAGCCCTGTTGTGGACCCTGTAGAGGTCACAATTTTAATTCGATTTTAATGAAACTTGAAATGCATGGTTATAACCCGAAGATCTTGGTTCCTTTCGATATTTGCGCATATCGAATTGTAACTTCCTAAATTATGGCCCCTGATTATACGCAAAATCACCTATTTTAGCTTGTGGTCCCTCTGGAGGTCACAATTATTATCCGATTTAAAAAATCGTTTGAATATATCACCGTTACACCCTAAGGAAGGTTAAGTTCGAATTTCGAAAAAATCGAACAAAAATTACCATACAAAATGGCCGTCGTTTGTACGCGAATACTGTTGAAAAATGGTATATCAAGGTTGTGCACCCTGTAGAGGTCCCAATTTTAATTTGATTTTGATGAAACTTGAAATGCATGGTTATAACCCAAAGATCTTGCTTCATTTCGATATTTGCACATATCCGATTATAACTTCCTGAATTATGGCCCCTGATTATACGCAGAATCTCCTATTTTAGCTTGTGGTCCCTCTGGAGGTCACAATTATTATCCGATTCAAAAAAAAACGTTTGATTATATCACCATTACACCCTAAGGAAGGTTGAGTTCGAATTTCGGAAAAATCGGACCAAAATTGCCATACAAAATGGCCGCCATTCGTACGCGAATACTGTTTAATAATGGTATATCAAGGTTGTGGACCCTGGAGAGGTCACAATTTTAATTCGATTTTGATGAAACTTGAAATGCATGGTTATAATACAAAGATCTTGGTTCCTTTCGATATTTGCGCATATTGGATCGTAACTTCCTGAGTTATTGCCCCTGATTATAGGCAAAATCGCCTTTGTTTAGCTTGTGGTCCCTCTGGAGGTCACAATTATTATCCGATTTAAAAAATCATTTGACTCTATCACCATTACACCCTACGGAAGGTTGAGTTGGAATTACTAGAATATCGATCATAATTGCCAGACAAAATGGCCGCCGTTTGTACGTGAATACTGTTAAAAAAATGGTATATCAAGGTTGTGTACCCTGTAGAGGTCACAATTTTAATTCGTTTTTGATGAAACTTGAAATGCATGGTAATAACCCAAAGATCTTGGTTCCTCTTGTTATTTGCATATATCGGATCATAACTTCCTGAATTATGACCCCTTATTGTCCGAAAAATCCCCTATGGTCCATCTGGAGGCCACGATTATTATCGGATTTAAAAACTATGATCGATCTATCCTACGGAAGGTTGAGTTTGAATTTCTAGAAAATCGGACCATAATTGCCAGACAAAATGGCCGCCGTTTGTATGCGAAAAGTGTGAAAATATGGTATATCAAAGTTGTGAGCCTGTAGAGGTCACGATTTTAATTTTGATTTTGATGATACTTGAATTGCATGTTCATAACCTAAAGATCTTGATTCTTTTTTCGATATTTGTACAATCAAATTGTCACTTAATGAATTATGGCCTTTGTTTGTAGAAAAAATCACTTTCAGTTTTGCCTGTTCTCTATCCATCTATCGAAAATGTGGGCGTATCCTGCCTGGTGTGGCAGCTTACTATCTTTGGTTTACGGTGTGCTTTTGCTGATTAAAAAGACGTGGGGAATATGGCTACAGCAACCGACTTTATAAAACAAATCCTAAATTACGAAACAAATTTATTCTTTATTCTTTGAATGGCATTTAGTAAAACAAATTATTCCGTAGTCAGGGATTAAGGAATTAGTCAAGCGTTAATGAATACACACACCGACTGTATATAGGTAATTAAGGAATAAACATTCAGAATATGCATTCAGTCACTGTGACGTCACTAGCTTCAAAGGGGATTAAGAATGTTTTCGATAATTGGCCAAGTCCTTTTTAAGGGAGGTCTATATTTGCGACTTTGAGTGAAGATAGCTGATTTAATTTTAATCAGATTGATGTTAACTTTCCGTAATGTGGAAAAATGTGGATATAGTAACCATTGGCTTCCCGTAGCCAAAGAATCCCATTATCATATGTGCACTTTAAATATAAATGCATTAAAGTGGACTAAACTGTGAGTGAGAATTGCTTTATTCATGTGTTTAAAAATAAAGTATCACAAAACCATCTTTAAACTTTCTAACGTTTCGTAAGTAAAGACTTACTTATTTAGAGAATTTGTTAAGTTGCATTCTCTGAAGAAGTAAGTCTTTCCTTACAAAACGTAAGACAGTTTTAAGATGATTTTGTGATACCCATGACTTTATTTTTCAACACCCCTACTACTGGTGTCACCATATCAAGTTTATTATGACTTAGATCCCATCTAAGTTTATGTTTTATTAATGATTTTGGATTCCTCTCACTTTATATTTATTTGGATTCACATTTTCATGTTGACGTATTATGCCATCGCCCCTGTCCGTCCACAATTGTTTGTGGACTCTACAGGTCACAATATTGGCTTGTATCGGATCGAAACTTCATGGATTGTGCGAAAAATCATGTTTTTATTTTAAGCTTGTGGACCCTATAGAGGTCACAATTTCAAACCTATTTTGATGAAACTAATTTGTGTATTTATTATCTATTTTTATGATAATATTTTTTCGTTAAATTTTTTCGATATTTTAAGTTTTTGGTGATATATTTGATAAACCACTATATCACGATTTTTGGCCACATGATATTTGGCGATAAATGACTATAAAGAGAATACCGTACAGCCATAATGTGCGATTAATTAATATGTTTCATCTATTTATCGTGGGATTTCGGCAGGGGACATCAGCCTCACTGTAGGCTTGTTATTCATAAAATACAACTTTAATTATGGGATCTGAAAAGAAAGATAAATTTCTCTTGTTTTAAATCTTATCTTTCAGTTACAGGGTGACACAAAATCTATTTTTGAGGGATTTTAAGACAGAAAGATAACTTGTAATATATTTTATAGATTGATGGAGATAATTATGTATTAGATGATGTGAGGAGTAGTTTAGATTTAGAAGCTTTAAAACTAGATCAGATGGAAACTAACATGAAGGCTGGTGTCAGATTATTGAAAGAAAAAGAAACAAAATTACGACAACTTGATGCTAAACATAGAGATGTGAGTTACCTTTTTTTGTAATCTAATGTACACATAACACCCATCACATAGCGTAGCTCTATATCATTTTAAGAATGTCATACTTGATGCTGCTTTTCATACAGTTTCTATAAATGATCAGTAAACTAAATACATTGTAATTTTTTTTTAAAAATTGGTCACTTAGACCATTTTTTATGCATTTTTTTTAGAAATGAAATGAAATGAAATGGTAACCAGGCTAATGAAGATTGGTATATACCATGCATTTGTTTACTGACATTTTTACTCCCATTTGTACAACTAGATCTTTTACCCTGTCCTGCACTACTGACAAAGAAGGGAAACCCGGCTGTAAAATTTATTGGTCAACTCTAGAATTGAACCAGTACTCCATGGCCTAATAGACTTTATGTTATATTGTGTATTAACATAATTAAAATCATTATTTTTCAGATGATTACTGAAAGTGAAAGCCAATTTCATTCATTTGAAAGAAAATGGCAACCTTTACGAATACCTACATTAGATATAAGTGATGATGATGCTAGTAGCGGGGTTAGTAGTACAGATGTTAGTCTAGATAATTTTATACGAGGTAGGTTTTATTTACATCGATTGTTAGGATTTTTATAGCACACATTTTCATGTGGACGTATTATGCCGTTGCCCCTGTCCGTCCGTCAACAATTTGTTCGTGGACACTCTACAGCTCACAATTTTTATCCGATTTAAACAAAACTTGAAATATAGGTTTATCTCCCTAAAATCTTGGTTCCTTTCAATATTGGCATGTATCCCGTTTATAGTTTGTGGACACTCTAGAGGTCACAATTTTGATCTGCTTTTGACGTAACTTGAAATGCATGTTTCATATTGGATCGTAACTTAATAATTATAATAATAATTTATTTATAATGCTCCTTTTACCAATAGAAAAAACTGCTCAATGACGTAGTTAACATTTTGTGGACATCACATATAAAAAATAAAATAAAATTAAGTGGTGTAAATAGGAAGAACAACTGAGGGGTGTAAGCACTGATGTTTTTCTTTGTATTTACATAATGGACAGTCTGAGGCTATTATCTAACTTAAACCATAGTGTCTTGTAACACCCCAAAAATAATGGACAGTTACTTAAACCAACACCGCATGTCATGTGACTGCCACTGATCATCTGATTTGTTAACAATTAAAACAAACAAAACAAGGGTATCAATACAGTCATGTCTTTAAGTGGAGAGGATATATTTATTACCCAGTCAAAAATCGTGCCGAGAGTTGTTAATTAGCATTTGCCCTGTTAACACCTGCAGCTCCAGTCTTCCAGTTATCCAGTCTTCCAGTTATCCAGTGTTCCAGTTACCCAGTGTTCCAGTTTTCCAGTGTTCCAGTAATCTATCATCATGAATCCTACAGTTAAAACGTATGAAGTTCCTGAAGAAGAGACCGACAGGGTGTCCTACCACGTGGCGGTCAGCAGCACGGAGAGATTAACCGACAGGGGAATCCTGATCGACCTGCTTGGCAAGTTGCAAGACATCCTGACCATCTACCAAAAAGATGACTAGTGGCATATCCATGTAAAAACAAAAGCAGTCAGAACCATATTACTGGAGAAAGAAAAACATACTGACATGGGAATAAAGAACCGATGTCATAAACGTTTTTCAAAAGTCTTGACCCTCACTGTATACAATTTTCCGGTATCTTATTCAGACAACTGCCAGGCACAAATGTTTACGAAAGAGTAAGAGAAGTTAAAATAGAGATACCGACTAAGAAAATTAAAGATATACCCCAAATCATAATACTAAAAGCTCATTACAGCGCCGCCAAGGTGAGAGTAGTAACCCCAGGCCAACCTTCTCTATGCCATAGATGCGAGAGCTTTGGCCACCCCATACGGAGTGCCCTCTTCTAGGCCCAGAGAAAAACAGACAGTCCCAAAAGTCTATCCTCCAGTTAAAGACAGAAAACCAGTTCCAGTTGCAGTCCAGAATAGTAATAGGAATGCAGTAAACCAGTCCCCACCAGTCCCCACCAGTCCAACCACCACCTGTAAAAAGGAAAAGAGAGGGAAAAAAATGTATTGACATCAACACCAGCAGATACATCAAAAACAACCAGATTTGAATAACCAAGACCACCTTCACCTGGGGATCATCGAAAAAGAAGAACAAATCAGCTTCAACCCAAACCACAACTGCAGTATCCCTTCTACACCTCTCAACAACAGCTATGATCGGAAGACACACACTATCATCAAAATCCAACCGAACCATACAAAATAAAAATTTGCCCCAAAAATATATATATCGGTACAGATAATAAGTGATTGTCTGCATTATTTATTCTGATATATGGGGTGTGGATACTAACCCCGACTTGAAAGTCGAATATAAGCCCATAACTATAAACCACTCATTGAGAGCTATCGCAGCTACACATTTGTTTGCTGCAGGAATAGATGAACAGCTCATTGTGGCAAAAAACTGGACATTGTTCAAGTGCATATAAAAAGACAATCAACTATCAGACTTGCATAACATTTTAGAAGCTAAAGAGTGTCGTTAATTGTGTCACCCAACAAGTCCAAAACAAAGTATGTGATTCCAGGGAAAGTAACCAGTTCAAAATTGTGACCTTTATAGGGTCCACAAGCCTAAAACCATGATTTTTCAGACAACCAGGGGGCATAATCCATGAATTTTCGATCCGATACATGCCAATATAGGAAGTAGCTGAGATCTTTTGGGGATCAATAATGTTTCAAGTTTCATAAAAATTGGATAAGAATTGTGACTGTGTATACCTAAGGAACTCCACAACCTTGATATACCATATTTTTACACTATTCGCATACAAACAATTTTGAACCGATTTTGATGAAACTTGAAATGCATGCTTTAAAACCCACTTGGGTCCTTTCGGTATTCCTGAACTATGGCTCCTGATTGTCCGAAATATTGCCTTTTTTAGCTTGTGGCCCTCTGGAGGTCACAATTATTATACGATTTGAAAAAAATGTCTGATTATATTACCGTTCTGCCGTAAGAAAGTGTTGAGTTCGAATTTCAGGAAAATCAGGCCAAAAGTGATGAACTAAATGGCCGCGACTTGTGCACGAATAGTGTAAAAATATGGTATATCAAGGTTTAATCTGATTTCAATGATAGTGTAAAAATGTGGTATATCAAGGTTGTGAACCCTGTAGAGGTCACAACTTTAATCTGATTTCAATGAAAGTTTAAATGCATGTTTATAACCTAAGGATCTTTGTTCCTTTAGATATTTGTGCATATCGATTTGTAACTTCATGACTTATGGCCCTCAATTGTAGGAAAAATCGCATTGTTTTTAGCTTGTTCTCTATCCAACTCTTGTATGTGTACGTATCCTGCCTGGCAGCTGCTGGTTGTAAATTGGATAATAATTGTGACCTCCAGAGGGACCACAAAGTTAAAAGGCGATTTTTCAGACAATCAGGGGCCATAATTCAGTAAGTTATTTTAGGATAGGTGTGAATATCGCAAGGTACCAAGATCTTTGGGTTATAAACATGCATTCCAAGTTTAATCAAAATCGGTTCAAAATTGTGACCTCTATAGGGTCTACAAGCCTAAAAACGTGATTTTTCGTACAATCAAGGGCCATAATCCATGAAGTTTCTAAATGATACATGCCAATATCGAATATAGTCGTAAATTGTGACCTGTTGAGAGTCCACAACCTTCATATACCATATTTTTACACTATTTGTGTACAAACGGCGGCAATTTTGTCCGGCAATTTTGGTCCAATTTTCAAGAAATTCAAACTCAACCATCCTTACGGTGTAAAGGTGTTATAATCACAGGTGGTTTTTCAAATCGGATAATAATTGTGACCTCAAGAAATGTGATTTTTCTGACAATCAGGGGCCATAATTCAGGAATGGGCGCAATTATTGAAAGGAACCAAGATCTTTGGGTTATAAACATGCATGTTAAGTTTCATCAAAATCGTTTAAAAATTGTGACCTATAGGGTCCACAAGCTAAAAACATGATTTTTTTACGCCCACATTTTCATGTGGACGTATTATGTCGTCGCCCCCGTCCGTCCGTCTGTCCACAATTCATTGTGGACCCTCTACAGGTCACAATTCTTGTCTGATTTTAACGAAACTTGAAATATAGCTTTATCACCAAAAGATCTCGGCTGCTTTCGATATTGGCATGTATCGGATTGAAACTTCATGGATTATGGCCCCTGATTGTACGAAAAATCACGTTTTTAGCTTGTGGACCCTATAGAGGTCACAATTCTGAGCCGATTTTGATGAAACTTGATGTGCATGTTTATAACCCAAAGATCTTGGTTCCTTTTGATATTTGCGCCTATTGGAACGTAATCTCCTGAATTATGGCCCCTGATTGTCCGAAAAATCACCTATTTTAACTTGTGGTCCCTCTGGAGGTGACAATTATTATCCGATTTAAAAAAACGTTCGATTATATCACTGTTACACCCTAAGGAAGGTTGAGTTCGAATTTCGGGAAAATCGAACCAAAATTGCCATACAAAATGACCACGGTTTATACGCGAATACTGTTAAAAAATGGTATTTCTAGGTTGTAGACCCTGTAGAGTCCACAATTTTAATTCGATTTTGATGAAACTTTAAATGCATGGTTATATTCTAAAGATCTTGGTTCCTTTCGATATTTGCGCATATCGGATCGTAACTTCCTGATTATACGCAAAATCGCCTTTGTTTAGCTTGTGGTCCCTCTGGAGGTCACAATTATTATCCGATTTAGAAAATCGTTTGATTATATCACTGTTTCACCCTAAGGATGGTTGAGTTCAAATTTCGGGAAAATCGGACCAAAATTGCCATACAAAATGGCCACGGTTTATACGCGAATACTGTTAAAAAATGGTATTTCTAGGTTGTGGACCCTATAGAGGTCACAATTTTAATTCAATTTTGATGAAACTTGGAATGCATGGTTATAACCCAAAGATTTTGGTTCCTTTTGATATTTGCGAATATCGGATTGTAACTTCCTGAATTGTGGCCTCTGATTGTCTGGAAAATCGCCTTTGTTTAGTTTGTAGTACCTTTGGAATTCACAATTATTATCCGATTTAAAAAATCGTTGATTAGATTACCGTTACACCGTAAGGAAGGTTGATTTCGAATTTCGGGAAAATCGGACTAAAATTGCCATACAAAATGTCCGCTGCTTGTACGTGAATACTGTTAAAAAATTGTATATCAGGGTTGTGGACATTGTAGAGGTCACAATTTTAATTTGATTTTGATGAAACTTAAAATTTGACTCTTTCACCGTTGCACCCTACAGAAGGCTGAGTTCAAATTTCTAGAAAATCAGACCATAATTGCCAGACAAAATAGCCGTCGTTTGTATGTGAATAGAGTAAAAATATGGTATATCAAAGATGTGGACCCTGTATGTAGAGGTCACAATTTTAATTTGATTTTGATGAAACTTGAAATGCAGTATATAACCTAAAGATCTTGATTCTTTTCGATATTCACGCATATCAAATTGTAACTTTATGAATTATGGCCTTTGATTGTAGGAAAAATCACTTTCGGTATTGGCTGTTCTCTATCCATATCTCGAAAATGTGGGCGTATCCTGTCTGGCAAGTGCCAGCTTACTATCTTTTTATTCTAATGTATCGGATTTGTGTCAGATAAACATAATTTACTTCATTGATGATAAATTTGAGGCTCATCATTGTTGAAACTATTGATATTTGCATTAAATTGTAATTATGAAACTCCCATTATACATTTCATGTTTTAAACATTTAAAGGACAATATTGGTGCCAGTCATTATCACATATGTGATAGAGCGTGTAAAACACATTCCAAATATACTTTAAATGCAGAGGTCATTGCTACGATAAGAGGATATCTGACAATTCAATAAAGTAATTGAATGTCATTAGATAAGAGAACAAGAGAAAAATAGAAATAGTCCGTACATTCCCTTGTTTATATTCACTCTTAACCTTATAAAACATGTTAATGCATAGACTTTTTCTGTTTTTCTTTTTTGTTCTCTTATCTAATGACATTCAAGTACTTTATTGAATTTACAGTAATTAAATTAGTTTGAAACCAAAATATAGTTTCTTACAGTAAGTGACATTCTTGGGAGAAAAATAAGTACCAGAGTATGATTGAAGACTGATTGTTGACAAATTATTCCAACTTACTTAGACTTATAGTCATTTTAAAAAATTCTACAATTCTACAAGCAACACAACTTTCTTTGGAGGCATTCCATGTCAAGTGTACACACTTTTGGACCAAGAAATGACAACACATCTCAGATTTCGTTCATTTGATGTCTAATGGTGAGATGAGATGAAAAAAGTATAAAAACCAAATTTCAGGCGAATTGACCCAAAAATGACGTTTTTGGGGCCGACCAAATTTTTGGCCAATCCGTAGGGCCAACAACTTTGCAACAGCTATAATTCTCATAAAGTTGGTATCAAAATGATCGGGAAATCAATACCTTTCATTTGACATATTACGCGATGATATCAGATAATGTTTTCACATTTTCTTTTTATTTCTTTGACCTTGACATTTGACCCTGTCCGGGCAGAAAATCTGAAGACCCCAATTTTTTTTCAAAATCATGATATATTATATCATTCATCCTTATGCTACAAATGAAAATGGGATCTCTATGGGATCATGCCCAAAAAACCTGGGTTGAGTCTGCATGGTTGAGCCTTTCGGAAATGCCACCTGGGTTGAGTCTACATGGTTGAGCCTGGGGTCCAGTGTATGTTTTACTAATATCCAGAATTTTCTAAGAAACGAAAGTAAATATATTCTGTTATTTACAAAAAAAGGTTAGATTTTGTATGAAATAATAGATTTAACTTGTAAAAAGGTGGGGAGGGGCATAAGTTTTGTGCAGATCCTTTCAAATGCCCTGACAAACTGAAGCTAATGGACTGTAGGCATGTGTTTAAGGTAATGATTGAGAAATGCATGTCGATGGTAAAAGAAGGTGACCGTGTATGTTCCGCATGTAGGAAAATAATGTTGCAACTGCCGTCTGAGGTGAGTATAGTGTCGGCATCGGACGACGGACAGGGAAACCGTGAGGATGCTGTTCCAGAAGATGAGCCTGAGAACACTAAGTGTGCGTTGAGTAGATTTCTTTGAATTAGAGACAGAATTAGAAAATCTAAATGAATCGCTGGAAATGATGGGAGAAAGCCCGTTCAGCAAATGAAAGGTGTGACGTACGACTAGTTTCGTTATGACGGACACTGGTGGCTATCCTACATTGAGGAAGCCTTTGACAACACACATGAAGTTAGAGTGAAATTCCTTCACCCGAGCAGACCTACTGAAAACTTTGTGTTTTCCCAGATGACTGAAGGGTGTCTCCTCGATATCAGCGGCGTGCTCCTCCAAGTTGATCCCCGAACATCTACCGGTATGACGTATGAACTGTCAAATAAAGGGATTGCCAATTCCAGCAAGACTTTAGAATAACATCAGTGAATTCAAAGTTTCCTGAATTGAAATGGGAGAAATTGACGTCAGTTTATGAGTTAGAAGTCATAAACGAAGATTATGTACTTTACTGCTCACCACCCAACCATACTTGTACACTTAAGCTATCGTTATTATAATGGCACTGAATATCATAATATAATAGGATAGTTTTTATGCATTAAAGGATAATAGCCTACAGTCAGGGTTGCCTATTATACCCTGTGTGTTGCTTTGTTGCCTGAATGGTGCTGTGATATTGAGCTCAAACTTTGGCCTTCATTTCCCCCCTGATCCCATAGAGATCCCATTTTCATCTCTTGCATACATGTGGATGATATATAGAACATGATTTTGAGAAAAAATTGAGGTACTCAGATTTTCTGCAAAGACAGGGTCAAAGGTCAAGGTCAAAGAAATAAAAAAAATGTGAAAACATTTTCTGATAACATCGTGTAATACGTCAAATGAAAGGTCTTGAGTTCCTGATCATTTTGGTACCGACATTATGAAAATCAGGCGGTTAAGAGGAAAATTATAGCTGTTCTAAGGTCTTTGGCCCATCGGATTTGCCAAAAATTGGGTCGGCCCAAAAAACTGATTCATTAGGTAGGGCTAACTTTTGGTTAAAAATTGAAGAGAATCTGATGCCATGGTGTCAATGAGGTGTGTACACTTGACATGAAATGCCCCTTTGGTAACCTATGTGGTAATCCTACCAGGCACAGGCGTTTTCTCTTTTTTAGGGTTATCTAAACCTGAATATGTTCCGGGATTTACCAAGATGTTACCATCAACAAGTATACCACCTGTTAGTGAAAATAGCACAGATACAAGTTATTTAGCTCATACTCTCTTTAAAATAAACAACGATTTATCACAAGTATTATCTACCCTACATAATCAGGGGGCAGCACAAATACCATCTTCACCTAATACACCATCTTCCACAGGTGAGATGTACAACTAGTTTCCTATCCCAGCTAAAACCTTGTCTCGGTCAACCAGAACCTCCAAGTCCTCAGCATACGGAGGGTCTGGGGGAAGTTTCACAAAGCAACTTACAATGTAAATTTGCGTAAGTTTACTGTAACGTAAACTTCCGTAAAAATCGTGTTTCACTAAAATTCTTAACTTACGAAATTAAAAAACTTTTATCGTAAAGTATAGGGCAACTCTAACCTTGTTGTAAGTTGGAAATTTCAAGTATCTTTGACAAAATGCCTGCCTTTTTACTTTATACGGATCGGCAACTTTAGCCAGAGAGATTGTTCAGGGTAAGATTAAAGTAGCTAAAGTCTCTAACTCAATATCATCCAAAGTCTTCGACATTGAAAACACGAATTATTTGTCAATTTAAATATGTGTCAATCCGCATGTAAAATGTAACGAGAATAAATATAAATTGTAAATTAAATAACAATGCACTTTTCGCCGTATTCTGCATGGGAAACCCGTTATAAGAATGGGCACAAATAGTGTGACGAATCAAACCTTGCCAATGTGCATTTAAATTCATATTTAAATATGAAGGTATTTTAGATTGATATTTTTAAACCATCTTCGGTGTCTTTTGCGGCGGTAATCGAAATCACTAAAAAATAGTCCCTTTTTTCACTACCATCCATAATTGTTTAAAAGATTTCCTCCGATTCGAGAATATTAATAAATAATAATTCATTTTTTCAGTATAATTAATACATGTTTATAATAATCAGGTATAGTAACAATATTCACTAAAAATCTATATAGTTAACGATTTCACGTTACTGAACACAGCAAGTCTTCTTTGGTGTGTGAGGGATCACGGTGGCTAAGTGGATAAGGCGCTGGTTTGCTAGCCTGGAGGTCGAGTGTTCGATCCCTGCATTGGCCGAGAAAGTTCATCTCGATTTTCCAGCGTGATTTCCCCTTGTCAGTGATGCAGAAGGAGGGCCTGACAAGGACAGCTGCCTAGTCGTTCGGATGGGACGAAAAACCGAGGTCCCGTGTATAAATTCGAGTGCACGTAAAAGATCCCTTGGCAGTTGGAATTCGATATAAGAGTAGGCCATAGCGCCGCTGCCCGGGCAAAATTTCCCTCATAGCACACTGTTGGCGTATGCCCGTCTTCAATTGGCCCAGGTTAGGTGCTTAAGCGTAGGACGTTAAACCCCATTTCATTCATTCTTTGGTGTGTTATATCACGGACATATACATTCTGCCATCTACGGCGGTAGTCGAAATTGACGACAAATACTCCAGTTGCTGTCCTCCAAGTTACAATTTAACTGATACTAATTAATCACGTATAGTAGCAATACTCACTAGAAATGTATATAGTTAACTATTTCACGCTCTACTGGCGTCGGGTCCAGTTACTGACGCACATCAAAGATAACTGGCGGCTTCACTCAGATAGTGACGGAATCTCATTAGTGGCGTTTTCATAAATAGTCACGCTTTTCTTAATTTCTCCCGCACGCACCCGACTAGTGATATAGTCGGCTTAACTCACGTTTGTTTAAATAGTCACGTTATCTTTACATACTGACACAAGTAAGGAATAATAACCAGTTGATCATTAGTGACCATTTATAGGAATACTGACGTACGATGCAAGTACTGACGGGTTTAAGCCACTACTGACAACACATATATTTCTCACGAGTTTCCCTGAATAGTGAATACATTTAACCTATTTTGATGGCCTCGTGGATTAGTGATACATAGGCCAGGTAATAAGCACCCAGAGATCATTAGTACTCACTATACATCTAGCAGTGTTGTAATCTTACCAGGTTAAGATGACCTTGGGCAGTTTCACAAGGCAACTTACGATAAAATATTTGGGTAAGTTTATCGTAGCGTAAACTTACGAAAAAATCGTGTTTCACTAAAGTTCTTAACTTATGAAATTCGTAACTTTTACCATAAATTCAACCTGTTGTAAGTTGGAATTTGTGCGTATTTTTGACAAAATGGTCGCCTTAGTACTTTATGCGGATCGGCAGCTTCGACGACAGAGAATATTTACGAATAGACTAAACCCTCTCGACACCGGGGATACAGACGAGGAGTTAGTTTCACGGTACAGACTTGATCGGACCAGTATATTTACATGTTATTAACTGTGAAAATGCTGATATTGAAACCGTAACTAACCGATTAAAATCCTTATCATCACCTGTACAAGTTCTGATTAATTAGTTTCCAAAAACTCATTGCTGATGCACATAGTCTTAGTGTACCATCAGTGTCTAGAGTAATTTATCGTGTTTCACGAGCAATAACAACCAGTGTTGACGATGAATTAACAATAAATGTCCCCTGTGTTGACGATAAATTATCAATAAATGTCCCCTATTCCATGGAAGATATCAATTCTACAAAGGAAGGTTTTCACCAAATAGCAGGCTTCCCAAATGTAATGGGAACAATTGATGGTACACAAGTTGACATCATAGCACCATTGTGAAAAAATGACCCACTGTTCGTCTGATGGAAACGATTTCATTCCATTAATGTCCAAGCAACAGCTGATTCCAAACTCAGGTAAACGTACAAATTATCGTCTTGTTTTACCATGACACGATTATATGTGACTCAAATGAGGAAGTTAGTTCGCACTGTAGGTAGACAAGCAGCTGTGTTCCCTTAGGCCAATGTGGGTTTAAGTCTACCAGTAAATAAATGTATGGATGCCCCCCCCATCAATTTTTTTTATTGAATTGCTCCTTATATTGAGATGCCCCCCCCCCCCCAAAAAAAAAAAATTATTCATCGAAACACTACTGCTTTATTATACAGAATTGACGGCGTCGAAGACTCACTCAATAGTTTTAAATCTGTCCATTTATTCTTCGGAATCACCAGATGGTTCCGGGGACAACTTGTGCCCTTATCGAACCCAAGTGCAGCTGTGGAACGTTACAATATAAGGCTACACCCACAAATGAAATTCAATTAGAATTTTAGTGAAACATGATTTTTTCATAAGTTTACGTTATGATAAACTTACGCATATTTTCATCGTAATTTGCTTTGTGAAACTGCCCCCAAGTCTGTAGTGGTATTAAGGGAAACCTTAAATTTGGGACATTAAAAGTGTACTATGTCATTACCAAACTCCTGTGTATGTACAGGTAATGCAAAATGACATTATAGTGAATTTGAAGAAGAGTTTAGTTATATTTAGTTAAAATGTCTTACAACAGTTCGTAATTTAATATTAATTCTTTCTCTTTGATTATTTTAGCTCCTCCTTTGCCTCATGAAATTCCACATCCTCCACCACATGCAAGTCCAGCTTTAATGAGACCACTATCAATTTATAACACAACTAATCCTTATACCATGTAGGTTTTATAAATCGTCTATTCATTTCATTATTCTAAACTATTGTATACTAAAAAATGGTTTAATGACAAAATATCAAAACACTAAATCACACTTCATTTGGATTTGCCTAAACGGATATGTTTTATATCTAAATTGTATCAAGTTTACATACATAATTACAGTTCACAAAAGACAAATGCATGTTGAATGTAGTGGTTCTGTTTACGTTTGGAAAATAATAAAATTTATAACTTGAATGTAATGTAATGTAGCAGTAAAATTGCTATATTATGATTAAATTTGTTTATTATTAATAGGAGAAGTCCTTATCATAATGTAGATTATGGTACTATGGTGTTAACGGCGGAACAGTCTTTAGATAGAAAATGGAGAAAATACTTTGGTGGTAAGTAAATTGGTTTGGCAAGGCAATGACAGTGACATGCATTTGATAAATGTTAAATATTATATGAAATAAATTATATTTAGTAGATCAAGTAAGTAAACCAATTGGAAGTAGTTACACATCATTTACATCATATGTATTTATATAGATAATATTTACCTTACAGTTTAAGTAAGTGCAGTTTATAACCTGTTTAAGCTCATTTATAATTGTTTTGAATTTATTTGCAAGATGTGCCTCTAAAGAATATTAATTTAATAATCAATGTAATTTTAAGTTTAATCTTTGGATTAATGTTAAAGTTGGTCTACACTACTAATTTTTGCCACTCAAAGAGTATAGACCAGGGTCCGTATTCAAAGGTTTTCTAAAAGTTAAGTGAAAATAAGTAAGTGTCCTACCTTAAATCGGTATTCAAAGGCTCTATTTTACATCTACATGGCTATGTGGAAACTGAACTCCACACTTAAATTATGGAAAACTCACATTCGCCAAAAAGCATGAATTTTCAATTTATAGAAGGCCTGCCACTTCCAAAAATTACGAATTACTAACATTGCAAGTAAGTTATGCCCCCTGAAGAGCATCACTATACTCTATTTAAAATTCTTAGTTTACATTACTAAGAAAATGTTTGCAAAATATTATATTGTTACACATGAAAATAGTATGATTATAATTTAGGATAAATTATGATAGTGTGCATCCTTTGCCGGAATGGCTGTTTTCATAGACTTTTTTAGAATTCCATTTCAATACATTGCAACAAATAGTGGTAGTATAATGATGGATATAGTAAACTTTGATTGTTTAACCCTTTGAGTGCGGGGCCACTTGTGTAACCCATGTGCCACTGAGTAACCCGTGGTTATGCCAAAACCAATGTATCCCATTCCTCACCCCCAAGTACCCCACCTCCCTCAAAATTTGACTCCCAAGTAAATAATGACAATGATCTCCGATGTGTACAGCCTTTATTCATTCAAACTACAACGAAATCGGTAAAGAAATAAGCAAAAAAAACGGCATAAAACCAACCTGCTTTGTCAGCATCTGGAAACGCCATTGTTGTGAAATTTGTCTGTTGGTCATCCAGGTATCAAGTCACCCCAGTGCTGCCATCTGACGAAATTTTAGGTGAAAACAATTTATAATTGCTGATGTGCCTATCGGACGTACGAGAAACGTCCTAATAACTGATAATAACTTTAGACCCAGGCACAGTAGATACTTAATATGGGAACGTACATTGTACGTCCCTATGGCACATTAATTACCAAAATGACGACGTACAACGTACATCCTATAGGCAGCTTAAGGGTTAACATTGTATCACAAATAGAAAACAGCATACTAGCCATACATAATGACCTTTGCTATCTAAGTTAGACTGGACATTTCATACAGTTTTTTTTATACGCCCACATTTTCATGTGGACGATTATGTCGTTGTCGCCCCTGTCCGTCCGGACGTCCTTCTGTCCACAATTGTTTGTGGACTCTCTACAGGTCACAATTTTTACCAGATTTTAACCAAATTTGAAATATAGGTTTATCCCCAAAAGATCTCGGCTGCTTTCGATATTGGCATATACCGGATCGAAACTTCAAGGACTATGGCCCCTGATTGTACAAAAAATCATGTTTTTAGCTTGTGGACCCTATAGAAGTCACAATTTTGAACCGAATTTAATGAAACTTGACATGCATGTTTATAATCCAAAGATCTTTGTAGCTTTCGATATTTGCGGCTATCGGAACGTAATTTTCTGAATTATGGCCGCATATTGTCTGAAAAATCACCTATTTTAGCTTGTGGTCCCTCTAGAGGTCAGAATTATTATCCGATTTGAAAAAACATATGATTATATCACAGGTTGAGTTCGAATTTCAAAAAAATCGGACAAAAATTGCTGTTTAAAATGGCCGTTGTTTATACCTGAATACTGTTATATCAAGGTTGTGGACCCTGTAGAGGTCCAAATTTTAATTTGATTTTGATGAAACTTCAAATGCGTGGTTATAACCCAAAGGTCTTGGTTCCTTTCGATATTTGCGCATATCGGATCGTAACCTCCTGAATTATGGCTCCTGATTATCTGCAAAATCGCCTTTGTTTAGCTTGTGGTCCCTCTGGGGGTCACAATTATTTTCCGATTTATAAAAACGTTTGATTATATCACCGTTACACCCTAAGGAAGGTTGGGTTCAAATTTCGGGAAAATCGGTCCAAAATTTCTATACAATATGGCTGCCGTTTGAACGCGAATACAGTCAAAAAATGGTGTATCAAGGTTGTGGACCCTGTAGAGGTCACAATTTTAATTCTTTTTGATGAAACTTGAAATGCATGGTTATAACCCAAAGATCTTGGTTTCTTTCGACATTTGCGCATATCGGATCGTAACATCCTGAATAATGGCCCCTGATTGTCCGAAAAATCGCCTTTGGTTAGCTTGTGGTCCCTCTCAAGGTCACAATTATTATCCGATTTAAAAGATCGTTTGATTATATCACCGTTACAAGCTAAGATAGGTTGAGTTCAAATTCAGGAAAATAGGACCAAAATTGACATACAAAATGGACGCCGTTTGTACGCGAATGCTGTTAAAAAGTGATATATCAAGGTTGTGGACCCCCTAGAGGTCACAATTTTGATTGGATTGTGATGAAACTTGAAATGTATGGTTATAACCCAAATGTCTTGGTTCCTTTCGTTATTTGTACATATCCGATCATAACTTCCTGAATTATGGCCCCTGATTGTCTGAAAAATCCCCTATGGTCCCTCTGGAGGTAACAATTATTATCCGATTTAAAAAAAACGTTTGACCCTATCACCGTTATACCCTACTGAGAAAATTGGACCATTATTGCCAGACTATTTGTACGCGAATAGTGTAAAAATATGTTATATCAAAGTTGTGGACCCTGTAGAGGTCTAAATTTTAATTTTGATTTTGATGAAACTTGAAATGCATGTTTATAACCTAAAGATCTTGATTCTTTTCAATATTTGCGCATATCAAATTGTAACTTAATCAATTATGGCCTTGATTGATGGAAAAATCACTTTCAGTATCTTTTTTTTATCTAAACAATATTTTATTGATTATTAGGATTAGGAAACAGGCAAAGCCTATATAATCCTTCTCCCTTTCAGTATCGCTTGTTCTCTATCCATCTCTCAAAAATGTGGGCGTATCCTGCCTGGCAGTGCCAGCTTACTATCTTTTTATAAATCTATCATTTGAGAAATTCATAGACATTGTGTAACTACCTACATTTTAGATTTTTAAAGGACTGGTATTGACGGTGCATTCATTGTGTGTACGAAAGATGCATGTTGCATTATATTTTACCAGGAATAAGTTGTAAAAAATAAATCATGCCTTCCTGCTAGTGGGGGGTTGGGATGGCCTAGCTCTAGAGTGCCGCGCTTCGACCTCTAGCTGGCCGGCCACCTCTGGCTTGCTGCTGTGGTTTCGAGCCCTGGGTCCGTATTCAAAGGATATCTTAAGTCTAAGATAGTCACTTAACTACTAGCTTTCACTTAAATATGCGTAACTTCCTGTAAGTTAAGGGCAACTGGTATTCAAAGACACTGTTAAGTATCACATTTTCCCTTGAAGTTAAGCTGCCTTAACTTTTAAGTGTTAGTCTTTAAGTGGTATTCAAAGGCCAGTTTAAGTGAGAAATATCCACTTAACTTTAAGTGACCTATGGGAGGTACCTTAAAGTTAAGTGAGATTGTAATGCCTTCTCTTAATGCAGTAGTAGTAGTCCAGTTTTGGCGATTTTAAAAGTTAGGGGATTCATATTTAAATAAAGACAATGTCGCGGAGCGTAGCTGGCACTAAATTAATTTTTGTAAAAGTTTATTACCACCGAGATAGTTAAGGATATCTTTTTCCGATCATCTATCATGTTCGTTTACATGCTTAATCATGTTTCCATGACTGTCAAATAATAAAGTTAAATTCATTTGTGATGACATGGCTTTATATATTTTTAGAAATTATTTAGACAACCGCTAGAAGCAAGGCATGATTTATTTTTTACAACTCATTCCCATATATACATAATCGGTAGAATTAATTTGGGTAAAATATAATGTAACATGCATCTTTCGTACACACACTGCACCGTCAATGCCAGGCTTTTGAAAATCTAAAATGAAGGTAGTTACACAATGTAAAGTAGAACCTTTGACTACCGATTTAAGGTAGACACTTGGTTAAGTGGAAAATTTAAGTATTTTTACTTAACTTTTAGAAAACCTTTGAATACGGACCCTGGTGTGAGCATATGTGGCATGGAGATAGGGGCGCCTTCTCAACATCGTGGGTTTCCTCCAGGCACTCCGGTTTCCTCCCACTGCTAAAGACCCCTACACGGAAGCGAATTATTGAAATAAAACTACATCATATGTTAGTCCCGAAATGACCTAGTTGTGTTGAGTGGACGTTAAACTCCATTTCTCTCTCTCTCTCTCTCCTAGCGGTAGATAAAGAAATTCTAAAAATTTATAAAACCAGGTCATCACAAATGAATTTAACTTTATTATATGACAATCATGGAAACATGATTAAGCTAGTATATGAACATGATAGATGAGCGGGAAAAGATATCCATAACTATCTCAGTGGTAATAACCCTTTACTCTATTATGACACCACAACATCAAAGCCAGCTATGCTCGGTGACATTGTCTTTATTTCAATCTCAATCCCTTATCATTTAAAATCGCCACTACGGGACTACTTTTAAAGCGTTAAAAGAAGGCATTATAATCTCACTTAACTTTAAGGTACCTCCCATAGGCCACTTAAAGTTAAGTTGATATTTCTCACTTAAGCTGGCCTTTGAATACCATTTAAAGACTAACACTTCAAAGTTAAGGCAGCTTAACTTTAAGGGAAAATTTTATACTTAACAGTGCCTTTGAAATTCAAAGTTTGAATACCACTTGCCCTTGACTTACAGGAAGTTACCTATATTTAAGTTAAAGCTAGTAGTTAAGTGACTATATTAGACTTAAGATATCCTATTAATATGGAACCAGATGCATTATGTAAGAGCTAAATCTGCCTGTTGCAAATTTCTATTTTGGCTTCTAATGTTATTGAAATTGTTATTTAGACATTTATTTACATAACAAGTCTATAATCAAGTTTCTAAAAGGATTGAAATACGAACGCCATTTAATGATTTAATTTAAAAATGGAGAAGTGAGGCTAAATCTCATTGCTATGATAAAAAAACAATTTATGTCAAAAATTTTCAATATATAAATTTTGATTATCTATTTTTTAAATTCGTGAAATATTTCTGGTACATTTTTTCTTGGGTTTTCCTCTCAATGGCAAAACTTTTGATGGGTCTATGTCAGTTCTCGGTAATGAACTGTGTTAGTGCAAACGCAACACTTGTCTTTTTTAAGCAGTCCCATGCCACACGTTTGCACATGCATTCCCTGCACTCTGGCTCTTTAAATACAGATCAAAATTTCAAAATTCATCACTTTGGAAAAATGCCATGTGTTACTCATCAAAACGGGAATAAAGCTATTGAATTGCTGGTTCAGGGGGCTTAACAGGTAGCCAACGCCAGACACTTTAATGTCCACTCATCAACCATTGCTCGCCTCAGACTTTGCTTCCATGTCACTGGAAGAGTTGCGAATGTACCCCAACCTGGAGTGCCACCTGTAACAACTGCTGCTCAAGATCGCCACATCCGACTACAGCATCTGCACAACAGGTTCCAGTCAGCTACTGCCAGGGGAACTGTTGGAACACGGCAGCATTAGATCAGAACTACTTTTGGGTTACGCTGCCTTCGCCCTAAGGTCAAATCCTTTTGCATCGTCATCTACTTGCCATCTGCACAACACACCATGGCGAAATGTCATTTTCTTGGATGGATCCTGATTCAAACTCAGTTTTCCCGATGAATGTCATCGTATCTTCTGACGACAACTCTGATTGTAGGCAGTTCGATACTTCAACGAATTAGTACAAGAGGATTATCTGGTAATGTTGAAGTTCACACCCATCGTGGAGCATCGCTTGAAACAATTCTTCATAAAATAGTTGGACTCAACATTCCAGATTTCGATAAAATCATCATCCAAGCAGGTGGAAATGACGTCTCCCAAGGCCAGACAACAGAATATATAAAACAAGACTATACTAAAATTTTCCAGCATATAAAATACAGTTCCCCATCAACAGATGTTTATTTCTCTGAAATTACCCCCCCGAAGAGATGTAGAAGTTCTACCAATTAATCACTTATTAGAAAAATTAAGTAAAAAACTAGGAGCAACTTTCATTCGACATTCAACAGACCTCATACTGGAATCTTCAAGCTTTTGGAAAGATGGTATACATTTATCTGACAGAGGTACCTCAAGACTACTCCAATCCTACGACAAGCACCTGCCCATAGTTAAACCCAAAGAAAATGTTTATACCAAACGAAGTGACTACTGTTTTTACTGCCAGCAACGAGGACATAATACCAATACCTGCAGAAATGGAGATTATGTTACTTGCAGAATAAGTCTTGTATCTATAGAAATTTTTATTAACATAATGGCAATGATATCGCCGAAAATTCCTTACTCAAATGTCTTCCAGCACATGATGGCCTCAGAAATGATCTTAATGAATACAATAACTTCCTTACCGTGCATTTATCTAAGTATATGTCATCTTTTAACTCGCTTAACCCAACTACCGAATCAAATAGTTTTAAAAATGTGCACACTGCAAGGGATCCTATTAAAAATGATAATACCTCTACACCCGATATTGATTGCAGTGTTATATCTTCTTTAGGCTCTCACATTTCATCAAGTTTGTCCCTGAATAACCCTTCTGGTAAAATGACACCACTTAATTTGAATTCATCATCTATAACCAAACCTTTTAAATTGGGTGATGGGAAATCAGATTACATCATTGGTCATCTAAATGTAAATCGTTTAATTACAAAAAAAGAAAACAAGCTTGATGAAATGCGTGAAGTTTTATTTCAACCAGAAAATAATATAAGTATTGTGGGTTTTACTGAAACATTTTTACATAAATTAATATTAGATGATCTGCATGTTGACAATTATGTGACTGAAAGAAAGGATCGTCTTGGTCAGGAGGGAGGGGGTATTTTATTCTATGTCAAAGATACAATTAAATATGAAAGGCTTTTGAATTTGAAATGGACGAAATTGAATGTATATGGCTTATTGTCTCGCCTGAATTTTCCAAATCTTTTATTTTATGTTTAATATATAGACCACCTCATTCTAATGTTATGTGGTATGAGAAATTTGAACAAATTTTGTATAATATTTCATCGAAATATGCATCAGCACCATTTTATATAATTGGTGATTTTAATATTGATTTTAATTCTCCGGTGCCTAAACATTGGCAGACAATTATTTCATCATATTCTTTATCACAGATGATTACGAAACCAACGAGACAAACTGATTCTACAGCTACTATTTTAGATCATCTTTATACTAACGTACCAAATAATATTAAAGAAATTAAAATACCTCCATACAGTCTAAGTGATCATTTTCCTGTAATCTTCTCAGTGAAGAATATTCAAAATTGTAAAACTTTAAAAAAAAGGCACACCCTGATTCAATATCGACAATTTAAGAATTTTAAGGATTCTGATTTTTTATTTGATTTAATCAACTCACCATTTTCCAATATAGAGCTAATGAATGATATTGAAACCGCCTTGCCAGCTTTTTATGACCTCATTCTTACTGTATTAAATAAACATGCCCCTATTAAAACCAGACGTGTAAAGTACCATACTCAACCTCCATGGTTTAATGATGAAATTAAAGATGCAAGAAAGAAGCGTGACTATCATAAAATGATTGGAAATGACACTTTATATAAACAATGGCATAATAAAACCAAGAAATTAATTGAGCGGGCTAAAACTGACCATGTTAAAGATATCATCATAAATAAAAAAGACAATAAAACCATTTGGCAATATCTAAACTCTCTACAAGGAAAAACTTCATTAGGCCCAAATTACCCGCAAACTATCGAATATCATGACTTTAAAACAACTGACCCTTCTCAAATTACTGAATTTATGAATGAATATTTTACCAATATAACCGACTCTATAAAGCCTCCCTATAAACCGATCCAACAACCACATATTATTCAAAATTATATAAATAACAAAGTCCCCCTAAACTTTCTCTATGACTTACCTCCTATATCATTTTCAAAAGTACTGAAACATCTTAAAAATCTACAACCAAAAAAGGCAACTGGTTTAGACAATCTTGTACCAAAAATTTTAAAAATGTCAGCTGAGGTGATTGCGAATCCACTAACTCATATTATTAATTTATGTTTAAAAAATTGTATTTTTCCTGATCAAATGAAAGAAGCAAAAATAGTGCCAATTTTTAAAAAAGGATCCAAAGAAACCATTTCCAATTATAGACCAATTTCAATTTTACCAACCATTTCTAAAATTTTTGAGAAACATATATCTATCAATATTAAGTCCTACTTTGATAGTTTCAATTTATTTTATGTAAATCAGTCAGGTTTTAGAGAGTATCATTCTTGTTCTACAGCACTAGTTCGAATTACTGATCATTGGCTTGAAGCTTTAGATCAAGGTAAACTAACAGGTGTTGTCTACCTGGATTTTAGTAAGGCTTTCGACCTTATTGATCACAAGCTCCTCCTTGACAAACTTGTGTTATATAAATTTCATCCTAATTTGTTATATTTGATTAAATCTTATCTAGCAAACCGAAATCAAAAAGTCTGTCTTGGAAATTTCCAATCAATACAAAGGAAACTAAAATGTGGTGTTCCCCAGGGATCTATCCTTGGACCACTTTTATTCCTGATTTTCATAAATGATCTTCCACTTTTTACTAAAAATGTCATACCCGAAATATTTGCTGATGATACTACCATTCATTTTTCTGACAAAAATCTTGAATGCATTCAAAGTTGTCTTCAAGAAGATTTAGACATTATCAGCCAATGGTGCAATGATAATAGTATGGTTATTAATATAAATAAAACTAAAAGTATGTTAATAAAAAAAGTAAGAGACAGTGAAAAATGTATCTCCCTGTCCATCGGAAACCAAAAATTAGAGAATGTAACGGAAGCTGTCCTACTCGGAATTACAATAGATGATCACTTAGACTGGGGAAAACATATTATGAAGCTTCACTCTCTTGTTGGGTCAAAAATATATCTTCTAAATAGAATTAAAATAAATCTACCTATAGAAACCCGAATTTTGTTTTATAATGCCTATATATTGTCTCATTTGGACTTTTATAATATTGTTTCGGGTAATGCTTTCCAGAACAAAATTGACTTCCTATTTAAGCTTCAAAAACGTGCAGCGCGGAGTATCCTTGACGCGAAATATGATGCAAGATCGGCAGACTTGTTTTCTCAATTAAATTGGCTAACTCTTGAACAACGAATTAAATATAACACTGGGATACTGACTTATAAAATTATGAATGAAAGATGTCCACGTTACTTTCAAAATTATTTATGTTTACAATCTTCTATGTCTACTACAACTCTCTGTCTACGTTCGGAAACAAAAAACTCATTACATCTTCCAAAATGTCGTATGGAGGCCATGAAAAGAACTTTTAAATACAAGGCTAGTTTACTCTGGAATTCATTACCTCAGGTACTCAAACAATCTAACGATATATTGAGTTTTAAGACAGGACTGAAAAGGGAATTAAAATCTTAATATGCAATTCTTTTCCTATAGTTTTATACTCTCTTTTCATCTTCAATATACATATGTAAATATTAGCTTTAGTTCATTTTATTTTAATGTGTCAGTCACATAATTTTATATTCATGTTACGCTTTCATATATTGACTTACATCATAATATTCTTATTTTCATTTTCTCACATTATTATTTTGTAAATATGTTATTGTAGTTTTATGTAGACAGATCCCAGGGAAGATTGCCTTGTGCAACTGGGTCTCTAATAAAGTTATTATTATTATTATTATTATTATGTTGACACCATACTTTGTCCGGTGTTGCTGCCTTGCTGGTTCAACATGTCGTCTGCGACAGATGGTTATCCAGCATGACAATGCCCGACCTCACACAGCCTGGTTGAAAAGAGACTTTCTGAACAATGATCATGTCGGTGTTATTGATTGGCCCACTATGCCTATGAACCAAATCGAACACCTTTGGGATGAACTTTGGACGACAGATTCGAACTGAAATAAAAAAAAACCCAAGTACGAACCATCCAAAACCATAAGACAGAATTCGTAGTCCTGAAAACGTTATAGGCAAAATAGTGTATTCAAGCAAAATAGTGTAATCAGCAAATGGACTGCTCCTCGTGTACTAAATACACGACAAGCAGTGGTAACAGGTGTCTGGAAGAGTAAGCTTACCCTGCCTGGCGCCACACCCGCCATAGCTGCATCCAATCTATTAGGCAAAATGTTGGTCAAATAGCGTGATTGGCCAATGAACTATAGTATGCAAAATGCACGTGATGAACTGTCTTAACGATTTAGTAGACATTATCAGGGTGATAGTAACGGTATACATCTCAATTAAAAATATATAGAATAATAGCAGAGAGAGACACGTTATATTTACCAATCAAATCAATATGACGGCCATAAAACTTTTTAAAGGTTTTAATAAGTTTAGTGCGCAAGTATCCTTGTAGTTGAAGCTTAGACTCGATCTACTTAAAAAATCAGAATAAAAGGAACAAGCTCTTGTGTAACGAATTAGTTGAGACACAAACACTCCATAAGCCATACATGTGATTGGCCACAGGTAAAATGTCAGGAGATTTTTGTAAAAATGTCAGGAGATTAAGGTCAAAAGAGGGAGACTTTATCGCGAGTTAAAATTATAACCCACCCACCATGAATAAAAGACAAATTAATTTACATTGTTTATATATTTGTATATCATTTGATTGTTATAATAATAAAACACATGGAAACACACAATAAAGCACTTGTCATACTCATGTCTTTATATTTATTTTCAAATATTATTTGTTACCCCTTTTAAACTTAACGGTAACGTCATACACTGGCTATTTAATTTTGTGTAATAATTTTTAAATATTTTAGAAGCAGATATCCTTTTTATTTGTTTGATATAATTTGCGTGTGTGTGTTCATTTTATCAATTTCATAAACGTAAATTTCACGTGTTTTGACGTTACGCTGAAAATTTTTATTATTAATATTATTTTTTCATGCTTTGTTGGCATTTCGATATAGCCTATCCGGCATTTTTTGTAAGTTGAACAAATCAATTCACGAAATCTTTTTTTGAGGCGATTTGTCAATATTGTACTCCCGACCGATCAAAAGTTCGTTTTATTGTCGTTTCGATGCTATTAAAATCAACAAAATCGGAGCATGGTAAGTGTACCCGCCGAGCACTTGAAAATGGTATACAATGGATAATTTTCTAGAAAATTATTAACGTAGTTTGTCATGTGATCGTGATTACGGCATTTCAACACGAGAAGTAAAAATAAAATTACAAGTTCCTCAGACCCATATTCGCGGTTAATTACGTCGAAATGCAACTCAATGTTCATTTATGAAGTAAGCATTATGTTACATGAATAAAGGACTTGCCTGGAAAGACATAATTCCATTATTTTTACGCCTCGAGACTCGAGAGAGCCCACGATATTTACATCACGTGACTCATATTCGCGCGCTTTTGATGATAGGAATGAGGACATTCTAAGTCGCAGGGAAGTTTCCTCCCAGCCCACGCACATCTGGACGCTTAACACCAAGTATTTTTCAACAATTAAAAATTGCGTAACTTGCACACGTGGTTCTATGTTCTGAATTAATAAATTCTCTTGTATTCATGCCCAATTTAAAGTATTTAATGTGCACACGAATGGAAATGAAATCGGAAAATAGGCTACTTTATCTCGTTATAATAAAATAGTATTGTTCCAAATACAAAAACATCGGAAATGTATCAGGTCACCCACGCTATTCAGGACCTCTCATTCTTATAAATAATTCGAAATGAGCAATAAAAACTTAATTAAAATCAACTTATTGCTAAACTTTATTAATTTCGTATAAAAACAATAATTATCGTGTTATTTAAATGGTATTAGCCTATTCCAAATATGAAAACACGTGTTACTAATTATAGTCTCAACTGCCGAACGGTTGTCGTAAAAAGTTATGTCTCGTTTGATTAGAATTTTGACTCCAAAGAAAATAAAATTACAAGAAATGAAAAAGCGGGAGTATTTGTCTCCCGATCGGGAGGTCGGGAGATAAGGGTTAAAAGCGGGAGTCTCCCGCCAATTGCGGGAGTTATCACATGTATGCCATAAGCTGGTGAAATTGGAATGTTACTACTAATAAATGGAAAGTTAACAATCGGAAAGTCAAAGGCATCCCGTTTATCGTACAATTTAACACTCTGTTTATGGCAATTGTCATAATCGAGACGCAGATCAGAGTAGGAAGCGTAATTGTCACTGTCAGTGGTATTTTTAATTTCGAGCTCATCAGGATATATGGAGTCTACATAATTGCTAAGTTCATCTCGGGGCCAGAAGGGCTGATCTCAGAAATTCACCGTTACTGAGATACAGCATCCGGGTGATTTTTGGCCAATTTTGCCCATTTTCAGGTCATTTTCTGTCAATTTTAAGCCACCTATTGTGGCGAGTGTAGGGATTGGATGGAAATGGTGATGATTGGGGATGTTAGTGGGGGTCTTCCTGTGCCCCAATCTCCCAAACAGAGTTGTCTTCCCTTGCAGTCCACACTAATCTCTGCTGTCGGCTCAATTGACTACGCCACCAAGATTCTTGGTGAAGATATACAATGATAAAAACAATACGATTTAAAACAATTAAATGATAATATATTTAATACTATTTCCATATTGAAATAGAAATGGGGTCACAATTTCAAAATAACAAAGTATAAACAGATATTACAGGGAACTCTTTTGCGTAAGATTACGGGTGAAATGGTCGGAAATACGAACTGCACATGTCGCTGTGCTAATTTTAGAATATAATAATATTTAATTCACGTGGGTTTGTTTATCAGTAGTACGCAATCGACAGGCCCAACAATTAATTTAGAAATGTCTAGTTGATCCAAATCAAAGAATTCTCGATATATGTTTGAAATATAATATAATAAAAATCGCCGAATTCACTAACAAATTATAAAACGTTTATAACGCCAAACATTTCGCTGACAGGCGCCATTTTTGACCAAGTTGTAAATCACGTGATCAATGACCTCCGGGTCAAACCTTATAGTACGGCAGAGTCGAATGCTGGATAGCGAGACTTGCGTGGAGAATGCCTGTGTCCCAGTGTGAATACCATAAAGTCGCATCTATCTTCTGGGTGTAATGGTCAGCAAAATTGTAACATATAGCGTAAAAAACGGAAAATATGCACCTGCCAAGATTTGTTTTATTTTCTATGATGCGGGGGTAGGTCCAAATATCGAAATGGTTTTATGCACAGCTTGATACCCTCTATCGATATTAAAAATAAAATCTCTGTCACCTCTCTTCCATCAATACGAAATCGCAAGTCAAAGTTGGTGAATTTTCCCTATTGTAAATCTCTGATTCTCTACGAAATGGCTTACTACTTTCAATCAGGCTAAGCTGGCTTTACTCGTTTCTTCACCAAATCATCAATGTATATTGGATTAGCCCTTATTATTAATCATTATTTGATTATTTACGTATATTCGAGATCTAGTGCCTCGTATACTATCTAACAATCCGTCATTATACATTGCAAATATAAATGTTATGGAAACAACAGTTATGGTTTCTTATTGCACACCTCATTGACCGTTTAACACCTCATAGTTCTTTAGATAAGTAATTAATTATGGCTTCGGTTCACTGTAATTAAGACCATGGATTGGGTTTTGTAGGAAGTTCTTCCCTGTATCTAATAAAAAAACATATCGTTTGGTAGATTTTTTCTTCTGCTTCTGGATTGGTAGATGTCTGATCGTGACCTCCCCCTACTCCACAATCCCACTCTATTGGTTTGGTATCTGTTTCTTTTGCGGAATAGTGTTTAGGTGCCGAGTCCCTCTGACCGTAACTCCAAATTACTATACTCCTGCTAATTTGGTAGATGTCATCTTTGTGGGATTTGTATTTAGGTGCCAGGCCCATCTTATCGTGACTCCCCTAACTCCACTATCCCACTCTGTAGGTTTGATGTCTATATTTTGACGGAATAGTGTTTAGGTGCCGAGTCCGTCTGATCGTGACTCTCCCCTACTCCATTATCCTGCCAGTTTGGTATATATCCCCTATGTAGTTTTGTGTTTAGATGCTGAGCCCGTCTAACTGCGCCCCCCTCTTACTTTACTATTCTTCTTATAGGCCAGGCATTTTAGCTCAATTTTGCACCATATCGAGCAGTTGCTGCAATAGAAATTTAGACCACAGTTTATTGCTCGTCAAGAAGTATATTACCACCAAAAAAAAGTCCCAATCCGAAATCCTTGCCCAAATGGGTCAAATTGGCCAAAATCCAAAATGGCCGCCAGTTTTGGAAGTAAAAGTCTAATTTCCCCAATTATCATAATATGATCGAGTTTGGTATCAAAATATATGTTTTCAGGGTTACTGAATCCATTTCCATAACCAATTTGGTGATTGGTGATACCCATGAGTTTATATGACAAAAAAAATTCAAGATGGCGGTCAGTTTGAGTGGGAAAATTTTAATTTTATAAAAGGATCAAGTTTGGTGTCGATATATACGTTTTCGGGGAAGCTGAATCCACTACATCACATATTCATGGATTGGGACGACCCACACTGTTATACGAACAAATTAAACTATTTAACATTCATCAAAAGGGTCACAAATACAGCACCACTTTAAGTGCGGTAGCCAAACCCAATTTTTCGAGTGAACCTGGAAAACATATACAAAGTTTTTTTGGTGATTGATTTTAGTAGCCTAGGGTGTCTCCTCGTTCAGAATCTGCCGGGTGAACCTTGGTCACTCTTAAGCGTTTTGAGAAATTCAAGATGGCGTACAAGATGGTTGCCACATCAAATAATCTCATATAGCTTCTATAGTATTTATTCTAGGATGATAGTTTGGATGTCTAACCGTATTTTTGTCTGGACAAGGAATACACTGAACTTATTTATCGTATGATAGATGATTGTGAGATGATTAGATGATAGTAAAATCAAACATGCCAGACAATATGGCCCTTTAACTAATTAGTGACTGTTGGCATCTATTTCCCCTATGAGTGATAGGATAGCACCACATACATCCCTATCAGGTGCTTCAGGGTAGTGCTGTAACGATACGCTAACTCCAAATACGATACACGTGTTAGCAAAATTCTTACGATACGATAGTATCACGATATGCGTGCTAATTCCTGATTCAGGGAGTTTTCTTCATTTATATTGAATGAAATTTAACCATCAATAATTTTAAGCATAAAATGACAAACTACTTCTTTTAAACATGTTATTTATTAAAAATAAGAACATTTTAAGTAAAACAGACCAAGTTAATACTGAAACCTCCCAGGTTTATTTATATCACAATACAATGATATTGGAATGATTGTACATATCATACATAGTTACAGAACCAGTCAACCACAACATCCACAAGAGTCATTCATTAATATCAATGACAATACATTAATATTTAGTTGTAACACAATACACAAAACAACTAACAATTCTTGAGAATTAAACAGACAATAATTTAAAATAAGTTTTACTAAATATCAAAGTTCGTATTTGTACGGGTACCTGAAATAAACTAAACTAAAGCTCCCAGGTTTATTTATATCAATAGAAGTCGTAGCGCACAATATAGTCTCTTTCAACCAGACTGGATTTTGGTCGAGTACAATAATTACACGATCGGGTGTTCGACGGAAAAGATTTCTTGCATAGAATTTAATTGATGCTGGCAATTTCAATGGCAGATAATGCAGTCAATGCACAATATGACTGATATCAGAAGAAATGTTAACACCGAAGTCTACGTGATACAACACAGACTCGCTAAACTGGCGTTGTCGTTGCCTGCTATTCATTTTGGGCTGAATTATCTGTGTACTTTGGCAAGAGTTATTCAAATCTAAATGAGAGTTAGTTCCCTTCGTATATCGCGATTTACAGGAGTGATTATCGTTTGTACTTGGCGAAAAAAATTAATCGCGATTCGCGGTATCATCGATGAATCGTTACAGCACTACTTCAGGGCCACATGGATCGGTCCTGAAAAAGGAGGCACAAACTGATTGTTGATAATTTACAAAAACAAATTCTACCCGCAAAACAGGAACATAACCTCCACAAAACTAGGTAATATCCAGTTTAATCCTTTAGTCGTGTTTCTGGCCGCAACCTGTGACAGCACAAGCGCAAAGTACCGTATATTCTAAGTCTGCCCTAGTGCTGCTACAAACACAGTTACCACATATGAGCTGCCACTAATGCATCCAAGTCTGATGAGCCACATGACAGACTCCAGAACAATTTTGCCGGTTGTAATATTTTCAATTTGGTATCCTTCTCTCAGCAATACTATTCCAGTTCAAGTTCAGATAGATTCCAATCTTCCAGTGAACGCCACACAATAGCTTGGTGATGAGCTCTTTTTATATTCTTTGCAAATGTATCATTGGTTGAGCAAGATTACATGGTTCGGGTGGGGAATAATGGCGATACATTTCCAGTTTTAGATGTCCACGCCCTCCAGCGTGTTTAAGACATAGATTTTTAAAACACTGTCCATAACAAGCTACCACAAATACAGTGATCTGTGTTTGATTGTAAGCTTGTTTTGGAAAGAGCTCTTGCAAATCGATGACTGAAACACACTGGAAGGTAAAGGCATCCAAAACTGGAATGTATCGACTTCTCTAGATTTAGTTTGGTTCGGTGAAATAATCGCCCCAACCGCCTGGAAGGTATAGGCATCCAAAACTGGAAATATATTGACATCATCCCCACCTATATAGTTTGTCTCTAGATTTAGTTTGGTTCTTTGAAATAGTAAAATTAATCATGCCAGATAATATGGTCCTTTCACTCGGAACTTGAAACTGGAATAATAATGCTGGGATAAGGATACCAAATTGAGAATATTACAACCGGACAACTTGCTCCGGAGTCTGTCATGCTGCTCATCAGACGTGGATAGTGACAGCTCATGTGGTACTTGTGCTTGTAGCAGCACTAGGGATGACTTAGAATATACGGTATTCTGGCTTGTGATGGCAGAGGTTGTGGCCAGAAACACGAATAAAGGATTAAACTGGATATTACCTAGTTTTGTGAAGGCTATTAGTCGTTTACTTAAACGCAGAATTTATATGCAACGTTTGTTAGTTGATACTAGGCCTAAATCTATTTTCAATGATGCTAGCATTGTTGAAATCTTAACGCCTTACATGACAAGTATGTCATTGTACCAGCTGACAAAGCGTCCAATAATCTAGTGTTTATATGTAAACGGTACTATTATGACTGCCTGTTCAAAGAACTTAATTTCGGGAAACCTATTGACAGTGCTACGTATAAACGCTCGACTTTAAGTAAGGATTAAATTTTATCCAATCACAGATCTGTACTCACTTCATTTGGTACGCCATGTGGTGATACCTATACAGATCTGCCGCTGCTATATTGGATACCTAAACTACATAAAAATCCCTACAAGCAACGTTTTATAGCAGGTTCATCCCGTTGTTCCACAAAACCACTTTCAAAAGTATTGACATCTATACTAACGGCAGTGAAAGAGGGTATTCAAAAATACTGCAACAAAATATACTCTCGTAGTGGTATTAATCAAATGTGGATCTTAAAAAATTCCAAAGAATTACTTGATGGTTTGCAATCTAGATCACTTGCTTCAGTCTCATCTATACAAACGTTTGACTTTTGTACCTTGTACACTAAAATTCCCCATAGTAAATTAAAAACTCGGTTGAAAGACATTATTCACAGTGTCTTTTCATCTAAATCGGGACATGCTAGATATAAATATTTAGTTGTTAATTATAATTCCACTTATTTTGTCAAGAACCATAGTGATTCAAAAAACAAATACACAGCCATCAAGATAATTCAGATGTTGGATTTTTTAATTGATAATATCTTTGTTGAATTTGGAGGGGAAATTTATCAGCAAGTGGTAGGTATCCCCATGGGTACCAACTGTGCACCTTTGCTTGCTGTTTTGTTTCTCTATTCCTACGAAGCCGAGTACATGCAGGCACTCGTAAAATCTAATAAACGTTTAGTTAGACATTTTAATTTCACTTATCGATATATCGATGATGTTCTATCACTGAATAATCCAAAATTCAGTGATTATATAGAATTCATATATCCTGATGAGCTCGAAATTAAAAATACTACTGACAGTGACAATTGCGCTTCCTACTTGGATCTGCGTCTCGATTTTGACAATTGCCATAAACTAAGTGTTAAATTGTACGATAAACGTGATGACTTTGACTTTCCGATTGTTAACTTTCCATTTATAAGTAGTAACATTCCAATATCACCAGCTTATGGAGTGTTTGTGTCACAGCTAATTCGTTACGCGAGAGCTTGTTCATTCTATTCTGATTTTTTGAGTAGATCGAGGCATTTGTCATCTAAGCTTCAACTACAGGGATACTTGCGAACTAGACTTATTAAAGCCTTTAAAAAGTTTTATGGTCGTCATATTGACTTGATCGACTATTATTTGACATATTTAATTGACGGGTATACTATCTCCCTGATTATATATGTGTACTACATCGTTAACACTGTTCATCACGTGCATTTTGCATACCGATAGTTCATTGGTCTATCACGCTATTTTACCGAGTTTTCGCCTAATAGATTGGATGCAGCTATGGCGGGTGTGGCGCGCCAGGCAGGGTAAGCTTACTCTTCCTAGGACACCTGTTACCACTGTTCGTCGTGTATTTTGTACACGGTGAACAGTCCATATGCTGATTACACTATTTTGCGATTTTACACATTTTTGCCTATACCGTTTTTAGGACTTCGAATTTTGTCTAATGGTTTGGATTGTTCGTACTTGGTTTTATTTTATTGCTGGGAGAAGGATACCAAATTGAGAACATTACAACCGGCCAACTTTCTCTGGGGTCTGTCATGTGGCTCATCAGACGTGGATCCAATAGTGACAGCCTATGTGGTACTTGTGCTTTTAGCTGCACTAGGTGAACTCTTTTTTCTCTTTTTTGAATTGTTTATTTGTTTGTTTGTTGTTTCGGAGAATGATGTTTTGTTTTATTTGTCCTTTATGTACATCATATGTGGGGCAGCCCCCCTACATTAACTATTAGAATATACGGTATTTTGCGCTTGTGCTGTCACATGTTGCGGCAAGAAATATGACTAAAGGATTAAACATGGATATTACCTAGTTTTGTTAAGGTTATGTTCCTGTTTTGCGGGTAGAATTTGTTCTTTTAAATTATCAACAATCGGTTTGTGCCTCCCTTTTCAGGACCGACCCATGTGGACCTGAAGCCCCTGATAGGAATGTATGTGTTGTTATCCTATCACTCATACGCTTCTTTATCCAGAAATATATAATTTGTCTCTAGATATAGTTTGGTATGGTGAAATAGATACCCCCAACAGCCACTAATAAGTGAAAGGGCCATATTGTCTGGCATGTTTGATTTTACTATCATACGATAAATGAGTTCAGTGTATTCCTTGACCCAAGAAACATAAGGTTAGACACCGATATTATCATCCTAGAATAAATACTATGGAAGCTATATGGGATTATTGGATGTACTGGCCACATTGGACGCCATCTTGAATTTCTCAAAACGCTCAAGGGTGACCGAGGTTCACCCAACAGATTCTGAAAGAGGACACCCTAGGCTACTAAAATCAATCACAAAAAAATCTTTGTATATAATTTCCAGGTTCACTCGAAAAATTGGGTTTGGCTACCGGACTTAAAGTGGTGCTGTATTTGTGACCCTTTTGATGAATGTTATATAGTTTATTTTGTTCGTATAACAGTGTGGGTCGTCCCAATCCATGATTATGTGATGTAGTGGATTCAGCTTCCCCGAAAACGTATATATCGACACCAAACTTGATCTATTTATAAACATCGAATTTTCCCACTCAAACTGGCCGCCATCTTGAATTTTTTGTCATATAGACTAATGGGTATCACTTATCACAATTTTTTTTATGGAAATGATGGATTCAGCAACCCCGAAAACATATATTTTGATACCAAACTCGATCACATTATGATAATTGGTGAAAATTAGATTTTTACCTCCAAAACTGGCGGGCGGCCATTTTGGATTTTGGCCAATTTGACCCATTTTGGCATGGATTTCGGACTGGGACTTTTATTTGGTGATAATATACGTCTAGACCTACCATAAACCGTGGTTGGCATTTCTATTGCAGCAACTGCCCGCACTTATGTTATCTTGCCTGGACTATTAGTCCAACTGTGTCCATAAGGGCGTGGATTTGTTCGAAGATTAGCAGTTTCAGATCTGGTCTCGGGAAGAGTAAGTTATTAGTGTTGAGTGGTATGCTGTTAGTCTCCATCACTCTCACTAGTTCCCTTCTCTCCTCCTTGTTATCCTCGCAGTCTACCAGGACATGGTTTGTGGTACATTCTTCTGGCGTTTGTAGTCTCGTAGCCGCTCTTTCGTCCTTAGTTTCGATACAAGTCTTTATATATCTCTTCTAGGGTGATTGATCACCGTCTTCGTGTAGTCAGAATCTGTATGTGTCAAGTTCAACGAGTTTTAATTCCCAGAATGAATTGACCTGGTTTTTTTAACCATACTGTAGATTTCCATGGTGCTGTAGTCTATTGTGCGGAGTGGTGCTGTGTCCTTCAGACCTTCGTTGGCAAGTCGATCTGCCTCCTCGTTTCCTATAATGTTGACATGTGATGGAATCCATACGCCCTTGAATTTGCTTCCCTTCTCTAGGACCCTCTGCTGCCTGATTTCCAAAATGACTTCTGGTCTTTAGTCTGAGTGTTCATTTTGGATTGAAATAAGTTTGTTCAGAGAGGTGCTTGGAATGACGAACTTGCTGGTCTTTTGATGGGAGATCCATGGTATAGTGTCACGAATGGCCACAAGCTCTGCAGTGTACACCGAACAGTTATTGGGCAGTTTCCTGCTTATATCCCTGTTCCCCGTTTGGCAGGTATATTCCAAACGAGCTGGTGCCCCTTTCAGGATTGCGTGAGCTATCCGTGTATACATGGTCCAAGTCATCAGACGGCCAGTTGTCTTCCAGGTGTTCTAGAGAGAAAGCATGTGCAGCAGTGAGGTGATTAACGTCTGCTTCCACTTATAGGCCAGTAGCCGACACCTAATAATATCAACAGAAAAAACATCTTGCTCCAGGGTAAAGAAATGTAAAAGATTTTTTGTAATCTAATAGAGATATATATTCTGATTAAAAATGCGAACAGTTCTAGCTCCCTAACCCTGCAGTATTTTTTATGTAGCGATCAGAAATTGGTGGACGATTTGATAAGAAATGCTACACTTTTAACCATATATGGACATAGATATTGGTCACGTGTGCTTAATTAGCCAATCGTTAGTATGTAAACAAAAATAGCACGTGGTTTTATTTACACTATAGCGAATGCGTGCAGATGTAACGACATAGCGTTTACTGTGTGGGAACATTTTAAGATAAATGAAACCCTACAACGCGAGTTCTATCGGTCTGCCGAGTATAATAAGAACTAAGATAGCCACAAATGTAGTTCTTACATTTTAATGCGAAGAAGTATAATAAGGGTGCTGCTGGTGTGCTTGATAAAAATATTTGACCCAATTTTACAAGATTGTGGCATTGGACGTACAAATGTCAAATGACTATGATACATTTAGATACTGTTTCTTTTGGTGATTGGGGTGGGGTGCCTGGGCTGCAGCTTCACTTAATTTCATAGGCATAGGGGGGAATTTTTGACTGGGGGGGGGGGGGGTTTGGTGCCAAAAAAAAGCAGTTTCTACCATATAAAAAAAAATGGATTTGAAGGCCCATGACAGGTTCCACAATATCTCTTTTGAGATGAATAAGTTCTTAAGTTCTAAATCATCAATAAAAGAGAACTAAATTTTATTTACTTGTAATTGTAATAATAAATAAAATTTATAATATACACAACTAAAAGCAGTTGTTTATGTATTTGTAACTCATGGCGTATGGGTTCGATGACAGTTAGGGGGCAGAACCCGAAATGCCCGGACATATTTCAGTTTTACAGGCAGCGACGTCGATTTTCCTCAAGAGGGGAAGAAGCTTAGCTTATATGCCCCCCTCCCGCCAAAGACAATTTTGGAATATTTGACGACTCCAAACACGTTTTCCTGCTATTTCAGCCGGGAACAAAGCAACTTCCAAGTGGTCTAATATAGTGTAATTAAGGTGGCTGACTTGAATTCCAATCAATTGTTAACAGTCCAGGAAATCTGGGACCGTTGGGAGAAAATTTAACTGCCACAAACTTGTTTTCCTTCTATTCCAGTCAGCGAATACAGCAACCTCAATTTATTCTATATAGCCTACCTGGCTGACCCGAATTCCAAACCACCAATCAATAGTCGCGCGGTTTGGGGGCCTCACACCCCACCCAAAGAAAATTTAGAAAATTTAATGGCTGCAAATGTGTTTTTGGCTTTTCTAGCCCGTGTAAGCAACTCCAAAAGTATCCAATGGTTTTGTAACCAAAATCTCACTCTGAATTCCAACCTTTCAATTCACAAATAATATTCAATACCTGAAAAATGTCGCACAAAGTACAGTGGCTCCAGACAAAATAATTTAATCCATAGTCAACTCAGTACAAATTTGTGATATTCAATTACAAGAAAAGTAAAATTAGTGTTTCATTAGGGCCTCGATGACAGTTAGGGAAACAAAACTAGAAATGCCCAAAAAAATTTCCGGTTTATAGACAATAGTACATGTAGGTCTCCCGAGTAGAATGTTAATTACATGTACACCAATTAAATCTATATTTGTAAAAAAAGATAATAAAAACAGGTAGAATTTAATAAGCAAAATAAAGCACAAATTAATTACAATCTAGAATAGAGTTTAAGTAAGACATAAAATACATGCGAATATAAGGCACAAATAAAAACCATTATCGAAAAAGGGTGAAATGTTTATATCACAATATCATCGTCACTATCACTGTAATCACAGTTTTCATTAGGATTGTCCTGCTCCCAAAGGTTCTGACAATTTGAGCAGTGACATAATGCATGGTAGCAGACCTCTTTATAGCCACACAGTCTCTTCCTCTAATGTGTAATAAAATATCCTCATGACATATCACCTTTCACTTGTGCAGCTTTACTAACTGACCTGAAAAATCGATGAAGAATACTTTTATTGATACAATTTTTATAAATTAGCCAGCGACGGATTCCAGGTTTTTTTTGCAGAAGGGAGTCTGCCAGGTTCCTTTTTATGGAAATCTGCATTGTCGTCTCTAAATTACATAGGCATACATACAAATTGAGCGTTTTAAAGAGAGAAATCATTTTTATAACGATGTAGGATCACATTGTGATTTAATTTTATTAATGCTAGGTATTCATTTTATTTTATGTAGTTGAGCAGGGTGGGGTTTGGACACTCCCCCTGATTAGCCCACCGGTAGATGAAATAATACAGTGTGCTATGTGGGGAAATTTGGTCTGAGCAGCAATTGAATTCCAACTTGTCAAGGGTTCTTCTATGTGCAAAACAACGGGTACCGGTACACAAGATCTCAGCTATTATCCCATCTAGCTTGCCTATTCTTTGACGCCCCGACATGAACATGTATTTTCCTGCACCACAAGTCCACAACCAAGGCCGGCAAATTACATGTAATTGATAAATCACCTGGAACTTTCTCAGCAAACAAGATTGAATCCCCAACCCCGGGTTAGTGAACCAGCATTTCACACACTAAGCCACCAATCATGACTTCCAAATTTAAATTAAAAAAAATAAATGTTTTTTTTTAGTGAAGCCAAGGCCTATATTAATAACTATCATTCATACATTTATGATAGACTAAACTTACCAGCATCTTTAGTTTCAGTCAGAACTAATTTATCTTTCGTTCTTTTATGTGCAACAGATAGATATTTATCTTTCTTCTTACAAACAATACATAATTCTGGTAGAACAAACTCAACTGCCTTTTTGCCGAACTAGATAAGGCATTTCTAACAATAACATTCTTTGCACATGTTGTTGATGACGAACCACTCGTTTGAACATTGGTGATATTGCCTGTTTTTCCTCTTCATTGCGGCTACTACATGGTGGTTTCACAGATTTCTTTTCGACTCTATTTCGAACTAGTTGAAGTCTTGTTTTGTCGGTAAATTTCCGATAACACTTACACAGCGGGTGGAAACCTATGTTCTTTACAATCTTTAATCTTATTTCTTCGAAGTCATCGGACAACAAGTTTTTCATCTCCGTCTAATGACAGCTATTCTGCGGCGCATGTTCTAAATTTGTCCCTCTGATTTTAGAAAAAGCTTTCGCCCCTTCCACTGGTGTAGATTTGACGTGAATAATACATTCTCTCGTTCTTTTTGCTTGTTTTTCTTCAGCTTTGTCTATGTTTAACTAAACTTTCAATTAGTCCGCCATCTTTAACATAAACACTTAAAACAGCGTATAATTGGTCGAATCACGTCACATGACCAGTTTTGTCAACAAATAGCCGAGGCACAACTCCCCTTTTGTTTGATTGGGCGGAGATATAGTGCGCGAAATTCGAAAACGGATTTTATCAATACAGCTCGATAATTCTACTAGAAAAAAACACTTGTTAAACTAAAATGTCATAACTTACATATTCTTGCTCTGAAATGTTACATTTCTGTTCGATGGAGCAAAGGTGACACAATATTCGATGTCAGCTACTGGCCTATTAAAGGGGAAGACCAAAGATTTTCAATAAGGCTTCCATAAATAATAAATATATATTTAAAAATAATATGCAAAAAATAATATGTAAGCGAGAAATTAATTTTTATTAATACCGGAAGTGACGTAGTTGGTCCGACACGCTCACTGGTCACTATAGTAAACATACAAATTTGGAGTTAGTTTAGCGCTGTATTTTGTGATCGTTTGGTCTTTTGGCAGAAAATCTGATGGAAGGTAATCTTTATTAGGATATTAAGAACAAGAACTTACGGTGTTTTGAAGGTATAATAAACAACGCGATAGTGTAAATTAAGTTTCTAAACTGGACACAGTGACACAATTTAAGCCATGTGCTAATTGTTTACATCATGTGACAGATATTAACCGAACACAAATTGGCGACCTATTCAGCTAGCGACCTATTCAACCGATCGAGCTTGCAACCTGTTCGTTGGCAACCTATTCAGAATAAATTCAGCAGTCGCCCAAACTCATCTATTTTTATCAACCAATAAAATCCAACGTAACGTCTATCAAACTTTTACAAATAATATTTGGAAAGCTTATATAATTACCTTTAAGAAGCTGCTTCCTGTTTTTTAGAATATGATTTTGCAATCTTTCCATTTTTGGCCTTAGGCCATGGATTTGGTTTAGTGGGAAGTTCTTCCCTTTATTTAATAAAAAACATATCGTTTGGTACATGGTCTCTTCTGCTTCTGGATTGGTAGATGTCATCTTTGTGGTATTAGTTTTTAGGTGCCAGGCCCGTCTTATCGTGACCTCCCCTTACTCCACCATCCCACTTTATAGGTTTGGTATCTGTTTTTTTGGCAGAATAGTGTTTAGATGCTGAGCTCGTCTGATTATGACTCCCTCTTACTCCACTATCCAGCCAGTTATGCAGATGTTATATTGTTATTTTTGTTAGTATAAATAAATTAAAAATAAATAAATTAAAAATAAATAAATTAAAAATAAATAAATTAAAAATAAATAAATTAAAGGAATAAAATAAATTTGAAATAAATAAACTACAGTAAATAAAATAAAATAGGTAAAGTAAAGTAAAGTAAAATAAATGAATTAAAGTAAATAGATGCAAATTTAATAAATTAAGAATATTCATAATAATAGATAGAAATGAGTTGATTGAATAAGTAATAAGATAAAAATAAATTTGTAGGATGGTTGTGCTTCCTTCGTGAGCATGTTTTTACTCAACCACCCTACGTTGTAAAAATAAATTAAGAGAAAATAAGTAAAAAATAAAGCGATAAAAATAGATTTGTAGGATGGTTGGGCTTCCTTCGAGAGGACGTTTTTACTCAGCTGTCCTACTTTACTATTCTACCTAGTTGTAAAATAAATTAAGAAAAAGGATAAGTAATAAATAAAGCGATAAAAATAGATGTGTAGGATGGTAGGGCTTCCTTCGAGAGGACGTTTTTACTCAGCCATCGTACTTCACCATTCTACCTAGTTTAAATATAAATTAAGAAAGAAAATAAGTAAAAAATAAAGCGATAAAAATAGATTTGTAGGATGGTTGGGCTTCCTTCGGGAGGACGTTTTTACTCAGCTATCCTATTCCACTATTCTACCTAGTCCAACTGTGTACATTAGCTCGTGGATTTGTTTGAAGATTTTCAATTTGAGATCAGGCCCCGAGTTCACAAAGCATACTTAAGTACAAATCTATGCTCAAAGTTGAGAAAGTTCTCAAATATTTGAGAAAGCTGCTAAGCGTACTTAAGTCTAAAATTTTGACAGATATTTTATTAATAGTAGGCCTATGCTAACACTAATAGTACAGTTATTTATTAATAAAGTATTCATGATTTTTAAATCTGCATTGAAGCTTTGTTTTTTTTTATATAGATTTAAACTAGTTTTTTAACTGTCAGTTCCTTATTTAAATCTTACAATGTTATTACTTAGTTAGACATATAGGGCCTACTTCTTTGTTTTATGTTATAGTTATGACATTTCTTTTTTACTTTTCCAATGCCCCTCTTTTTTGTTATAAATTGTCTGAAATAGTAAACAATATTTAAATGGTAGATTTAGTTAGAATTTGTCTTTTAATTTATAGGCCTACTTATAGGCCTATTTTGACCGTGATTAGTGTGAATGTGATATTTATCTAATAATTTCTATCACTATATTATTAGTATTTATATTACTAAGTATCACTATTTTAATAAAGATTAAACTTGTTGAACTTTTAATATTGATTTGATTTGTGTGAATAAGATAGTAGGCCTACCTGTAGGCTATAGATTTAGGGACTAGTCTGAATTAATAAATAGGCCTAATAAGCTAAACATACGACACCAATTTTCTTTCATTTTGGAAATTTTCCCTAAGACACCTTATCCCGTTATTTTCCCAAATAAAGTAGCCTCCCTATTCGTACATTATTCTATAAGAATCATCTACTCTGCATTTGACCAATTAGCCACCCTTTTCCTGCCATCGCCTTCTATTTTTAGTTTGTGACAAGCATAGCAGACGACGTTGGAATGGGTTTCTACCGTCCTGCCCACCATCCTGCCCTTCGTGAAAAAATATAATTATAATAATACAAAAGATGATAGCTTGTTCATTTGACCCAATTATAAGCAGCATCTTCAGTCGAGTTTTCATTGAATAAAAACAATAATTAAATCGGTTTGTTCATACGTATTTGTTCAATGGCAAGTGGAAATAAAGTAAAAATAATAATTATAAAGTTATTACTACAATTCCATTCATTTCTTATTGAACCCGCTAATTCTACCGTGTAAAACACTGGTATCTAAAAATAGATTTTAATCCTAGCGATTTCATTGGCTTATAGATAGAGCTGACCCCCAGTCGCTTGTAGCATTGAAAACATATAACATGACGTAATCGATGGCGCCGTTAAATAGAATACTCAAGCTGAGTATTTGCTCAACTGCTTTTGTGAACACCAAAGTTGAGAATGATGACAAGCCCTAAGTAGTTACAGTGATCCGAAGCAATAATTAATTACTAATCTAAAGAACTATGAGGTGTTAAACGGTCAATGAGGTGTGAAATAAGATACCATAACTGTTGTTTCCATAACATTTATATTTGCAATGTATAATGACGGATTGTTAGATAGTATACGAGGCACTAGATCATTTGTGCTTGATAACGATAAGAGAACACTTGTCGAAACGTCGTGCTATATATATATATATAAACCAGTGATTGTTAATTCCATATAAATTGTGTTGTGTTTTTTTTTTGATTTATACCACTTCGAGAGTATACTTTGTCACAGTATTTTTGAATACCCTCTTTAACAGCTGTTAGTATATACCTTTGAAAGTGGTTTTGTGGAACAACGGGATGAACCTGCTATAAAACGTTGCTTGTAAGGATTTTTATGTAATTTAGGTATCCAATACAACAAGGGCAAATCTGTATAGGTATTTCCACATGGAGTACCAAATGAAGTGAGTACCGATTTGTGATTGGATATAATTTCATCCTTACTTAAAGTAGATCGTTTATATGTAGCGCTGTCGATTGGTTTCCCGAAATTAAGTTCTTTGAACAGACAGTCAAAATAATGTCGTTTACAAATAAACACTATGTTATTGGACGCTTTGTTAGCTGGCACAATGACATAATTGTCATGCAAAGCATTCAGATTTTCAACAATGCTAACATCATTGAAAATAGACTGAGGCCTAGTGTCAACTGAAAAACGTTGCATGTATATTCTTCGTTTAAGTAAACGACTGATAGACTTAGTCCAATCAGAAAGAGTATCCGAGATAACATCTTCCCTCTTAGCCCATGATCTAGCGTAGTCCTAGAGGATCTGGTTACTACCCTTATTAATGTTGTGACGATGACCATTAACACGTAAGTGTAAAGGGCCTTTAGTTTCGCCAACATAAATCAGTCCGCAGAGTGTACATTCTATACCGTAGATAACATGTTATTAATTTATGAGAACCAACCTTTCCACAGAGTTAAAACATGTTATATTATTTGCGAGCTTATTGAATGTTACAAAACTCTACATTTATCTAAAACAAAACCATCCTCGGTATTCCCAGTGATCTCATTTAATTCCACTTCATTATACCCTGTGTTTATCTACGGGGAATTCACATATTCAAATTATCTACACTTGATTGTAGCTTTGATTCTACAAACCAATTTAAAAAACAGTTTACGAACCAGTTTTAGCCTCATGGTTTATGTTCACAACAAAATGGTGGCTTGTACGCTAGAGTTGGGCGATAATTCGATATTACCGAAAACACTGGTGAGGATTTCAAAACAAACGATACGATGTAGGAAAAATCCGAAACCGGTATATCACCATGATAAAACCGTTTATGATATCGAAATATCAAGCCTGAACTCAACTTTCGCTTTAAATCGTAAACGTCAAGCATTTCCGCTTTGCGTAGTCGGGATTATAAGGACTCATTTAGAATCACTATATTACTTTAGCGGGGTTTTCGAGACTATTTATGCCACATCGTCACCATAACAACAGTAGCACGCGCTCATTTTTTTTAGTCGGGGTGTACATGGCCACAGAATACTAAAGATTGCCCCATTGAATTTAATGTTAATTCTCGTCACTTAGCCTGGCTTTCTACCACAGATGGAGCAACATGTGGCAAACTCTTGGTCAAAAGGACGTGTGAGGTTCTTCATGAAAAACTTGAGATACTCAGACTGGAAGCAGAGACAAGTAAATATGCAATTCCCGGCCCTACATTTCAACGTAACCAACCTCACAACTCTTGTATTCTTCCGTCTGAAAATCCTGGTTATTCACCCAAACCTGACAGAAAATGTATTTTCAAACCCTTTTATTCGATTCTACACCAAAAAGTCAACAAAAATCAGCATGGAAAAGGGGATAGAGAGAGAGAGAGAGAGACTAAAAATAACTTTGGCCCTTGTTTAGTGGGTGACGGAGTAGAAATTTTTGGTGACCTGTGTCCAAATACTATAAAACTATATAAAGTAGGCCTATAGTAACCAGAGAACACGTTTTTTTTTTTTATAGGGCATTGAACCAGTCCCAAAAATGATTTTCTACTCTTTTAGTTTTTATTTAGTTAAGGTAAAATATCGCGATATTTGTAGGTATCGTGATATAATTTTAAAAATATTGTGATATGAACTCTATTGTACACTCTATTATAAGAAAGTTTACAAGAAATTTAAAATAAAAGAAATGACATGCACACAAAAAGATGTCATAAAACATCTTTAATATGGAAAGATGTTTTTATGTCAGTCAAAAGAGGCAGTGTCAAACTGTTATGATATTAAGCGTATTGGTTGATAAAAAAAAGTACAGTCAAAAGGGGCAGATAATTTGAAAATTTGTCTCCCCCATTGATGACCTCAGGGTATAGCAAAGTCAAACTGAATGAGACCATTGGGGGATACCAATCGCTAAATGCCATTAAAAGATTAAACTCTGGCAGTATTTATCGGAAATCCTTTGACATATATAGATGTCTTTGTCTTATGACTGTGTATAAAATTAAAGTCAATCGGGTGTTAACTTTAGTCTCTAGAGCGTCCACAAGCAATTACCAATGGGGGTGACGACAATATACAATCACATTTTTATATGCCCACATTGAAATGTGGTCATATATTGCCGTCGCCGCAGTCTGTCCGTTGGTCCGGCCAAAGCAATTGTGGACGCTCTAGAGGCCAAAGTTAATATCTGATTGACATTAAATTTATACACAGTGTTTAAGGTCATGAGACGAAGAAGCCTATTGATTTTCAGCGATTTCTGATAACTACTGTCAGAGTTATGGCCCTTGATCACTTCAAAAAATCTTGTGGATGTTCTAGAGGCTAAAGTTAATAACCGATTGACTTTAAATTTATACACAGTGTTAAAGGTCATATAATAATGAAGCATATTGATTTTCAGCAATTTCTGATAATTACTGTCAGAGTTATGGCCCTTGATCACTTAAAAAAATCTTGTGGACGCTCTAGAGGCTACAGTTAATAACCGATTGACTTTAAATTCATACACAGTGTTTAAGGTCATAAAATGAAGAAGCCTATTGATTTCAGCAATTTCCGATAATTACTGTCAGAGTTATGGCCCTTGATCACTTCAAAGAATCTTGTGGCCGCTCTAGAAGCTAAAGTTAATAACTGATTGACTTTAAATTTATACAGAGTGTTTAAGGTCATGAAACAAAGAAGCCTATTGATTTTTAGCAATTTCCAATAATTAATGTCAGAGTTATGGCCCTTGATCACTTCAAAAAAATCTTCTGGACGCTCTGGAGGCTAAGTTTATAACTGATTGACTTTAAATTTATTCACAGTGTTGAAAGTCATGAGACGAAGAAGCCTATTGATTTTCAGTGTTTCCGATAATTACTAACAGAGTTATGGCCCTTGATCACTTTCAAAATTTTGTGGACGCTCTAGAGGCTAAAGTTAATATCCGATTGACTTTAAATTTATACACAGTGTTAAAGGTCATGAGACGAACAAGTATTTTGAGTTTCAATGAATTTAGATAACTTGAACAGCCTGGAGGATAACTTTTAAAGCCAAACAAATTCGAATGATTTTCTGATTATTACATAATGAGTTGTTACTTTTAATCAGATTTAAGGGTATTATAAATGTTTCATTACCGAAAAAGTAAAATATGCGACAACTCTTGTTGACTGCCCGAACAATTTGGCTGCTGTAGGCGTATGTTTCGTTGCCTGGCAACCTATCTTATACAAGAAGACGAACAGCAATACTTCCTTGAAAGAGCTAAAAAAGATGTAACAAAAGTGAAGTCTAATTTGATTTGATTGTTGTATAAATGGTATTTGTATTTATCTTTATAGATCCTAAACCTGTTATTACGTCTTCCACTACGTATGTTGGTTATGGACATACACCTGTCAGGTAATATAAATATGTTAGTTTATAAACATGTAATCTGTTTTTGATGCATCATGGTAGAATATTTTTTGATCAGAATCCCAGATCTGAGTTAAGAACAATTTTATAGATTTTCCAAAACCTATGTTTACTTATCAGAATGTGTTTGTATTCATGGTGGCAAAGATAAATGTCTAATTGTTCACAAAGGGAGAAAAGAATTTGGATTTCTAAATTTTATTTTTTCAGAGAACAGTTGTGTAATTATCAAGTAAATTTATTGGAAAGTCCGTCCACTAAAGATAAATTACTAGAACATAAGCAATGGTTACAACGCTTTCAACTAGATATCAACACGAGTACCTCATTCTTAAATAAAGGTTCCACCTCTAATGATGGCTCTATGTATCCTTCTGTTGCAGCTTACACTTAGTGTAAACAGGAACTAAAGAAAGTAGATTAGTGATATGTAGTAGATTTTTATGTCAATATTTAGATGTAGACTGGTGTAGAAATTAGAATAACTGTATATGCAAGAGCTACAATCAACTTTGAAATGCATTAACACTTAGTGTGCTATTTTTTTGTGAAATGACCTAATTCTATGGAAAACTAAAACTTCAACCATTAGGGCTGTTTTGGAATAATACCAATTTATAATTGTAAAACATGATTGTTGACTTTTCAATAGTTAATTTGTCAATTTTTTTAGATCATGGTTGCTTTGTAGATTTTGAGAATGACTTTTAATGTAATAATTATGTATTTTTTAATATTGCAAATTCCTATTGCTCTTCTCCTGTATTGATTGTAGTGTAGTGCCAATCTGTATATATCCTTAGCTATTTTGAACTATTCTTCCTCTTCATGTTATTTTGTGTTTATTGTTTCTGTGTAATCAGTATTAATTTTCTGTTATACTAGATTAAGTTGGATTGGAGATTAACACAAAGAAATACAAGAATGGAGATATTTTAGCTCTCAAAGAACATGTTTGATTGTGTTTGAATGAGGATATTTTATACTTTCGTTTGAAATCTGTTTGTATTCTAATCTAGGTATATATTACTTTATAATAAAAGCCTTTGTTTCCCTCATTTTAAAGTCAGTTATGACCATCTGTGAGAAATAGTTTGAATATGGAGACTTTACAGCATCATATTCTTTGAAAAGTCGCTTTTTTTATACGCCCACATTTTCGTGTGGTCGTATGTTGTCATCGCCCCTTTACGTCCGGACGTCCACAATTGTTTGTGGACTCTCTACAGGGCAAAATTCTTATTCGATTTTGACAGAACTTTAAATATAGGTTTATCCCCAAAAGATCTCAACAGTTTTCGATATTGGCATGTATCGGATCGAAACTTCATGGATTATGGCCCCCTGATTGTACGAAAAATCACGTTTTTAACTTGTGAACCCTATAGAGGTCACAATTTAAGAAACGGATTTGGATGAAATTTGACATGGTTCCTTTCTATAATTGCTCTCATCTGACCGTAACTTCCTGAATTATGGCCCCTGATTGTCTGAAAAATCACATTTTTCAGCTTTTGGTCCCTCTGGAGGTCACAATTATTATCCGATTTGTAAAAAACGTCTGATTATATCACTGTTACACCGTAAGGAACGTTGAGTTTGAATTTCATGAAAATCAGACCAAAATTGCCGGACAAAATGGCTGCCATTTGTACGCGAATAGTGTAAAAATATGGTATAATCTGATTTCAATGAAAGTTTAAATGCATGTTTATAACCCAAAGATCTTGGTTCCTTTCGATATTTGCGCCCATAGAAACGTAACTTCCTGAATTATGGACCCTGTTTATCCGATAAATCGCCTATTTTAGCTTGTGGTCCCTCTGAAGGTCACAATTATTATCCGATTAATAAAAAACCACTTGAATACATCACTGTTACACCCTACAGAAGGTTGAGTTCGAATTTCAAGAAAATCAGACCAAAATTGTCAGACAAAATGGCTGCTGTTTGTACGCGAATAGTGTAAAAATATCGTATATAAAGGTTGTTGACCCTATATAGATGTCACAATTTTGAACTGATTTTGATGAAATATTTATAACCCAACAATCTTGTTTCCTTTTGATATTTGCGGTAACGTCTTGAATTATGGCCCCTGATTTTCTGAAAAATCGCCTATTTTAGCTTGTGGTCCCTCTGGAGCTCACATTTATTATCCGATTTAAAAAGCTGATTGGCTATATAACCGTTACAATATGGTATATCAATGTTAATTGTGGACCCTGTATAGGTCAAAATTTTAATTTGATTTTGATGAAACTTGAAATGCATGTTTATAACCCAAAGATCTTGATTCCTTTCGATATTTGCGCATATCAAGTTAATGAATTATGGCCCTTGATTGTAGGAAAAATTGGTATTGCTTGTTTTCTATCTTCTCTTGAAAATATGCCAGCCTATAGCTTGTGGTACCTCTGGTGGTCACAATTATTTTTCTATTTGAAAAAGGGTTTGCTTATATCACCGTTACACCCTAAGGTAGGTTGAGTTCGAATTTCTTGATAATCCGACCATAATGGCCGTCGTTTGTATGTGGAAGCAATAAAAATATGGTATATCAAAGATGTGGACCCTGGAGAGGTTACTATTTTAATTCGATTTTGATGAAACTTGAAATGCATGTTTTATAACTTAAAGATATTGGTTCCTTTCAATATTTGCTCATATCGGATCTTAACTCCTGAATTATGTCCCCTGATTGTCCGAAAAATCGCCTGTGGTCCCTCTGGAGGTCACAATTAGTATCCGATTTTTAAAAAAAGTTCGATTGCCGGTACATCACCGTTACACACTAAGGAAGGTTGAGTTCGAATTTATGAAAAAATAGATGATAAAAAAAAGAAAATATTGAAAATTTCAGTCAAATAACTTTATTCCTAACAAAGTTGTCACTGTTGGAAGTTTGGACTAGAAATAGGTATCAACTGTTTCTGCACTGTCTCTGAGAATTGACGATCATTAGATTTATAGACGATAGCGCCACCCATATATTCTCGATTATCAAGTAACATTCTCAATTAGCAAGCCTTTCACCAGCAGTCTCAGGTGGTGACATCAGTGATAACGGTAAACGTTTGCTTGGTCCTATTTATTGATTTAATTATTAAATGAACGACTGTTTAAATCCAAGCTGTATCCAAGCCAACCGAGGTTCCACGTAGTTGATTTTAGGCTTGTTTTGTAAATAATGGTCTAATTAATAATTTCTATAACATTTGAAGCCTAAAGAAAGGACTATTCTATATACCGGAAAAACACCGGAAAATACCAGAAAACTACCAGAAAACACCATTTTATACTGAATACCAGAAAAACACTAAATAGCAGAAGACACACTAAATACCGGAAAACACCTGGTCCTATGTGTGCGGGGGTTTAGGGTTAGAGTTAGGTTTAGGGTTTTCGGTGTTTTCCAGATGACCAACGATGGATTAGGGTTAGGGATAGGGTTATGTTTTTCCCGTGTTTTCAAGAAGACCAGGCTCCAGGTTACCTTTTTAGGATGTTTTCCGGTATTTAGTGTTTTTCCGGTATTCAGTTTAAAATGGTGTTTTTTGGTGTTTTCCGATATATAGTGTTGTCGTATGGAGAGACTTGCAACAGGCAGATTTACCTCTTAACTAATGTATCTTTAAGGAACATGGTTCAAAAACAAGAAATAAGTTAAAGTTCTTTTTCCAAAAACCTTGTGAATGTGATAAAGGCTATCTCACAACCATACATACTTTATGCTGTTATTTGAAACAGAATATTTCAAACTAGTAATAGTTAATTGATAAAACTAATGCTTGCTAATATTTAGATGTAGTTTGTTATTCAATAAAATTTAACTTTAAAAGAAGTTATTTATTGTGCTTGAACCTTAACTATTGATAGTAACAGTATTGGTAATGTTTCTGTGGAACCAGTATCATCTACACCAACTAAAGTTAGAACAGCATCACAACTTGTTTTAGATGATTATAATCAAATACATGTTCAACTACATTAGTAAATATATTAGTAGCTGTTTTCCATGAGTATGTGTCACAGTTTTTGTTAACATTAGTAACATTTATGTTCTACAAACAGCAGATTCATTAATAATGTGACAGGGTCTGGGTGTCCATTGTAAAAGAAAGGCTTTTAAGTATGGAAACCAAATGCCAAAATGTTAAGCTTGTCTAAAAGTTTCAACTTAAAATATAGAGCTGTTTTGAAATGTTCAAATAGGTTTATATGGAGTACATAACTATTTTCAAGAACTAAGCTTACATCCCGTTTTGCATCCGAATGACTTAATAAATATGACTGTTTCTCAGCAGTAAACTGGAAAACATAAAAAAAGTACAACTGGACCTTGTTATTGTTCACTAGGGCTCTAGTTTACCGTCTGATTTTTGACTGGCGGCAGAATTTACCTTTAAGTCAATTTACATGGAATGAAGTATATATTTTTTCATTGAAAGCCATACTGTGATAGACAGATTTATTCAGGCAAAAGATGATTCGTAGTCAAGACAAGAACCTCGGCTCCAACTTTCTTTGAAAAATGAAATTTTATATAATAGACCTTAATATATTTTATGTATAGTGTAGAGTAACTCACAGTACATTGTTTTTACTAAGTTTTAATATGTTCGGACATTTTACACTAACATATAGTATTTAACTGCAGGGTCTCGTAGGCCAATATTGGCCGGAAATCTTAATGCACCATGTACTGAATTTTATATATTGATATATTTTATGATTTGTGACACTTTAATAAATAAATAAATACAAATAATAAGAAGTTATACCTTGGTGTTAGCAGTGACTGTTAGTGGGATTAAGAATGTTGATTAGGTAATTATCTTTTTTACGCCGGTCAGATCAAAGACATCACTGTAGGTGGAACGTGTGTCTAGAATCGTACACACACACATTAATTGTATAAAATAACTAATTTTTTCTCATCTGTTGTTAATAATTTATTATTAACCCAATAATTATTGCTCAGCAGTGTTTTTGTAATCAAGTAGCCTTGTATTATTATTGTTGATTGGCGTTTAAGCAACATTTATTTGACTTGATATGAAATCTGAATATACATTATTCGGGGGATAAACTTGTGTGATACAATTAGGTTATAACCTCTAACATCGTTTATCTTCTTTTTAATAAAAGTATTTTACAATTATTGCATGGAATGTTATTTACTACGCCCGTATAGTGCATGGAACCGTGAATGGTAATACGATTCCCGAGCGTCATCAGAAAATTGCATATTCCCTGTGAATTTCAAATGAAGTTATGATAAAAGTTGTTCTTTGTGTATAGAAATGGTTATCAGTATTATATATATAGCTAATAATGAACATATCGACAAATGACTGGTACCATTTGTATTTCTGTACTTATAGAGCATAGTTTGGGATATCAAGCATTGCGGTACAGGTTATCAAAATTACCCGTAAATGTGCTAATTGCTTTGGTCGTCTTCATTTGTCACAGGGCCTATTTAAACACTAACCGTAAAATGAAATACAAAAACATATCTCAATATAAGATAGCTGATTTAATTTTAATCAGATTGATGTTAACTTTCTGTAATGTGCATATAATAACCACTGGCTATTTCTAGCCAAGTATCATTTGGCGTCTTATGTGCTCTTTAAGTTACATGTATAAAGCCAAAGTTCAGTTTCTTGTGGATTAAAGGTACTATCCTGATTTGAACAGAGTCTCAAAAATCAAAGTCTGAGTATGTATGGAATTTAAGGACCAAAACATAGAGGATGAGTGTATTTACCCTGTCTCAAAATTCCAGCACAAAATATGGAGTCGTTTGGACGTGAACGTTAAAAATGCTTATCCAGACACGTAACCCTTTTAAGATTTGGGGTCAATTTTTTGGTTGGTGACCTGATAATCGATTCTCGTTTCTTTGGAGGTCATTGCAGTAAATGATCCATGTACTGTACTTGATAATGAAGGGTAATTTGCACCTACACATTATTTTTATAAAATAAAAGTCACGTTTTATCCAGGCCCGAGGCTAGTGGGGGGTGGGGGCGACCGTTCCTGTCGGAATTTTTCTGTCTGCATCGGAAAAAAAATCGCTGGTTAGCTATGCTCACATTTTCGCCGGGAGAGTGTTTTAGTACGACATATCCTTTCTAATTCGGCCGAGAGCTAGTTAATGTCGAACAGAAACTCTTAATTTTCTGACACATTCGTCACCTGCATGTTATTTCTTGGTAAACAAGAAACTCACTATTCAACCTAGGCTATATAGATACATTCACCCTCACAGCTTCTAATTTTCGTGCTCTCCCCTCCTACTGCTTACGGCAGTCGGCGATGACCTTCGTTCATTGATTTTTTGTTGTTGGAAATTTATCTTTGGTTTCTGGCTTCGGGCCTGTCCAGACACCGCATAATACAGCTTGGGGCAGCGATCTCCGTTACCAGATAAAGATTGGCGGGTTTAAGTTGTTTGAAAGCGTATCACAAATATTGAGTTAGTTACTCGGCTCTTAGGTAGAGGTTTTTAACGGATTTTAACACAAAATTAAGCAGTTTTATTCTCCAATATATTATCGGGATTGACCCTTTAAAGGAGCTAAATCGCTAACATTTGGGATCCAGAAATTGACAAAAGTGGGTCGAAACTCATATAATACTGTAATATGAAAGTATATAAACTGATTTACATTAAATGCTTTCCGTTTCTACTCCAATTTCAAATCAGTTATGTTCGGCGAAACAAGCCATTCAGTCTCGACCCAGTGCATTTTTTTTAGCGCCTGGTTATTCCATTCCACATATGCAGTGTGATACAGTGCAATGTGTCTAGCCTCGTCCCTCGAGTCTCTCAATAAAACTAGGACCGGAGCGCAATATGGTAGACGATTCGTGTACCAATGTTAGAAAAATTATTTGATCTTAAATATCGGATATCAGAAGCTCATCTTTTCCTGGTAAGTTTACATCATCAATGTTGATTTAAATTGACCAATAATTCGTGTTTTCGATGTCGAAGATTTTGAGTTACGGACTTAGGTCCTTTAAGGCGGCGCGTCGAATTACCCAATAACACCCAATAACACCCAATAACTCCAAATAACACCCAATAACTCCAAAATAACACCCAATAACACCCAATAACTCCAAAATAACAACCAATAACTACAAAATGTTGACTTTGGAAACACAAAATAACAATTTAGTTGAATTTAAAATCGCTGCTTTGTGTCCAAATGGGAGTTTCACGCTCACTCGCCTGAAGGGAGATAACTCGTATATGTGATTTTTGTTGACAAGAAATTAATAACACCCAATAACTGCCCAATAACATCCAATAACTGCCCAATAACACCAAATTGCCGACTTTGGAATTTTGGAAATACAAAATAACAATTTAGTTGCATTTAAATATTTCATTAAAACTAACATAGCCATTCAACGAGTTTTTTCTGCGCGCCTTCGTTTACGTTGCCCTGGTTTTTTGCCCGACGTTTCTTTGGGCTTTACGCACCCAAAATCCACATTTTTTGAATTAACAATATTTACATTATATACATTTTTCTTCTTCATTAAATATTTATTCAACATTCGAGTTTTCTTGTCCGCTTCCATACAAGCCCATGTTTCAGGACGGATCTCCGATTTGTGGTCTACAATTTGCCAATTGCCTGTCCCGTGTAAAGCCCGGCGTATGTTGATAATTTGAAATGTTGACACTCTAGCCAATTTTGTAACAAGGTCAGGTAAATTCTGAATATGCCAATCGGTTTCTTGTTTCAGTCTATTATTAATTGATTCTGCGTTGTTATTAGTCCATAAGTCTGAGATCAGTTTATTTTGGAGGGGCTTAATAACATATAATAACAATTTATGTTTTAAATATCTGTCCCAATATTGTTCAAATCTAGGATATTTTTCAAAATAAACAGACAAATCATCTTTCTTCATTTCAAAATCCATGTCATTTTTCGAATATACAATTCCTTCCTTACCAAAAATTAAATTTCTTATAATTGCGCGTTCTTTTTGTGGTGTTCCCGATTTCTCTAAATATCGATATAAATTTTTCTTAATGTGTTTTGTACAAAGTAAGAAATTAGAATTTTGGAATACTTCATACAAAGATTTAGTCATCGATTTTTCTTCGTCGGTACCAAATATTATTTTATCACTACCTAACTGGGAACGAAGATGTGAAAAGAAATAGTGATAAGTTGGTGCTTCGCCATCCCAATGGAGCATCATTGGGCCAAGCATTATGGGGTTTTGATTCGTTTCGCGATTAATAACAGCTTGGTTTTTATAAGACAATGCAGTAACGAAACATTTACCCAAATTGGAGGTTCGATCTATTCCAACAACACTCCCCCCTTCACCTAAACAGTTTGATTTCATATCTTGCAATTGTTCTTTAGAATAGATAATAATGTTCGGTAGTTTCCCTTCTGTATGCTCGACTCCCTTAATAACACTTCCGTTTTTCTGCATTTTAAGAATTGTTAATACCTCATCCGCAACGTTGTTAGGTTTACTGGTTATGTCCAAATTACTGTCAGCGCAACGCGTTTGTTTACGTTTATCGTTGTATATTTTGTCCCTAATTTGTTTGGTTGATCTGGGTGCAAGTACGCTATCATCTGCAACTGCGTTGAAGTAAATGTCCGCTGGGGATTTGTGTTTGCCATTGTTAACACATCTTTGTACGATTCGCGGGTCTGTTCTAATATAAGCGCGATCACTTTTAGAATTTCCGTATTGTAAATTCTGTATAGTTCTGGTACCACAATATTCAACGAGTGCCATGTTCTGAAAATGACTCAAGTCCTTCGGTGCGGTCTTTATAGTGGTGATTCTCTTTTTATACTCGTGGTCGCCTTTAAGTTTGCAATAATACCGATGAAAAATAATGTAGCGCTCAGGCTGGGGAATACACTTTTCATAGGTTGTCCTTCCACACACAGCTTTTTTGTAACACATCATACCATTTCTAATAAAAACGCTGGACAGTTGATTATTTTCACCAATAGAATACGCGTGGTTTGCAGTTGTCCCTTGAGTCGAGTCCCACACACCCATGTCATCTGGAAAAACGTTCTTCTGTCCTTCTTTACGTTCCATATTTACAACGACATAGACGTTATCTTTCACTCCCAAAGGAATTCTATCCACGGGTGCAGCATTGGAAAATTCTTTAAACTGTTCCATTGTGGACATCATCTTTCCAGCCTCAAGTGATGACTTTAGTGCTGAGCTCGATGGCTGGATCTCCATTGACTCACTTACATCACTATTGGATATCTCGCGCGAAATATCACTAAAATCATCTCCTTCAAATGAATGATAGGAAGTTGCACCGGGGGAGTAAACAAGCGCTTTTGATGAAGTTTTTGTTGTAGCACTGGATGCTGAATCGTAACTGATGGAGCTATCGTCACTAAAATCGTCAACGAGATTCCTGGTTTCAAAATCAACACTGTCAATTTGGTGGGTTCGGGTTTTCGTTTTGTCTGGTAATACAGGGATGGGGTTGTCAGAAAGCTTTAGGTTTGTAGGTGATAGGCTAGTATTCGGAGTAGAAGTAGTCGGTGCTTGTGAAACTTTTGATTCTAGGAGCAATGCGACGAAATGGTTGGGAAACCAGGCGCCTTTTCTGGGTTTGGTACAATTGGTGGTGTTTGACCACAATATCTTAACTGGTTCGGTATATGGAAGATGTGTTTCGGGTTGCATTAAAATTAACGTTGTCATTTATGTAAGGATACACAGACATTATCGGAATCTGTGTAATGTTAGCTAAAGCAATCATCGTCCAAATACTGGAATAACCCGACCCAAGACCAGCACATTCAAAGCATAATTCTTCATATTCTGGAGAGTATACACCAAAGTTGGATCTGTTTTTTGGTTGAAATATTTGTTGTTTTTTGGTCACCATTTCAATACAAGCCATATATCTTAGTTGTGTACTTAATGATTCATTTCCAACCAGGTGTATAGATAAGGCGTTAAATAAACAATTGCCATCCGGAGTTGATTTGATTGGTATTTCTACTTCTGTAGTGAAATATTTAATAATATTCATGGCTACTTTATCAGTGTTCTTAAATACTTTTGGGTTGATTGTAGTTGGGTAAATATGTAGACGGTTATTCGAAAAAAATGCTGATTCGCGTGTAGCTACAGATTTAAGCTCGTAATAACCATGTCGAGCAGCCTGTAATAAATAGATTCATCTTTAAATTAATTATTGTATTCACACCACATCGTATTTTACAGTATTAAAAACTGTCGTAAAATATATATTGGGGGGTGGGGGCGGGGCGCCATAATTTTGAAAAAGTTTCAGTCTTCTGTAAACACTGTTTTGCCATATTTTACGGGGTTGAACTAAAACATCACACCAACATATTGGGATATGTACGGGTTTTATACCGATAGAATCTTAACTATCGTAATAATTAGGGGCTAATTTTGGGAGGGGGAGGTATAACCAGAAAGTGATCATCGAACTGACTTCTTAACCAGGAGTTGCCGGACGGAGGGCATTTCATATTAATCTGTGGAAATTAAATATACATTTATGATTAAATCTCTAACCCGATTCCGAACTTTTCGTTTATCTCATAGGTACGTTAAAGTCGTATTCCTAGTCCCGTTAATTTCAGGTGCAAACCCTATTTTCCAAAATATTCGGATGTGGGGGGGGGCAATCTATTGAAAAGAGGCGTGTCCACGGTACCGTTCGCCGAAAACCGTCAGATGTAGGTGCATCGGCGCCCCTAGGCCCCTCCCCCACACTTAACAATTTTTGGCTATCTACGGGCCTGTTAGAGACTCAAAGTAAGATACTAACGTTAGAGAAATTATAAATTAGGTATTCCGATAAGCTTCATATTTGCATAAATAATGTATTTACTGTAGTTTGTAAAAAGTATGTATAGACATCATAAACTAACAAACAACACGAGTATACTTTATTACAAAAAACTCAGTGAACTAATCGAAAATCATAACGGCAATTAACTAACAAAACGGATATACTTTACTACAACAACGTCGGTGAACTGACCTAATCGGTTGCGATCGGTAATCAACAAAATTCGACGAGTAAAACTTAGTTATTCTATACATTATTGGTTATTTAACAATAAGTAAGTGTTTAACAGTTTATTTTACGATAAGTACAACTCAGTTAATTGACTGCTATTATAATGACAAGGGGGATGAAACAGCCGGGGATGAAGCAGCCCGATAAAATATTAGGTTGGGATGAAACAGTCCGGGGTGAAACGGTTGTGGGATGAACTGACCTGCATCCGTTTTTTTTTTAATTTCAAAGTGTAAAATGCAATTAAGTACAAATAAAAATGTTATTATTTACGGTGGCTGATAAGGGACATGAAAAATAATATAATTTGCTTTTTTTAATATTCACCAAAGTCAATTTTAATATAATTTGCTTTTTATAATTTTCACCCAAGTCAATTTTAATTTCCACCCAAGTCAATTTTAATATAATTTGGTTTTTTATAATTTCCCCTCGTTTTAGGCAATAGCTCAAACTTCGCCAATATGGACCAAAGAACACTCGATTTCGTTCTGTAAAGACCCAGATGCACCCGTTGGGAGGTTCCGAGGGTGGGAATTCTTGAAGTATATCGACACCGGGGAGTCGCCCGGGGCCCTCACATTTCAGCCTCGGCAACCGGAAGTGGTCCTATCTCTTCGAAACTCCAGCTACCTCCCCCCGCCCTCCATTTCTACTTTGGGGCATCCAAATAGTCTCAAAATTAAAATCGAACATCTAGTTCCATCTCTATTTTTTTTAAACTTTATATACCCCCGGGAAAATGCCCACCGCTCACTCCCCATGGGTCGGGATCAACATTTTCTTCTTGGGAATTGTGTTTGGCCGAAAGATGGGTGCTTGGAAGGGTCGGGCGTAGCAATAATCCACATGAAAAATGGACGGCAACTAATAAAATGAGCATGATCGACCAAGCGGTTCCGAATCTCACGTAAAAATTGAATTATGGGTAAGAAGGTGCCGGATAAGAACTCGACCTGATCACCCCCCCCCCCCGACCTCCTATACTTTTTGTCATTTTTAGAGGATTCAGGGGTTTAGACTGAATTCATAGGCCAAGTGTGGGGGGGGGGGGGGTAGACTATCCCTCCTTAAACCCCATATTCCCGTTTCTACACCCCTCCGAGTCATGTTTTTCTCAAGGTCATGTTTTTCTAAACCCTGCCCCTCCCCGTGGGCCCAGAGTCGAAATTATATTATAATTAACTTGGGTGAAAATTAAAATTGACTTGGGTGAAAATTATAAAAAAAAAATTATATTACAAATGACTTGGGTGGAAATTAAAATTGACTTGGGTGAAAATTATAAAAAACAAATTAAATTAAAATTGACTTGGGTGAAAATTAAAATTGACTTGGGTGAAAATTATAAAAAACAAATTATATTACAAATGACTTGGGTGGAAATTAAAATTGACTTGGGTGAAAATTTTAAAAAACAAATTAAATTAAAATTGACTTGGGTGAAAATTATAAAAAAAAAATTATATTAAAATTGGCTTGGGTGGAAATTATAAAAAACAAATATCATAATTGACTTGGGTGAAAATTAAAATTGACTTGGGTGAAAATTATTAAAAAGCAAATTATATTAAAATTGACTTGGGTGAATATTAAAAAAATCAAATTATATTATTTTTCATGTCCCTTATCAGCCACCGTAATTATTGAATATGGGAATAGAAAAAAAAAACACTTACAGTTTTTAATCTTGACAATCCTGAGATATAATCAAAACCAGCATAGTTGGATCTGCAAGACCTACATATGTAGTCTTCACTTGAACATTGAAAAACATTAAACTGAGTAGTATCTACTTTCTCACAATCTGAATGGCACCAACGTTGACATACTTCACGATATAAGCTTTGAATATCACGAGTTTCTTTCAAACATGACCCGCAAGGAAACTCAACTCGAGGCTTTTTCCTATCACGACCCATGGTAACGTTTAGCAAAATAAAATTAAATTTAGTGATATTTAAATTTAAATTTAGTGATATCGCAGACAAGCAAAATTAATGTGTGAAATAGCCTTCTATAACGTCCGCTTCTACCGATGCGATATCGCAGACATTCTTCTTCTTCTTTTGGTGTTTAACGTCTGCTTCCACTTAAGTGATATCACAGACAAGACATAGGAGAGCCGAAGCTGCTTCCTGATTTTTAGAATATGATTTTGCAATCTTTCCATTTTGGCCTTAGGCCATGGATTAGGTTTTAGTGGGAAGTTCTTCCCTTTATTTAATAAAAACACATCGTTGGTAGATGATCTCTTCTGTTTCTGGATTGGTAGATGTCTTCTTTGTGGGATTTGTGTTTTTAGGTGCCAGACCTGTCTTCTCGTGGTCTCCCCTTACTCCACTATCCCACTGGTATTTGTTTAGGCAGAATAGTGTTTAGATGCAGAGCCCATCTTATCATGACTCCCTATTACTCCACTATCCCGCCAGTTTAGTAGATGTTAGTAGTAAATTAAACTAATATAGAATTAAATAAATAAAGAGAGTACAATAAAGTTGTAGTCAAAATAAATTAAAGGTAATAAAATAAAGTAAATTAAAGTAAAAGTAAAGTAAAGATAAAGTAAAGATAAAGTAAAATGAATTAATTAAAATTTATTAGTTAATTAATTTAAAGGTAATGAATAAAAATAAAATAAAATAAAATAAAATAAATTAAAGTAAAGATAAAGTAAAATGAATTAATTAAAATAAAGTTGTAGAGTGGTTGGGCTTCCTTCGAGAGGACGTTTTTACTTCCCCACCCTACGTCGTATAAAAAAAAAAATAAGTTGAGATAAAAAATAAGTAGAAAAAATAAAAAATAAATTGAAGGTAATAAATAAATATAAAATAAATTTAAGTAAAAGTAAAGTATAAAGATAAAGTAAAATGAATAAATTAAAATAAATGTATAGGATGGTTGGGCTTCCTTCGTGAGGACGTTTTTACTCAACCATCCTACGTTGTATGGAGAATTTATCTAGCCGTGACCCTTTCTTATTTCACTAATTTACTTAGTCCAACTGTGTCCATTAGGGTGTGGATTTCTTCGAAGATTTGTAGCTTCAGATCTGGTCTAGGGAAGAGTAGGTTCTTAGTGTTGAATGGTATGTTATTGGTCTCCATCATTCTCACTAAGTCCCGTCTCTCTTCCTTGTAAACCTCGCAGTCTACCAGGACATGGTTGGTGGTACACTCTTCTCCGCACTCACAGACGATGACTTGGTGTTTGTAGTCTCGCAGCCTCTCTTTCACCCTTAGTTTCGATATGAGTCTGCATATATCTCGTCTAGGGTGATTGGTCGCTGTCTTGGTGTAGATCTCGTCATCCAGTCGGAATCTGTATGTGTCAAGTTCAACGAGATTTAATTCCCAGATTGAATTGACCTGTATTTTGACCATACTGTAGATTTCCGTGGTGCTGTAGTCTATGAGGCGGCGTGTAGCTGTGTCCTTGAGACCCTCGCTGGCGAGTCGATCTGCCTCCTCGTTTCCTTTAATGTTGACATGTGATGGAATCCACACGAGCTCTAATTTGCTTCCCTTCTCTAGGACCCTCTGATATAGCTGCCTGATTTCCAAAATGACTTCTGGTCTTGATTCCGAGTTGTCATTTTGGATTGAAATCAGACTGCTCAGTGAATCGCTTGGAATGACGAACTTGCCGGTCTTTTGATCGGAGATCCATGAAATAGCGTCACGAATGGCAACAAGCTCTGCGTATTCCCTGTTCCCCGTTTGGCAGGTATATTCCAAACGAGCTGGTGCCCCTTTCAGGATTGCGTGAGCCATCCGTGTACACATGGTCCCAGTCATCAGAAGGCCAGTTGTCTTCCAAATGTTCTAGAGAGTAAGCACGTGCAGCACTGGGGTTATTTTTCTTGTCGGTTTTCTATAGTAGATCTAGATTGACCAGTGGTATAGGGAGCGTCCAGGGGGCGACAACTGGGGGGTCGTGTTTATTTATCACGAGCTCCCCCAGTCGTAGTTCCTTGATCGTTTCTCTGATACCCTGGCTGAAGGTTTTCTTTTTGGGATCTCTTACATATTTTGTCTTTTGTAGACTGAGAAATGTTGGGGATCTTTCACCTAGTTGTGATATCTTGACCCAATACCTTGTCGCCAGTTCTTTTCTTCTTAGGGATAGGGGCAACTCCCCGACTTCTTGTAGTAGTGCCTCTCGCCTAGTCCCGAGCCCTACGCCAGTCGCAATGCACAGAGCTTTGTATTGGATGGTGTCAAGCTTGCTTAAGAGTGTTGGCGCGCAGTTCATAAAGGCCAAAGAGCCGTAGTCTAATACAGAACGTATTAGAGCACGATATACCATCATTAGTGTAACTCTATGGCGCCCCACGTACTGCCCGTTAATTTTCTCATTAAGTTTAGGATTTTGGAGCATCTATCTACAGTCCAGTCGATGTGCGGTTTCCAGGTCAACCGTCGGTCAAAGATTACGCCAAGGAACTTGGTTTGGTCTTTGAACTCGATGGTTTTCCCGTTCATACACAGAGTCATTCTGTTTATCCCTCTATTCCTGCTCACAAGCATGCCGACTGTTTTCTTCTCCGAGACTTTAAATCCCCAGTCGTTTGCCCATGTCATGAATTTGTCTAAGGCTCTTTGCATATTCTTTTGTAGTTCACAGAAGCTCGTCCCATTTCTCCATATGGTACTGTCATCGGCAAATTTAGCCAAGTTAGTTTTAGAATCGAGGTAGGACGATTTGTGAATGTCATTGATCATGATGTTGAAGAGAGTGGGACTGATAACAGACCCCTGAGGCGTGCCATTTTCTAATGTTTGCTCGGCACTCAGGAATCTGCCAACATTCACCTGTATCCTTCTATCGCTCAGAAAGCTTTTAATCCACCGAAACATTATGCCCGTTATACCGATACGTCCTAACTTGAAGAGCAGCCCGTCTAACCAAACTAAATCGAAAGCCTTGGTCAGATCTACGAACACGGCACATAACAGGTTTCCCGATAGAAGGGCCTGCGACATGAATTGCTGTAGTCTAACCAAGTGGTCCATTGTTGATCGTCCTTTCCTGAACCCACTTTGATTTTCGTCGATCAATCGGTTGCTCTCCAGATAGAACTGTAATCGGATATTAACCATTGTTTCCAAGGTTTTGCATAGTGTGGATGTCAAACTTACTGGTCGATATGACTCTGCCTTGTTCTTCTCTTTCCCAGCTTTCAGTAGAGGTATGACGTTTGCTTTTCGCCATTCTTTAGGTACCTCTCCTGACAGCCAGGATGTCGCAGACAAAGGCCCAAACATATTTATATCAGACTTTTATAATACTTTTGCAGCTGAGATGATTCTTATGGAAGTCATTTATTAGCTTAATTCTTATTGGATAAATACTAAGAGAGATTCCTTCGTGTAAGAATATACAAATAATTTCCGATTTTAAATTAAATGAATGAGCATAAGGTAATCAAGTAACCTGTTTGTTTGGCAATTAACTTCGTGTCTGTGTGTTGACGGGGACAGAAGATATGAATGGCAATGCTTTATGAGTGAAAAAAACTTCTTATCCGTGTGTTGACAGGGACAAAAAAAAGTGAATGGCAATATGCTTTAATAGTGGAACTATTATTGCCTATTATCATTCTTTAGATTAACTTCACTAGACTACATATTGACAAATCACACCCCCAACACATTCGGACAAACATAATAAACTATGATAACATGAGAATACTCTGAGCAGAGACAATTAATTGTCAGCGGTACTAACTTAAATTGGTTTCATTTATGTATTTCAAAAGAAGTTATACGATGACCGGAAATGACAATTGATATAATTTGTAAATATAAATAAATATAGCTTTGTGCGTAGAATGTTCGGCAGTTAATTAGAATTTCTTTACAGACTAATCGTTATGTCGTCGGGTAGCGCATTATTGCGCTAAATTGTTGGAAGTTAATTTGAATTTCATGAAAAACTATAGCGGTGACATCTGTAATAACGTTTTGTTATTGCAACCGCCTGACGATACCCATGAAGGGGTTGAAATAGTTATTCCACATTTGACGCCCATGTGCAATTAAAACGAATTGCAACGAAACCATACATTAATTTCTTGTAAACAAAAATCACATACACGAGTTATCTCCCTTCAGACGAGTTAGCGTAAAGCATCGATGTTCTTAAATTCAACTAAATTGTTATTTTGTGTTTCCAAAGTCAACAAGTCAACATTTTGTAGTTATTGGTTTTTATTTTGGAGTTATTGGGTGTTATTGGATGTTATTTTGGAGTTATTGGGTGTTATTGGATGTTATTTTGGAGTTATTGGGTGTTACCCAGTAAACGAAGTGACGTAAACTTTACGTAAAGTTTACGTAAAAATGGTCAGTCAGTTTACCGTCATTTTGCTCGTTATCTTAACGTAAAGTTTACGTCATGAAATGACGTTAAACTAACGTAAAGTTTACGTCATTTTTACGTAAAGTTTACGTCATTTTCTGACGTAAATCTAACGTAAAGTTTACGTCATTTTCTGACGTAAATCTAACGTAAATTTTGCGTAAAGTTTACGTCACTTACGTTAGATTTACGTCAGAAAATGACGTAAACTTTACGTTAGATTTACGTAAAAATGGTCAGTCAGTTTACCATCATTTTGCTCGTTATTTTAACGATAAGTTTACGTCAGGAAATGACGTTAAACTAACGTAAAGTTTACATCATTTTTACGTTACATTTACGTCATTTTCTGACGTAAATCTAACGTAAAGTTTACGTCATTTTCTGACGTAAATCTAACGTAAATTTTGCGTAAAGTTTACGTCACTTACGTTAGATTTATGTCAGAAAATGACGTAAACTTTACGTTAGATTTACATCAGAAAATGACGTAAACTTTACGTTAGATTAACGTCATTAACGTTAAAGAGATGAGCAAAATGATTGTAAACTGACCGACCATATTAACGTGAATCTGACGTAAATATAACTTTATCTTTTGACGTTCATCGGAACCAATTTAAGTGACTCAGTCATTCAGATCGTACGAAAAGCCAATAACATAACCATTTTGATGGAAATATAACCATTTAAATGTTATACAATAATCCAGTAACTAAAAGATATACACTCAATAGTGTTTTCAAATCCCTTCCCACTCAACAAACTTTGGCACTTAACACATGGATCAATTTTAATTCAGAAGGACCTGGAAAAAAACAGACGACCCTACTCCTTGTCAGGTAGAACCAGGGAATTGAAACCATGCCAGTTGACTCAATGCCACCCTTATGATGTAACTCACACATGCTAAAAATGTGGGTATTCCTTTTTCAAACTCAATTACAACAAACACTAGTTAATAAACGATCTAAATTTTATTTAGAAAATAGATATAAAAAATATATTTTAAAATATAACAGTACGCATACATATGCATAAAATGGTGGTAATTGAAAAAATGGTTACAAAAAAAAGTCCATATAGCACTATTAAAAAGTAAAATTTTTTTTTTTTTACATTATGAATGAATGAAATGGGGTTTAACGTCCTACGCTTAAGCACCTAACCTGGGCCAATTGAAGACGGGCATACGCCATACAGTGTGCTATGAGGGAAATTTTTTGCCCGGGCAAAAGCGCTACGGCCTACTCTTATATCGAATTCCAACTGCCAAGGGATCTTTTACGTGCACTCCAATTTGTACACGGGACCTCGGTTTTTCGACCCATCCGAACGACTAGGCAGCTGTCCTTGTCAGGCCCTCCTTCTGCATCACTGACAAGGGGAAATCACGCCGGAAAATCGAGATGAACTTTCTCGGCCAATGCAGGGATCGAACACTCGACCTCCAGGCTAGCGAACCAGCGCCTTATCCACTTAGCCACCGTGATCCCCCCTTTTACATTATGAAAATAGATTAGACAACATATATATATACAAGAACTGTGATCGAAATGAAATAGGGTTTAACATCCTGGGCTAATGAAGACAGGCATATACAGTGTGCTATGTCGCTACGGCCTACAAATTCCAACTGCTAAGGGATCTTTTACGCCATGCACTGTGCTTTGAGGGATATTTCCTGGGCAGCGGCCATACGTCCTACTCTTATATCGAATTCCAACTGCCAAGGGATCTTTTACGTGCACGCCAATGTGTACACGAGACCTCAGTTTTTTTCCTTCCATCTGACCGACTAGACAGCTGTCAGACCCTCCATCCTGCATCACTGAAAAGGGGAAACCATGTCGGAAAATACTGATAAACTTTCACAGCCAATGCAGGGATCGAACACTCGACCTCCAGACTGGCAAGCGTCTTACCCATGTGATCCCTCGATGATTGGTTAACGCATTGTGATACATTGTGGTTTCGATAATTTAATCCACATGTTAGTAACAAAATAACCTGGCGTGAGTCGAATTGAAGTTAAACCTCATTTCTCTATTAACCAATAACCATTCAGAATTTTAAATGTTATTGCAACCAAATGTCACAAAACAGCACAATTTACATAATTACAAAAAAATATACTACAAGTACATGTATCTATACTTTATTTTAAAAGATAAATATATAATGTAATAGAATAGAATACAAAGCAGACATTTGTAACAGTTTATCCACAGCATTAACTTGGGGACAATTTAGGAAACAGCTATTCAAGAAAGCTACACCAATATTACATAACCAATCTAATTTTAACACAGAACTTTGCTATGGTTGATCCATCACAAAAATTTGAAGTACAGGTATTTGTAAGGGACCCAAAAAGTTATTGTTAACTGGTTGCAGTAGAGAGAAATATCAGGATATCTCATTGAAACAAAACTGTTTAAATAAGAATAATTGACTGTCAAAAGATCACACATAAACTATTTAAGCCATGCTACTGATGAATTTTTGTGCTACCATAGATACATATATATTTATATCAATACATTTTTAAGAAGTCTATTTCTGATACATGTGCTTTTGATCATAAGGTCTGTCACTGAATTTAATGGAATGGTTTTGATCCGAAGTCTGTTTGTGACAAGTAGTAGTGTTGTCTGGCTTCCATATACAAAGCCCTTATAAAACTTTTTTATAACTTCTTTGACATTACTGCCACCAATGGTGCTCAAAAATAGGATCTGTAAAAAAAAAAGTAAAAAGTAACTTTATACTACAAAAAAACAAATGAATTTGGGTTTAACGTCCTATTGTTTAGCTCTGACTAGGCTAATAAAAATAAAAATACACCATACAGTGTGCTATAAGCAAAATTGATGTCAAATGGCCATGGGGTCTTTTATTGCATGTAAATGTTTACACAGGACATTATTTATTGCCCCCCCCCCCCGAATGACTATACTATACCCAGCAAAGAAATTCCATTAAAGGTAGATTTAGATTATGGCCTTTTATAGCCAACCTACTGCGGATCTTTATGAAATTGGGTTCAACATCATACTGTTCTGCCCCGACTGGGCTAATGAAGACAGACAAATATCATAAAGTGTGCTATGACAGAAATTTGCCCAGGCCGTTGTGCTACTGTCTACACTTATACTGATTTCCAACATGCATGCCAATTTGAACAATAGTATAGATCTCGGTTTTTGTCCCATCCGAACATTTTTGGCCACCGCAGGGATCGAACATGGGATCTCCATATTAGCGAGCCAACATCTTACTCAGACACCTTGGCTCTTGATTTTTAATGCGTACTACATGTACATTGTCCCCTCACTGCCATATGGGACAAGCAAATTTATGAATTTATCAAGCTATTGCTTTTTTTGGCAGATAGGTAATCCAGTTGACTCAATGACAGGCTTTATGATACAGCGTGCATGTGATAACCATTCGTCCATCCACCACACCTCCATGCAGGGTGGGGATCACGGTGGCTAAGTGGATAAGGCTCTGGTTCGCTAGTCTGGAGGTCTAGTGTTCGATCCCTGCATAGGCCGAGAAAGTTCATCCCAATTTCCGGCGTGATTTCCCCTTGTCAGTGATGCAGAAGGAGGGCCTGACAAGGACAGCTGCCTAGTCGTTCGGATGGGACGAAAAACCGAGGTCCCGTGTACACATTGGAGTGCACGTAAAAGACACCTTGGCAGTTGGAATTCGATATAAGAGTAGGCTGTGGCGCCGCTGCCCGGGCAAAATTTCCCTCATAGCACACTGTACGGCGTATGCCCGTCTTCAATTAGCCCAGGTTAGGTGCTTAAGCGTAGGACGTTAAACACCCATTTCATTCATTCCATGCAGGGCCCTTTAACAACATAGGAAAAGGTATGAATCAATTTGAGGTACGAAGTGAGGTACAAATTTAACTAAGAATGAAACAGCCAGATGACGAAACACGGACCGTGTGCTGGTTGCAATTAATATTCCATACTAATTATACACAAGTTTTCAACCATATTTTATTGTCAAATAAAACAAAGAATAACAGGAACTGACAGGCAATGTTAATCACAGTCTCAACAATCGCCGATCAATTTAATAAATCTAAAGACAACTATCCGTTTCACATAAAACAATCAGCTGTTACTATATATATCTCATAGACTTCCAACAGTCTTTTAATTATTCATAGTCTGTATCGTTGCCAAACCGAATCCGAAAAGTTGTCCTACTGAACTGAGTCAGATGCGTTGTCTATGTTAAGTCCGAAATGTCGGAGTACCGAAATGGAATCCTGGCGTATTAAACACCAGGCTAATTCAACACGGTAAAAATCGGCGTATTCAAGACCAGTACATGATATTATAGGGTTGATTGGTCGGTGTAAAAAGGTGCTAATTAGTACTCATCAGTGTGGATAGAAGCCTATACGATAATTATTAATGATTGGTGTTTGATGTACCGGTATTAAATTGTTTTTTTTTTATTGAGTTGTTGTTTAAATTATTTAATCTTAAGCTTGAGATTGTAAAGGGGATCACGGTGGCTAAGTGGATAAGGCGCTGATTCGCTAGCCTGGAGGTCGGGTGTTCGATCCCTGCATTGGCAGAGAAAGTTCATCTCGACTGTCCGACGTGATTTCCCCTTGTCAGTGATGCAGAAGGAGGGCCTGGCAAGGACAGCTGTCTAGTCGTTCAGATTAATTAACACCCACCGACGTTGGCACTGATGAGTACTAATTAGCCCCTTTATATACCAACCAATCAACCCTACAAAAAAACTGGTCTTGAATACGCGGATTTTACTGGTGTTGAATTAGCCTGGTGTTGAATTTGGCTGATACCCCGAAATGTCATGCAACTCAATATTATGCATCATTAATTGGCAAAAATATAAGTATGTAACAGGACAGGGTGGGTTCGATTTGCACTTGAGCGGTGGGAGTGACCGCTCTTATGCAAACCGGAAGTCTAGGTTCGTATACAGGATGTCAGGTTTCTCACATGAATTAAAGTAGAAGAGAACACATTTATAGAGTTTCAAATAGTTTATTTCAGTAATTACAAAGTGAAGTTCCCGTAGCGCGCGTTCGATTCTGTCAATTTCTTCTCCACACCAATGGTTTACCAGCTGAAATAAAAGGACCTGTGCCAAGCCCACTTGCGATGTCCCCACTTAACAAGAAATCAAACGTCTACGAGAAAGCCAAACTTTATAACTACCAACATGTACGACTACTGAATCAACTTATATTAACAATAGACGTCTACCTAGTCTGAACTGATAATATTCATCCTAGACGACGTCTCAAGTTTTACATAACACCAATGGAAGTCTCGATCAATTTGTCACTCGCAACTTTACCTAAACTATAACTGCTTGACTTATGTCTGCCTCGGACCGAACTAATACTATTCGCACAAAGAGGAGCAAACAACTCTTACATCTCCCACACGGAAGCCATAAGATAACTAGGAACTCATAAATAAACTATAACATAAATAAACATGGCTTGATACCTGCCTCAGCCCGAACTTACAGCATTCGTTCAGAGGAAAGCAGCAAATCTTATATCACGCCAGCGGAACCCATAAATAACTACCGTAACTAGAAACTCATAACCTAACTCTTAATGATTTCCCGTACTCATTCCAAGCGGAGTGATTAGTCACTCCAGTAGAATCCGTACAGGACAAAAAAACAAGACCCGTTCCAGAGAACCTACTCGTCCCAAGCGGTGTGATTGATCACTCCAGTAGAACTTGCGAGTCACCAGAAACGAAGCCCCGTCTTGGAATGCTCACCTCAAGCGGTATGAGTAATCACACCAGTAAGATTCGCACTCCCCGACCGCTCGCTAAAGACTTATTTCAACCGGCCTTTTATACCCTATGTATACGCTCTGCACGGCAGCATGCACGTGCATGAACCCTGACCCCACTTGTAAATCCCAAGTGATAACCCGCGTCTCATTGGCTGGTCGTCACCGCCGCTATCCAATCAGACGCGTCGATTTATCAAGCCCACGTCATGAATGCAAATGGCGGGTTTTCTCTAGAATTCCGAGTTTGATGCAACAGAGTAAATAATACACGTCATTTCTATCCCATTGGCGAGAATAATTTAAGTCATAGCTATTTCAAATGATCTATAAAAACGAAACCCCCACATTCCCCCAACGTTAAAACCGAACGCCTGACCCTAAGAAAGGCGTGAGAAACAAAAACCAAGAAACAACCCAACGAAAATAAATAAAATAGATTCCAATGTTTCAGTCCTTACCCGTCGAGAGGTTTGAGTCGAGCTCGAGCTGGTCTCTCATTGTGATCTACGACACGTCGGTACATTGGTCCTCCTATACCAGCAGAGTCGAGAAACCAATTGGGAATGCAGATGTATTGTTCCCCGTCACCTTTATCATAACTACCACCAGCTTTGTTGCTGTCCCTACACTTAACACTATTCAAAGACGGTAACAGAGTTTCATAAAGCGACAAATTTAAACTCGCCTGTTCACAACTCTCCCTGCCAATCTCCACAAAACCAATTTCATCTTCATATGTAGGTTTTGAAAAGATATCCCTACATTTAACTTTAACATTGGGACATGCACTTGTAGGGCTCTGCGAAAGTGCATTTACATCCGATTCATCTGGTATATGCTCTCACTTATCTGCTAAACATTTGGCCAATATCAATTTCTTGTTGGATACCTCAGGATTGGGCTCCAACAACACAGCTACCCCACCCAATCGAGTCTCCGATTGTCACAGCTTCAGAAAGAATCACCGGGGTACCATTAGGAGTCTCTGCATTGTCATGCAGATTAATTATACCTTGCCTAGTGGTGAGCTTCATCTGACCGAAATCAATACAACCTTTATGTTTCAGGATGAAATCCATTCCTACAATACCATCCATACCTAACTCAACAACCAGAAATGGGTTCATAAATTGATGACCATCAATTTCAACTTTCATATCGATAACCCCTTTCGGTCGCAACGGATGCCCATCCGCCGTTTTCAACACCACAGATGTGTCCCGTAAAACAGGTGAGTTCACTCCCATCCCATTATAACCTACTACAGATATCAATGAAAATGCCGATCCAGTATCCAGCAAAAATTTCTGAAGTCTAATGCCCGGAACACCAATGGAAACAAATGCACAAAACGTATTATTTTTCTCCATGACATCCGAGTTATTTTCCCTAACTTCCCTAATATTACTCCGAGTGTCCTTACAGTTTTCCTTAATACTCTGAACTATTGTCAAATCATTTCTATTTTCAGGCTGCCTAACTGATCCAAGGACTGGTGGTGCAGCGAAAGCACCAGTCCTTACCGGTTTAAAGGAAGGCCTTCCACCGAAGTTTGTGGGCGCTTCAACTTAGGACAATCGGGCCTAAAATGTCCGTGTTCCAGACAGTAAAAGCAACGTGGCCGTCTATCAGGCTTCACATCATTCCTTACATCCTGAGACGGAAACTGCTCATTCCGGTTCCAGCCATCCCTTATAGGCCTACTATCACTACCTAAATTATTCCCTCTATAATCATCACGCGGCCGAAATGGGTTACCCTTATTTTCTCTTAGTTTCCTGTCGACCATTTCCGACATTTGTACCCTGAAATCCTCAAAGTCTCTATTCCTAGGCCTGACTTCCTCATGATTAGGCTTTCGCACACGATCCAGGGGTCCTTCTACAGCCTCATATTCCACTGCCACGGCAATAGCTTGCTCCATGGTCTGAGGGTGACAAAACTGAACGTGTTTTCTAATATCATGATTACCCAGGCCATGAATATATTGATCAACCACCAAGGATTCCAAATTTACTGCTGAAAACTCAGGAAACGCTTTTCGAGCCAAACTTTTTAAACAATAACCGTAATCCACAACAGACTCATCCCTATATCTGCGTCTATTTCTATACTCGACTCTGTAAGTAGCAAGTCGCTCCGCGGGGCTAAATCTACGGGTGAGGACAAGTTTCAATTCCTCATATTGCTTTAACTGGTAGGGTGTCAAAGTGCTCAGAAGTTTAAGAGCCTTTCCACGCAAACACATTACTAATTGTTGCGCCTTCTCTAGAGACGACCACCCGTTCCATTCTGCTACCTGTTCGAACTGAATAAGAAAATCTGGCCAATCGTCACTATCACCATTAAACCTATCGGGCTCCTTCTCCCTACGCGTCATTTGACGAGCGGAATTTTGTCCCTGGGCTGGATAACCTGGGTTACAAGGTCCCATTCCCCCATGACTATTCTGAGCTGACCTAGATGGATGGGGAGTACTGGTGTGCCGAGGGGCAGAAGTAGTATACGTCTCCGTCGACAGATATTGCATCGGCGCACATGAAATCTCACTGCCGAAATAACCTTTCCTGCTAGCATAACCTGTATCATGATGAGGTATACCCCCCTCAGAAACTAGTCCAGTAAATCCTACCTCAGATCTAGTCACAGGTTCAGGGATATAACTACCCAAGTCGTCCCCCTGACAATAACTTTCGTCAATATATCCATTATGCCTAATCGGACTACCAAGGGGAGATTCAGGATTCCGCCACGTTGCCGGAGCAGAACCTCTACTATCCGAAACAGTCGGTGGAACAAATGAATAACCATTCTGACTAGAACAACTACTTCCTACACCAGTCGTATTAGTAACAAGCACCCTAGCAGAAGTCGATAAGGGATTAGAAAAAGACACTCGATCCTTACGAGAGCTTCTACCTAACAGTTCATCAAGATGACGCCAATATGAGTCCATCCTAAATGCTATTGTAAATTTTATCCTTTAACTAAACTAAACTATGTAACTGATTCCTATATTTAATGATGTAACTATTGTAATCTACAACTTATAATTTATCAATAAAAGTGTTCCTTCGACCTCAATTCACTGAAAAATTATCTGACATCCTGGCAAGCTCGCCAAAATTATGTAACAGGACAGGGTGGGTTCGATTTGCACTTGAGCGGTGGGAGTGACCGCTCTTATGCAAACCGGAAGTCCAGGTTCGTATACAGGATGTCAGGTTTCTCACATGAATTAAAGTAGAAGAGAACACATTTATAGAGTTTCAAATAGTTTATTTCAGTAATTACAAAGTGAAGTTCCCGTAGCGCGCGTTCGATTCTGTCAATTTCTTCTCCACACCAATGGTTTACCAGCTGAAATAAAAGGACCTGTGCCAAGCCCACTTGCGATGTCCCCACTTAACAAGAAATCAAACGTCTACGAGAAAGCCAAACTTTATAACTACCAACATGTACGACTACTGAATCAAGTTATATTAACAATAGACGTCTACCTAGTCTGAACTGATAATATTCATCCTAGACGACGTCTCAAGTTTTACATAACACCAATGGAAGTCTCGATCAATTTGTCACTCGCAACTTCACCTAAACTATAACTGCTTGACTTATGTCTGCCTCGGACCGAACTAATACTATTCGCACAAAGAGGAGCAAACAACTCTTACATCTCCCACACGGAAGCCATAAGATAACTAGGAACTCATAAATAAACTATAACATAAATAAACATGGCTTGATACCTGCCTCAGCCCGAACTTACAGCATTCGTTCAGAGGAAAGCAGCAAATCTTATATCACCCCAGCGGAACCCATAAATAACTACCGTAACTAGAAACTCATAACCTAACTCTTAATGATTTCCCGTACTAATTCCAAGTGGAGTGATTAGTCACTCCAGTAGAATCCGTACAGGACAAAAAAACAAGACCCGTTCCAGAGAACCTACTCGTTCCAAGCGGTGTGATTGATCACTCCAGTAGAACTTGCGAGTCACCAGAAACGAAGCCCCGTCTTGGAATGCTCACCTCAAGCGGTATGAGTAATCACACCAGTAAGATTCGCACTCCCCGACCGCTCGCTAAAGACTAATTTCAACCGGCCTTTTATACCCTATGTATACGCTCTGCACGGCAGCATGCACGTGCATGAACCCTGACCCCACTTGTAAATCCCAAGTGATAACCCGCGTCTCATTGGCTGGTCGTCACCGCCGCTATCCAATCAGACGCGTCGATTTATCAAGCCCACGTCATGAATGCAAATGGCGGGTTTTCTCTAGAATTCCGAGTTTGATGCAACAGAATAATATACGTCATTTCTATCCCATTGGCGAGAATAATTTAAGTCATAGCTATTTCAAATGATCTATAAAAACGAAACCCCCACAAGTAGAAAGTTGAACAAAAAACACCTCCCAAAAATGAAATACCCCTACAAATGTTTAGAAAATACTTGCTATATTATAATTAGCAAAGCCTGTAATTTAGCAGTAGGGCCTACATGTGTGATAGAACTTATACCTGCTCTGACTATTAAATATTTGTTTGATAATTTTGCCATTTTAAAATTAGTGACTTTAAAATCGCGATTTTTTTACAGAATTTTTGAACCAGTATTACTTTCGAATACAGGCAGTCTTAATTGTGCATAAATCGTATTGTTTACGGACAATGTATAGTGCATTATGATAATGTGCAAACAAAAATTCTGGTTAGGCCAATTTAAAATACGAATTTTACGTAACAAAATTTTCCATCCACGGCCCGCCGCGAGGATTTGTTTTTCGATTAGTTTTTGTCAACAGTAGATCTATCGGTATGCTTTGACGGATGTTCGTACAAAAAAGGGCACTTACCTTCAATTTTACTAAGCTGAACTTCAAATCGTTGTGAATAACTTTATTTAACTCGTAAAACATAACATACAGGATATATTTTTCATAATTATGAACCAAGCCGCCATTTTTAATTCCCATAATTCCATAGGTTCCGGTTAATACTAGACAGAACCGGTGAGATCATCACACAAAAAATATATTTAATAAATACTTAAAGCGATATAGATAAATAACAACACTAAACATAAAAATAAAAAAAATGAAATATCGATAGAAATAATATAATATATACCGATCTATAGTGTAAATAAAAGTCCCGACCTTGACCTTGCCCCACAAGACTAATGTTATTGACTTGTGTAAATTTTATGTGGCTACAATAACTACGCGATATTGTTAAAAGGATTATGAGATCGGGGAATTTTAATTTTCAGAGAGAGGTCTTTGATCGAGACGTTTGCCATACCGTCAATATTTTCATAAGCTTTTTTCTAATAGTAATATGGGATGGTTTTACAACATATATTTATAAGTGCTGAGCTTTTAAATTCGAAAAAATAAAACAACAGTCGAATCATGACCTATTTTATATACTAACTCTAATTGATTTTATTTTAGGGTCGTAAAACTACTCAATATTATAAGCAGGCCCGGATTAACCCTTTCGTAGGCCCTAGGCACAAAAGAAATTGTAGGCCCTATTAATACATTTTAAAACCTATGTTTGAGCGCCGCAGGCGCGAATAAACGAGCGCCGCAGGCGCAAATAATTGAGCGCCGGAGGCGCGAATAATTGAGCGCCGCAGGCGCGAATATGCTAGGGGGGTTTGGGGGCATGCCCCCCCCCCAAAAAAAAGTTTATTTCTAGAAGCTGGGAGATGCATTTTAAAGCCATTTTGTGACACTAAAAATATATGTTAATGCCGTGCGTCATATCGATATTTCACGTTGGCGGACGTATAATTGGTAATCCCATGTGTGTATCGAGAAACTTTGGCAGTTTTAAACTCCTTTAAATTTAAGAAAAAAAACAACTAAAATGACATTTATATGTAATATATTCTTATGATCATGTACATGAGAAATACGAATATTTTACGCATAATCAAATTTAAACAGTTTAATGTCATTCTTTTAAAACTATTGGTTCACTGGTTTTTAAATGTGAACTTTCCGACGATTTTGATGCGCGAATTCTTTAATGATGTGGTCAAAATTGAGACGTTTTAGAATCTCGCTTTCAATTGATAGCACTGCCAGAGATGTTAATCTGCCTTGTCCCATGGTAGATCGCAAACAATTTTTTATTCGTTTTAGTTTAGAGAATGACCGTTCTCCCTCGCAGCTGGTTCCGAATATGGATAAATATATTCTGAGTGCGATATTGGTATTTGGGAAGCTAGAAACCAAGTTATCCTCTATCTGTTTCTGTAACATTTCCTGTGCTGTTAATTTATCCTGGTAAATTTCAGAAAATAACGGAAACTCGTCTACAAATGCAGCCTCGAGATCGTCCGAATAATGTTCAAAAAGTTTTTTAGCGTGACTCGCCGTAGTCAAACTGGGCATATTTCTGTCCGTTAAAAAGCCGAATCTGGAATTTAGACAAGCATATGCACATTGACGCTTTTCCATTTCGGCAATGAGCCTGTCCACGACGGGAATGAACGTTTGAAGACGAAACTTTTCGCTGCCACCGAGACTGTCAATTGCTTCGTCATCACCACCTGATTCGTCGAAAAATCGCTTTCTCGTTCGATGCCGCTGCGTATGGGCTCTGTAATTTGATGACACAAGCTCTTTTGCTTTGCTCTCAAATTGTGGAAATTCGTCCCTTATTTGTCGGAAGTAGGAAATAAGACTGTTATACAGCTTCACAACAGTGTTAATTTCAACACTGTTCGTAGGCCCCCATTTTCGTCGTAGGCCCTAGGCACAGTGCCTCGCGTGCCTTATGGATAATCCGGGCCTGATTATAAGGATAATCAAATAGAAAATACATAATTTTCAGATTTCTTTTGTAGACGTAATCGGGGACAATAACTGGCTCAAACTCGATTCCATTCTTTCTTGACATACAAAAAAATATAGTAAAAATGTGTTTTGGATTGGATTTGATTGCAAATTCCACTGCACCCATATTATTATACGAGACCCTATCTCCAATAAATTTGATAAGCTTTGTTTTTACAACTTATAATAAGTTATATATATTTAATACAAAGAAAGACAAGTTTAACAATTTTAAAATCAGATACAAATTGCAAAGTATCTAAATCTTTTAATTAAACTAATGTTGTATTCCGATAAGTTTCATTTTAAGAACAAATTATAATTTCATATATGTATGTAAAGATTTAAAGCAAGCTTTTAATCAACCAGTCTTATATTTTTCATCGCGATACAAATTACAAATACAAAAACAATGTATGATGATTATTGTTTGAAATGGTAGAAATTAGCAAATTGAACAATTTAATAATAAAATATAATTCATAATTGGCATAGATGTATGGATTACATGTCATTTTGGTCCTGCGTCATTTCGGACACAGTCTGGCGACTTTTCAGACTCGGACTGCCAACGCAGGCGCGGATCCAGGATTTTTTGCAGGGGGGGGGGTCTAGGTCTGGACTAGTAAAGTAGGATGTAATGGCATGGATAATTTACACGTTCTAAATGCGGTAATAAAAAGTCTTACGAATAACGACTTCAATCGCCGTAGTGTAGGCCTACCTTCCACTGTTTCGCGGTAAGGGCATGTTCCAAGTCCACCTAATAAGACATTTTCTTCAGGTATAATAATAATACATAAGCGGTGAATATGTTATGTATCAATTTTTTTTAAAAAAATTGGATAAATTCTGCTAGCATATTTGTTATTTTTTTTTAAAATCTGATAACATAAATGACCAGTTTTTTTTTTCTTATCAACGCTGCCGATAAAATTAAAAAGCAAACACAACAATATTCAACGTCAACAGGCGAACAGCCAACAGCGTTAATAAAACTTATATTTTCATACAGTACGGTATTAAAAATTTACCGTCGTCAATAGGCGATTTGCCGTGGGGTTAATTCGTCCCGACAGCGATTTATGCTGTCAACGTTTTTGGCTATGAATCATAACTAATAATAGTAATAATAACTTTATTTAAGAAGGGTAAAGGAGGATTAGGCTGTAGAAGCCTTTCTTCCATTCTGCTCAACTCAATGTATACAAACCTCGCAATTTGTGGGTCAGATTCTGGCTTTTAGATTTAAGATTTAAATTTTCAAGTCTGAGCAGGGGGGGGGGGGGTCCGGACCCCCTGGACCCCCCCTCTGGATCCGCGCCTGCAACGTTTCAGACGCTACTCAAAAATATTTGGGATGTAAGATTTTTTGTGCAGTGCAAAAAAAAAAAAAGAATTATTACATTATTAAAGTACCGTTATATAATATAATGGGGGATTTTTTTTTCATGCAATAATCCAAATTTACGCATCAATTTGGAGGAAATTGAAATTATATAATAATGGGGTTTAACCTCCGCTCGACCCAAACTTGAATTTACATATGATTCAATATATTTTCAATAATTCACTTGTGCTAGGGTTCTTTAGTAGTTGGAGGAAATCAGAGGAGTTAGAGAAACGACGAGGCTATTCTTACAACGAGGCGTAAGAATTATTGATAGACTATTTTTACGACATGGTAAATGTTCCAGTAGCGCAAACGCAAGTTACCAAATTTTGGACTTGTCCATCAATAATTCTTACGCCTCATTGTTTGGAATAGCCACAGCATTAGAGAAAACCCATGAGGTTGGACAGGTGAATTTGTGCTCCATGTCATGTACAAAATGAAATGGGGTTTAATGTCCTACCGTTCTGTTCCGACTTAGCTAATGAAGATGTTCATTTGACAGTAATATTGCCTGGACAAAAGGAATGTTTTACATGCACGCCAATAGGTACACAATCCGAACGACTATGTACGGTTTTGGATTTAACCTCATTTTCTGAAGGAGCTGCGGTGACTCAGTAACAAAATGGCTAGCAAATGAGGGGTTCAATCTCTGTGTTGGTCGAGAAAGTTCCCCTTGTTAGTGGTGTAGGATCTGGCAAAACCAGTGTCTAGCCATTCGAAAAGGACAAAAAAACAATATCTTGTGCTCATGGTACACCTACAAGAACCCTTGACAGTTGGAATTCGAAATGAGAATAGGTCATTCATTTATTCATTTTTCTCTTTGTGTGTCACCTACAGACCGCAATTCTTAAAGGAGCTAAATCTCTATTCTTGGGCACTTGGAAATGCATACAAATGGGTAGCAAGGCATGTAAAAATATAACATGAATGTATATAAACTGAATTACATTCAATCATTTATGTTTTTACAGTAACTTCTAATCAGTTATGTTCGGCGAAATACATGTATGCGAAAAGTCCAAATTGAATTGGCGTCTGATTATTCCAGCCTACAACAGTAGTATTCTCCTGTGGGTGATGTTTAGGCTTGTTCATTGAGTCGCTTCATTACAAAGGAAACACAGAAGCTTTCCTGCAGCCATACCCAATTTGATGTCTACAAACCCATTTCTTCTTTGTGTGTCTGTGCCCATCTCTTCTGCACCTAACCCGGGCTAATTGAAGACGGGCATACACCATACAGTGTGGTATAAGGGAAATTTTTGCCCGGGCAGCAACTAAATTCCAACTGCCAAGGGATCTTTTACATGCACGCCAATGTGTACACAGGACATCGGTTTTTCATCCCATCCGAACGACTAGATCTGTGGGTTATAAACATGCACGTCAAGTTTCATTAAAATCGGTTCAAAATTGTGACTTCTATAGGGTCAACAAGCTAAAAATTTGATTTTTTTGTACAATCAGCGGCCATAATCCATGAAGTTTCGATCCGATACATGCCAATGTCGAAAGCAGTCGAGATTTTTGAGGGATAAATCTATATTTCAAATTTCGTCAAAATTGGACAAGAATTGTTACCTGTAGAGGGTCCAGATACAATTGTGGACGAACGGGCTGACGTCCGGACGGACAGGGGCGACGACATAATACGTCCACATGAAAATGTGGGCGTATAAAAACGTGCAGGATCAAAGGGTCCCAATCGTTTTTATCCGAGTTGAGCGAAGATCCAACTTATGCAATGTTTACTGTCTATGATTAAGATCCGATCCGTTGCTGCCCAGGCAAAATTTTTCGCATTAGACAGCTGACCATAGAATATATAATTAACTTGTGTTTGTCCCCACGACATAAAATTGCTTCACATTTTCCCCGAGAAACGGCCTCTAAAAAATCATCTTCCAAATTATCCAACTTCGCATGATTAAATATTTCATGTAACTGATCATCATTAACAATCCAACTGGGATAAAAACAAAATGTAATAACATTTTGGTATTAGTGTTATGAATCTTTCACCCAATTATCGTGATCCATAGTCTCAACCAGCCAATTGTTTACCCCTGCTTAGCCGAAAATGGAATTATATATGAAGACACCACTCCCCTCATGCTACTAATAGGTTTTTGGGATAAGTGCAACAGCAAAATTGATCGTACTTATGATCTTGTCAAAAAGATTCACTTCATTCAGTTCATGATCATAAATTAAAAAAGATGTATCAAAGAGAGAACCAAGGGATGTATAGGTTTTTTTCACAAGTAAATGTATATTCTGAAATAATATATATGATATTGGAAAGAACACCATAAAATTTGGAAGTTACATGTGATAGTTCGTGGAATTTTGTATTGTTTTGGACTTGTTATACTATGCGCCGTAGAATTGTCAAGCACCACCAAAGTTGTGGCCTTGACATAGGAAAGTGGCCTTGACACCGCAAAGGCTACACCCAGAGCTGGGACACTTTTTTATCTAACGTGCGGTATTCTTTAGGATCTTCTTGAAGACACCAACACAGTTAATAATTAATAACTGTTTATATTGAAATATATGATGACTTTAAAAGCATTATTACTTCAGAGTATAAAGTTTATAGCTCATTAATGTTGATAATGTGGTACCAGTGAAACCTGTCATTGATGCTTCGCAGGTCGCGAAGCTTGTGTGAAACACTATTGTTTTTGTTAAAATTATTATTCTTATTATTATTAAACATGCATTATTCAAGAGCTAAATCTGCCTAGTGCAGGTCTTTATTTGGGCATGAAATGTTTTCTAAAGTATTAATTAGACATTAATTAACTGATCCAAGCCTTAATCAACTTTGGATGGCATCAGATTGCTCCGATATTAAACAGATTAAAACGTTTCAGCGATAAATCAAATATGGCGCGCCTAGACGCTTCGAGTCGTAGCTTTGATCAACCAGGACCGTGGTTGAAATTATTGCACAGGTCGGTGAAATCTTTAAATGCGTATATCTTCGCTTGCAATAGAGTAATTTGAATGAAATTTTCAAATTATTCATTTTACATCATCTACTTTCGAACTAGTATAGCAAGAATGGCTAGTTCTTAACTATATCTTGAATAATGTAACTTTAAGCTTTCATATTTTAATATGAAAGCTTATTGTTTTTGTTAAGATTATTATTAAGCTTTCATATGTATTAACATATTGTTTCTGCTAAGATTATTAAGCTTTCATATATTAATATATGAAAGCTTATGTTTCTGTAAAGATTATTATTCTTCCTATTATTATTATTTTTTTTTTTTTGTGTTTTATTCACAAATCGGATTTCTCAGAATCTACTCATAGGATCTTTCTGAAACATTTACCTTCCCTATAAGGGAAGCTTGTGGTCGTCATTTTGTGACTTCATCGGGGTTAGTATGCAATGTTTTGGCTGGAGAACAAGGTCCATCGTGCTTATCCCTAAAGCAATTGCCTGACATGAAGGTCATACATGTCAGATTTATGGACAGTACTACCAGTACTAATACTTTTAAAAGGCCTTGCTCAAATAGTGATAGTACTACTAGTTCTACTAAGTATCGAAGTCAAGATAATTCCGAATTAATATTCAGCAATATGCCTAAAAAAATTTGGAAAGCAATCAGTTTTTGTGATGATGACAATAACAGCCTACATTATGTCCATACAGATAGCACTACCACTCCTAATTTCATACCTAAAAGTTTATCTGTTATTGACATGATGGAACTTGGGAAGGTTGTCCAGAAAAGTGATACTACTAGTACTATTCAACTCTGGCGTTTCGACCTAAATTCTATGACTTGAATACAATATCCACAGTCCACAAATTTATGAAGGTCATACAATGTCAGATTTATGGACAGTACTACCAGTACTAATACTTTTAAAAGGCCTTGCTCAAATAGTGATAGTACTACTAGTTCTACTAAGTATCGAAGTCAAGATAATTCCGAATTAATATTCAGCAATATGCCTAAAAAAATTTGGAAAGCAATCAGTTTTTGTGATGATGACAATAACAGCCTACATTGTGTCCATACAGATAGCACTACCACTCCTAATTTCATACCTAAAAGTTTATCTGTTATTGACATGATGGAACTTGGGAAGGTTGTCCAGAAAAGTGATACTACTAGTACTATTCAACTCTGGCGTTTCGACCTAAATTCTATGACTTGAATACAATATCCACAGTCCACAAATTTCGTTATAGATAACAAGTCAATTGGAGAAGGGGGATTCCGCCAGGCTTACACTGCCAGGCCAACATCAGCGTCTCCTTCGTTAATAGGCCCATCTGATACCGGTACCAAAACTTGGGTTCTTAAAGAATATTTAGAAAATTCTGTAGATATGATCTCTCAAACAAATCAAACCATTGAACAGCATAACAAAAAGATTGTCGAAATGCATAATCTGGCCAAAAATTTTGCAGAAAAATTATTGCTTCTACTAAAAAGTAATGGTAATTTATTGAGATACGAGAGGTAATGGTGTACAATAATATATTGATGGGAAAAAAGATAGAATCCGGGGAGTATGTTACTATTGATGAATTTATAGACGGAAAGTTTCAAAAGTATATCAATAATGATGGAAATGTGAATGATGCCCTCCTTGATAACGAGGAATGTCTAAAAGCCGAAAGTTATGTACATTTTACCTATAAACAGTCTCAAAAGAATTTGATGGTTGACTGGTTGTTGATATACAAGGATGTGTATTGAAACTATGTGATCCAGGGGTCGCATCAAAACGAGTCCAATATGATAGTGGGGAGTTCCTATTTACTACAGGGAACTTGTCATACTCTGCATTTGAGAATTTTACATTAAATCATAAGTGCAACATTTATTGTGAAATGTTGAATCTTAACAATTTGGCTGTCTAATTTGAGTACGGTACATGTATTAATATGGACCAAATGTGTTTTGTTACATAAGGTTTCATAAATATGATAATGATATACACAAGCAAAATGTTCAATAAAATATAATTTCAGTTAAATCTTTTATTTTTCATTATTATATTTAACATTCTGTTAAAATTTGCAAATGATATCAATAGAAATGGGGTTTAACGTCCGACTGTTATGCACCTAATCTGGTCTAATGGAAGATGGGCATGCAGCATGCTATGGGTAAAATTTTGCCCAGGCAGCGGCGCTAAGTCCTACTCTTATATCGAATTCCAACTGCCAAGGGATCTTTTACATGCACGCCAATGTGTACACGGGACCTCGTTTTTTTTGTCAAATCTGAACGACTAGACAGCTGTCCTTGTAGGGGCCTCCATTCTGCATCACTGACAAGGAGTAACCACACGCCTGGAAATAGAGATAAACTTTCTCGGGGAATGCAGTGATCAAACACTCGACCTCCAGGCTAGCGAGCAAGCACCTTACACACTTAGACAGATGATCCCAAAGGGAAAATGAATGGGCTGATTTGAGTCCAAAAGATACGGGGAAGTATTTGGGGGCTCTGTGCATGGAATACCTAACCGCATTTTAGAACATCTGTACGATGAACAGACTTACGTGAAGAAATTTAAAAAGAAAGATAGTAAGCTGGCACTGCCAGGCAGGATACGCCCACATTTTCGAGAAATGGATACAGAACAAGCAATACTGAAAATGTGATTTTTTTCATTAAGTTACAATTTGATATGCGCAAATATCGAAAAGAATCAAGATCTTTAGGTTATAAACATGCATTTCAAGTTTCATCAAAATCGAATTAAAATTGTGACCTCTACAGGGTCTACAACTTTAATATACCATATTTTTACACTATTTACGTACAAATGGCGGCCATTTTGTCTGGCAATTATGGTCCAATTTTCTAGAAATTCGAACTCAACCTTTCATTGATTGTATCTGTGATAGAGTCAAACGTTTTTTTAAATCGGATAATAATCGTGACCTCCAGAAGGACCATAGGGGATTTTTCGGACAATCAGGGGCCATAATTCAGGAAGTTGTGATCCGATATGTGCAAATAACAAAAGGAACCAAGTTGTTTCGGTTATAACCATGCTTTTCAGTTTTCATCAAAATCGAATCAAAATTTTGACCTATACAGGGCCACAACCTAATATACCATTTTTTAACAGTATTCGCTTACAAACGGCGGCCATTTTGTATTTCAATTTTTATACGATTTTCCCGAAACTTGAATAATAATTGTGACCTCCAGAGGGACCACAAGCTAAACAAAGGCGATTTTGCGTATAATCAGGGGGCCATAATTCAGGAAGTTACAATCTGATATGTGCAAATATCAAAAGGGAACAGGGTCTTAGGGTTATAACCATGCATTTCAAGTTTCATTAAAATCGAATCAAAATTAGGGCCTCTACAGGGTCCACAACAATACCTTTTTTTTTTTTTACAGTATTCGCGTACAAACGGTGGCCATTTTGGTCCAATTTTTCCGACATTCGAACTCAACCTTTCATAGGGTGTATCGGTGATATAATCCAACGGTTTTTCAAATCGGATAATAATTGTTACCTCCAGAGAGACCACGAGCTAAAATAAGTGATTTTTCGGACAATCAGGGGCCATAATTCAGGAAATTACGTTACGATAGACGCAAATGTCAAAACGAACCAATATCTTTGGGTTATAAACATGCACGTCAAGTTTCATTAAAATCGGTTCAAAATTGTGACTCCTATAGGGTCAACAAGCTAAAAATTTGATTTTTTTGTACAATCAGCGGCCATAATCCATGAAGTTTCGATCCGATACATGCCAATATCGAAAGCAGTCGAGATTTTTGAGGGATAAATCTATATTTCAAATTTCGTCAAAATTGGACAAGAATTGTTACCTGTAGTGGGTCCAGAAACAATTGTGGACGAACGGGCTGACGTCCGGACGGACAGGGGCGACGACATAATACGTCCACATGAAAATGTGGGCGTATAAAAACGTGCAGGATCAAAGGGTCCCAATCGTTTTTATCCGAGTTGAGCGAAGATCCAACTTATGCAATGTTTACTGTCTATGATTAAGATCCGATCCGTTGCTGCCCAGGCAAAATTTTCCGCATTAGACAGCTGACCATAGAATATATAATTAACTTGTGTTTGTCCCCACGACATAAAATTGCTTCACATTTTCCCCGAGAAACGGCCTCTAAAAAATCATCTTCCAAATTATCCAACTTCGCATGATTAAATATTTCATGTAACTGATCATCATTAACAATCCAACTTGGATAAAAACAAAATGTAATAACATTTTGGTATTAGTGTTATGAATCTTTCACCCAATTATCGTGATCCATAGTCTCAACCAGCCAATTGTTTACCCCTGCTTAGCCGAAAATGGAACAATTATATATGAAGACACCACTCCCCTCATGCTACTAATAGGTTTTTGGGATAAGTGCAACAGCAAAATTGATCGTACTTATGATCTTGTCAAAAAGATTCACTTCATTCAGTTCATGATCATAAATTAAAAAAGATGTATCAAAGAGAGAACCAAGGGATGTATAGGTTTTTTTCACAAGTAAATGTATATTCTGAAATAATATATATGATATTGGAAAGAACACCATAAAATTTGGAAGTTACATGTGATAGTTCGTGGAATTTTGTATTGTTTTGGACTTGTTATACTATGCGCCGTAGAATTGTCAAGCACCACCAAAGTTGTGGCCTTGACATAGGAAAGTGGCCTTGACACCGCAAAGGCTACACCCAGAGCAGGGACACTTTTTTATCTAACGTGCGGTATTCTTTAGGATCTTCTTGAAGACACCAACACAGTTAATAATTAATAACTGTTTATATTGAAATATATGATGACTTTAAAAGCATTATTACTTCAGAGTATAAAGTTTATAGCTCATTAATGTTGATAATGTGGTACCAGTGAAACCTGTCATTGATGCTTCGCAGGTCTAATTATTATTATTAGGGTTTCACACTGCGAAGCTTGTGTGAAACACTATTGTTTTTGTTAAAATTATTATTCTTATTATTATTAAACATGCATTATTCAAGAGCTAAATCTGCCTAGTGCAGGTCTTTATTTGGGCATGAAATGTTTTCTAAAGTATTAATTAGACATTAATTAACTGATCCAGGCCTTAATCAACTTTGGATGGCATCAGATTGCTCCGATATTAAACAGATTAAAACGTTTCAGCGATAAATCAAATATGGCGCGCCTAGACGCTTCGAGTCGTAGCTTTGATCAACCAGGACCGTGGTTGAAATTATTGCACAGGTCGGTGAAATCTTTAAATGCGTATTATTCATTTTACATCATCTACTTTCGAACTAGTATAGCAAGAATGGCTAGTTCTTATCTATATTTTGAATAATGTAACTTTAAGCTTTCATATTTTAATATGAAAGCTTATTGTTTTTGTTAAGATTATTATTAAGCTTTCATATGTATTAACATATGAAAGCTTATTGTTTCTGCTAAGATTATTAAGCTTTCATATATATCAATATATGAAAGCTTATGTTTCTGTAAAGATTATTATTCTTCCTATTATTAAGCTTTCATATGTATTTACATATGAAAGCTTATTGTTTCTGTTAAGATTATTATTAAGCTTTCATATATTCATATATGAAAGCTTATTGTTTCTGTTAAGATTATTATTAAGCTTTCATATGTATTTACATATGAAAGCTTATTGTTTCTGTTAAGATTATTAAGCTTTCATATGTATTTACATATGAAAGCTTATTGTTTCTGTTAAGATTATTATTCTTATTTTTTTTTTTTGTGTTTTATTCACAAATCGGATTTCTCAGAATCTACTCATAGGATCTTTCTGAAACTTTTACCTACCCCCCCAAAAATGGGTGGTGGCTGTTGGATAAATATATTTTCAAAACGTTTTTCGCATTCGAAATCACCGAATTTTACGAACAAATGCATTTGACCTACTTTGCTGTAACTTTGTGACTATTTCACCTATTTTACTAAAAAAAAATTCTTTGAATACCTTGACTCCTTTACTTCAAATCTGCAATTTCGGATTTTCGAATTTCGAAAATTCGTCGCTGCGATTTCGAACCGGAAGTTTACACCAACTCGACAACCTCTTTAGTAGTTGTACGATTTTCATGAAATTTAATATGTAAGTAGACCTTAATGACGCGACTTGAAAAATGACTTTAGAAATTTTCTAACTTATCTCCCCTTGGTGAAATCAAGGATCAAAGTTTTCCAAAAAATCGTCGAAATATAGGTCAGAATGACCTAGTTTTTTTTTTCTATACTAGACAAGGAATTACTAATTCGTACACAAAATATGGAGTTTGTCGATCGAACCGGAAGTGCCACCATCTTTAAACGTGAAAAATCAATAAGGCTTTTTTGCTATTTTACTTACAGACTCGGGAGTTATATTTTCTGAATCCTTGTAGGCAGGCCTAAAAAATGTCGCAATAGAATTCTGATTTAGGTCAACCGGGAGTCACCATGTTGAATTGAAAATGAAAAATAGAAGCAATTTGAAGGGCCGAGACTTTGGAGCACAATAACTCTCATTCTAATTAAGCTAGAATGTTCAAACTTGTTGTAGACGTTCACTAGGTCAATGTTATGATTGAGTTCAAAGATGAGCATTTTCTGCTTAGGGTAAGCAGAGATAAGCATGCTGATTTGTTGATTCTTTAGGGCACGATAACTTCGGTTATAATGAAGGGAGGGCGGTGAAACTTTTGTTAATAGAGAGTCTAACAGCTAGCCTGTTGTGTGAAATCATTGTATCATTTTTTTTAAATATCAGGGATAGCCGAAAAAAAGAGATTGAAAATCCAAAAAGTCGTATTTTTACAATTTGGAGCATGTTTAGAGGTCTTTCTCGTAAAGTCAACATACTATTTTTTGGGAACTTCTTCTACAAAGAGTCTTATTGGTAGTCTTTTATATGAAACCATCGATCAACAGTCCAACATATCAGGAGTAGAAGAACAAAAGGGTCGAACATTGAAAACGGCACCCTTTCATTGTTAAGCGAAACATGCAGTGTGGGTGACTACAATGTACGCATTTAGTCATCGTATAGAGTTTATTCAACAGTATCGAATTCCAACTGCTTAGGGATATTTTACGTGCACTCCAATGTGTACACGGGACCTTGGTTTTTCGTCCCATCCGAAGGACTAGACAGCTGTGCTTGTCAGGCCCTGCGTTCTGCCTCACTGGCAAGGGGAACCACGCCGGGAAATCGAGATGAACTTTTTCCGTGCAGAACTTTCAATTCAGGCCAAACGTTTATTGCATACGATTAAGCTGGTCAGTTGGAGCTTATTTTCAAAAGTTTTGTAATAATCGGTTGGTAATTATTAAAGTACCGTGCACATTAAACTGTTAAAACAGAAATTTTCGCCCGGTTGAAATGTTTTTTGCTATAAGTCAGCAATTTTCCGAATTCAGGGAGGCTGGATGGCTGAATGGTTAGCATGTGCTCGCTGTATCGTAACGTTTGTCACTGAGTCAAAGGGCGTCGTTTCGATCTCCAGGTTGCACGTGACATGGTGTATGATGTCCAATCTCGTGGGTTTTCTCCGTGTTCTTCGGTTTCCTCCCAACGGCTAAAGACCAGTAAGCGCAAGGGGAGTTTTTAAATAAAATTAAAAAACATACGTTAGTCCCGAAATGACCTAGTTTGTGTCGAATGGACATTAGGCCGCATTTCTCTCTTTCTCTTTTATTTTTAAAGTTTTGTAATAATCGGTTGGTAATCAAAGGTACTGTAAAAGTGATAAAACAGAAAATTTCGTCCGGTTGTAATGTGTCTCAATTTAAAGTCAGCAATTTGCCGATTTTAAGGGGCAAACGTTTATTGCGAACGATTAAGCTGGTCAGGGGGAGCTTATTTTTAAAAGTTTTGTAATATTCGTTTGATAACTAAAGGTACCGTGCAAATTAAACTGTTAAAATAGAAAAGTTGGCCCGGTTGAAATATTTCTCGCTGTAGATCAGCAATTTGCCGATTTTAGGGAGGTTGCGTGGCTGAATGGTTAGCACGTGCGCTCTGTATCATAACGTCTGTCACTGAGTCAACTGGCGTTGTTTCGATTTCTTGGTTGTACGTGACAAGGAGTATGGTCGCATGTCCAACCTTGTAGGTCGTAACGCCGCTGCCCGGGTAAAATTTCCCTCATTGCACACTTTATGGCGTATGCCCGTCTTCAGTTGCCCATTTTAGGAGCAGCACAGTAGGACGTTAAACCCATTCAATTTCATTTCATTTTCTCTATGTTGCTTATTTATTATAGTGGATAAATATTTTTCTGGTTCTAGCAATTATTTAATTTCTGCATAGAAATCTTGCTTTGGCCAGTTTTTTTTATTGCAGAGTGCCATTCTTGTATATTGCAGTCTATGACCCTTTGTTTAAAACATGCTTAAGATCACGATTTCCTACTTATAACCAAACATATTGGAAATATTAGTCTGGCATTATTAAATTCTAATTATATTGGTCTAATTTAAAATTAAACTTTAATTTAACTATGAACAACTCTTAGCGTGTCTCTTTAAAACTATTAAATACTCTAAAACAGTAGCTCAACCTTTTGACCTAAACTCATTAATTTACCATTTTGTTGTGAGCGACTTCTTATTCTTCTTATATGACATATTGCACGTGTCTGATTTCAAAGGGGGGTTGGGTGGCTGAATGGTTAGCACGCGCGCCTGTCATTGAGTTAACTAGCGTGTTTTCGAATGCTCGGTTGTACGTGACAAGAAGTAAGGTCGCCTGTCCAACCTGCCATTTTTAATTTTTTTCCCCGCCATTTTCATTTCATTTTCTCATCCGTCTCATTACAGTAATACAAGTTTCAGTTATTTCCCTTTAGTTTTCAGATTATTGTTATGCCTGGGTGCAATGATTCTTACTATATTTAGACTCGTAACTTCGCGAGTTTCTTCTTATCCTTTTATTTAGGATACTTGATACAATCAATGACACGTGACGATAAATATGAAAGCTTTCATATCTGCATGGGACAGTAGCAGATCTAGTTATTCTTCTTATTATTTTTTTTTTTTGTGTTTTATCCACAAATCGGATTTCTCAGAATCTACTCACAGGATCTTTCTGAAACTTTTACCTACCCCCCCAAAAATGGGTGGTGGCTGTTAGGTAAATATATTTTCAAAACGTTTTTCGCATCCGAAATCACCGAATTTTACGAACAAATGCATTTGACCTACTTTGCTGTTACTTTGTGACTATTTCACCTATTTTACTAATTCTTTTTTCTTTGAATACCTTGACTCTTTTACTTCAAATCTGCAATTTCGGATTTTCGAATTTCGAAAATTCGTCGCTGTGATTTCGAACCGGAAGTTTACACCAACTCGACAACTTCTTTAGTAGTTGTACGATTTTCATGAAATTTAATATGTAAGTAGACCTTAATGATGCGACTTGAAAAATGACTTTAGAAATTTTCTAACTTATCTCCCCTTGGTGAAATTAAGGATCAAATTTTTCAAAAAATCGTCGAAATATAGGTCAGAATGACCTAGTTTTTTTTTTCTATACTAGACAAGGAATTACTGATTCGTACACAAAATATGGAGTTTGTCGATCGAACCGGAAGTGCCACCATCTTTAAACGTGAAAAATCAATAAGGCTTTTTTGCTATTTTACTTACAGACTCGGGAGTTATATTTTCTGAATCCTTGTAGGAAGGCCTTAAAAATGTCGCAATAGAATTCTGATTTAGGTCAACCGGGAGTCACCATTTTGAATTGAAAATGAAAAAAAGAAGCAATTTGAAGAGCCGAGACTTTGGAGCACAATAACTCTCATTCTAATTAAGCTAGAATGTTCAAACTTGTTGTAGACGTTCACTAGGTCAATGTTATGATTGAGTTCAGAGATGAGCATTTTCTGCTTAGGGTAAGCAGAGATAAGCATGCTGATTTGTTGATTCTTTAGGGCACGATAACTTCGGTTATAATGAAGGGAGGGCGGTGAAACTTTTGTTAATAGAGAGTCTAACAGCTAGCCTGTTGTGTGAAATCATTGTATCATTTTTTTTAAATATCAGGGATAGCCGAAAAAAAGAGATTGAAAATCCAAAAAGTCGTATTTTTACAATTTGGAGCATGTTTAGAGGTCTTTCTCGTAAAGTCAACATACTATTTTTTGGGAACTTCTTCTACAAAGAGTCTTATTGGTAGTCTTTTATATGAAACCATCGATCAACAGTCCAACATATCAGGAGTAGAAGAACAAAAGGATCAAACTTTGAAAACGGCACCCTTTCATTGTTAAGCGAAACATGCAGTGTGGGTGACTACAATCTACGCATTTAGTCATCGTATAGAGTTTATTCAACAGTATCGAATTCCAACTGCTTAGGGATATTTTACGTGCACTCCAATGTGTACACGGGACCTTGGTTTTTCGTCCCATCCGAAGGACTAGACAGCTGTGCTTGTCAGGCCCTGCGTTCTGCCTCACTGACAAGGGGAACCACGCCGGGAAATCGAGATGAACTTTTTCCGTGCAGAACTTTCAATTCAGGCCAAACGTTTATTGCATACGATTAAGCTGGTCAGTTGGAGCTTATTTTCAAAAGTTTTGTAATAATCGGTTGGTAATTATTAAAGTACCGTGCACATTAAACTGTTAAAACAGAAAATTTCGCCCGGTTGAAATGTTTCTTGCTATAAGTCAGCAATTTTCCGAATTCAGGGAGGCTGAATGGTTAGCATGTGCTCGCTGTATCGTAACGTTTGTCATTGAGTCAACGGGCGTCGTTTCGATCTCCAGGTTGCACGTGACATGGTGTATGATGTCCAATCTCGTGGGTTTCTCCGTGTTCTTCGGTTTCCTCCCAACGGCTAAAGACCAGTAAGCGCAAGGGGAGTTTTTAAATAAAATTAAAAAACATATGTTAGTCCCGAAATGACCTAGTTTGTGTCGAATGGACATTAGGCCGCATTTCTCTCTTTCTCTTTTATTTTTAAAGTTTTGTAATAATCGGTTGGTAATCAAAGGTACTGTAAAAGTGATAAAACAGAAAATTTCGTCCGGTTGTAATGTTTCTCAATTTAAAGTCACCAATTTGCCGATTTTAAGGGGCAAACGTTTATTGCGAACGATTAAGTTGGTCAGTGGTCAGGGGGAGCTTATTTTTAAAAGTTTTGTAATATTCGGTTGATAACTAAAGGTACCGTGCAAATTAAACTGTGGCCCGTATGAAATATTTCTCGCTGTAGGTCAGCAATTTGCCGATTCTAGGGAGGTTGCGTGGCTGAATGGTTAGCACGTGCGCTCTGTATCATAACGTCATTCACTGAGTCAACTGGCGTTGTTTAGATTTCTTGGTTGTACGTGACAAGGAGTATGGTCGCATGTCCAACCTCGTAGGTCGTAACGCCGCTGCCCGGGTAAAATTTCCCTCATTGCACACTTTATGGCGTATGCCCGTCTTCAGTAGCCCATTTTAGGAGCAGCACAGTAGGACGTTAAACCCCATTCAATTTCATTTCATTTTCTCTATGTTGCTTATTTATTATAGTGGATAAATATTTTTCTGGTTCTAGCAATTATTTAATTTCTGCATAGAAATCTTGCTTTGGCCAGTTTTTTTTTATATTGCAGAGTGCCATTCTTGTATATTGCAGTCTATGACCCTTTGTTTAAAACATGCTTAAGAAGTCGTCACGATTTCCTACTTATAACCAAACATATTGGAAATATTAGTCTGGCATTATTAAATCCTAATTTTATTTGTCTTATTTAAAATTAAACTTTCATTTAACTATGAACAACTCTTAACGTGTCTCTTTAAAACTATTAAATACTCTAAAACAGTAGCTCAACCTTTTGACCTAAACTCATTAATTTACCATTTTGTTGTGAGCGATAACTAACGTGTTTTCGAATGCTCGGTTGTACGTGACAAGGAGTAAGGTCGCCTGTCCAACCTGCCATTTTTAATTTTTATTCCCCCGCCATTTTCATTTCATTTTCTCATCCGTCTCATTACAGTAATACAAGTTTCAGTTATTTCCCTTTAGTTTTCAGATTATTGTTATGCCTGGGTGCAATGATTCATACTATATTTAGACTTGTAACTTCGCGAGTTTCTTCTTATCCTTTTTTTTAGGATACTTGATACAATCAATGACACGTGACGATAAATATGAAAGCTTTCATATCTGCATGGGACAGTAGCAGATCTAGTTCTTCTTATTATTTTTTTTTTTGTGTTTTATTCACAAATCGGATTTCTCAGAATCTACTCATAGGATCTTTTTGAAACTTTTACCTACCCCCCCAAAAATGGGTGGTGGCTGTTGGATAAATATATTTTCAAAACGTTTTTCGCATTCGAAATCACCGAATTTTACGAACAAATGCATTTGACCTACTTTGCTGTAACTTTGTGACTATTTCACCTATTTTACTAATTCTTTTTTCTTTGAAAACATTGACTCCTTTACTTCAAATCTGCAATTTCGGATTTTCGAATTTCGAAAATTCGTCGCTGTGATTTCGAACCGGAAGTTTACACCAACTCGACAACTTCTTTAGTAGTTGTACGATTTTCATGAAATTTAATATGTAAGTACACCTTAATGATGCGACTAGAAAAATGACTTTAGAAATTTTCTAACTTATCTCCCCTTGGTGAAATTAAGGATCAAAGTTTTCAAAAAAATCTTCGAAATATAGGTCAGAATGACCTAGTTTTTTTTCTATACTAGACAAGGAATTACTGATTCGTACACAAAATATGGAGTTTGTCAATCGAACCGGAAGTGCCACCATCTTAAAACGTGAAAAATCAATAAGGCTTTTTTGCTATTTTACTTACAGACTCGGGAGTTATATTTTCTGAATCCTTGTAGGAAGGCCTAAAAAATGTCGCAATAGAATTTTGATTTAGGTCAACCGGGAGTCACCATGTTGAATTGAAAATGAAAAATAGAAGCAATTTGAAGGCCGAGACTTTGGAGCACTATAACTCTCATTCTGATTAAGCTAGAATGTTCAAACTTGTTGTAGACGTTCGATAGGTCAATGTTATGATTGAGTTCAAAGATGAGCATTTTCTGCTTAGGGTAAGCAGAGATAAGCATGCTGATTTGTTGATTCTTTAGGGCACGATAACTTCGGTTATAATGAAGGGAGGGCGGTGAAACTTTTGTTAATAGAGAGTCTAATAGCTAGCCTGTTGTGTGAAATCATTGTATCATTTTTTCTAAATATCAGGGATAGCCGAAAAAAAGAGATTGAAAATCCAAAAAGTCGTATTTTTACAATTTGGACCATGTTTAGAGGTCTTTCTCGTAAAGTCAACATACTATTTTTTGGGAATTTCTTCTACAAAGAGTCTTATTGGTAGTCTTTTATATGAAACCATCGATCAACAGTCCAACATATCAGGAGTAGAAGAACAAAAGGATCGAACATTGAAAACGGCACCCTTTCATTGTTAAGCGAAACATGCAGTGTGGGTGACTACAATCTACGCATTTAGTCATCGTATAGAGTTTATTCAACAGTATCGAATTCCAACTGCTTAGGGATATTTTACGTGCACTCCAATGTGTACACGGGACCTTGGTTTTTCGTCCCATCCGAAGGACTAGACAGCTGTGCTTGTCAGGCCCTGCGTTCTGCCTCACTGACAAGGGGAACCACGCCGGGAAATCGAGATGAACTTTTTCCGTGCAGAACTTTCAATTCAGGCCAAACGTTTATTGCATACGATTAAGCTGGTCAGTTGGAGCTTATTTTCAAAAGTTTTGTAATAATCGGTTGGTAATTATTAAACTACCGTGCACATTAAACTGTTAAAACAGAAAATTTCGCCCGGTTGAAATGTTTCTTGCTATAAGTCAGCAATTTTCCGAATTCAGGGAGGCTGGATGGCTGAATGGTTAGCATGTGCTCGCTGTATCGTAACGTTTGTCATTGAGTCAACGGGCGTCGTTTCGATCTCCAGGTTGCACGTGACATGGTGTATGATGTCCAATCTCGTGGGTTTTCTCCGTGTTCTTCGGTTTCCTCCCAACGGCTAAAGACCAGTAAGCGCAAGGGGAGTTTTTAAATAAAATTAAAAAAAACATATGTTAGTCCCGAAATGACCTAGTTTGAGTCGAATGTACATTAGGCCGCATTTCTCTCTTTCTCTTTATTTTTAAAGTTTTGTAATAATCGGTTGGTAATCAAAGGTACTGTAAAAGTGATAAAACAGAAAATTTCGTCCGGTTGTAATGTTTCTCAATTTAAAGTCAGCAATTTGCCGATTTTAAGGGGCAAACGTTTATTGCGAACGATTAAGCTGGTCAGAGGGAGCTTATTTTTTAAAAGTTTTGTAATATTCGGTTGATAACTAAAGGTACCGTGCAAATTAAACTGTTAAAATAGAAAATTTGGCCCGGTTGAAATATTTCTCGCTGTAGGTCAGCAATTTGCCGATTTTAGGGAGGTTGCGTGGCTGAATGGTTAGCACGTGCGCTCTGTATCATAACGTCTGTCACTGAGTCAACTGGCGTTGTTTCGATTTCTTGGTTGTACGTGACAAGGAGTATGGTCGCATGTCCAACCTCGTAGGTCGTAACGCCGCTGCCCGGGTAAAATTTCCCTCATTGCACACTTTATGGCGTATGCCCGTCTTCAGTAGCCCATTTTAGGAGCAGCACAGTAGGACGTTAAACCCCATTCAATTTCATTTCATTTTCTCTATCGAAAAAAAGAGATTGAAAATCCAAAAAGTCGTATTTTTACAATTTGGAGCATGTTTAGAGGTCTTTCTCGTAAAGTCAACATACTATTTTTTGGGAACTTCTTCTACAAAGAGTCTCATTGGTAGTCTTTTATATGAAACCATCGATCAACAGTCCAACATATCAGGAGTAGAAGAACAAAAGGATCGAACATTAAAAACGGCACCCTTTCATTGTTAAGCGAAACATGCAGTGTGGGTGACTACAATCTACGCATTTAGTCATCGTATAGAGTTTATTCAACAGTATCGAATTCCAACTGCTTAGGGATATTTTACGTGCACTCCAATGTTTACACGGGACCTTGGTTTTTCGTACCATCCGAGGGACTAGACAGCTGTGCTTGTCAGGCCCTGCGTTCTGCCTCACTGACAAGGGGAACCACGCCGGGAAATCGAGATGAACTTTTTCCGTGCAGAACTTTCAATTCAGGCCAAACGTTTATTGCATACGATTAAGCTGGTCAGTTGGAGCTTATTTTCAAAAGTTTTGTAATAATCGGTTGGTAATTATTAAAGTACCGTGCACATTAAACTGTTAAAACAGAAAATTTCGCCCGGTTGAAATGTTTCTTGCTATAAGTCAGCAATTTCCCGAATTCAGGGAGGCTGGATGGCTGAATGGTTACCATGTGCTCGCTGTATCGTAACGTTTGTCATTGAGTCAACGGGCGTCGTTTCGATCTCCATGTTGCACGTGACATGGTGTATGATGTCCAATCTCGTGGGTTTTCTCCGTGTTCTTCGGTTTCCTCCCAACGGCTAAAGACCAGTAAGCGCAAGGAGAGTTTTTAAATAAAATTAAAAAACATATGTTAGTCCCGAAATGACCTAGTTTGTGTCGAATGGATATTAGGCCGCATTTCTCTCTTTCTCTTTTATTTTTAAAGTTTTGTAATATTCGGTTGGTAATCAAAGGTACTGTAAAAGTGATAAAACAGAAAATTTCGTCCGGTTGTAATGTTTCTCAATTTAAAGTCAGCAATTTGCCGATTTTAAGGGGCAAACGTTTATTGCGAACGATTAAGCTGGTCAGGGGGAGCTTATTTTTAAAAGTTTTGTAATATTCGGTTGATAAATAAAGGTACCGTGCAAATTAAACTGTTAAAATAGAAAATTTGGCCCGGTTGAAATATTTCTCGCTGTAGGTCAGCAATTTGCCGATTTTAGGGAGGCTGCGTGGCTGAATGGTTAGCACGTGCGCTCTGTATCATAACGTCTGTCACTGAGTCAACTTGCGTTGTTTCGATTTCTTGGTTGTACGTGACAAGGAGTATGGTCGCATGTCCAACCTCGTAGATCGTAACGCCGCTGCCCGGGTAAAATTTCCCTCATTGCACACTTTATAGCGTATGCCCGTCTTCAGTAGCCCATTTTAGGAGCAGCACAGTAGGACGTTAAACCCCATTCAATTTCATTTCATTTTCTCTATCGAAAAAAAGAGATTGAAAATCCAAAAAGTCGTATTTTTACAAATTGGAGCATGTTTAGAGGTCTTTCTCGTAAAGTAAACATACTATTTTTGGGGAACTTCTTCTACAAAGAGTCTTATTGGTAGTCTTTTATATGAAACCATCGATCAACAGTCAAACATATCAGGAGTAGAAGAACAAAAGGATCGAACATTAAAAACGGCACCCTTTCATTGTTAAGCGAAACATGCAGTGTGGGTGACTACAATCTACGCATTTAGTCATCGTATAGAGTTTATTCAACAGTATCGAATTCCAACTGCTAAGGGATATTTTACGTGCACTCCAATGTGTACACGGGACCTTGGTTTTTCGTCCCATCCGAAGGACTAGACAGCTGTGCTTGTCAGGCCCTGTGTTCTGCCTCACTGACAAGGGGAACCACGCCGAGAAATCGAGATGAACTTTTCCGTGCAGAACTTTCAATTTAGGCCAAACGTTTATTGCATACGATTAAGCTGGTCAGTTGGAGCTTATTTTCAAAAGTTTTGTAATAATCGGTTGGTAATTATTAAAGTACCGTGCACATTAAACTGTTAAAACAGAAAATTTCGCCCGGTTGAAATGTTTCTTGCTATAAGTCAGCAATTTTCCGAATTCAGGGAGGCTGGATGGCTGAATGGTTAGAATGTGCTCGCTGTATCGTAACGTTTGTCATTGAGTCAACGGGCGTCGTTTCGATCTCCAGGTTGCACGTGACATGGTGTATGATGTCCAATCTCGTGGGTTTTCTCCGTGTTCTTCGGTTTCCTCCCAACGGCTAAAGACCAGTAAGCGCAAGGGGAGTTTTTAAATAAAATTAAAAAACATATGTTAGTCCCGAAATGACCTAGTTTGTGTCGAATGGACATTAGGCCGTAATAATCGGTTGGTAATCAAAGGTACTGTAAAAGTGATAAAACAGAAAATTTCGTCCGGTTGTAATGTTTCTCAATTTAAAGTCAGCAATTTGCCGATTTTAAGGGGCAAACGTTTATTGCGAACGATTAAGCTGGTCAGGGGGAGCTTATTTTTAAAAGTTTTGTAATATTCGGTTGATAACTAAAGGTACCGTGCAAATTAAACTGTTAAAATAGAAAATTTGGCCCTGTTGAAATATTTCTCGCTGTAGGTCAGCAATTTGCCGATTTTAGGGAGGTTGCGTGGCTGAATGGTTAGCACGTGCGCTCTGTATCATAACGTCTGTCACTGAGTCAACTTGCGTTGTTTCGATTTCTTGGTTGTACGTAACAAGGAGTATGGTCGCATGTCTAACCTCATTGCACACTTTATGGCGTATGCCCGTCTTCAGTAGCCCATTTTAGGAGCAGCACAGTAGGACGTTAAACCCCATTCAATTACATTTCATTTTCTCTATGTTGCTTATTTATTATAGTGGATAAATATTTTTCTGGTTCTAGCAATTATTTAATTTCTGCATAGAAATCTTGCTTTGGCCAGTTTTTTTTTATTGCAGAGTGTCATTCTTGTATATTGCAGTCTATGACCCTTTGTTTAAAACATGCTTAATAAGTCGTCACGATTTCCTACTTATAACCAAACATATTGGAAATATTAGTCTGGCATTATTAAATCCTAATTTTATTGGTCTTATTTAAAATTGAACTTTCATTTAACTATGAACAACTGTTAACGTGTCTCTTTAAAACTATTAAATACTCTAAAACAGTAGCTCAACCTTTTGACCTAAACTCATTAATTTACCATTTTGTTGTGAGCGACTTCTTATTCTTCCTATATGACATATTGCACGTGTCTGATTTCAAAGGGGGGTTGGGTGGCTGAATGGTTAGCACGCGCGCCTGTCATTGAGTTAACTAGCGTGTTTTCGAATGCTCGGTTGTACGTGACAAGGAGTAAGGTCGTCTGTCCAACCTGCCATTTTTAATTTTTTTCCCCGCCATTTTCATTTCATTTTCTCATCCGTCTCATTACAGTAATACAAGTTTCAGTTATTTCCCTTTAGTTTTCAGATTATTGTTATGCCTGGGTGCAATGATTCATACTATATTTAGACTTGTAACTTCGCGAGTTTCTTCTTATCCTTTTATTTAGGATACTTGATACAATCAATGACACGTGACGATAAATATGAAAGCTTTCATATCTGCATGGGACAGTAGCAGATCTAGTTATTATTTTTTTTTTTTTTTTGTGTTTTATTCACAAATCGGATTTCTCAGAATCTACTCATAGGATCTTTCTGAAACATTTACCTGCCCCCCCCCCCCCAAAATGGATGGTGGCTGTTGGGTAAAAATATTTTCAAAACGTTTTTCGCATCCGAAATCACCGAACTATACGAACAAGTGCATTTGACCTACTTTGCTGTAACTTTGTGACTATTTCACCTATTTTACTAATTCTTTTTTCTTTGAATACCTTGACTCATTTTCGTCAAATCTGCAATTTCGGATTTTCGAATTTCGAAAATTCGTCGCTGTGACTTCGAGCCGGAAATAAAAATCAAAATAACAACTTCTTTAATAGTTGGACGATTTATATGAAATTTAGAATGTAAGTAGATCTCGCTCATGTGACTTTAAAAAAGTCATTAGAAATTTTCTAAATTTTCTCCCCTTGGTGATATTAAGGATCAAATTTTTCAAAAAAAATCGACGAAATATAGGTCAGATTGCCTTGAATTGTTTTTTTTTTACTAGCTAGGACACTACTGATTCGTACACAAAAAATTGAGTTTGTAGCCCAAAACGGAAAGGCAACCATCTTGAAACGTCAAAATCGATATTTCTTTGTTGATATTTTACTTACAGACAAGGCAATTATATTTTCCGAATCCTTTTAGAAAACCCTAAAAACTGTCGGGAATAGAATTTTCATTTTTAGCAAATGATGGATGCCATTTTGAATTTTAAATGAGCAATAGTAAAAAATCCATTCATGGGCTTGAAAACATACACAATTGGTCGTGGCTTAGAGAATTTATCTCTTATGTACATAATTAATACATTTAAGGATAACCTGGCTCATGGTCTAATGATTGGTTTTTGAATATTTCAAAAATTCTAATTACCCCTATGATGTTTTCCGTGCCGAAAATCACCGAATTTGACGAATAAATTGCATTTGACCTACATTGCTGTAACTTCGTGACTATTTGACCTATTTTACTAATTCTTTTTTCTGTGGGTACCTTGTAACATTGACTACAAATCTGCACTTTCGGATTTTCGAATTTCGAAAATTCGTCGCTGTGATTTCGAACCGGAAGTTAAATTAAAAAGACAACTTCTTTAACAGTTGTACGATTTTCATGAAATATGGTATATAAGTAGATCTCACTCAAGCGACTTTAAAAAAGACAATTTTCTAAATTATCTCCCCTTGCTAATATTAAGGATCAAAGTTTTCATAAAAATCGACGAAATATAGGTCAGATTGGCTTGAAATTATTTTTGTTACTAGCTACGACACTACTGATTCGTACACAAAATATTGTGTTTGTAGCCCAAACCGAAAGTGCAACCATCTTGAAAAGTCAAAATCGATATTCCTTTGTTGATATTTTACTTACAGACAAGGCAATTATATTTTCCAAATCCTTTTAGAAAAGCCAAAAAACTGTCGGGAATAGAATTTTGAATTTTGTAAAAAGTTGGATGATTTCGAACCGGAAGTTAAAACCAAAATGACAACTTCTTTAATAGTTGCACGATTTTTATGAAATTTAGTAAGTCAGTAGATTTTGCTTATGTGACTTTAAAAATGTCATTAGAAATTTTCTATATTATCTCCCCTTGGAGAAATTAAGGATCAAAATTTTCAAAAAATCGAAGAAATGTAAGTCAGATTGCCTTGAGTTTTTTATTTTTTACTAGCTACGGCACTACTGATTCGTACACCAAAAAATGGAAATTGAAGCACAAACCGGAAGTGCCAACATCTTGAAATGTGAAAATCGTTATTCCTTTGGTGATATTTTACTTACAGACAAGGCAATTATATTTTCCGAATCCTTTTAGAAAACCCTAAAAAGTGTCGGGAATAGAATTTTCATTTTTAGCAAATGATGGACGCCATTTTGAATTTAAAATGAGCAATAGTGAAAAATCCACATTCATGGGCTTGAAAACATACACAATTGGTCGTGGCTTAGAGAATTTGTCTCTTATGTACATAATTAATACATTTAAGGATAACCTGGCTCATGGTCGAATGATTGGTCTTTGAATATTTCAATTAAGGATCAAAATTTTCAAAATATCGAAAAAATATAAGTCAGATTGCCTTGAATTTTTTATTTTTTTACTAGCTACGGCACTACTGATTCGTACACAAAAAATGGAAATTGTAGCACAAACCGGAAGTGCCACCATCTTGAAATGTGAAAATCGATATTCCTTTGGTGATATTTTACTTTGCAATAGTGAAAAATCCACATTCATTGGCTTGAAAACATACACAATTGGTCGTGGCTTAGAGAATTTGTCTCTTATGTACATAATTAATACATTTAAGGATAACCTGGCTCATGGTCGAATGATTGGTTTTTGAATATTTCAAAAATTCGAATTACCCCTATGATGTTTTCCGTGCCGACAAGGTTGTTTTCGAGTTAGCTTGTTTTGACTTCGCGCATGCGTTACGCTGGAACCAAAGGTACCATGAGTACCAAATTCCGGCGAGGAACTTTTCACGTTAGTACCTAGGTACCCTGAAATTTTCAAGGTGATATCTGCATTTGTTCAAGTCGTTTGTTCGTGGCACCTACCGTGCGTCATGACTTTGCGCATGCGCTACGCTAGAACATAAGGTACCATGAGTACCAAATTCTGGCGAGGAACTTTTCACGTTGGTACCTAGGTACCCTGAAATTTTCAAGGTGATACCTGCATTTGTTCGTCGATGTTATTTCGAAACCAAAGTTGAGACCAACTTGACAACTTCTTTAATAATTGCACGATTTTCACGAAATTAGGTATATGAGTAGATCTTATCGATACCACTTGAAAATTATCATTAGAAATTTTCTAAATTATCTCCCCTTGGAGAAATTAAGGATCAAAATTTTCAAAAAAATCGACGAAATATAGGTCAAATTGCCTTGAAATTATTTTTTGTAATAGCTACGACACTACTGGTTCGTACACAAAAAATTGAGTTTGTAGCCCAAACCGGAAGGTTGCATGCAACCATCTTGAAATGTGCAAATCGATAAGGCTTTGTTGATATTTTACTTACAGAGAAGGCAATTACATTTTCCGAATCCTTTTAGGAAAGCCGAAAAACTTTCAGGAATCGAATTTTGATTGAGGTCAACTGCTTGACGCCATTTTGAATTAAAAATGAACAATGGTGAAAAATCGGTTCTATTTCAGTAACGGAAGTCACAGAGACTTGAAATTTTTAGGGAGATAGGAGATGGGCTAGCAATGACCTAACACCAAATTTCAGCTAAATCGACCAATAGCTATTTATTTATTTTCTCGACCTTAAGCTTCCAACGAGAGATAAAATTTTGCCGTTCGGCGCCATTTGCAATTGTTGACTCTAGACTCGAATAACAAGACACTCAAACGAATTCCAACACTCGGCGCTGCAGTTCATAATAATAATAATGATTTTAGTATATCTTAATTATACGCCCACATGGAAATGTGGTCGTATATTGCCGTCGCCCCCGACCGGTCGTCCGTCAGTCCGTCCGTTCGTCGTCCACAATTTCTTGTGAACGCTCTAGAGGTTAAAATTGATACCCAATTGACTTTAAATTTATGCACAGTGTTTAAGGTCATGGGACGAAGAAGCACATGGAAATGTGGTCGTATATTGCCGTCGCCCCCGACTGGCCGGCCGTCGGTCCGCCCGTTCGTCGTCCACAATTTCTTGTGAACTCTCTAGAGGCTAAAGTAAATACCCGAATGACTTAAATTTATGCACAGTGTTTAAGATCACGAAACAAAGAAGCATATGGATTTTCAAGGATATCCGATAGTTACTACCAGAGTTATTACCCTTGATCTCTTTAAAAAACCTTTTGATCGCTCTAGCGGCTACAGTTAATATCCGATTGGCTTTAAATTTAAACACAGTGTTGAAGGTCACGAGACGAAGAAGCCCATTGATTTTCAGTAATTACTGCCAGAGTTATGGCCCTTGATCTGTGAATGCTCTTGTGGCTAAAGTTAATATCCGATTGACTTTAAATTTATAAACAGTGTTTAAGGCCAAGAGACGAAGAGGCCTAGGTACTCTGAAAGTTTCAAGGTGATACTTCAAGTCGTTTGTTCTTGACACCTGCCGTTTGTTTTATTTTTAAGCTTATTTACGGTTTCAAACTATATTTAGATCCGTAACTTCGCGAGTTTTCGACCAATTTTAATATTTTTTTTCATGTTATTTTCTTTAAGATACTTGGTATAATCGATGGCACGTGATGATGAATATGAAAGCTTTCATATCTGCTTGGGACAGTAGCAAATCTAGTTCTTATTATATTTTGTTTGTGTTTTATCGACTATTCGGTTTTCTCAGAATCTACCCATAGGATCTTTCTGAAATTTTTACCTACCCCCCCCCCCAAAAAAAATGGGTGGTGGCTGTTGGGTAAATATATTTTCAAAACGTTTTTCGAATCCGAAATCACCGAATTTTACGAACAATTGCATTTGACCTACTTTGCTATAACTGTGTGACTATTTGACCTTTTTTACTAATTATTTTTTCTTTGAATACCTTGTAACATTTACTTCAAATCTGCACTTTCGGATTTTCGAATTTCGAAAATTCGTCGCTGTGATTTCGAACCGGAAGTTAAATCAAAAGACTACTTCTTTAATAGTTGTACGATTGTCATGAAATTTAGTATGTAAGTAGATCATGCGACTTTGAAGATGTCATTATAAAGTTTCTAAATTATCTCCCCTTGGTGATATTAAGGATCAAAATTTTCAAAAAATTGAAGAAATATAGGTAAGATTGCCTCGATTTTTTAAATTTTTTACTAGCTACGACACTACTGAAACGTACAAAAAAATTGAGTTTGTAGCCCAAACCGAAAGTGCAACCATCTTTGTTGATATTTTACTTACAGACAAGGCAATTATATTTTCCGAATCCTCCTAGAAAAGCCAAAAAACTGTCGGGAATAGAATTTTGATGTTTGGAAAATGATGGACGATTTCGAGCCGGAAGTTAAAATTAAAATGACAACTTCCTTCATAGTTGCACGATTTTTATGAAATTTAGTAAGTCAGTAGATTTTGCTCATATAACTTTAAAAATGTCATTAGAAATTTTCTAAATTATCTTCCCTTGGAGAAATTAAGGATCAAAATTTTCAAAAAATAGAAGAAATATAGGTCAGATTGCCTTGAATTTTTTATTTTAAACTAGCTACGGCACTTCTGATTCGTACACAAAAAATGGAAATTGTAGCACAAACTGGAAGTGCCACCATCTTGAAATGTGAAAATTGATATTCCTTTGGTGACATTTTACTTACAGACAAGGCAATTATATTTTCCGAATCCTTTTAGAAAACCCTAAAAACTGTCAGGAACATAATTTTCATTTTTGGCAAATGGACGATGAATTGAAAGAGCAATAGTAAAAAAATCCACATTCATGGGCTTGAAAACATACACAATCGGTCGTTGCTTAGAGAATTTGTCTCTTATGTACATAATTAATACATTTGAGGATAACCTGGCCCATGGTCGAATGATTGGTTTTTGAATAATTCAAAAATTCGAATTACCCCTATGATGTTTTCCGTGCCGACAAGGTTGTTTTCGAGTTAGCTTCTTTTGACTTCGCGTATGCGTTACGCTGGAACCAAAGGTACCACGAGTATCGAATTTCGTCGAGGAACTTTTCACGTTAGTACCTAGGTACCCTGAAATTTTCAAGGCGATATCTGCATTTGTTCAAGTCGTTTGGTCGTGGCACCTACCGTGCGTCATGAACTTTGCGCATGCGCTACGCTAGAACCTAAGGTACCATGAGTACCAAATTCTGGCAAGGAACTTTTCACGTTTGTACCTAGGTACCCTGAAATTTTCAAGGTGATACCTGCATTTGTTCAAGTCGTTTGTTCTTGACACCTGCCGTTAGTCGTTTTTTTCTATACAAGACAATTTACGGAAAAATATCGATTTTCGAAAATTAAAATAGGTTTTAATTAATTGTGAAATTGCAAATGCAAAGTGATTTTATCGCCTCTTTCATGTCATCTTCATTAGAAGGCTTGATCTCGCCTTGACTACATACAGCTTATCAAGCCCTTCACTCAACACTCTGCATTTTTCGGCACTAAATTTGATTGGGTATAGGCCCCCAACCGTGATCCAATCAGATTCCTTCGTTAAATGGGTTACTAAAAATAGACTACTTTCAATTCATCTTATTTATCCTTCGTTAAAACAATCGTCACGATTATCAAGTCTCGCGCTTCTAGCTAAAATGTCACGTGCTACATTTTGAGTGTGTTACGTGCCACGACCTCTGATTGGACATTGCTTTGAATGCTAATTAGTCACGTGTAAACACAACCAGTGTAAAAGTTTAGGAATAGCAAAGTGTTGAAACAACGGTTAAATGTTGTAAAACTTGCGTCCGTTGCTTCAGGAACATGCTTCCATGTTTGATAGGTATGAGTACTTAGATCCATTGCTCAGATATAAAAAGTTATAAAGATAGGTTGCCAGGCAACGAAACATACGCCCACAGCAGCTAATTCGTCCGGGCAGTCAACAAGAGTTGTCGCATATTTTTAATTTTTTCGATAATGAAACATTTATAATACACTTAAATCTGATTAAGAGTAATTTTAATACTTAAAAAGTAATTATCAGAAAATCATTAGAATTTGTTTGGCTTTGATTAAGTTCTCCTCCATGCGAACCTTTAGTATACGAAACATTTAATATCATGGATGTAGCTTTTCAAGTTATCAAAATTCATTGTTCGTCTCAAGACCTTAAACTCTGTGTTTCAATCTAAAGTGAATCGGATGTAAACTTTAGCTTCTATAGTGTCCACAAGAATTTTTGATTTGATCAAGGGCCATAACTCTGACAGTTATTATCGGAAATCGCTGAAAATCAATAGGGCTATTCTTCTCGTGACATTAAACACTGTGTATAAATTTAAAGTCAACGGGATATTAACTTTGGTCTCATGACCTTAAACACTGTGTATAAATTAAAAGTCAATCGGATATTAACTTTGGCCTCTATAGCATCCGCCAGATTTTTTGAAGTGATCAAGGGCCATAAAAATCAATAGGCTTCTTCTTCTCATGACCTTAAACACTGTGTATCAATTTAAAGTCAATCAGATATTAACTTTAGCCCCTAGAGCGTTCACAAGATATTTCAAAGTGATCAAGGGCCATAACTCTGACGGTAATTATAGGATATGGCTAAAAATCAACAGGCTTCCTTGTCTCATGACCTTAAACACTGTGACCTTAGCCTCAAGAGCGTTCACAAGATATTTCAAAGTGATCAAGGGCCATAACTCTGGCGGTAATTATCGGATATCGCTGAAAATCAATAGGCTGTTTTGTCTCATGACCTTTAACACTGTGTATTAATTTAAAGTCAATCGGATATTAACTTTAGCCTCTAGAGCGTTCACAAGATATTTCAAAGTGATCAAGGGCCATAACTCTGGCAGTAATTATCAGATGTCGCTGAAAATCAATAGGATTCTTCGTCTAATGACCTTAAATACTGTGTATAAATTTAAAGTTAATCGAATATCAACTTTAGCCTCTAGAGCGTTCACAAGAAATTGTGGACGACGGACGGACGTACGTACGGATCGGGAGACGCCAATATACGACCACATTTCCATGAGGGCGTATAAAAATTGATAAAATACGACTATTTTTAATCAAAACAATTTTGATTGATGGGGTGGGTTTTGAATTTATTTTCAACGTTCTTTGAATCTCACACTGTTCTATTTTTAATATGTGAGGTACAATCGGTGCAAATTTGAAGGTAATCGTACCTTCGGAACGTTGCCCGGGCGGTGCGATGAAACCCGTAACGAAAATTTGTTCATTCTTTAACCCGTTTTATATTGTATTATGGCCGCCACCTTAGATCCGCCGTCATTTACGAAACAACTCCAAAATATACCCCAAATTCTCAATTCGACCATAATTTCTTTTAATGTCGCGCATGCCCCACGATGTAACCAATGTTTTCAGATCATTTTGTTTTTGCCCGGGTGCAATGTTTCTAACTATATTTAAACCTGTAACTTTGCGAGTTTTTGACCAATTTTAATACTTTTTTCTTGTTACCTTCTTTAAGAGTACTTGACATATTTCATGACACGTGATAATGAATATGAAAGCTTTCATATCTGCATGGGACAGTAGCAGATCTAGTTATTATTATTATTATTCTTTTGTCTTGAGTAGACCTCAGCAACTGCTTGTCGAATCGTTACGATTTCTTCACTTTTACTGGTAAAGTGGGTGTGACTTAGAGGATAAAGCTATTGTGAAGGTTTTTCGAAAATTCGAATGTCCGAAATCACCGATTTTTTTAATAGAAATATTGCAGTAATTTTAACAATAATCATTCAATTTTAACTTTCGATACATTTTAGCATAGCTCGAGACAGGGCACATAGCTATGCTACTTTGGATTTTTGATTTTCGGCAAATCTTCGCCGATATTAGGCGCCAAATTTAGAAAATTTTATTTATTAATATTTTTTAAATGTCTTTTACACAGAATTAAATAGTCATTTAGCTTGCACAAAAATGTAAAAAAAATTGGTTTTAGTGATTTACCTTGGCCGCCATTGGCTAATTCATTTTTTCAGCCCTAGATTAATTATTTATTGTTCGATTTGTATCAAATAATGTTCATATGCTCTGTTGTCTCAATTGTCATTTTTTTTGTTACCGGAAGAATTATCTGTCAGCACTGGAAGTGGCGTAATTTTACCAAATACTACAATTTTGACGGTTAGGTACCATTTTTCGAAAGCTAATATAATTTTTTTTAAAAACTGATATAACTAAAAATGTGAGTCCTTTAAAGGCGCAAAAAATGTCGAAAGCAGTTTTTTAAATTTTTATTTTATTTTCTAGCAAATTAGATTAAGAGGTGAAAAAAGGCGTAAAATTGACCTATTTACAACCCATTCAGACTCTTCAGATTTTAAAATATTTTTACATAACTTTTATAAACTTGTAGCTATAATCCATACGAAGAGAATGTATGTGAAAATTTGTTTGTTATTTAAGCAGTTGCCGAGAAAAGGGCAGTTTTGCATAAGTCACTGTTTTTTTCGTAATTTTGCCTGTAAAATAGTCATTTAAAAATGGATATTCACAAAAGTGACATCATTTGATTCAAAAAGCAAGTATGCGTCATATCAAGTTGATTATAATTTAAAATTGACACCGGAAGTGATAACATTTGGTCAAAAACTGCATTTTTTACTTTTAAAATCAATTTTTTTTCAACCAAGAATAATTTAATATGTATTACTAATTTTAACTTTTGGTTTAAATTCACATATTAATGAAATACATACGGTCATATAGATATCATAAAATTTAACAATTAAACGAGACTTACCTGTAAGGTGAAGTTTGATTATAATTCTACCATACTGTTGACATGCTTACAGGTAAGTCTCGTTTAATTGTTAAATTCTACTCATACTGTATGACGTAAGCTTAGTCGGTATATGAGATTTTTAAAGTTGTAGCCATGAACCAAGTGTAATAAAAACAAATTATGACAGAATAAGTTTAATTAACCAGACCAAAAACATTTGGTACATACTGATTTCAAAATGTTCTAAACAATTTAACTAAAACAAACATATCAATAAACACTGATAATAGTGACAACAAATCTAGGCATCTTTAATGAACCCATCACACATCAATAGAAAAGTCTTTCAAAATGTTTTCTGCAAAGTTCCCTTCTTTTAAAATTGTTTTATTATAATATTTAGAAAAGGTAGATTCTCTTGTCCAACCAGCTGTGTTCAAAATTGTCTTGATTGGAACATTGTTCCTACTAGCCGCACTACAAGAAGCTGATCTAAACGAATAAGGCACAAAGATCGCAGTGTCTATTCCCGCACATTTTAACACAGTTTTCAACCACCTAGCTATTGTATCTTTGCTAACCGGAAGATAAGGTTTCACAAAACTTAAAAATAATCTGTGATTTCCACCACGAATAGATTCTGTCCTATTAACATATTCTTGAAAAACAGTTATAACACAAAGCCTCCTATCAGGGGCAAAAGCCTTGATTACAATATCTTCTTGATGATAACCAGGCCTGGTTTGTTTAAGTAATTCTCCAACTCGGATTCTTAAAACTGATAAGTTTTTAACTGTAATGTTGCGTAAATCTAACAAATGTAAAAACTGGATTCTCTGTCCAGACAATAATGCCAACAAAGCATCTAACTTAAACGATAACAATTTCAAAGTAATTTTCTTCACTGGAGAAAGAGTTTGAAGAAATTTCAGAACTAAATTAGCGTCCCAAATCACAGAGCTCCTGGGTAATGAGGGTCTAAGGTTAAATACCCCCTTTAAAAACCGGATCACTAACGGAAATTTCCCACAGGTTTATTGTTAATAACAATAATTGTTGAAAGCGCACACCTGGCAGTATTTATAGCACTATACTGCAAATTCTCATTAAAAAGATGAGTGAGAAACTCTATGACCATCTCTACAGGAGGTTGAAATGAATCAACATTCCTCTCAGAACTGAACCGAAACCATCTTTTAATATATGAGTTGTACTGTTTCTTAGTTGAGTTGCGCGCCAAGATGACAATATAATGTCCTTTGCTTGATTTGAAAGGCTTGTGTTAATGTATGATCTCCCGAAATTAGAGCCGCAACCAGCCTCATCTTTGGAAGATCTCTTCCTGCATTCTTGCTGGGATGTGACAAAATTTCCTCTATCCTAGGTAAAATAAAAGGTATATCAATGAGCATATGCATTAACTGAGAAAACCAGTATTGTGTTGACCACAAAGGAACTATAATTATGCCAGTGGCTTCGTCAGCTTTTACTTTAGCTAAAACAGCACCTATCAGACAAAATGGTGGAAAGGCATAAAATTGTGAATCTTTCCATGCCACTGTGAAAGCATTCACAGCCATAGCATAAGGATCAGGTTTGTAAGAATAATACAATGACATTTGTGCATTCAATCTTGAAGCAAATAGATCAACTAAAGGAGTCATTTCCAACTTCTGACAAATTAAATGAAAAATGCCTGAATCTAATTTCCACTCTGTATTATCATGAATCAGACGACTTTGTTTGTATGCGACAACATTTAACTTTCCAGGAATGTAGCTAGAAGAAAGAGACAAGTTTCTCTAGTAATCTCATTTAAGATACAAATTTTACCTCCTTTTGCATTAATATATAAGACAGCAGAAGTGTTATCAATTTGTAATAATATCTGCTCATTAGTTTTGTTTTTGCAAAATGAAAACAGGGTCAATTTTGCCGCTGTCAGTTCAAGTTCGTTAATATGTTTTTGTCTTTCAGCGACTGACCAATTTCCTCCAGTTGCCTGACTACCAAGAACCCCTCCCCATCCTGTTTTTGAAGCATCAGATTGTATGACTAAGGAAGGGTTACAAGATCCAATTGCCTTTTTGGAAATTAAAATGTTGTTGATCCACCACATCAAATCAACTTTACATTCATCAGACAGAATTATTTTAGCCTCATAATTGCCATAGTGTTTCTTTAAATAAAATGCCTTCAAATTATCACAGCTTCTGTAAAATATCTGTGCATTTTCTACACCAGGAAAAGAAGCTACCATATAGCCTACAACTTTAGCGAGTTCACGAATAGTGACAGACTTTGCGATTAACAAATTCTCACAGGCCTTTTTCAGTTGTCAAAGACACTGTCATTTCAACAGAGTTCAATTTAAAACCCAAATAAGTAATAATTTGTGTAGGTTGGAAGACTGATTTTTAGGGTGTACTGTAAAGCCTGCTCAAATGGAAAATGTTACAGTGTCAATTACATTTTCCCTACAATCTTGCAAATTTTCACCAACCATAAGACTATCGTCAATGAAAGATGTATTCATATGACCTAATTTTCGAAGTTGTGAAAAGAAAACTTTAGTTAATTTAGTGAACTGTCTTGGCGCTGATCCTAAACCATTCGGCAACCATGTATACCGATATAGTTGATTATCCCAATAAAATTTTAGATACTTTCTATCCGAAACTTTAATAGGCACAGCATAATAGGCATCTTTCCAATCAATGGAAGCCATAAAACAATTTAGGTGTGACTAGATTGATTGCACTTTGTAAATTTTCCATTTTGAAGTGTCTATAGACTATATCATCATTAAAAGCCTTAAGATCTAGAATAATTCTAAGTAAACCATCAGGTTTAGTACGAGTGAAAATATTAGAAATATATTCTCCCTCTTCATGAATTGTTTTTTCAATGACACCTTTATGCAACATGACTGAAATTTGTACTGAGATTAGGTTACATTTATCCACATGAAATTTGTAAGGATAAGGTATAATATCCTGTTTCGGTATATCAGAAAATTCAATTTCCAAACCACATACAGTTTTTAAAATATTTAAATCTGAAGTCATAGTTTTCCAAAACTGAACAAAATCTTTCAATCTACCAGCTTGGAACTGGTCCACAAAATTTTGCAACTGAGGGAGTACACTTAGAATAAAAACATCCCAGTTTTGAACATTATCAATAAATGAATTACCTACTAACTCAGTAGAGAGGCCATTATCATCAGTTTCCTCTATTTCTTGTACATTTCTGTGTGTCTTGTCTGATTTGGATCTCCATTTCTGATTTGTCCGTCTGTTGGGATAGGTCGGACCAATCGGACCCATCCTCCGATGGCCTAAAAAACGATTCCTAGGTTGTTTACCTCGTGAACCACCAGAAAACTGTCCGGAATTAGACTGATAATTGTAAAAGTTAGAGCGTCCACCAGAATATGTCATATTTGAACCCACTTGGTAAGTTTCTCGAAGGTCTTTGACTTTTTTAGTCAAGTCGTCCCCAAACAAAAACTCTGAAGGACCATTGTCGGAGTTAGCACTCGCATTACAAAGTTGTTTAAACTTTATGTTCAAATCAGGTTTGAGATCATCCCGTCTCTTTTGATTAATGTCTTGAACTGTGTGACCCAACAAGGTGAGTGAATCCATCGCTACTCTTATCGCAGCTGAAAGCTTTTCTTCACTAACAGTTTTAATGTTATTATTCATATCTAACAGTTGAGTTGTTAAACTAGTAAGACTAAAAGCACTTTTTAAGAGTTTATCTCCAAGTTTCTGTGATCTAATATCTGGTATTAGGCTTAAGATTTGACCAAATTTCTTTGTTGACCTTTTGAAGTTTTAAGTCCAGATTTCCTGGTCTGGGATATCTCTCAAATATCTCCACCACTTTCTCATCAGTGACTCTATTTATAAACATGTTATTAACCAGATGAGCCAGTTTACTGTTCACATCTATTCCAACTTTATCAACCACTGAATATTCTAACTCCAGAACATCCTCAAAATTAGTGGTACCGGTAGTCCAAGTATTCACAACACTTTCCTCTTCGACATTTGCCGTTGAGGGCTTTGTACCCTCCAACAAATAATCTATCTGTTTGACAATATCCTTTTCATGATTCAATTGAGCAGTTTTCCTAAACTTTGTTTGAGTCAACGGAATATTTTCATCACTTTCACTGATACTGTGGTGAGAACGTTTCCTATTATTGCCGTCAACAGGTCGTGACACATCGGTTCATGGTTGTCATAAAGACAAGACTAATTTCTGAATCTCATCGAAAGATTGTTTATGCATTTTTAGCATTTCGTCACGAAAGGATTCATCACCTGATTTAGAAGAACTGTCTATCAGTGACCCACTAGTGATAGTACTATTTACTTTCTTCTTGCCAGTTTGGCCGTTTCTCGGACTTGTGTTGTTCGGAGGTGGCAACATGGCCGACACATCAGCGCGAGTTTCAATTTTTGACGAATTTTCGCTGGTCGATTTATTGTCAGTTTTGACATTCGACACCCATTTTTTCGGAGTTTTCTCGAATAACTCTAAGGCTAGGTCAAATTCAGTAGATTTTGTTTTGTTTGGACTGGCCTGTGATTGTGTCGCCATTTTAATGACAAATTGAAATTTCGAGATTTCTCGAAACGGACAATTGTTTATACAACAAAGACGAAGTACAACTGAATTAGGGCCAATTTCTCTCTCAAATTGTTGAGGAGTGGAAACAATAACTCGTAGAGTTATCAAAACTTATTGAAGTTAAAATTAATATGACTTTTTCTCTGAAAATACTTGTATTTCCAGAACAGAAGCAAGACACGTGTTTACACGGTCGATGGCAGCTTGCTAATGACTTGATGGTACGCATGCGCATCTCATATACCGACTAAGCTTACGTCATACAGTATGAGTAGAATTGTTTCTAACTTGTTCGGTTGCCGAAAATAGACAGTTTTCTTCAAGTCAATTTTCAAAGTTCTTGGTTCATAAAATTGTCAATTATCACTCGATTTTCGTAAAATTTTCATCAAGTGATGGTTAATGTCATAGACGATGTTATAAAACTAATTTACCATTTTTAGTATCACCGGAAGTAATGTCATTTTGGCAAAAAATGTATTTTTGGCCTTTAAAATAGATATTTTATTCAAATGAGTCCGACTTGTAACGTCTTTAAAATTATGATATTTGATTCCTATCAACAAATAGTATAAACCCATACGGTCATACAGATACCACAAAATGGTTTCTAACTTGTACGGTTGCAGAAAAATAGACTTATTTTCTACAAGTCATTTTTCAAGGTTTTTGTTCTATAAAAGTGGCAATTATTATTCGATTTACGTAAATGTTTCACCATGTGATGCCTTATGCCATTTCTGATTACGATAAACTAATTGAATAATTTCACGATCACCGGACGTAATGTAATTTTGTCTGAAATGTATAAAATGAATTAATATTTCTGGATTGGGTTGATCCTGCTTCCATTTTTTTTGATGGGTGCAGTGTTTACGTGGAAATCTGTTTATCGGTTCCATTGGTACTGCCAGTGATATGTGTGTAAAGGTAACGTGGTACTTAAAGTGACATAAGTGCAAAGGTAATGTGGTACCAGTGAAACCCGTCATTCCTGCTACGCAGGTCTAGTTCTTCTTTTGTTTTGAGTAGTTCTCAGCAACTGCTTGTCGAGTCGTAACGATTTCTTCGGTTATACTGGGAAAGTAGGTTTGACTTAGATGATAAAGCTATTTGAAAGGTTCTTCGACAATGCGAAATGACTGCAGCAATCACCGTAGCTATTGTTTTTAGAAATATTGCAGTAATTTTAACAATAATCATTCGATTTTCACTTTTGGGACATTTTGGCATAGACGGAGACAGTACACATAGCTACGCAACTTTTGATTTTTGATTTTCTGCAAATCTTCGCGGGCTCAAAATTTAGAAAATTTAAACTTTTACAATTTTTTTTTTATTTATGAATATTTTTTAATTGTCTTTTACACATAATTAAAGAGCTATCTGACTTGAGCAAAATTGTGAAAATTTCTTTGTCTAAGTGATTTTTTTTGGCCGCCATTGGCTAATACAGTTTTTCAGTCCTAGATTATTTATTTGTTGTTCGATTTGTATAAACTACAATTTTGACGGTTAGGTACCATTTTTCGAAAAGAAATATATATTTTTTTTAAAAATGATATAATTAAAAGAGTGCGCCCTCTAAAGGCGCAAATAAGTGTGAGCTCAGTTTTTTTAATTTCGATTTCATTTTCGAACAAATTCGATTAAGAGGTGAAAAATTGACCTATACAACCCATTCAGTTTTTAAAATATACATAACCGTTAAACTTGTAGCCATAATCAATATGAAGAAAATGTACGTTAAAATACGTTTGTAATATAAGCAGTTGCCTAGAATGGGCAATTTTGCGTAAGTCATTGTTTTGATTCAAAAAGCAAGTATGCGTCATATCAAATTGATTACAATTTAAAATTGACACCGGTAGTGACGCAATGTTGTCAAAAACTGAATTTTTGACTTTTAAAATTAATATTTTTTTCAACAAAAAATAATTTAATATGTATTTTAATTAAATTAATTTTAACCTTTGGTTTAAATTCACATATTAATAAAATCCATACGGTCATATAGATATCATAAAATTGTTTCTAACTTGTTCAGTTGGCGATAGGGTTGCAAAGGGTGGGAAAGTTTTCGGGAATTTTGGAAAGTTTACAGGAATATTCAGTGCTGGGAATTTTTGGGAATTTCAAATTTATTTTTAGAACTGAAAAATACTAAAATTATATTTATCTACTAGAATTTTCTTTTTCTCTTTTATTTTCATCTATATTAACTATTAAAACTTATTTAACCATGTAAGTTGTGATCCAAATGGTAAAATAAAGAGATAAATTTTTGTAAAGGGACTGTGTGATTCAGAAGCTGTTTCGAATATAGCTTCATTAATTCTTGCAATACCACCTTCATCAGAACGCATTTGGTCTCTGTTTGGTAGAACTCATACAACAGTTAGAAACAGATTAACAAATGAATGTGTTGAAAAGTTGGTCTGTATAAGATCTAATTTGAAATTCTTCAAAGCTGACAATGGTCCTTCCAGCAGAAATTTCATATATTCATGAGAATTCATCTGAACCTCCTTTTATCCATCGATGATGATGTACATAATGATTTAGATGATAATGATGAAATGGCAGAGTTACCTAACTTTGAGCACCAATTTTAGAATGCGTAACCTGTGTATGAACAATTTAACAAAACTATCAGACTTAAGTATATAATATGTATATAATACCAGATAATATGTTTTGTATCTTTTAGTTATTAAAATGTTACTGTCACTTGCAACTCGTTAATAGCAACAAAGGTTTCAATTTATGTCATTAAAATTAGAAAATCTCCATCTAGATGCACTGAGAACGATAACAGGTCTTGTTCGAGGCACTTCCCATAATGTACTTTACTATGAATCTGGATATAACAAGACGCATAAGGCACAAGCTTATTCTTATGTATAAAATGGTCAATAAATCGGCCCCCCCCCTTTCTTAAGTCTTCTAGTACCACCTAAAATTTCTGAAGTAAATCCTTAATCTGCTCGTAATAACAATGAATTGAAAAATATAGCTTCTAACACTAATCACTATAAAAACTCATTTGACCTTTGGAACAGCCTTTCTTATGATACACAAAACGCCTCCACTATACAAAATTTCAAAATTAAGATAAGCGTGAACGATCATAAAATACCCAAATATTATTACTATGGAGAACTTAAATTTCAGATTATACATTCAGACTTCGTAATTGTAAAAGTGCTCTAAACTTCCATAGATTTTTAATGCATATTTCACATAATCCGACATAAAGATGTGGCCATATTCCAGAAGACAGCGACCATTATTTTCTGTACTGCCCAAATTATTCGTCTCAGCATATCTCAACATTAAATACCCTTCCATTTAAATCCAAACATACAAGTATTTGAAACTGACAAAGCGCTTTAAATAGATAAGGTAATTGGCAGGCGACAGTAATTGATGTTAAATAATGATGATTATGATGACCATGAAGATGATTTATTTATTTATATATTTATTTAATTATTTATTTAATTCTTCATTTATTTACTTGTAAAAATGTAACATATAATACCTTTTAACCCTTTCACTGCGTGTACCCGGTAGTACCGGGTATTATAAAATGTCGTCAAAATGCCCGTACCCGGTATTACCGGGTACTCAGTATAGCCCTCACTACAATTAGCCCCGTAGCTGCAAGTGCCATCTATTGTATTTTCAATACACTAGAACATATTTCCACGTGTTTCAAAACGGGAAACAGTAAAATGGCGGAGTGCATAGTGACAACGTAGACGATGCAATCTCGGCGAAGTAGGGAATGACATCTTCGCTGACCAAGACAATTTCGAGGCGGGTATACTGATACACGTTATTCGTTTCCAGTATGTTGATAATACATAATAGTATTCAGGACAGTGATTGGTGGTATGAAGTGCGTGATTTGTTGCTCGACCTTCCGCCTATAGCTATGTCTCCCGTGCATGATGGACAAGCCCAATGTGAACACGATAGCCCTATTTAGTAGCCTATGTCTTCAGTAGATTCTGACGATAATTCTGATGTTGATAATAATGCTGGCCTGCTGGATCGTAAAAGACGAAGGCAATTCATGAGTCCCGATCTATTACAGCTATTGGCTGACTATAGTGATAATGATAGGATGAAAGTGAAAGTGAAAGTGAAAACAAGGTATTGCAATCCGCACGTGGTCATGGCAGTGGGAGACGTGGTGCGCGTGTTCATGGTGACATTACTCGTGGCTGCTATTGATATTTGTGTTCATTTTATATATCTGTATCAAAATCCAGTGAAATAAACAATATCCCATGAGTATTTCATGGAGAAAAATTCGTTTTCGTGTTAGTTTTAGTGAGAATTGAGAAATCCAAAATGGCCGCCATGACGTCACATGACCTCATGGTTATGCAAATTTCCAAAATTCCATTTTTTCCTATTAGCCCAACCTCATGTCAATCCCAGCACACAAAAAGAATTTTCATAAAAGCTTTCATAAATACTGTTTGGCATCTAGTTCCAAACACACCTTTTTCCTCAAAAAAGTGTCTAGCACAGGCAGTGGATTTACGTCTAGCAGTGAAAGGGTTAAATTTGTACAATTTAGCAATGTTATTTAAATTTACAGTTTACATGGAGATGAATTTATATAAGCTATGGCTTGTTTTCAGATCCACTTTATCAGTATTGTGAATAATTATGATATAATAGAAATAAAATGAAAATTCCCAGAAAATTTCCTAAATTCCGGGGAATTTTGCAACCCTACTTGTCGAGAAATAGATGGTTTTCTTCAAGTCATTTTTGAAGGTTTTTGGTTCATAAAAGTGTCAATTATTATTCGATTTTCATAAAATCTTCACTGTGGGATACCTAGTATCATCTTCAATTTCATACAAGTAATTCAAAATTTTTATTCTCACAAGAAGTAACGTCATTTTTCAAAAAACTGTATTTTTAGCCTTCAAAACAGATTTTTTGTCAAATGAGTTTGATTTGTAATGTTTTTAAAATTATTTCATATGTATTTACATATGAAAGCTTATTGTTTCTGTTAAGATTATTATTCCTATTTTTTTTTTGTGTGTGTTATCCACAAATCGGATTTCTCAGAATCTACCCATAGGATCTTTCTGAAACTTTTACCTACCCCCTCCCCCCCCCCAAATGGGTGATGGCTGTTGGGTAAATATATTTTCAAAACGTTTTTCGCATCCGAAATCACCGAACTTGACGAACAAATTATTTGACCTACATTGCTGTAACTTCGTGACCATTTGACCTATTTTTACTAATTCTTTTTCTGTGGGTACCTTGTAACCTTTACATCAAATCTGCACTTTCGGATTTTCGAATTTCGAAAATTCGTCGCTGTGATATAAGTCAGATTGCCTTGAATTAGCTAGGACACTACTGATTCGTACCCAAAAAATTGAGTTTGTAGCCCAAACCGGAAGTGCAACCATCTTGAATTGTGAAAATCGATACTCCTTTGTTGATATTTTACTTACACTGTTACAGACAAGGCAATTATATTTTCCGAATCCTTTTAGGAAAGCCGAAAAACTGTCGGGAATAGAATTTTGATTTAGGTCAAGTGATGGACGCCATTTTGAATTGAAAATGAGAACAAGTCGAATGCATTTGACCAACGGCAACATTGTTGTAACTCTGTGACTTTTTGACCTATTTTATTAATTCTTTTTCTTTGAATACCTTAAAACATTTACTTCAAATCTGCAATTTCGGATTTTCGAATTTCGAAAATTCGTCGATGTTGTTTCGAAACCAAAAGTTGAGACCAACTTAACAACTTCTTTAATAGTTGCACGATTTTCACGAAATTAAGTATGTGAGTAGATTTTATCCATACGACTTGAAAAATATCATTATAAATTTTCTAAATTATCTCCCCTTAGAGAAATTAAGGATCAAAATTTTCAAAAAAATCGACGAAATATAGGTCAAATTGCCTTGAATTGTTTTTGTAATAGCTACGACACTACTGATTCGTACACAAAAAATTGAGTTTGTAGCCCAAACCGGAAGTGCAACCATCTTGAAATGTGCAAATCGATAAGGCTTTGTTGATATTTTACTTACAGACAAGGCAATTATATTTTCCGAATCCTTTTAGGAAAGCCGAAAATCTTTCAGGAATCGAGTTTTGATTTAGGTCAACTGCTGGACGCCATTTTGAATTGAAAATGAACAATGGAGAAAAATCGGTTATATTTCAGTAACGGTAGTCACAGAGACTTGAAATTTTCAGGGGGATAGGAGAAGTGCTAGCAATGACCTCACACCAAATTTCAGCTAAATCGACCAATAACTATTCATTTTACCGACCTTAAGCTTCCCACGAGAGATAAAATTTTGACGTTCGGCGCCATTTGCCATTGTTGACTCGAGACTCGAATAACAAGACACACAAACGAATTCCAACACTCGGCGCTTCGTGCCTAACGCTGCAGTTCATAATAATAATAATGATTTTCGTATATTTTAATTATACGCCCACATGGAAATGTGGTCGTATATTGCCGTCTCCCCCGACCGTCCGTTCGTCGTCCACAATTTCTTGTGAACGCTCTAGAGGTTAAAGTTAATACCCGATTGATTTTAAATTTACGCACAGTGTTTAAGGTCATAAGACGAAGAAGCATATGGAAATGTGGTCGTATATTGGCGTCGCCCCCGACCGGCCGGACGTCGGTCCGCCCGTTCGTCGTCCCCATTTTTTTGTGAACTCTCTAGAGGCTAAAGTAAATACCCGAATGACTTTAAATTTATGCACAGTGTTTAAGGTCATGAAACAAAGAAGCATATGGATTTTCAAGGATATCCGATAGTTGAACGCTCTAGCGGCTAAAGTTAGTATCCGATTGACTTTAAATTTGAACACAGTGTTTAAGGTCACGAGACGAAGAAGCCCATTGATTTTCAGTAATTACTGCCAGAGTTATGGCCCTTGATCACCTCAAAAAAAAATTGTGAACGCTCTTGTGGCTAAAGTTAAAACAGTGTTTAAGGCCACGAGACGAAGAGGCCTAGGTACTCTGAAATTTGCAAGGTGATACTTGTTCAAGACGTTTGTTCTTGGCAGCTGCCGTTGTTTGTTTTTTTAAAGCTAATTTACGGTTTTAAACTATATTTAGATCCGTAACTTCGCGAGATTTGGACTAATTTTAATAATTTTTTCTTGTTATTTTCTTTAAGATACTTGGTATAATTCCCCATCATACGAGGGCGAAGCCCGAGAGTATGAAGGGAATTATATGAATATATAGCCCGAGGGCTCGAGGGTTTACATTGCATAATTCTCGTATAGACTGTAAACAATTCAACTTTAAAGAAGAAAAGTATCTATCCACTGCACGTGCATCTGTGACCTATGACCCACACACCGTGTATATAAGGACAGGATGACTGACAACAATTGTCTATTTAAAGTATATATGTATTGTCAACAACATGATAGCCCAAGGGTGGGAAGGGAGGGTAATGTAAACCCTTGAGCCCTCGGGCTATATATTCATATAATTCCCTTCATACTCTCGGGCTTCGCCCTCGTATGATGGGGAATTATATTCCACTATATGCCCTTCGGGCATCTCCGGTTTACATTGCATTTTGAAAGGTTGACAATACATACGAAAACAAAAACAAAACTGAAACAGGTTCAAATATTTAATATTTAATATTCAATTCATTTACAAATTAATTAATTATTTATAACTGTCGCAGAACACTGTCTGTAAACCTGCTTCCTATAGTTCCAGTATCTCTCAGGTAGTGCTTCCTGAAAGTGGTTTCACCAGTCCAACAACCTGCAGCCAGGATATCTGAAATATTACATCCTGCATTAAAAGCAGCAGAAGTTGATGCTCCCCTAACAGAGTGAGCTTTAAAAACAGATGTGTCAATACCACTATTCGACAAACATTGCTCAATCCAATGTGCTATAGTACTTGACACTACAGCATTAAACGTGTAAAACGATACTAATAATTGTCTGGGCCCTGTTTCACGAAAACTTAAACTAAAATCCTTAAAATCGATTTTAACTAAAATCAAAATGAGATTTTAAATTTTATGCGTTTCACAAAGATCGATTGTAACTTAAAATGCAATTTTAATAGATTTTAGTTAAAATCGCTTGCGCCCGCGCAGTGCAGATTTCCGCTGCGGGTACTTACGGTGAAAGCAAATACGCTTCGAAACTGAAAACTGTTGACAAACTGAATTAACTGTTACATTATCAATAGGGAGAGTTTCATACGTTGTAGAAATGTCTGCACATGGTCAGAAAGTCGTAGAGAGATGAATTAAATGAGTTAATTGCGTATTATTAGTTTCGAAATGTAATGGTCGGTTGACCTTGAACTTGGCATTGGATTTCCTCGCAGGCTTCAATAGAAGTAATGTGTATCGATAAACTAAAGCGCTTGAATTTCGAATTTTTATAGTAATTTTGAAAAAAGAAACTTTTGAGAATTTTCACAAACATATTTTGATATGTGTCACTCAAAGTTTTAAAGTATTTATCAACTTTGAAATTAATACGCCAAATAGGCAATGTTCCGATGCCTAGATTATAAATGTCATTCTAATAGACCCTTTCAATGATACTTTAAAAATGCAAAAGAGTCTATCTATCTTACTCAATTAAATGAGTTTTTCCCAAGATAAAATAGTTTTGGAGCCTATTTTTTTTTATTGATGTTGTTTTATTAACGTAACTTCATTAAGAAATTATAATAAATTTATGATATTAAAATTTAATTTCAAATAGGCCTATAACATTTTTGAATAAACACATTTGTGTTTATTGATTTATCTTTATACTAATCATCATAACCCCAAAAACATGAGTAAATACTACATATTATGGCATGTCTAGTATTATAGGCCTTTAGGCCTTCTAATACCAAGAAATTGGCCATATTAAACACGAAGATATTTTCTTTATAAATAAGAGGGCTGTTCTTTCCATGACATTGGATATAAATTTTCTTTTAGTGTGTAGTTTACTGGCGTTTTGGGTGTTTTTTTTCTTGGAGTTCTAATATGGGGCGCCATCCAATGCTTAAATTGCCTTACAATAAAATAAACGGGTGGATCGTAGCTGTATATCCCATACTATGAAAAGAAATTGAATGCAAATTGTTTTTGTGAATGATTGTATGTTAAAATTATGTGCCAATTATATCTGTATGTCGCAATAAATCAAACAATGTAGCTCTAATCAATGTTTGTTAATGTCGTGATTGTAAGTTAGGAGAGGGTGACAGCTATCCTAAGTTACAATCGATTTTAGTTAAAATTGTCCTTAAAATAGTTTTGTGAAACGCCACTATTTTAAGTTAGGATACAATTGTATCTTACAATATTGTTTTAGTGGATTTTAGCTACAATGCTTAAAATCGTTTTGTGAAACGCTTCTATTGTAAGTTAGGATGAAATTTTAGTTTACAATGATTTTAAGGAGATTTAAGTTTTTGTGAAACAGGGCCCAGGATTTACGTTTGTTTTGAATAGTATTACAATAATACCGTAAAGTAAAACAAGGACAAACTCTTTTGTCATGAAAATTCTCAATATTTATTTTATATAATGACTTAGACCTTTTAGAAGATTTCAAAACACCTGAAGCACCCAACGTTATAACTGAGCCAGTATCAACTAAGGTATCTAAGGAAAAACTAGCTAAAGTTTGACATCTTTGAGCTGTTGATAAAGCTAAAAGACTGACCGTCTTAAGAGTTAACAATTTAATTGATAAATCACTTAAAGGAAATAATGTAGCTAAATAGCGAAGCAAAATGGAAATATCCCAAGAAATTAGATAACGAGGTTTAGGTGGATCTTTATTAAAAAGCCCCTTCATAAAATTTGAAATTATATGGTTATTTTGCAAAATATTATTACCACAAGAACTCAACGTATTGGATATGGTTGATTTATGAATATTAATAACGCTATAAGAAGCTTTCTGTTCAATCAAACAACCAAGATAATTTAAAACATCAACTACAGTAGGAACCAAGGGATCAATTTGTCGTTCAATTGCCCAAAATACCCACTTTTTCCATGCAAAGTGGTATTGTTTGTTTGTTGAGTCTCTACAGGAGAGGATAATGCTATTTGAAGCGACCTTTGATAAGCCAAGCTTAGAGTGGTGTTGCCTGATACAACACAAGCGGTCAAATAAAGCCTTTTGTCCCTCAATGGGTGCAAAGAATCGTTGTGAGCCAACCTCATTCAACAAATCTTTCCGAATTGGAAGCCTCCTTGGATTTCCAATTAACATTTTCAACAGAGACGGAAACCAAACTTGAGTTGACCAACCTGGGATGATAATAATGGCCTTCTTCACTTGATCTTGGTACAACTTGTTGAGAACCAATGGAATTATACTGAAAGGTGGAAAAATATATGGTTTAAATTTTGACCAAGAAAAAGAAAATGCATCATTTGCAACAGAAAAGGATCATTAAACCATGAAACATACACTGGGAGTTGTGCGTTAATCCTTGTAGCAAAAAGATCAATATCTGGAACAAAGAAAACTTTACAAATTTTCTGAAATATATATTCATTAAGTTTCCATTCAGTAGAGTTTGAAAAAACTCGAGAAAGTTCATCTGCCTGAACATTACTTTTTCCAGCAATATGTTTAGCAGTAAGATGTATTTTACGACTAGTACACCACAATAAAATGGATTTAGACAACTGGAATAAATTTTCTATTGGACCACCTATATTATTTAAATATGAAATGGCAACAATGTTATCAGATAAAACACAAACATGTTTATTAACAATAGTGGCAAGAACAGATCTTAATGCATAATAGATTGCCAAAAGTTCTAAGTAATTGATGTGATGTTTAATTTCGGCTTGATTCCAAAGACCATTAGCAGACTTATTGTCTAAATGTGCACCCCAACCAAGTGTTGATGCATCCGTAGTCAGATAAATTGAAATTGGACTGGGCTGAATATACCAGCCATTGTTTAATTCTGCCTGATGAATCCACCAATTTAATTCAAATATCATATGAGGTGTTAAAGTAATGACTGAATTATAGTCAAATTCATTCAAGGATAAAACATAATTTTTCTGTTATCTAAATAATGGATAAAAAGTGGTGCCAAAAAAATGGCTGTACGAGTAAAAGACCATAATCCTATAAACGAAGCAATATCTCTAACAGACAGTTTATTAGTATAGGATAATAATTTTTTAGCCTGGCATTTAATTTTCTCAAGCTTATCATACGTAACATAAATCATAAATGTACTAGTATCAATTTTAAACCCTAAAAAGGTGATTTGCTTTGAAGGAGTCAAACATGATTTTTCCTTATTTATACAGAAACCTAATCTCTCAAACATATTTACAGCTTTTTCTGTGTTGTAATACTCTCCTGGATGGATGAGGACATAAATAAGGAATCATCTATAAAATATGAACTTGATATTCCCGAACTACGTAGAGAAGCAAAAATTGGCTTCAATGTCTTCGTGAAAACCCGTGGGGCCGAAGACATTCCAAAAGGAAGGCACTGGAATTCATAAATCTTATCTTTCCACAAAAACCTGAGATATTTTCGATGCTTCTCATTAATTGGTATTGAAAAATATGCATCCTTTAAATCAATGGATGTTAAAAAATCGTCTTGCTTGATGGACTTAACTGCAATTGCCAAAGTTTCCTGCTTAAAGTGTTCATACTTTATAAATTTATTCAGATTCTTAAGATTAATAACAGGACGGAAGCCTCCAGATTTTTTCTCAACAAGGAAAATATAAGATATGAATTGATCAGGGTGAAAACCAACAGATTTGATGGCACCCTTAGCTATCATTTTCCCAACCTCCAGATCTATGAGACAGATTTGCTCAGGAGTAAAACTTGGTGCTACAGGTAAAGTTTCCTGCTTGGATATGAACGAAAATGGAATAACCAGCTATAGTTTTTAAAACCCAGGGATCTGAAGTTATATTCAACCAATTTTCCTTATACAGAGAGATTTGACCAGCAGAAAAATTACAACTTACTTTTACTGGTTGTTTTGGTGGGGTTGAGGATACTTCCCCCTTCCTCTCCATGCCCGATTTTGTGGCACATAATTTCTCCGGGCTCCAGCACGCTGCCCGTAACCTTGACCTAAAAAAGATCTGTTAGCATTGTTAAATGAGGGGCGGTTGTTAACAACTCTACATCCTCGTACACCATAAACCTTAATGGATTAGATACATCTGGCCCAAATAAAGTATCACCAATAGGCCTAGATGATGAGCCAATTGGATGATATTTTTTGCTCATATACTTTTTTAAAAACTGGCGTCTTCGAGTGGAGATATCCAATAATGAAATTCCCAAGAACAGCAACCGAATCCGTCACCGTTCTACGGATATCAGAACTACAATTTGGGTCAGACAAAACATTTAACAAAGGGGAAATACCCAGACCAATTAATTTTTGTGTGCCTTGAAAAGTTATGTCCTGTGACCTGGCTGCCCGTGGCAATACGTTCCATATGTCCTGATCTACAGGCGGTGGAGTTAGCCTCATACAATTTGAGGGAACAGGGTATTTGCTAGAAATTTTCGTTAAATCTACTTTCTTTGATGTAGACTCAACTATAAAATCCGCCCATCTAGAATCAATAGGATTCCCTATATTGCCCTCATTTTGAAAGATATCATCAAAGGCTTGAGGGGTATTATTACTAGCAGGTGTGATGATATTTTCATTTAATTTAGTCGAAGGGTTTGGTTCCTCAAACTCATCGTACATAATTTGAGGGTCCATCAAATCCAACACTGGTTCCGAAAAAGTGCCAGTAAAACTGTCCGAGTCGTGAGACAGAACATCATTTGTTATAGGATTCGAACAACAATTAGAACTAGATCTGCTACTGTCCCATGCAGATATGAAAGCTTTCATATTTATCGTCACGTGTCATTGATTGTATCAAGTATCCTAAATAAAAGGATAAGAAGAAACTCGCGAAGTTACGAGTCTAAATATAGTATGAATCATTGCACCCAGGCATAACAATAATCTGAAAACTAAAGGCAAATAACTGAAACTTGTATTACTGTAATGAGACGGATGAGAAAATGAAATGAAAATGGCGGGGCAAAAAATTAAAAATGGCAGGTTGGACAGGCGACCTTACTTCTTGTCACGTACAACCGAGCATTCGAAAACACGCTAGTTAACTCAATGACAGGCGCGCGTGCTAACCATTCAGCCACCCACCACCCCCCCCCCTTTGAAATCATACACGTGCAATATGTCATATAGGAAGAATAAGAAGTCGCTCACAACAAAATGGTAAATTAATGAGTTTAGGTCAAAAGGTTGAGCTACTGTTTTAGAGTATTTAATTGTTTTAAAGAGACACGCTAAGAGTTGTTCATAGTTAAATTAAAGTTTAATTTTAAATTAGACCAATAAAATTAGAATTTAATAATGCCAGACTAATATTTCCAATATGTTTGGTTATAAGTAGGAAATCGTGATCTTAAGCATGTTTTAAACAAAGGGTCATAGACTGCAATATACAAGAATGGCACTCTGCAATAAAAAAAACTGGCCAAAGCAAGATTTCTATGCAGAAATTAAATAATTGCTAGAACCAGAAAAATATTTATCCACTATAATAAATAAGCAACATAGAGAAAATGAAATGAAATTGAATGGGTTTAACGTCCTACTGTGCTGCTCCTAAAATGGGCTACTGAAGACGGGCATACGCCATAAAGTGTGCAATGAGGGAAATTTTACCCGGGCAGCGGCGTTACGACCTACAAGGTTGGACATGCGACCATACTCCTTGTCACGTACAACCAAGAAATCGAAACAACGCCAGTTGACTCAGTGACAGACGTTATGATACAGAGCGCACGTGCTAACCATTCAGCCACGCAACCTCCCTAAAATCGGCAAATTGCTGATCTACAGCGAGAAATATTTCAACCGGGCCAACTTTTCTATTTTAACAGTTTAATTTGCACGGTACCTTTAGTTATCAAACGAATATTACAAAACTTTTAAAAATAAGCTCCCCCTGACCAGCTTAATCGTTCGCAATAAACGTTTGCCCCTTAAAATCGGCAAATTGCTGACTTTAAATTGAGACACATTACAACCGGACGAAATTTTCTGTTTTATCACTTTTACAGTACCTTTGATTACCAACCGATTATTACAAAACTTTAAAAATAAAAGAGAAAGAGAGAAATGCGGCCTAATGTCCATTCGACACAAACTAGGTCATTTCGGGACTAACGTATGTTTTTTATTTTTATTTAAAAACTCCCCTTGCGCTTACTGGTCTTTAGCCGTTGGGAGGAAACCGAAGAACACGGAGAAAACCCACGAGATTGGACATCATACACCATGTCACGTGCAACCTGGAGATCGAAACGACGCCCTTTGACTCAGTGACAAACGTTACGATACAGCGAGCACATGCTAACCATTCAGCCATCCAGCCTCCCTGAATTCGGAAAATTGCTGACTTATAGCAAGAAACATTTCAACCGGGCGAAATTTTCTGTTTTAACAGTTTAATGTGCACGGTACTTTAATAATTACCAACCGATTATTACAAAACTTTTGAAAATAAGCTCCAACTGACCAGCTTAATCGTATGCAATAAACGTTTGGCCTGAATTGAAAGTTCTGCACGGAAAAAGTTCATCTCGATTTCCCGGCGTGGTTCCCCTTGTCAGTGAGGCAGAACGCAGGGCCTGACAAGCACAGCTGTCTAGTCCTTCGGATGGGACGAAAAACCAAGGTCCCGTGTACACATTGGAGTGCACGTAAAATATCCCTAAGCAGTTGGAATTCGATACTGTTGAATAAACTCTATACGATGACTAAATGCGTAGATTGTAGTCACCCACACTGCATGTTTCGCTTAACAATGAAAGGGTGCCGTTTTCAATGTTCGATCCTTTTGTTCTTCTACTCCTGATATGTTGGACTGTTGATCGATGGTTTCATATAAAAGACTACCAATAAGACTCTTTGTAGAAGAAGTTCCCCAAAAAATAGTATGTTGACTTTACGAGAAAGACCTCTAAACATGGTCCAAATTGTAAAAATACGACTTTTTGGATTTTCAATCTCTTTTTTTCGGCTATCCGTGATATTTAAAAAAAACGATACAATGATTTCACACAACAGGCTAGCTATTAGACTCTCTATTAACAAAAGTTTCACCGCCCTCCCTTCATTATAACCGAAGTTATCGTGCCCTAAAGAATCAACAAATCAGCATGCTTATCTCTGCTTACCCTAAGCAGAAAATGCTCATCTTTAAACTGAATCATAACATTGACCTAGTGAACGTCTACAACAAGTTTGAACATTCTAGCTTAATCAGAATGAGAGTTATAGTGCTCCAAAGTCTCGGCCCTTCAAATTGCTTCTATTTTTCATTTTCAATTCAACATGGTGACTCCCGGTTGACCTAAATCAGAATTCTATTGCGACATTGTTTAGGCCTTCCTACAAGGATTCAGAAAATATAACTCCCGAGTCTGTAAGTAAAATAGCAAAAAAGCCTTATTGATTTTTCACGTTTTAAGATGGTGGCACTTCCGGTTCGATTGACAAACTCCATATTTTGTGTACGAATCAGTAATTCCTTGTCTAGTATAGAAAAAAAAACTAGGTCATTCTGACCTATATTTCGAAGATTTTTTTGAAAACTTTGATCCTTAATTTCACCAAGGGGAGATAAGTTAGAAAATTTCTAAAGTCATTTTTCGAGTCGCATCATTAAGGTGTACTTACATATTAAATTTCATGAAAATCGTACAACTACTAAAGAAGTTGTCGAGTTGGTGTAAACTTCCGGTTCGAAATCACAGCGACGAATTTTCGAAATTCGAAAATCCGAAATTGCAGATTTGAGGTAAAGGAGTCAATGTTTTCAAAGAAAAAAGAATTAGTAAAATAGGTGAAATAGTCACAAAGTTACAGCAAAGTAGGTCAAATGCATTTGTTCGTAAAATTCGGTGATTTCGAATGCGAAAAACGTTTTGAAAATATAGTTATCCAACAGCCACCACCCATTTTTGGGGGGGTAGGTAAAAGTTTCAAAAAGATCCTATGAGTAGATTCTGAGAAATCCGATTTGTGAATAAAACACAAAAAAAAAAATAATAAGAAGAATAATAATCTTAACAGAAACAATAAGCTTTCATATATGAATATATGAAAGCTTAATAATAATCTTAACAGAAACAATAAGCATTCATATGTAAATACATATGAAAGCTTAATAATCTTAACAGAAACAATAAGCTTTCATATGTAAATACATATGAAAGCTTAATAATAATAATAACTAGATCTGCTACTGTCCCATGCAGATATTAAAGCTTTCATATTTATCGTCACGTGTCATTGATTGTATCAAGTATCCTAAATAAAAGGATAAGAAGAAACTCGCGAAGCTACAAGTCTAAATATAGTATGAATCATTGCACCCAGGCATAACAATAATCTGAAAACTAAAGGGAAATAACTGAAACTTGTATTACTGTAATGAGACGGATGAGAAAATGAAATGAAAATGGCGGGGGAAAAAATTAAAAATGGCAGGTTGGACAGGCGACCTTACTTCTTGTCACGTACAACCGAGCATTCGAAAACACGCTAGTTAACTCAATGACAGGCGCGCGTGCTAACCATTCAGCCACCCAACCCCCCTTTGAAATCAGACACGTGCAATATGTCATATAGGAAGAAAAAGAAGTCGCTCACAACAAAATGGTAAATTAATGAGTTTAGGTCAAAAGGTTGAGCTACTGTTTTAGAGTATTTAATAGTTTTAAAGAGACACGTTAAGAGTTGTTCATAGTTAAATGAAAGTTTAATTTTAAATAAGACCAATAAAATTAGGATTTAATAATGCCAGACTAATATTTCCAATAGGTTTGGTTATAAGTAGGAAATCGTGACGACTTCTTAAGCATGTTTTAAACAAAGGGTCATAGACTGCAATATACAAGAATGGCACTCTGCAATAAAAAAAAAACTGGCCAAAGCAAGATTTCTATGCAGAAATTAAATAATTGCTAGAACCAGAAAAATATTTATCCACTATAATAAATAAGCAACATAGAGAAAATGAAATGAAATTGAATGGGGTTTAACGTCCTACTGTGCTGCTCCTAAAATGGGCTACTGAAGACGGGCATACGCCATAAAGTGTGCAATGAGGGAAATTTTACCCGGGCAGCGGCGTTACGATCTATGCAGAAATTAAATAATTGCTAGAACCAGAAAAATATTTATCCACTATAATAAATAAGCAACATAGAGAAAATGAAATGAAATTGAATGGGGTTTAACGTCCTACTGTGCTGCTCCTAAAATGGGCTACTGAAGACGGGCATACGCCATAAAGTGTGCAATGAGGGAAATTTTACCAGGGCAGCGGCGTTACGACCTACGAGGTTGGACATGCGACCATACTCCTTGTCACGTACAACCAAGAAATCGAAACAACGCCAGTTGACTCAGTGACAGACGTTATGATACAGAGCGCACGTGCTAACCATTCAGCCACGCAACCTCCCTAAAATCGGCAAATTGCTGACCTACAGCGAGAAATATTTCAACCGGGCCAAATTTTCTATTTTAACAGTTTAATTTGCACGGTACCTTTAGTTATCAACCGAATATTGCAAAACTTTTAAAAATAAGCTCCCCCTGACCAGCTTAATCGTTCGCAATAAACGTTTGCCCCTTAAAATCGGCAAATTGCTGACTTTAAATTGAGAAACATTACAACCGGACGAAATTTTCTGTTTTATCACTTTTACAGTACCTTTGATTACCAACCGATTATTACAAAACTTTAAAAAAAAAAGAGAAAGAGAGAAATGCGGCCTAATGTCCATTCGACACAAACTAGGTCATTTCGGGACTAACATATGTTTTTTAATTTTATTTAAAAACTCCCCTTGCGCTTACTGGTCTTTAGCCGTTGGGAGGAAACCGAAGAACACGGAGAAAACCCACGAGATTGGACATCATACACCATGTCACGTGCAACCTGGAGATCGAAACGACGCCCGTTGACTCAATGACAAACGTTACGATACAGCGAGCACATGCTAACCATTCAGCCATCCAGCCTCCCTGAATTCGGAAAATTGCTGACTTATAGCAAGAAACATTTCAACCGGGCGAAATTTTCTGTTTTAACAGTTTAATGTGCACGATACTTTAATAATTACCAACCGATTATTACAAAACTTTTGAAAATAAGCCCCAACTGACCAGCTTAATCGTATGCAATAAACGTTTGACCTGAATTGAAAGTTCTGCACGGAAAAAGTTCATCTCGATTTACCGGCGTGGTTCCCCTTGTCAGTGAGGCAGAACGCAGGGCCTGACAAGCACAGCTGTCTAGTCCTTCGGATGGGACGAAAAACCAAGGTCCCGTGTACACATTGGAGTGCACGTAAAATATCCCTAAGCAGTTGGAATTCGATACTGTTGAATAAACTCTATACGATGACTAAATGCGTAGATTGTAGTCACCCACACTGCATGTTTCGCTTAACAATGAAAGGGTGCCGTTTTCAATGTTCGATCCTTTTGTTCTTCTACTCCTGATATGTTGGACTGTTGATCGATGGTTTCATATAAAAGACTACCAATAAGACTCTTTGTAGAAGAAGTTCCCAAAAAATAGTATGTTGACTTTACGAGAAAGACCTCTAAACATGCTCCAAATTGTAAAAATAGGATTTTTTTGATTTTTAATCTCTTTTTTTCGGCTATCCCTGATATTTAAAAAAAATGATACAATGATTTCACACAACAGGCTAGCTATTAGACTCTCTATTGACAAAAGTTTCACCGCCCTCCCTTCATTATAACCGAAGTGATCGTGCCCTAAAGAATCAACAAATCAGCATGCTTATCTCTGCTTACCCTAAGCAGAAAATGCTCATCTTTGAACTCAATCATAACATTGACCTAGTAAACGTCTACAACAAGTTTAAACATTGTAGCTTAATTAGAATGAGAGTCGTTGTGCTCCAAAGTCTCGGCCCTTCAAATTGCTTCTATTTTTCATTTTCAATTCAAAATGGTGACTCCCGGTTGACCTAAATCAGAATTCTATTGCGACATTTTTTAGGCCTTCCTACAAGGATTCAGAAAATATAACTCCCGAGTCTGTAAGTAAAATAGCAAAAAAGCCTTATTGATTTTTCACGTTTAAAGATGGTGGCACTTCCGGTTCGATCGACAAACTCCATATTTTGTGTACGAATCAGTAATTCCTTGTCTAGTATAGAAAAAAAAACTAGGTCATTCTGACCTATATTTCGACGATTTTTTTTTAAAACTTTGATCCTTAATTTCACCAAGGGGAGATAAGTTAGAAAATTTCTAAAGTCATTTTTCAAGTCGTATCATTAGGTCTACTTACATATTAAATTTCATGAAAATCGTACAACTACTAAAGAAGTTGTCGAGTTGGTGTAAACTTCCGGTTCGAAACCACAGCGACGAATTTTCGAAATTCGAAAATCCGAAATTGCAGATTTGAAGTAAAGGAGTCAAGGTATTCAAAGAAAAAAGAATTAGTAAAATAAGTGAAATAGTCACAAAGTTACAGCAAAGTAGGTCAAATGCATTTGTTCGTAAAATTCGGTGATTTCGAATGCGAAAAACGTTTTGAAAATATATTTACCCAACAGCCACCACCCATTTTTGGGGGGGTAGGTAAAAGTTTCAGAAAGATCCTATGAGTAGATTCTGAGAAATCCGATTTGTGAATAAAACACAAAAAAAAAAAATAACTAGATCTGCTACTGTCCCATGCAGATATGAAAGCTTTCATATTTATCGTCACGTGTCATTGATTGTATCAAGTATCCTAAATAAAAGGATAAGAAGAAACTCGCGAAGTTACAAGTCTAAATATAGTATGAATCATTGCACCCAGTCATAACAATAACCTGAAAACTAAAGGGAAATAACTGAAACTTGTATTACTGTAATGAGACGGATGAGAAAATGAAATGAAAATGGCGGGGAAAAAAAATTAAAAATGGCAGGTTGGACAGACGACCTTACTCCTTGTCACGTACAACCGAGCATTCGAAAACACGCTAGTTAACTAAATGACAGGCGCGCGTGCTAACCATTCAGCCACCCAACCCCCCTTTGAAATCAGACACGTGCAATATATCATATAGGAAGAATAAGAAGTCGCTCACAACAAAATGGTAAATTAATGAGTTTAGGTCAAAAGGTTGAGCTACTGTTTTAGAGTATTTAATAGTTTTAAAGAGACACGTTAAGAGTTGTTCATAGTTAAATGAAAGTTTAATTTTAAATAAGACCAATAAAATTAGGATTTAATAATGCCAGACTAATATTTCCAATATGTTTGGTTATAAGTAGGAAATCGTGACGAATTATTAAGCATGTTTTAAACAAAGGGTCATAGACTGCAATATACAAGAATGGCACTCTGCAATAAAAAAAAACTGGCCAAAGTAAGATTTCTATGCAGAAATTAAATAATTGCTAGAACCACTATAATAAATAAGCAACATAGAGAAAATGAAATGTAATTGAATTGGGTTTAACGTCCTACTGTGCTGCTCCTAAAATGGGCTACTGAAGACGGGCATACGCCATAAAGTGTGCAATGAGGTTGGACATGCGACCATACTTGTTACGTACAACCAAGAAATCGAAACAACGCAAGTTGACTCAGTGACAGACGTTATGATACAGAGCGCACGTGCTAACCATTCAGCCACGCAACCTCCCTAAAATCGGCAAATTGCTGACCTACAGCGAGAAATATTTCAACCGGGCCAAATTTTCTATTTTAACAGTTTAATTTGCACGGTACCTTTAGTTATCAACCGAATATTACAAAACTTTTAAAAATAAGCTCCCCCTGACCAGCTTAATCGTTCGCAATAAACGTTTGCCCCTTAAAATCGGCAAATTTTCTGTTTTATCACTTTTACAGTACCTTTGATTACCAGCCGATTATTACAAAACTTTAAAAATAAAGAGAAAGAGAGAAATGCGGCCTAATGTCCATTCGACACAAACTAGGTCATTTCGGGACTAACATATGTTTTTTAATTTTATTTAAAAACTCCCCCTGCGCTTACTGGTCTTTAGCCGTTGGGGGGAAACCGAAGAACACGGAGAAAACCCACGAGATTGGACATCATACACCATGTCACGTGCAACCTGGAGATCGAAACGACGCCCGTTGACTCAATGACAAACGTTACGATACAGCGAGCACATGCTAACCATTCAGCCATCCAGCCTCCCTGAATTCGGGAAATTGCTGACTTATAGCAAGAAACATTTCAACCGGGCGAAATTTTCTGTTTTAACAGCTTAATGTGCACGGTAGTTTAATAATTACCAACCGATTATTACAAAACTTTTGAAAATGAGCTCCAACTGACCAGCTTAATCGTATGCAATAAAAGTTTGGCCTGAATTGAAAGTTCTGCACGGAAAAAGTTCATCTCGATTTCCCGGCGTGGTTCCCCTTGTCAGTGAGGCAGAACGCAGGGCCTGACAAGCACAGCTGTCTAGTCCCTCGGATGGTACGAAAAACCAAGGTCCCGTGTACACATTGGAGTGCACGTAAAATATCCCTAAGCAGTTGGAATTCGATACTGTTGAATAAACTCTATACGATGACTAAATGCGTAGATTGTAGTCACCCACACTGCATGTTTCGCTTAACAATGAAAGGGTGCCGTTTTCAATGTTCGATCCTTTTGTTCTTCTACTCCTGATATGTTGGACTGTTGATCGATGGTTTCATATAAAAGACTACCAATAATACTCTTTGTAGAAGAAGTTCCCAAAAAATAGTATGTTGACCTCTAAACATGCTCCAAATTGTAAAAATACGACTTTTTGGATTTTCAATCTCTTTTTTTCGATAGAGAAAATGAAATGAAATTGAATGGGGTTTAACGTCCTACTGTGCTGCTCCTAAAATGGGCTACTGAAGACGGGCATACGCCATAAAGTGTGCAATGAGGGAAATTTTACCCGGTCAGCGGCGTTACGACCTACGAGGTTGGACATGCGACCATACTCCTTGTCACGTACAACCAAGAAATCGAAACAACGCCAGTTGACTCAGTGACAGACGTTATGATACAGAGCGCACGTGCTAACCATTCAGCCACGCAACCTCCCTAAAATCGGCAAATTGCTGACCTACAGCGAGAAATATTTCAACCGGGCCAAATTTTCTATTTTAACAGTTTAATTTGCACGGTACCTTTAGTTATCAACCGAATATTACAAAACTTTTAAAAAATAAGCTCCCTCTGACCAGCTTAATCGTTCGCAATAAACGTTTGCCCCTTAAAATCGGCAAATTGCTGACTTTAAATTGAGAAACATTACAACCGGACGAAATTTTCTGTTTTATCACTTTTACAGTACCTTTGATTACCAACCGATTATTACAAAACTTTAAAAATAAAAGAGAAAGAGAGAAATGCGGCCTAATGTACATTCGACTCAAACTAGGTCATTTCGGGACTAACATATGTTTTTTTAAATTTTATTCAAAAACTCCCCTTGCGCTTACTGGTCTTTAGCCGTTGGGAGGAAACCGAAGAACACGGAGAAAACCCACGAGATTGGACATCATACACCATGTCACGTGCAACCTGGAGATCGAAACGACGCCCGTTGACTCAATGACAAACGTTACGATACAGCGAGCACATGCTAACCATTCAGCCATCGAGCCTCCCTGAATTCGGAAAATTGCTGACTTATAGCAAGAAACATTTCAACCGGGCGAAATTTTCTGTTTTAACAGTTTAATGTGCACGGTAGTTTAATAATTACCAACCGATTATTACAAAACTTTTGAAAATAAGCTCCAACTGACCAGCTTAATCGTATGCAATAAACGTTTGGCCTGAATTGAAAGTTCTGCACGGAAAAAGTTCATATCGATTTCCCGGCGTGGTTCCCCTTGTCAGTGAGGCAGAACGCAGGGCCTGACAAGCACAGGTGTCTAGTCCTTCGGATGGGACGAAAAACCAAGGTCCCGTGTACACATTGGAGTGCACGTAAAATATCCCTAAGCAGTTGGAACTCGATACTGTTGAATAAACTCTATACGATGACTAAATGCGTAGATTGTAGTCACCCACACTGCATGTTTCGCTTAACAATGAAAGGGTGCCGTTTTCAATGTTCGATCCTTTTGTTCTTCTACTCCCGATATGTTGGACTGTTGATCGATGGTTTCATATAAAAGACTACCAATAAGACTCTTTGTAGAAGAAGTTCCCCAAAAATAGTATGTTGACTTTACGAGAAAGACCTCTAAACATGCTCCAAATTGTAAAAATACGACTTTTTGGATTTTCAATCTCTTTTTTCGGCTATCCCTGATATTTAAAAAAAATGATACAATGATTTCACACAACAGGCTAGCTATTAGACTCTCTATTAACAAAAGTTTCACCGCCCTCCCTTCATTATAACCGAAGTTATCGTGCCCTAAAGAATCAACAAATCAGCATGCTTATCTCTGCTTACCCTAAGCAGAAAATACTCATCTTTGAACTCAATCATAACATTGACCTAGTGAACGTCTACAACAAGTTTGAACATTCTAGCTTAATTAGAATGAGAGTTATTGTGCTCCAAAGTCTCGGCCCTTCAAATTGCGTCTATTTTTCATTTTCAATTCAAAATGGTGACTCCCGGTTGACCTAAATCAGAATTCTATTGCGACATTTTTTAGGCCTGCCTACAAGGATTCAGAAAATATAACTCCCGAGTCTGTAAGTAAAATAGCAAAAAAGCCTTATTGATTTTTCACGTTTAAAGATGGTGGCACTTCCGGTTTGATCGACAAACTCCATATTTTGTGTACGAATCAGTAATTCCTTGTCTAGTATATAAAAAAAACCTAGGTCATTCTGACCTATATTTCGACGATTTTTTGGAAAACTTTGATCCTTGATTTCACCAAGGGGAGATAAGTTAGAAAATTTCTAAAGTCATTTTTCAAGTCGCGTCATTAAGGTATACTTACATATTAAATTTCATGAAAATCGTACAACTACTAAAGAGGTTGTCGAGTTGGTGTAAACTTCCGGTTCGAAATCACAGCGACGAATTTTCGAAATTCGAAAATCCGAAATTGCAGATTTGAAGTAAAGGAGTCAAGGTATTCAAAGAAAAAAGAATTAGTAAAATAGGTGAAATAGTCACAAAGTTACAGCAAAGTAGGTCAAATGCATTTGTTCGTAAAATTCGGTGATTTCGAATGCGAAAAACGTTTTGAAAATATATTTATCCAACAGCCACCACCCATTTTTGGGGGGGTAGGTAAAAGTTTCAGAAAGATCCTATAAGTAGATTCTGAGAAATCCGATTTGTGAATAAAACACAAAAAAAAAAATAATAAGAATAATAATCTTAACAGAAACAATAAGCTTTCATATGTAAATACATATGAAAGCTTAATAAGAAGAATAATAATCTTAACAGAAACAATAAGCTTTCATATATGAATATATGAAAGCTTAATTATTATAAAAAGGCGTATTTATACCGGTATCATAATCATAAACGTACCCAGTCCCAGCCGATCTATTATTAGAAAGGGACCTAACAACTCCGGACAGATCGGAGATTTGTTTTTGTAAACTATTTAATAAGTTTACATTAACATTGGTCACATCATTATTAGCTACATTGAAAACGGGTACCGTACCGGTTGTATTCCTGCTTGATATTAAAAAAGGCGTTTCGCTGGACGCCATATTTATATTATTACCGGCTTGCTTGCAATTATCACTAGTAACAGTGGCCGTAGGCCCTCTAGTGTATGAGCGACCGATACATGTAGAAGTATCTATTCTATTTATTACCTCGGATTGAGAAGTTCCTAGAACTTTTAACGATCTACTAGTACTATCTTACTACTACCGACATTCTTGCGCTTTCTAGTACTACTCGGTTTATTTACAATAACTGGCTCTTCTGCTTTAGAGTCCTTAGCGGTACATGTGTTTACTTCACCTTGACCTTCATTTATGTCAGAGGGACGAAATCCCTCGAAATCGCCCTCATCTTGATCAAATAAATTATCCATCTTAACTAGGATTTATACCAACAAACAATTTGACACAACGTGACAAATTCCAGCAACTTAATTCAAAGTTAACAACTTTGATGCTTTTAAAATAAAAAAATGGAGGCTACTATTACTATATATAGTATCGAAGATCCGATCAACAACTAAAGTCGTAGATCATTCGTATGCTTCTATTTTATTTATAATAAAATCGTAAGCTATTAGCAATCACTACTATAAATACCAAAGTATATAACCACACAGCGTGTAGCACAGTCGAGATCTCAACGAGAAATAAGACAATTGTTGTCAGTCATCCTGTCCTTATATACACGGTGTGTGGGTCATAGGTCACAGATGCACGTGCAGTGGATAGATACTTTTCTTCTTTAAAGTTGAATTGTTTACAGTCTATACGAGAATTATGCAATGTAAACCGGAGATGCCCGAGGGGCATATAGTGGAATATAATCGATGGCACGTGATGATGAATATGAAAGCTTTCATATCTGCTTGGGACAGTAGCAGATCTAGTTATATTTGATTCCCTTCAACAAATAGATTGAACCCATACCATTATAAACATACTACAAAATAGTTTCTAACTTGCACGGTTTCAGAGAAATAGACGATTTTCTACAAGAAGCGACCGGCAGCTATTTTGAATTATTGTAACAACACCAAGTTTATGAAAATCGGAGCAGAATTGACTGAGTTATTGTCCATTTATTAACGCGAACTGGCAGACCCCTTGTTCGCAAAATTGGCCATTTTGCTTCAATTTTCAACCCCACTTCATATCTCTGAAACCACAAGTCCTAGAGACATAATTATTTCACCAAAATAAAGCTAATTGAGGCACTAACACCATCATGCAAATAGATTACCCATTATTTTCTAATGTTTGCAATAACCGTACAGAAGATTGAATACTAATGTAAACTTGAACTAGCTACAGGCAGCTCTTTTTAATTATTTATTTGTTGTCGATAACCTTGTTATTTCCCAAAAGCTGAAAATCTCAGCATTGTAACAACACTTATTTTTTTTAAAATCAGAGCAGAATTGACTGAGTTAATGTCCGTTTAGTAACGCCAACTGACAGACCCTCTTTTCGCGAAATCGGTCAGTTTGCTTCAATTTTCAGTCCCACTCCATATACGAGAAACGAAATAAGCTAGAGACATAAAAATTATTTAACCAAAATGAAGCTTATTTATGTATACACACATGACAGATACCTTAAGTAGTTTATTTTTTGAGGTTTGAAATAGCGGTACCGAAAATCAAATAGTAACTTTAATAATGATACAATATTATCAAAATATTTAAAAACAAAACTTCGTCGAAAAGTATTCAGAAGAGAATAAGAATAAACTACTTTAAAAATAAAATGAAAATATTACCCCCCGCCCCCACAGAATTTAAAAAAAAACAAACAAATTATTTATCAATCAGGATCACATTTATGAAGCTGACCATATTAAACATTTTTTATTATTATGCATACCAAACTTTATTTCCATGAATTTATGATTTATTAATCTATATTTTAAAACTATTGTAATTGCACACTCATCACATACAATCCTGTAAAATAAAATTAATACCTTTATGTAACAGGTATAACTATATTTTCTTCCCATGAATTATGGAACACTAAATGCTGACAACTTTAATGCACTGTATTTTTTCAATTTTCAAAATTGCATTTGCATTTTAAATTACACTTATTTATAAGCTTTCATCTAATAATACAAACTGAACGACAAGCAACATTATCTTTTGTCAAAGTTAGTTGAGGTATTAACTGTGGTCAGTACCCGTATTGTGATGGAGTTTGCCTAGGTGCCGATTTCTAGGATTTGCCACTTCCCACAGGGGTTTCCGTCCTCAGCAACATTTTAGATCACTAATTTGGTGTTTATTGTCATAATTATAAGTAAAACTGTGAGCTTATCAGCGCATATCAGACAATTTCAATAAAATAGTTGAGATATTAATTGTGGTCTGTACCCATATTGTGATGGAGTTGCGTCCCTTTGGAATCCGACAAGGTGCCGATTTTCAGGATTTGCCACTTTCCACGGGGGTTTCCGTCCTCAGCAACAGTTTAGATCACTAATTTAGTGTTTATTTTCATAGTTGTAAGTAAAATTGTGAGCGTATCAGACAATTTCAATAAAAAAAAAAAATTCAACAATTTATTAAAAGCTAATTTACCGCATGTCAACCGCCGGTAACCTTTTTTTCAGACACACTTGGATACTTTCTATGAGAATCACTCATTTTCCGACCAAAATTCCTTCAGACAAGTCTGTACTAGCTAGGCGAAAATATGACCAAAAAAACAGATTGAGTGGGGTTGAAAATCGTCAATAGCTGTGAGCAACACTGTCTGAGCCCTCTAGCGGTGGCGCCGGTCGCTACACAAGTCACTTTTCAAGGTTTTTGATCCAGTTTCTATAACAGTAGGGGAGAGCGGGGCACAGTAAGCCAGACTGAGGTTTTGTAATTATTCACGGTTCTGGGATAATTCAATTGTGACATCACTGGAGAATTCCCCTTTATAGCTCCCATATGTCCTAAATTCAATAAATTCATGTAAACTGATTAATATTTATCAGCCATTACCCGTTTTTCTGATGCAAAAGTGAATTTTTGATTGAGTGGTTAAACGGCTTGGCTACTCCAGATTTTGTAAGAGCCCACACACTGGTACTGTAAGTTTTTTCCGATAATTACATATTTACTTATAATGAATGGGATAATTTTTTTATGTCATTATTGTGCGTTATCACCAGGACCATTTTGATGCGAGGCTGCGCATGCGTTGAAGTCGGTAGCAAACAAATGAAGCTCTGAGTCAATACAATGCAAATACCTACAAAATAGTCGATAGTTGGAGAGATGGAACTTAAAATGTATGTCAAACAAACCAACTGACCCTAATGAACAAAGCATATACACCATTAATGCCATTATTATACCCAAAAAAAACTAAAATCGGTGAGTGTCTTTCGCGGTCTTTTCTTATTTTGATCAAGATGGCTGACCCCCGTGAAACCAGTGGGATGGTCGATCAACTTCACCACAGTAGGCCTATTACTAAAAATATGAATAAGGACATAGAAGATAATATTATAAGCGACACTCGGCACTTAAGATCAATGGATTATAATCTCTCAATAAGTAAATGTCTAGCTAATCAGCTTAAGGCTACCTATCGAAATGATTTTGAGATGAAACAAACGGGAGGTGGCCTACGTATATTTTGGAATGCAGGATATTATGCAGAATTTCGTCGAGTAGGAGATATGTTTTATAAAAACCAGAGAAAAAACGACATATTGAAAACCAAAGTAACTGATAAATGTGACAAGGGAAACAACTCTGAATCAACTTCAACTTGTGTTTGGGCAAACAAAAGGAAGGCCTCTTGGTGCTACGTCTTGAACATGTACCACACCACATGCAGTGCCCTTATAAATGGCTCAAACATTGACATTTTTTATAATGATCACCTGCCAACTATTTTATATCTTATAGATGAAAATAGAGCTATCTGATTAAACCAAGCTGTTCAAGGCTCACTTTCTGCAAACAAGATTCAAGAAACACCCATCCCGTCCCCTGAACCAATCAATCAGTTTACACCGATAATGTCACCGCAGGGTAACAATACACCAAGCTCAAATACGCCCACCCTATCGAAAACCAGGGGAATAGACACACCTGAAACAACATCTACACCATGCTCCCTGCATGAAGACAGCCTCACAACACTTAAGCTGATGACAGATAAAAAAATTTAAAAAAAAGAAAATACAGTAAAAAAATTGGTACTCTTGCAAAAATCGGCATTTCTCAGCCAGGTGTCACTGAATCAAACAATTAAAGTATCGTTTTGTAGCTGGGCTATTTTATGACATACTTCCTGTCTGATTCCTGAAAGCCGATTCAGTGCTGCTTGCAGGTCTAGTTAGGCTTTCAGACTTTCGTCTGAAAGACTATTGTTTTTGCTAAAATTATTATTTATTAAGCTTTCAGACTTTCGTCTTTCGTCTGAAAGACTATTGTTTTTACTAAAATTAATAGGCTTTCAGACTTTTGTCTGAAAGCCTATTGTGATTACTAAAATTATTGGGCTTTCAGACTGAAAGCCTATTGTGATTACTAAAATTATTATTTTTTTTTTTTTTCGGGGGAGCCTATTTCTCAGTGCCTGTAACAGATACCGATCTAGAACCTCATTTTCTATCATTAAACCGTGTGTTTCCAACATATGGGCTATATTTGAAACTTCTGCTCCGACCGGAAGTGGCCGAATTTCGTACGGTGCCAAAAAATCAAAAAACGGCCGTAGATTCGTCAATTCTGTACTTATTTTCATACAAATGACATTTTCGGAAACAACAAATCTTTTTTCGGATGATAGCAGTTTAAAATTTCGAAATTTCGAAACTTCGTCGCTGACTTCTAGCGTTCGAAAAATGAAAAAAAAATTTAAGAGACAATTTTTGTCATTTTTCAAAATTTTCAAATTTGACCTACATTTTTGGATATCTGAAGACCATCCGATTCCAGAAATATAAGTTTCATTCCGAGTTATCACCCTTTATTTTTCGAATTTTCTGCCCATTTTGTGAGCTCGAGTTTCGTTTTACGGCCTAATCGACGTTTCTGAAACTCCTGGAACATGAAGTTATAGCTCAAAACTAACGTATAAAGCTATTTCGACAAACATCTATAATCCGGAAGTAGTCGAAATAATGGCCGATATTTTGAAAAAAACGCAAAAAATGAATGCTTTTGGGAAAAACATGAATTCTCAGTCCTATACCAACCGATTAAATCGATTAAGATATCGTTGGTTTGCCCGAGAATTGCAGTATCATATGATATCCTATTATTACAGATAACATGAACAGCAAGTAAAATATGGCACGCTGAAAATCAAGTATTTTCTGATTTGAAGCGTTTTTGAACGCCTGTATCTCGAAAACTGCTCATGCAATTTTCTTCAACTTTCTCTATCAAGATACCTTTTGGTAGTCTTGTGTATGAAACAGTCCGTTTAGACTTTGAAATATCCGTAATAGGTCAAATAACGAACTGAAAATCGAAAAAAGTCAAAAAATCGTGAAATTTTAGAAAATACTCTATTTTTTTTAATTTTTACTGATTTTTAAAAAACTTTATAATATTTAGATGTCTGATCTAATGTCGAATCTAAAAATGTATAATATGTATTCAGTTATTGAAATTTAATTTTTGATATTTTGACATTTTTGCATTTTTGGCCCTTTTAAACATAGGATTTCTCATGGGCATTTTTTCTGATCATATATTGTAATATATCATTACAGAACTCTGTCGCTTTTTAATTGCCTAAACCGGTTTTTAAAACTATCTCGATAATAATCACCATACCGGAAGTATTCAAAAAATGAAAAAAAAAAAGGTATAAAAATGTCGTTCTTGCAAAAAGCTTGATTTCTCCATCAGATATTACCGGCCCAAAAGAAATAAAGTGTCTTTGGATGGCCCCATTTATGGACTATCATATGGCATCTCAATGGTACGATTTCGATGGTTATTAAATAAATGATGTTACGCCGAAAATCTAGTATTTTTCGTTTTTGGAGCCTTTTGAGACACCCTTTTCCCGAAAACGACTACTGCGATTTTTTTAAAACCTTTTTTACTCAGCCTCCTATCTGTGGTCTGTGGCGTGAATGAATCCAAAGGGAAAAGGTTTGAAATAATTTAAGGTGTCAAAAAATGGCCTCAATCTTTGATAAAAGTAGAAAAATCGTTAAATTATCGAAAATGTTCTTTTATTTATCTTTTTTACAAACAACTACTGAATAGATGTTTCTAACCTTTCTGGTACAGAAAGATATCTATCCAAACAACTTGTTAAAACTATCCCGACAATAATCCAAAATCCAGAAGTAGTCGAAAAAATATCAGATATTTGGGAAAAAACACCCAAAAAAATTTTAAAAAAAGAAAATACAGTAAAAAATTGGTCCTCTTGCAAAAATCGGCATTTCTCAGCTAGGTGTCACTGAATCAAAACAATTAAAGTATCGTTTTGTAGCTCGATGAATGGGCTATTTTATGACATACTTCCTGTCTGATTCCTGAAAGCCGTGTCAGGGCTGCTTGCAGGTCTAGTTAGGCTTTCAGACTTTCGTCTGAAAGCCTATTGTGATTACTAAAATTATTATTAAGCTTTCATATGTATTTACATATGAAAGCTTATTGTTTCTGTTAAGATTATTATTAAGCTTTCATATATTCATATATGAAAGCTTATTGTTTCTGTTAAGATTATTATTCTTCTTATTAAGCTTTCATATGTATTTACATATGAAAGCTTATTGTTTCTGTTAAGATTATTATTAAGCTTTCATATATTCATATATGAAAGCTTATTGTTTCTGTTAAGATTATTATTCTTCTTATTATTTTTTTTTTTTTTGTGTTTTATCCACAAATCGGATTTCTCAGAATCTACTCATAGGATCTTTCTGAAACTTTTACCTACCCCCCCAAAAATGGGTGGTGGCTGTTGGATAAATATATTTTCAAAACGTTTTTCGCATTCGAAATCACCGAATTTTACGAACAAATGCATTTGACCTACTTTGCTGTAACTTTGTGACTATTTCACCTATTTTACTAATTCTTTTTTCTTTGAATACCTTGACTCCTTTACTTCAAATCTGCAATTTCGGATTTTCGAATTTCGAAAATTCGTCGCTGTGATTTTGAACCGGAAGTTTACACCAACTCGACAACCTCTTTAGTAGTTGTACGATTTTCATGAAATTTAATATGTAAGTAGACCTTAATGACGCGACTTGAAAAATGACTTTAGAAATTTTCTAACTTATCTCCCCTTGGTGAAATCAAGGATCAAAGTTTTCCAAAAAATCGTCGAAATATAGGTCAGAATGACCAAGTTTTTTTTTTCTATACTAGACAAGGAATTACTGATTCGTACACAAAATATGGAGTTTGTCGATCGAACCGGAAGTGCCACCATCTTTAAACGTGAAAAATCAATAAGGCTTTTTTGCTATTTTACTTACAGACTCGGGAGTTATATTTTCTGAATCCTTGTAGGCAGGCCTAAAAAATGTCGCAATAGAATTCTGATTTAGGTCAACCGGGAGTCACCATTTTGAATTGAAAATGAAAAATAGAAGCAATTTGAAGGGCCGAAACTTTGGAGCACAATAACTCTCATTCTAATTAAGCTAGAATGTTCAAACTTGTTGTAGACGTTCACTACGTCAATGTTATGATTGAGTTCAAAGATGAGTATTTTCTGCTCAGGGTAAGCAGAGATAAGCATGCTGATTTGTTGATTCTTTAGGGCACGATAACTTCGGTTATAATGAAGGGAGGGCGGTGAAACTTTTGTTAATAGAGAGTCTAATAGCTAGCCTGTTGTGTGAAATCATTGTATCATTTTTTTTAAATATCAGGGATAGCCGAAAAAAAGAGATTGAAAATCCAAAAAGTCGTATTTTTACAATTTGGAGCATGTTTAGAGGTCTTTCCCGTAAAGTCAACATACTATTTTTTGGGAACTTCTTCTACAAAGAGTCTTATTGGTAGTCTTTTATATGAAACCATCGATCAACAGTCCAACATATCGGGAGTAGAAGAACAAAAGGATCGAACATTGAAAACGGCACCCTTTCATTGTTAAGCGAAACATGCAGTGTGGGTGACTACAATCTACGCATTTAGTCATCGTATAGAGTTTAGGGATATTTTACGTGCACTCCAATGTGTACACGGGACCTTGGTTTTTCGTCGAATCCGAAGGACTAGACACCTGTGCTTGTCAGGCCCTGCGTTCTGCCTCACTGACAAGGGGAACCACGCCGGGAAATCGAGATGAACTTTTTCCGTGCAGAACTTTCAATTCAGGCCAAACGTTTATTGCATACGATTAAGCTGGTCAGTTGGAGCTTATTTTCAAAAGTTTTGTAATAATCGGTTGGTAATTATTAAACTACCGTGCACATTAAACTGTTAAAACAGAAAATTTCGCCCGGTTGAAATGTTTCTTGCTATAAGTCAGCAATTTTCCGAATTCAGGGAGGCTGGATGGCTGAATGGTTAGCTTGTGCTCGCTGTATCGTAACGTTTGTCATTGAGTCAACGGGCGTCGTTTCGATCTCCAGGTTGCACGTGACATGGTGTATGATGTCCAATCTCGTGGGTTTTCTCCGTGTTCTTCGGTTTCCTCCCAACGGCTAAAGACCAGTAAGCGCAAGGGGAGTTTTTAAATAAAATTTAAAAAAACATATGTTAGTCCCGAAATGACCTAGTTTGAGTCGAATGTACATTAGGCCGCATTTCTCTCTTTCTCTTTTATTTTTAAAGTTTTGTAATAATCGGTTGGTAATAAAAGGTACTGTAAAAGTGATAAAACAGAAAATTTCGTCCGGTTGTAATGTTTCTCAATTTAAAGTCAGCAATTTGCCGATTTTAAGGGGCAAACGTTTATTGCGAACGATTAAGCTGGTCAGAGGGAGCTTATTTTTTAATAGTTTTGTAATATTCGGTTGATAACTAAAGGTACCGTGCAAATTAAACTGTTAAAATAGAAAATTTGGCCCGGTTGAAATATTTCTCGCTGTAGGTCAGCAATTTGCCGATTTTAGGGAGGTTGCGTGGCTGAATGGTTAGCACGTGCGCTCTGTATCATGACGTCTGTCACTGAGTCAACTGGCGTTGTTTCGATTTCTTGGTTGTACGTGACAAGGAGTATGGTCGCATGTCCAACCTCGTAGGTCGTAACGCCGCTGCCCGGGTAAAATTTCCCTCATTGCACACTTTATGGCGTATGCCCGTCTTCAGTAGCCCATTTTAGGAGCAGCACAGTAGGACGTTAAACCCCATTCAATTTCATTTCATTTTCTCTATCGAAAAAAAGAGATTGAAAATCCAAAAAGTCGTATTTTTACAATTTGGAGCATGTTTAGAGGTCTTTCTCGTAAAGTCAACATACTATTTTTTGGGAACTTCTTCTACAAAGAGTCTTATTGGTAGTCTTTTATATGAAACCATCGATCAACAGTCCAACATATCAGGAGTAGAAGAACAAAAGGATCGAACATTGAAAACGGCACCCTTTCATTGTTAAGCGAAACATGCAGTGTGGGTGACTACAATCTACGCATTTAGTCATCGTATAGAGTTTATTCAACAGTATCGAATTCCAACTGCTTAGGGATATTTTACGTTAACTCCAATGTGTACACGGGACCTTGGTTTTTCGTCCCATCCGAAGGACTAGACAGCTGTGCTTGTCAGGCCCTGCGTTCTGCCTCACTGACAAGGGGAACCACGCCGGGAAATCGAGATGAACTTTTTCCGTGCAGAACTTTCAATTCAGGCCAAACGTTTATTGCATACGATTAAGCTGGTCAGTTGGAGCTTATTTTCAAAAGTTTTGTAATAATCGGTTGGTAGTTATTAAAGTACTGTGCACATTAAACTGTTAAAACAGAAAATTTCGCCCGGTTGAAATGTTTCTTGCTATAAGTCAGCAATTTTCCGAATTCAGGGAGGCTGGATGGCTGAATGGTTAGCATGTGCTCGCTGTATCGTAACGTTTGTCATTGAGTCAACGGGCGTCGTTTCGATCTCCAGGTTGCACGTGACATGGTGTATGATGTCCAATCTCGTGGGTTTTCTCCGTGTTCTTCGGTTTCCTCCCAACGGCTAAAGACCAGTAAGCGCAAGGGGAGTTTTTAAATAAAATTAAAAAACATATGTTAGTCCCGAAATGACCTAGTTTGTGTCGAATGGACATTAGGCCGCATTTCTCTATTTCTCTTTTATTTTTAAAGTTTTGTAATAATCGGTTGGTAATCAAAGGTACTGTAAAAGTGATAAAACAGAAAATTTCGTCCGGTTGTAATGTTTCTCAAATTAAAGTCAGCAATTTGCCGATTTTAAGGGGCAAACGTTTATTGCGAACGATTAAGCTGGTCAGGGGGAGCTTATTTTTAAAAGTTTTGTAATATTCGGTTGATAACTAAAGGTACCGTGCAAATTAAACTGTTAAAATAGAAAATTTGGCCCGGTTGAAATATTTCTCGCTGTAGGTCAGCAATTTGCCGATTTTAGGGAGGTTGCGTGGCTGAATGGTTAGCACATGCGCTCTGTATCATAACGTCTGTCACTGAGTCAACTGGCGTTGTTTCGATTTCTTGGTTGTACGTGACAAGGAGTATGGTCGCATGTCCAACCTCGTAGGTCGTAACGCCGCTGCCCGGGTAAAATTTCCCTCATTGCACACTTTATGGCGTATGCCCGTCTTCAGTAGCCCATTTTAGGAGCAGCACAGTAGGACGTTAAACCCCATTCAATTTCATTTCATTTTCTCTATGTTGCTTATTTATTATAGTGGATAAATATTTTTCTGGTTCTAGCAATTATTTAATTTCTGCATAGAAATCTTGCTTTGGCCAGTTTTTTTTTATTGCAGAGTGCCATTATTGTATATTGCAGTCTATGACCCTTTGTTTAAAACATGCTTAAGAAGTCGTCACGATTTCCTACTTATAACCAAACATATTGGAAATATTAGTCTGGCATTATTAAATCCTAATTTTATTGGTCTTATTTAAAATTAAACTTTCATTTAACTATGAACAACTCTTAACGTGTCTCTTTAAAACTATTAAATACTCTAAAACAGTAGCTCAACCTTTTGACCTAAACTCATTAATTTACCATTTTGTTGTGAGCGACTTCTTATTCTTCCTATATGACATATTGCACGTGTCTGATTTCAAAGGGGGGTTGGGTGGCTGAACGGTTAGCACGCGCGCCTGTCATTGAGTTAACTAGCGTGTTTTCGAATGCTCGGTTGTACGTGACAATGAGTAAGGTCGCCTGTCCAACCTGCCATTTTTAATTTTTTCCCCGCCATTTTCATTTCATTTTCTCACCCGTCTCATTACAGTAATACAAGTTTCAGATATTTCTCTTTAGTTTTCAGATTATTGTTATGCCTGGGTGCAATGATTCATACTATATTTAGACTTGTTACTTCGCGAGTTTCTTCTTATCCTTTTATTTAGGATACTTGATACAATCAATGACACGTGACGATAAATATGAAAGCTTTCATATCTGCATGGGACAGTAGCAGATCTAGTTCTTATTATTTTTTTTTTTTGTGTTTTATTCACAAATCGGATTTCTCAGAATCTACTCATAGGATCTTTCTGAAACTTTTACCTACCCCCCCAAAAATGGGTGGTGGCTGTTGGATAAATATATTTTCAAAACGTTTTTCGCATTCGAAATCACCGAATTTTACAAACAAATGCATTTGACCTACTTTGCTGTAACTTTGTGACTATTTCACCTATTTTACTAATTCTTTTTTCTTTGAATACCTTGACTCCTTTACTTCAAATCTGCAATTTCGGATTTTCGAATTTCGAAAATTCGTCGCTGTGATTTCGAACCGGAAGTTTACACCAACTCGACAACCTCTTTAGTAGTTGTTCGATTTTCATGAAATTTAATATGTAAGTAGACCTTAATGACGCGACTTGAAAAATGACTTTAGAAATTTTCTAACTTATCTCCCCTTGGTGAAATCAAGGATCAAAGTTTTCCAAAAAATCGTCAAAATATAGGTCAGAATGACCTAGTTTTTTTTCTATACTAGACAAGGAATTACTAATTCGTACACAAAATATGGAGTTTGTCGATCGAACCGGAAGTGCCACCATCTTTAAACGTGAAAAATCAATAAGGCTTTTTTGCTATTTTACTTACAGACTCGGGAGTTATATTTTCTGAATCCTTGTAGGCAGGCCTAAAAAATGTCGCAATAGAATTCTGATTTAGGTCAACCGGGAGTAACCATGTTGAATTGAAAATGAAAAATAGAAGCAATTTGAAGGGCCGAGACTTTGGAGCACAATAACTCTCATTCTAATTAAGCTAGAATGTTCAAACTTGTTTTAGACGTTCACTAGGTCAATGTTATGATTGAGTTCAAAGATGAGCATTTTCTGCTTAGGGTAAGCAGAGATAAGCATGCTGATTTGTTGATTCTTTAGGGCACGATAACTTCGGTTATAATGAAGGGAGGGCGATGAAACTTTTGTTAATAGAGAGTCTAATAGCTAGCCTGTTATGTGAAATCATTGTATCATTTTTTTTAAATATCAGGGATAGCCGAAAAAAAGAGATTGAAAATCCAAAAAGTCGTATTTTTACAATTTGGAGCATGTTTAGAGGTCTTTCTCGTAAAGTCAACATACTATTTTTTGGGAACTTCTTCTACAAAGAGTCTTATTGGTAGTCTTTTATATGAAACCATCGATCAACAGTCCAACATATCAGGAGTAGAAGAACAAAAGGATCGAACATTGAAAACGGCACCCTTTCATTGTTAAGCGAAACATGCAGTGTGGGTGACTACAATCTACGCATTTAGTCATCGTATAGAGTTTATTCAACAGTATCGAATTCCAACTGCTTAGGGATATTTTACGTGCACTCCAATGTGTACACGGGACCTTGGTTTTTCGTCCCATCCGAAGGACTAGACAGCTGTGCTTGTCAGGCCCTGCGTTCTGCCTCACTGACAAGGGGAACCACGCCGGGAAATCGAGATGAACTTTTTCCGTGCAGAACTTTCAATTCAGGCCAAACGTTTATTGCATACGATTAAGCTGGTCAGTTGGAGCTTATTTTCAAAAGTTTTGTAATAATCGGTTGGTAATTATTAAAGTACCGTGCACATTAAACTGTTAAAACAGAAATTTTCGCCCGGTTGAAATGTTTCTTGCTATAAGTCAGCAATTTTCCGAATTCAGGGAGGCTGGATGGCTGAATGGTTAGCATGTGCTCGCTGTATCGTAACGTTTGTCATTGAGTCAACGGGCGTCGTTTCGATCTCCAGGTTGCACGTGACATGGTGTATGATGTCCAATCTCGTGGGTTTTCTCCGTGTTCTTCGGTTTCCTCCCAACGGCTAAAGACCAGTAAGCGCAAGGGGAGTTTTTAAATAAAATTAAAAAACATATGTTAGTCCCGAAATGACCTAGTTTGTGTCGAATGGACATAAGGCCGCATTTCTCTCTTTCTCTTTTATTTTTAAAGTTTTGTAATAATCGGTTGGTAATCAAAGGTACTGTAAAGTGATAAAACCGAAAATTTCGTCCGGTTGTAATGTTTCTCAATTTAAAGCCAGCAATTTGCCGATTTTAAGGGGCAAACGTTTATTGCGAACGATTAAGCTGGTCAGGGGGAGCTTATTTTTAAAAGTTTTGTAATATTCGGTTGATAACTAAAGGTACCGTGCAAATTAAACTGTTAAAATAGAAAATTTGGCCCGGTTGAAATATTTCTCGCTGTAGGTCAGCAATTTGCCGATTTTAGGGAGGTTGCTTGGCTGAATGGTTAGCACGTGCGCTCTGTATCATAACGTCTGTCACTGAGTCAACTGGCGTTGGTTCGATTTCTTGATTGTACGTGACAAGGAATATGGTCGCATGTCCAACCTCGTAGGTCGTAACGCCGCTGCCCGGGTAAAATTTCCCTCATTGCACACTTTATGGCGTATGCCCGTCTTCAGTAGCCCATTTTAGGAGCAGCACAGTAGGACGTTAAACCCCATTCAAGTTCATTTCATTTTCTCTATCGAAAAAAAGAGATTGAAAATCCAAAAAGTCGTATTTTTACAATTTGGAGCATGTTTAGAGGTCTTTCTCGTAAAGTCAACATACTATTTTTTGGGAGCTTCTTCTACAAAGAGTCTTATTGGTAGTCTTTTATATGAAACCATCGATCAACAGTCCAACATATCAGGAGTAGAAGAACAAAAGGATCGAACATTGAAAACGGCACCCTTTCATTGTTAAGCGAAACATGCAGTGTGGGTGACTACAATCTACGCATTTAGTCATCGTATAGAGTTTATTCAACAGTATCGAATTCCAACTGCTTAGGGATATTTTACGCGCATTCCAATGTGTACACGGGACCTTGGTTTTTGTCCCATCCGAAGGACTAGACAGCTGTGCTTGTCAGGCCCTGCGTTCTGCCTCACTGACAAGGGGAACCACGCCGGGAAATCGAGATGAACTTTTTCCGTGCAGAACTTTCAATTCAGGCCAAACGTTTATTGCATACGATTAAGCTGGTCAGTTGGAGCTTATTTTCAAAAGTTTTGTAATAATCGGTTGGTAATTATTAAAGTACCGTACACATTAAACTGTTAAAACAGAAAATTTCGCCCGGTTGAAATGTTTCTTGCTATAAGTCAGCAATTTTCCGAATTCAGGGAGGCTGGATGGCTGAATGGTTAGCATGTGCTCGCTGTATCGTAACGTTTGTCATTGAGTCAACGGGCGTCGTTTCGATCTCCAGGTTGCACGTGACATGGTGTATGATGTCCAATCTCGTGGGTTTTCTCCGTGTTCTTCGGTTTCCTCCCAACGGCTAAAGACCAGTAAGCGCAATGGGAGTTTTTAAATAAAATTAAAAAACATATGTTAGTCCCGAAATGACCTAGTTTGTGTCGAATGGACATTAGGCCGCATTTCTCTCTTTCTCTTTTATTTTTAAAGTTTTTTAATAATCGGTTGGTAATCAAAGGTACTGTAAAAGTGATAAAACAGAAAATTTCGTCCGGTTGTAATGTTTCTCAATTTAAAGTCAGCAGTTTGCCGATTTTAAGGGGCAAACGTTTATTGCGAACGATTAAGCTGGTCAGGGGGAGCTTATTTTTAAAAGTTTTGTAATATCCGGTTGATAACTAAAGGTACCGTGCAAATTAAACTGTTAAAATAGAAAATTTGGCCCGGTTGAAATGTTTCTCGCTGTAGGTCAGCAATTTGCCAATTTAGGGAGGTTGCGTGGCTGAATGGTTAGCACGTGCGCTCTGTATCATAACGTATGTCACTGAGTCAACTGGTGTTGTTTCGATTTCTTGGTTGTACGTGACAAGGAGTATGGTCGCATGTCCAACCTCGTAGGTCGTAACGCCGCTGCCCGGGTAAAATTTCCCTCATTGCACACTTTATGGCATATGCCCGTCTTCAGTAGCCCATTTTAGGAGCAGCACAGTAGGACGTTAAACCCCATTCAATTTCATTTCATTTTCTCTATGTTGCTTATTTATTATAGTGGATAAATATTTTTCTGGTTCTAGCAATTATTTAATTTCTGCATAGAAATCTTGCTTTGGCCAGTTTTTTTTATTGCAGAGTGCCATTCTTGTATATTGCAGTCTATGACCCTTTGTTTAAAACATGCTTAAGATCACGATTTCCTACTTATAACCAAACATATTGGAAATATTAGTCTGGCATTATTAAATTCTAATTTTATTGGTCTAATTTAAAATTAAACTTTAATTTAACTATGAACAACTCTTAGCGTGTCTCTTTAAAACTATTAAATACTCTAAAACAGTAGCTCAACCTTTTGACCTAAACTCATTAATTTACCATTTTGTTGTGAGCGACTTCTTATTCTTCCTATATGACATATTGCACGTGTCTGATTTCAAAGGGGGGTTGGGTGGCTGAATGGTTAGCACGCGCGCCTGTCATTGAGTTAACTAGCGTGTTTTCGAATTCTCGGTTGTACGTGACAAGAAGTAAGGTCGCCTGTCCAACCTGCCATTTTTAATTTTTTTCCCCGCCATTTTCATTTCATTTTCTCATCCGTCTCATTACAGTAATACAAGTTTCAGTTATTTCCCTTTAGTTTTCAGATTATTGTTATGCCTGGGTGCAATGATTCATACTATATTTAGACTCGTAACTTCGCGAGTTTCTTCTTATCCTTTTATTTAGGATACTTGATACAATCAATGACACGTGACGATAAATATGAAGGCTTTCATATCTGCATGGGACAGTAGCAGATCTAGTTCTTATTATTTTTTTTTTGTGTTTTATCCACAAATCGGATTTCTCAGAATCTACTCATAGGATCTTTCTGAAACTTTTACCTACCACCCTAAAAATGGGTGGTGGCTGTTGGGTAAATATATTTTCAAAAGGTTTTTCTTATCCGAAATCACCGAATTTTACGAACAAATGCATTTGACCTACTTTGCTCTAACTTTGTGACTATTTCACCTATTTTACTAATTCTTTTTTCTTTGAATACCTTGACTCATTTTCGTCAAATCTGCAATTTCGGATTTTCGAATTTCGAAAATTCGTCGCTGTGATTTCGAACCGGAAGTTTACACCAACCCGACAACTTCTTTAGTAGTTGTACGATTTTCATGAAATTTAATATGTAAGTAGACCTTAATGATGCGACTTGAAAAATGACTTTAGAAATTTTCTAACTTATCTCCCCTTGGTGAAATTAAGGATCAAAGTTTTCAAAAAAATCGTCGAAATATAGGTCAGAATGACCTAGGTTTTTTTTCTATACTAGACAAGGAATTACTGATTCGTACACAAAATATGGAGTTTGTCGATCGAACCGGAAGTGCCACCATCTTTAAACGTGAAAAATCAATAAGGCTTTTTTGCTATTTTCTGAATCCTTGTAGGAAGGCCTAAAAAATGTCGCAATAGAATTCTGATTTAGGTCAACCGGGAGTCACCATTTTGAATTGAAAAAGAAAAATAGAAGCAATTTGAAGGGCCGAGACTTTGGAGCACAATAACTCTCATTCTAATTAAGCTAGCATGTTCAAACTTGTTGTAGACGTTCACTAGGTCAATGTTATGATTGAGTTCAAAGATGAGTATTTTCTGCTTAGGGTAAGCAGAGATAAGCATGCTGATTTGTTGATTCTTTAGGGCACGATAACTTCGGTTATAATGAAGGGAGGGCGGTGAAACTTTTGTTAATAGAGAGTCTAATAGCTAGCCTGTTGTGTGAAATCATTGTATAATTTTTTTTAAATATCAGGGATAGCCGAAAAAAAGAGATTGAAAATCCAAAAAGTCGTATTTTTACAATTTGGAGCATGTTTAGAGGTCTTTCTCGTAAAGTCAACATACTATTTTTTGGGAACTTCTTCTACAAAGAGTCTTATTGGTAGTCTTTTATATGAGACCATCGATCAACAGTCCAACATATCAGGAGTAGAAGAACAAAAGGATCGAACATTGAAAACGGCACCCTTTCATTGTTAAGCGAAACATGCAGTGTGGGTGACTACAATCTACGCATTTAGTCATCGTATAGAGTTTATTCAACAGTATCGAATTCCAACTGCTTAGGGATATTTTACGTGCACTCCAATGTGTACACGGGACCTTGGTTTTTCGTCCCATCCGAAGAACTAGACAGCTGTGCTTGTCAGGCCCTGCATTCTGCCTCACTGACAAGGGGAACCACGCCGGGAAATCGAGATGAACTTTTTCCGTGCAGAACTTTCAATTCAGGCCAAACGTTTATTGCATACAATTAAGCTGGTCAGTTGGAGCTTATGTTCAAAAGTTTTGTAATAATCGGTTGGTAATTATTAAAGTACCGTGCACATTAAACTGTTAAAACAGAAAATTTCGCCCGGTTGAAATGTTTCTTGCTATAAGTCAGCAATTTTCCGAATTCAGGGAGGCTGGATGGCTGAATGGTTAGCATGTGCTCGCTGTATCGTAACGTTTGTCATTGAGTCAACGGGCGTCGTTTCGATCTCCGGGTTGCACGTGACATGGTGTATGATGTCCAATCTCGTGGGTTTTCTCCGTGTTCTTCAGTTTCCTCCCAACGGCTAAAGACCAGTAAGCGCAAGGGGAGTTTTTAAATAAAATTAAAAAACATGTTAGTCTCGAAATGACCTAGTTTGTGTCGAATGGACATTAGGCCGCATTTCTCTCTTTCTCTTTTATTTTTAAAGTTTTGTAATAATCGGTTGGTAATCAAAGGTACTGTAAAAGTGATAAAACAGAAAATTTCGTCCGGTTGTAATGTTTCTCAATTTAAAGTCAGCAATTTGCCGATTTTAAGGGGCAAACGTTTATTGCGAACGATTAAGCTGGTCAGGGGGAGCTTTTTTTAAAAAGTTTTGTAATATTCGGTTGATAACTAAAGGTACCGTGCAAATTAAACTGTTAAAATAGAAAATTTGGCCCGGTTGAAATATTTCTCGCTGTAGGTCAGCAATTTGCCGATTTTAGGGAGGTTGCGTGGCTGAATGGTTAGCACGTGCGCTCTGTATCATAACGTCTGTCACTGAGTCAACTGGCGTTGTTTCGATTTCTTGGTTGTACGTGACAAGGAGTATGGTCGCATGTCCAACCTCGTAGGTCGTAACGCCGCCCCCCGGGTAAAATTTCCCCCATTGCACACTTTATGGCGCATGCCCGTCTTCAGTAGCCCATTTTAGGAGCAGCACAGTAGAACGTTAAACCCCATTCATTTTCATTTCATTTTCTCTATCGAAAAAAAGAGATTAAAAATCCAAAAAGTCGTATTTTTACAATTTAAAGCATGTTTAGAGGTCTTTCTTGTAAAGTCAACATACTATTTTTTGGGAACTTCTTCTACAAAGAGTCTTATTGGTAGTCTTTTATATGAAACCATCGATCAACAGTCCAACATATCAGGAGTAGAACAAAAGGATCGAACATTGAAAACGGCACCCTTTCATTGTTAAGCGAAACATGCAGTGTGGGTGACTACAATCTACGCATTTAGTCTTCGTATAGAGTTTATTCAACAGTATCGAATTCCAACTGCTTAGGGACATTTTACGTGCACTCCAATGTGTACACGTGACCTTGGTTTTTTCGTCCCATCCGAAGGACTAGACAGCTGTGCTTGTCAGGCCCTGCGTTCTGCCTCACTGACAAGGGGAACCACGCCGGGAAATCGAGATGAACTTTTTCCGTGCAGAACTTTCAATTCAGGCCAAACGTTTATTGCATACGATTAAGCTGGTCAGTTGGAGCTTATTTTCAAAAGTTTTGTAATAATCGGTTGGTAATTATTAAAGTACCGTGCACATTAAACTGTTAAAACAGAAAATTTCGCCCGGTTTAAATGTTTCTTGCTATAAGTCAGCAATTTTCCGAACTCAGGGAGGCTGGATGGCTGAATGGTTAGCATGTGCTCGCTGTATCGTAACGTTTGTCATTGAGTCAACGGGCGTCGTTTCGATCTCCAGGTTGCACGTGACATGGTGTATGATGTCCAATCTCGTGGGTTTTCTCCGTGTTCTTCGGTTTCCTCCCAACGGCTAAAGACCAGTAAACGCAAGGGGAGTTTTTAAATAAAATTAAAAAACATTTGTTAGTCCCGAAATGACCTCGTTTGTGTCGAATGGACATTAGGCCGCATTTCTCTCTTTCTCTTTTATTTTTAAAGTTTTGTAATAATCGGTTGGTAATCAAAGGTACTGTAAAAGTGATAAAACAGAAAATTCGTCCGGTTGTAATGTTTCTCAATTTAAAGTCAGCAATTTGCCGATTTTAAGGGGCAAACGTTTATTGCGAACGATTAAACTAGTCAGGGGGAGCTTTTTTTAAAAAGTTTTTGTAATATTCGGTTGATAACTAAAGGTACCGTGCAAATTAAACTGTTAAAATAGAAAATTTGGCCCGGTTGAAATATTTCTCGCTGTAGGTCAGCAATTTGCCGATTTTAGGGAGGTTGCGTGGCTGAATGGTTAGCACGTGCGCTCTGTATCATAACGCCTGTCACTGAGTCAACTGGCGTTGTTTCGATTTCTTGGTTGTACGTGACAAGGAGTATGGTCGCATGTCCAACCTCGTAGGTCGTAACGCCGCTGCCCGGGTAAAATTTCCCTCATTGCACACTTTATGGCGTATGCCCGTCTTCAGTAGCCCATTTTAGGAGCAGCACAGTAGGACGTTAAACCCCATTCAATTTCATTTCATTTTCTTTATCGAAAAAAAGAGATTGAAAATCCAAAAAGTTGTATTTTTACAATTTGGAGCATGTTTAGAGGTCTTTCTCGTAAAGTCAACATACTATTTTTTGGGAACTTCTTCTACAAAGAGTCTTATTGGTAGTCTTTTATATGAAACCATCGATCAACAGTCCAACATATCAGGAGTAGAAGAACAAAAGGATCGAACATTGAAAACGGCACCCTTTCATTGTTAAGCGAAACATGCAGTGTGGGTGACTACAATCTACGCATTTAGTCATCGTATAGAGTTTATTCAACAGTATCGAATTCCAACTGCTTAGGGATATTTTACGTGCACTCCAATGTGTACACGGGATCTTGGTTTTTCGTCCCATCCGAAGGACTAGACAACTGTGCTTGTCAGGCCCTGCGTTCTGCCTCACTGACAAGGGGAACCACGCCGGGAAATCGAGAATAACTTATTCCGTGCAGAACTTTCAATTCAGGCCAAACGTTTATTGCATATGATTAAGCTGGTCAGTTGGAGCTTATTTTCAAAAGTTTTGTAATAATCGGTTGGTAATTATTAAAGTACCGTGCACATTAAACTGTTAAAACAGAAAATTTCGCCCGGTTGAAATGTTTCTTGCTATAAGTCAGCAATTTTCCGAATTCAGGAAGGCTGGATGGCTGAATGGTTAGCATGTGCTCGCTGTATCGTAACGTTTGTCATTGAGTCAACGGGCGTCGTTTCGATCTCCAGGTTGCACGTGACATGGTGTATGATGTCCAATCTCGTGGGTTTTCTCCGTGTTCTTCGGCTTCCTCCCAACGGCTAAAGACCAGTAAGCGCAAGGGGAGTTTTTAAATAAAATTAAAAAATATATGTTAGTCCCGAAATGACCTCGTTTGTGTCGAATGGACATTAGGCCGCATTTCTCTCTTTCTCTTTTATTTTTAAAGTTTTGTAATAATCGGTTGGTAATCAAAGGTACTGTAAAAGTGATAAAACAGAAAATTTCGTCCGGTTGTAATGTTTCTCAATTTAAAGTCAGCAATTAGCAGATTTTAAGGGGCAAACGTTTATTGCGAACGATTAAGCTGGCCAGGGGGAGCTTATTTTTAAAAGTTTTTGTAATATTCGGTTGGTAACTAAAGGTACCGTGCAAATTAAACTGTTAAAATAGAAAATTTGGCCTGGTTGAAATATTTCTCGCTGTAGGTCAGCAATTTGCCGATTTTAGGGAGGTTGCGTGGCTGAATGGTTAGCACGTGCGCTCTGTATCATAACGTCTGTCACTGAGTCAACTGGCGTTGTTTCGATTTCTTGGTTGTACGTGACAAGGAGTATGGTCGCATGTCCAACCTCGTAGGTCGTAACGCCGCTGCCCGGGTAAAATTTCCCTCATTGCACACTTTATGGCGTATGCCCGTCTTCAGTAGCCCATTTTAGGAGCAGCACAGTAGGACGTTAAACCCCATTCAATTGCATTTCATTTTCTCTATGTTGCTTATTTATTATAGTGGATAAATATTTTTCTGGTTCTAGCAATTATTTAATTTCTGCATAGAAATCTTGCTTTGGCCAGTTTTTTTTTTATTGCAGAGTGCCACTCTTGTATATTGCAGTCTATGACCCTTTGTTTAAAACATGCTTAAGAAGTCGTCACGATTTCCTACTTATAACCAAACATATTGGAAATATTAGTCTGGCATTATTAAATCCTAATTTTATTGGTCTTATTTAAAATTAAACTTTCATTTAACTATGAACAACTCTTAACGTGTCTCTTTAAAACTATTAAATACTCTAAAATAGTAGCTCAACCTTTTGACCTAAACTCATTAATTTACCATTTTGTTGTGAGCGACTTCTTATTCTTCCTATATGACATATTGCACGTGTCTGATTTCAAAGGGGGGTTGGGTGGCTGAATGGTTAGCACGCGCGCCTGTCATTGAGTTAACTAGCGTGTTTTCGAATGCTCGGTTGTACGTGACAAGGAGTAAGGTCGCCTGTCCAACCTGCCATTTTTAATTTTTTTCCCCGCCATTTTCATTTCATTTTCTCATCCGTCTCATTACAGTAATACAAGTTTCAGTTATTTCCCTTTAGTTTTCAGATTATTGTTATGCCTGGGTGCAATGATTCATACTATATTTAGACTTGTAACTTCGCGAGTTTCTTCTTACCCTTATATTTAGGATACTTGATACAATCAATGACACGTGACGATAAATATGAAAGCTTTCATATCTGCATGGAACAGTAGCAGATCTAGTTATTATTTTTTTTTTCGACTACTTCTGGATTTTGGATTATTGTCGGGATAGTTTTAACAAGTTGTTTGGATAGATATCTTTCTGTACCAGAAATGTTAGAAACATCTATTCAGTAGTTGTTTGTAAAAAAGATAAATAAAAGAACATTTTCGATAATTTAACGTTTTTCTACTTTTATCATAGATTGAGGCCATTTTTTGACACCTTAAATTATTTCAAACCTTTTCCTTTTGGATTCACGCCACAGACCACAGATAGGAGGCTGAGTAAAAAAAGGTTTTAAAAAAATCGCAGTAGTCGTTTTCGAGAAAAGGGTGTCTCAAAAGGCTCCAAAAACGAAAAAATACTAGATTTTCGGCGTAACATCATTTATCTAATAACCATCGAAATCGTACCATTGAGATGCCATATGATAGTACATAAATGGGGTCATCCAAAGACACTTTATTTCTTTTGGGACGGTAATATCTGATGGAGATATCCAGCTTTTTGCAAGAACGACATTTTTATACTTTTTTTTTTCATTTTTTGAATACCTCCGGTATGGTGATTATTATCGAGATAGTTTTAAAAACCGGTTTAGGCAATTGAATAGCGACAGGGTTCTGTAATGATATATTACAATATATGATCAGATAAAATGCCCATGAGAAATCCTATGTTTAAAAGTGCCAAAAATGAAAAAATGTCAAAATATCAAAAATTAAATTTCAATAACTGAATACATATTATACATTTTTGGATTCGACATTAGATCAGATATCTAAATATCATAAAGTTTTTTTTAAAAATCAGTAAAAATAAAAAAAAAATAGAGTATTTTCCAAAAGTTCACGATTTTTCGACTTTTTTCGATTTTCAGTTCGTTATTTGACCTATTACGGATATTTCAAAGTCTAAACGGACTGTTTCATACACAAGACTACCAAAAGGTATCTTGATAGAGAAAGTTTAAGAAAAATCATTGGAGCAGTTTTCGAGATACAGGCGTTCAAAAACGCTCCAAATCAGAAAATACTTGATTTTCAGCGTGCCATATTTTACTTGCTGTTCATGTTATCTGTAATAATAGGATATCATATGATACTGCAATTCTCGGGCAACCCAGCGATATCTTAATCGATTTAATCCGTTGATATCGGACTGAAAATTCATGTTTTTTCCAAAAGCATTCATTCTTTGCGTTTTTTTTCAAAATATCGGCTATTATTTCGACTACTTCCGGTTTATAGATGTTTGTCGAAATAGCTTTATACGTTAGTTTTGAACTATAACTTCATGTTCCAGGAGTTTCAGAAACGTCGATTCGGCCGTAAAACGAAACTCGAGCTCACAAAATGGGCAGAAAATTCGAAACAAATCGAAAAATTAAGGGTAATAACTGGGAATGAAACTTATATTTCTGGAATCGGATGGTCTTCAGGTATCCAAAAATGTAGGTCAAATTTGAAAATTTTGAAAAATGACAAAATTTGTCTTTTCATTTTTTTTTTCATTTTTCGAACGCTAGAAGTCAGCAACGAAGTTTCGAAATTTCGAAATTTTCAACTGCTATCATCCGAGAAAAGATTTGGTGTTTCCGAAAATGTCATTTGTATGAAAATAAGTACAGAATTGACGAATCTACGGCCGTTTTTTGATTTTTTGACACCGTACGAAATTCGGCCACTTCCGGTCTGCGCAGAAGTTTCAAATATAGCCCATATGTTGGAAACACACGGTTTAATGATAGAAACCGTTAACCGGAAGTGGCCGAAATTTTGGCTAGTTAGAGATATTAATACTCTCATTATAATCTGTAAGTTTCATTGAAATCAGTTGATAATTGTGGTCTGTAGCCGTACCACATGAAATGTGTGGTAACCTGATATCGCGGAAACCGCTAACCGGAAGTGGCTGAAATTTTGGCTAGTTTGAACTCTTAATACTCTTATTATAATCTGTAAGTTTCATTGAAATCGGTTGATAATTGTGGTCTGTAGCCGTGCCACATGAAATGTGTGGTAACCTGATATCTCGGAAACCGCTAACCGGAAGTGGCCGAAATTTCGGCTAGTTTGAGATATTAATACTCTCATTATAATCTTTAAGTTTCATTAAAATCGGTTGATAATTGTGGTCTGTAGCCGTGCCACATGAAATGTGTGGTAACCTGCTATCTCGGAAACCGTTAACCGGAAGTGGCCGAAATTTTGGCTAGTTAGAGATATTAATACTCTCATTATAATCTGTAAGTTTCATTGAAATCGGTTGATAATTGTGGTCTGTGGCCGTACCACATGAAATGTGTGGTAACCTGATATCTCGGAAACCGCTAACCGGAAGTGGCTGAAATTTTGGCTAGTTTGAACTCTTAATACTCTTATTATAATCTGTAAGTTTCATTGAAATCGGTTGATAATTGTGGTCTGTAGCCGTGCCACATGAAATGTGTGGTAACCTAATATCTCGGAAACCGTTAACCGGAAGTGGACGAAAATATGGCTAGTTTGAGATATTAATACTCTTATTATAATCTTTAAGTTTCATTAAAATCGGTTGATAATTGTGGTCTGTAGCCGTGCCACATGAAATGTGTGGTAACCTGATATCTCGGAAACCGTTAACCAGAAGTGGCCCAAATTTTTGCTAGTTTGAGATATTAATACTTTTATTATAATCTGTAAGTTTCATTAAAATCGGTTGATAATTGTGGTCTGTAGACGTGCCACATGAAATGTGTGGTAACCTGATATCTCGGAAACCGTTAATCGGAAGTGGCCGAAATTTTGGCTAGTTTGAGATATTAATACTCTTATTATAATCTGTAAGTTTCATTGAAATCGGTTGATAATTATGGTCTGTAGCCGTGCCACATGAAATGTGTGGTAACCTGATATCTCGGAAACCGTTGACCGGAAGTGGCCGAAATTTTGGCTAGTTTGAGATATTTATACTCTTATTATAATCTGTAAGTTTCATTGAAATCGGTTGATAATTATGGTCTGTAGCCGTGCCACATGAAATGTGTGGTAACCTGATATCTCGGAAACCGTTAACCAGAAGTGGCCGAAATTTTGGCTAGTTTGAGATATTATTACTCTTATTATAATCTGTAAGTTTCATTGAAATCGGTTGATAATTATGGTCTGTAGCCGTGCCACATGAAATGTGTGGTAACCCAATATCTCGGAAACCGTTAACCGGAAGTGGCCGAAATTTTGGCTAGTTTGAGATATTAATACTCTTATTATAATCTGTAAGTTTCATTGAAGGTTACCACACATTTTTCGTTTTAGATGACGGCCGAAGACATATTTGAGATTATGAATAATAATAATAAAAAAATTAAAACATTATAGTTGTCTTTTATTTATATCAGCTGTCTGTTACTATTGATTTGATAAAAAAAACACGGCTGGTACCTGCCTATCTGTACTACATGTATTTATTTAAAAAAGTTGCCGATGAATTTATTAGAAATAGGCCAAGTTGAAACACGAAGGAAAATATTTATTGACATGAACTACGCGTGGTTAGTAAAAGGCTCAACCAAACGATAAAACATTAGTTGCACTTACGGTTCTTTGATAATCATTGTTTCCTATAAAAGTTGCTGATGAATTTATTTGAAAATGACAAACACAAAAACAAGCCACTTATAAATTGTTAACGATAATCCGTAAGCTACGCGTTCACTTGCATTCATCGACAAGCTTGTAGAAGGCAATACCAATGGTTACATTTGTGCGTACAAAGAAAGTTTTTTTTCAGGAAAATATAAGAAATGGCAATGATCCCAGCGGGATAATTAAAGCAGATTAACTGATAATCCCGATGTTATTGTAGTAGGTGCAAAGAAACTTAGCAGTGTTTTGGTGGATGAGGGAAAACGCGAGTTAACAATCATCGAGTTTGGCGACCGTGTGTTGATTGTGTACCAATTACAGGGTTCTTTTTCTCGGGAAAATATAAGAAATGGCAATGACCACAGCGGGATAATTAAAGCAGATTAACCGATAACCCAATGTTATTGTAGTATGTGCAAAGAAACCTAGAGGTTCTTTGGGTTTATTCGCATAACGCCGACTCACCGAGTTTTAGGGGGACAATTTTGGTCGGTGTTAAGGGGTCGACTGGCCAAGAACAATAGACCCAAGCTGGGGGATAAAACTAATTAAGCCGATAATTTTGGGAGCATTTATTTTGGTCGGTGTTAAGGGGTCGACTGGCCAAGAACAATAGACCCAAGCTGGGGGATAAAACTAATTAAGCCGATAATTTTGGGAGCATTTATTTTCAAAAAATTTTATAACAACCTTTAAGACATATGATTATAAATAATTTTAACTTTTGGCACGCATAAAATGTCCAACATAGTCAAAAAATTCTAACAAATTCAATCCTCCTTCTTCATATCTATGTTTTGCATCTTCGATCTTTCTGTTGGCATCTGTGTATTTTTTCCTTTTATGTTGGTTGTCGCTGGCCACTCGAATACTGCAACAACTGAATCTCGATCGTCTTTTGCTCTTTTTTCAAAAATGCCATCACATTCGGATGAGCTTTTCCAATTACTTTTTCTAGACGCCCGTGCCACCCCTCTGCAAAATTGTTGGTTCTTCGCGTGGTTTGGTTGTGGTTCCATTGTACTTGAGTGAATTGACCGTCTAACCATTGGGTAACCATATAGTCGGCCAGTTGTTGAAATTTCTCATTATCTGGTACCTTGGCCACTATTTTGATCCATGCGTCATCAATCTGCAAATAAAATAAAGATACATATACATTATCTATATTTATTACCCAGCAACACATAGGTAACTGCCACCTCTTGCTGTAGGAAGAAGCTTAGATTGTAACTGTGCATTAGTCATCGTAGAAAGAAATGTATATGAAATGTCTTGGGAATATTTACGTATTTATACTTATTTTGAGAAATAATCACAATGAACTGAATTTCGATCATTTGTCAGCTTCTTGTTGAACTGTGGTAGCCTATTTTTTTTTATTAATTAATGAGTGGAATAACCTGAACAAAGTAAAGTAAACTATAGATTAAGAAAACTATAGTTAGTGAGTTGAATTTAAGTGAACTATATTAATTATGACTGGTCCCTACCTCATTAACGCCTTTGATCCGTTCTTAACCCATCAAAGAGTGCCGCGGTCGACTTTCCAAACTCTGGTGAGTCGGCGTTATGGGAAGACACCGTTCTTTGGTAGGTGAGGGAAAACGTGAGTTGTCAATCATCGAGAATGGCGGCCGTGTGTTGATTGCAATTATCCCGTACTACTAAATATACCCGAGTCCCAAACGACGTATACCAAAGTTCCAAACGTCGTATACCCAAGTCCCAAATGTCGCGATCATATTTATTTGAGTCCCAAATGACGCAAGTCCCAAATGACGCGAGCCCTAAATGACATGTAATCCTTTAAAATAGATCCAAAATGGCGGAATTCATCATACAGCCGAGTCTAGTTTTAATCCTTTAAATGCGAATGAGCATGCTTTGAGCAAATTTAATATTGAGAAGTGTACCAATGAAATTAAATTGTGGATGTCTGTAAATTTTCTATGCTTAAATGGTGATAAAACTGAATTTATTTTGCTTGGATCTAATCATAACCTCAACACCATAACTGATTCCACTTCGATTAAGATTGATGGAAATGAAATTACTCCTAGTAACTCTGTTCGCAATATTGGAGCTTATTTTGATAGTAAAATGACCATGTCTAATCACGTAATTATCAGGGCCGGCAAATAAACATTGGTCAGGCCATTTAGTATCAATAACAGAACTTTAGAAGTCGACGAACACCCGACAAAGGGGGGGGGGATTTTTAAAATATAAGACACCAAGATGCCGTTTTATAACTTAAAAATACTTTTCAAAACTCTTACAAATATATATTTATACTTCACATTTACATGTCAAACTTTTATTCTTTAAAGTATCTTCTAACGTCATAATTATAACGAGAGTTAAACATATATGGAATTATGAAACGGGACCAAATACTCCAGTGCGATGATCGTGATTTTTTATAAACCGATCAACTGCTTTCTCCAAATCCAAACTATCCAATTTCACTGTGTGCACGTTAAGCAGCATCACGTTATTTAGACGCAGTTGCGTCATTGTAGAGCGCAGATAAGTTTTTAGTCGTCGCATGCAGAAAACGATCGTTCACTGGAGGCATTAGTTGCGGGCATAACCATTATCAACTCTAACAAGACAGCGACTTCAGAATAGTACTGGCGGCTTGCAGTTTCGAGTCCTGCAACGTAACTAACCACCATGCGTACATCGACTGGCCTTAGATTCCGAAAGTGGATGCCCAATGTCTGCAGCTGAATTTCTAGCCGATCTTTGTGTAGATCCGTTCCGTAGAATGTACAGATTTCGTTGATAAGTGTGTCGCATTCAACCCAATTGCATGAAAGCACGATCACGTCTTCGAGTCGACGATATATTTTGAATCCCTCTTGGTCAAAACGCCGTTTGATAGAGCTGACAAGCATATCAATAGAATTAAAATACTGCTGTCGATGTTGTTCTTTTTGGAAAGCATGATATTCAGGCGGAGCATTACCAACTTGAAATCGCTGGGGTGCCCTTTTTGCCCGGGGAAGTACTGGGTGAGCTACGACATCTTCACCCAGACCAGTCTTGGCTACTAACACCTTTTCATAGAAAAGATCAAAGTCTCTGTCACAACGGATACTTTCTAATTTAGCCACGGTTTTCGTTGCTATCTGTCGACCGGCTGCAGCAGACAAAGATGGTGCTTGTAGAGTTTTACTGAGGTTGTCTGCGTGTTTTAACAAGAGAACTCCAAGGTGCAGGCCCCAGTAGAAGTTAAAGGTTGACATCTATGACTGCACCCCGATGATTTTGGCCTTCATGTCGGTTTCTTTGACGATTGTCAAACTTTCTTCCCACAGGTCCAGTAAAACATTGTAGTTTGTAAACACACTCGCTAAGCTATTTGCACGCACTGTCCAACGAGTTGGACACAATACACGCAACCCAGGTGTCCCTGGGGACAACTCCGATTTCAATTTGGTAAATATAGCTTCACGTCTCGGTGAGTATTTCACTAGTTTACACATCTCTCGTGTAACGTCCAAACAGTCCTTTACAACTTTGACCTCTTTTATCGCATCATTTGCCGCCAAATTTAAACTGTGACCATAGCAGTGCGTAAAGAGGGCCCGGTTTTCTAAGTTAACGTTGACACACCTTCCCTTATTTCCGTCATATTGCTCGCGCCATCGTAACACTGGCCACGGCATTTACTAATTGGCAAGCTATATCGTATTAAAACAACTTTCATTACCGTAACAATTGTTTTAGATGTTATATTATCAACGTTATATAATCCGACACATTCCTCATGAGGATTCAACAATTCATCAACCCATCGTATAACAAACACCGCTTGTTCTTTATTAGAAGAGCCCGTAGCTTCGTCTGTCATTATTGTATAGAAATTGGCTTTTTGGAGATCAGAAGCAATTTTATCAGTTACCTCTGCGGCGAGAACACCCAGTATTTCGTTTTGAATATCTTTGCTTGTATATTAATTACTTTTCTTCTTTAACCACGTATCCATGCCTGGGTGGTCACATGCTCGCAATTTAAAAAGCTGCATAAAATTCGAGTCTGTTTCATTACCGTCACCTCTCAATGCTAGCCCCCGACGACCAAGAAATCTAACATTCTGAAAAATCTTCAGCAGCATTTCGCGATTCTTTCTAATTTCTGCCGAATACGATGCTGATAGTGTGTCTCCAATGCGTTCTGTACATTTCGGCAATGTGACAGCCCTCTCAACTGCTTCCTTGTGGCAATTTGATTGGGAATGTACCTTAAATGAAACCGATGCATCCTCCCCTAGATTCGGCACTGTCAAGTCGATAACATCAGTCAATACTTCAGTCATATAAACAAGTCGCTCAATATGAAGCAGCGATGGCATTGGACCAGAGAGAAAGAGAAATGGGCTTTAAACGTCCACTCGACACAAACTAGGTAATTCTGGGACTAACGTATGGTTTTCAATTTTTATTTCAATAATTCACTTGTGCGTAGGTGTTTTTAGCAGTGGGATGAAACCGGAGTGCCCGGAGGAAACCCACGAGGTTGCGAAGGCGCCCCTTTCTCCATGTAAAATAAGCTCACACTAGGGCTCGAAACCACAGCTGCAAGAAGCGTAAATGGTTTCAGACTTAATCCTTCAATAATTATATGTTTAGGACAACATTTTTATAGTAACTAATTTATATAAAAAGAAAATTGTATTTAGGATACATAATATAGTTGGAGAGATACGGAGCCCCTTAAGTGCACGATTCCACTCCTATATAATTATTTCGTTTAAACGAATTAATTATTTCGTTAAAACGAATTATTATTTCGTTAAAACGAATTATTATTTCGTTAAAACGAATTAATTATTTCGTTAAAACGAATTAATTATTTCGTTTAAACGAATTAATTATTTCGTTTAAACGAATTAATTATTTCGTTTAAACGAATTAATTATTTCGTTTAAACGAATTAATGAAATAATTCATATAAATAGACGTGTGTATGTACCAATTCCAACTAGTTGTATAGTCACAATAGCTGACCGTAGACCATTCAACAATTACGTAACGCTAGTTTTGCTATTTTTCACACCCACCCACCCCTGTAAAACATCTCGACCACTCGGCCATACTAGGGATCTTCACCATGAGCGACAAGAATCCTAAACACTCTGTCACACCAAGACCTCCACCATGAGCAGCAAGCGTCCTAACCACTCGGTCATATCGGGTTCCTACACCCACTCGGCCACATAGGGACTTACTATACTCGGCCACACCGGACCCTCATTCCACTCGTCCACACAATGCTCCCATCATGAGGGACAAGCGTCGTAACCAGAACACACCACATCGTTTCAATGCAATTCATACAGACACAGGCGATGGGTGGTAGGTGTCAAAAATGGCAACGTTTTGTCATCGTTTAGCAGTTTACACAGACCTTCAAAAACTCGAAAGGATATCAGCCAAATGGCCGCCAGTCCCTAACAGCAGATGACAAAACGTTGCCATTTTTGACGACCACCACCTATGCCAATATGAATTGCATTGAAACGTTGTGGTATGTTGTGGTTAAGACGCTTGTTTCTTATGATGGGGGCTCGGTGTGGACGAGTGAAATGAGGGTCCGGTGTGGCAAAGTAGAGTAAATCCCCGTGTGGCCGAGTGGGTGGAGGGTGTCCGAGTGGTGGTAGAAACCCGATATGACTGAGTCTTCTTTGTCACCCACCGCGTGTGTCGTCATGAATTGCATTGAAATGTTGTGGTATGTTCTGGTTATGACGCTTCTCCCTCATGATGGGGGCTCGGTGTGGACAATTGAATCAGAGTCCGGTGTGGCCGAGTAGAGAAGTCCCTGTGTGGCCGAGTGGGGGGGGGGGTGTCCGACTGGGGGTAGGATCCCGATATTACCGAGTGGTTAGGACGCTTGCTGCTCATTGTGCAGGTCTTGGTGTGACAGAGTTTTTAGGATTCTTGTCGCTCATGGTGAAGATCCCTAGTATGGCTTAGTGGTCGAGATGTTTTGCAGGGGTGGGTTGGTTTTCAAAACGACAAAAAAAGCGTTACGTAATTGTTGAATGGTCTACGGTCAGCTATTGTAACTAGACAACTAGTTGGAATTGGTACATACACACGTCTATTTATATGAATTATTTCGTTTAAACGAAATAATTAATTCGTTTAAACGAAATAATTAATTCGTTTAAACGAAATAATTAATTCGTTTAAACGAAATAATAATTCGTTTAAACGAAATAATAATTCGTTTAAACGAAATAATAATTCGTTTAAACGAAATAATTAATTCGTTTAAACGAAATAATAATAATCCGTTTAAACGAAATAATAATTCGTTTAAACGAAATAATAATTCGTTAAAACGAAATAACAATTCGTTTAAACGAAATAATAATTCGTTTAAACGAAATAATAATTCGTTTAAACGAAATAATAATTCGTTTAAACGAAATAATTTATTCGTTTAAACGAAATAATTAATTCGTTTAAACGAAATAATTATATAGGAGTGGAATCGTGCACTTAAGGGGCTCCGTAGAGAGACCAGCTTAGGGAACCTATACCATAGTTGAGGACCAATTTATAGGAAGATATAAGTTGTTTACTTGTTGCTGTTATTGCTACTGGTTCGCTAGCCTGGAGGTTGAGTGTTCGATCCCTGTATTGGCCGAGAAAGTTCATCTCAATTTTCCGGCTTGATTTCCCCTTGTCAGTGATGCAGAAGGAGGGCCTGACAAGGACAGCTGCCTAGTCGTTCGGATGGGATGAAAAACCGAGGTCCCGTGTACAAATTGGAGTGCACGTAAAAGATCCCTTGGCAGTTGGAATTCGATATAAGAGTAGGCCGTAGCGCCGCTGCCCGGGCAAAATTTCCCTCATTGCACACTGTGGCGTATGCCCGTCTTCAATTAGCCCAGGTACGGTGCTTAAGCGTAGGACGTTAAACCCCATTTCATTCATTCATTCATTATTGCTACTGAAATAAAGTGTTAAAGATTTATTCCAAGAATCTGTATTCATTCCCTGAAAGTGGAACAGTGCCATGAGCATGAAAGGGCTACTTAATGAAATGAAATGGAGTTTACTTTAAGGTCTTACTGTTCTGCTCCCGAACTAGGCTAATGAAGATGGGCATACGCCATACAGTGTGCTATGAGGGAAATTTTGTCCAGACAGTGGCACTACGGCCTACTCTTATATTGAATTCCAACTGTCAAGGGATCTTTTACGTGCACTCCAATGCGTACATGGGACCTCGGTTTTTAGTACCATCCGAAGGATAGACAGCTAATCTTGTCAGGCCCTGAGTCCTGCATCACTGACAAAAGGGAATTAGGCCTACACCGAAAAATCTGTATGAACTTTCTCAGCAAATGCAGGGATCGAACACCCAGCCTCTTGGCTAGCGAGCCAGCATCTTACCCCACATACCCACTGTAACCCCCCTCCCCCGGTAGTTAATGAAAATGAAATTGTGTTTAACATCCTACTATTGTGCACAGACTGGGTTAATGAAGTCTGTCATACATTGTGTTACACGGGAAGTTTTGCCCCTGTTATATATATTGAATTTCAAATGCTAGGGTATGTGTACATCAGACCTTAGTTTTTCGCCCTATCCAAACCATTAAAAAATTGTTTTTTTTGCAGGCCCTACGACCTACCTCACCGACAAGGGGAAACCACCCGGAAGTTCCTGAGGAACTGTCTCGGCCAATACCAGGAACGAACCTGCTACCTCCGGCCAGCGGGCAAGTGTCTTACTCACTTATCCACCGTTGCTCCAGGTTACTTATTGTCATCTTCGTTCACTTCATTTTGTGCTTTATAATGCTTGTTTGTCATTAGAGGCAGACAACAATTAATTTGTCAGTCGATTTAAATTATGACAGGATGGAAACTATAGCGGTTGATCTGTTAAGTTTCTTTAACTTTTGTTCAATAAATTGCCTTAAGATTTATTCTTCAATAATTATATGTTTATGTCAACATTTTCATAGTTACTAATTTATATAAAAAGACAAATTGTGTAGGATGGAGAGACGAGCTTTGGAGGATCGATTTATGGGAAGTTATAAATTCTTCGATTGTGGCTATAATTTTTGTATTTGCAATGTATTCGTTTCCCATACTAACAGAACCAACTTAACGATCTACATTCCCTGAAAGTCAAACCATTTTACGTGCACTCCAATTAATTTGTAAGTCGATTTAAATTATGACAGACTGGCAACTAAAGTGGTTGATCTGTTTAGTTTCTTTAACTTTTGTTTAAATGCCTTAAGCTTTAATCCTTCAATAATTATATGTTTATGTCAACACTTTCATTTTCATAGTTACTAATTTATATAAAAAGACAAATGTATGTAAGATGAATAATTATAGTTGGAGAGCTATCTTAGGCGACCTATATACTAGTTGGAGGATTAATTTATAGGAAGTTATAAGTTATTTACTTGTTGCTTTTATTTATTTTCTGTTGAAATAAAGTGTTGAAGATCTATTTCAAGAATCTGTATTCATTTCTCATGCTAAAGAAACACACTCCACGAAATACATTCCCTGTAAGTCGAACTGTGTTAGAGCATGAAACGTCCTACTGTTGTGCAACGACTGGGCTAATGAAGATGGGCATACACCAGTGTCCTACTCTTAAATATTGTATTCCAACTGCCTAGGGATCTTTTACATGTATGCAAATGAGTACACAGGACCTTGGCTTGTCATTCCATCCGAACAACAACACAGCTGTCCATGTTGTCAGGCCCTCCGTTCTGCCCCACTGATAAGGAGAAACCATCCGAAAATCATGAGGAACTTTTTCGGCCAATACTGGGAATGAACCTGTGACCTCCAGGCTAGCGTGCCTGCATCTTACTAACTTAACCAAGGCTACCTATTGACTTCCTTCGTTCACTCCCATTAGTGCTTCATAAAATATCATTCTCCGCCATCAAGTCAAGCAACTGCTTTTTTCAACTGAAATGTACACTGAAATTTTCGACTCTAGGAGGTAACAAAAAACCTGTATTATTCAATCCCCCCAGCCCTTGACTACAGGCATTTGTAGGATTCTACATCTTATTCTCCAGTTAAGTACATGTATCACCTAAATACCTAGATCATACGACTACTTTTACCCGGAAAATATGACTTTAAAGCGAAGGACCCTCCCACCCCCTTTAGCCATGGCTACGACTCCGAGCATGATTGGGCTATTCTATATAAGCTTATTTCACTGCCACCGGTGCTTAATATTGAGTGACTGGTTTTATCGACTGGGATATTTGACTGCTTTTATCGTCGAAAATAGTGCACAATATCCCAGTTGCTCAATATCAGTCAAATATCCCAGTCAAATAATTCATTCAATAAAACAAGTCAAATAATTCATTCAATAAAACAAGTCGAATATCTCAATCGATAAAACTAGTCGAATATCTCAGTCGATAAAACCAGTCAAATATCTCAGTCGATAAAACCAGTCGAATATCTCAGTCGGTAAAAGAAGTTTATCTCAGTCGATAAAACAAGTCGAATACCTCAGTTGATAAAACCCATTGAATATCTCAGTCGATAAAACCAGTCGATAAAACCAGTCACTGAACCTGATGGTGAAAAACAGAAAACAATACTCTGATGGGAGTAAACTTAGATAGTAAAATGTAGCATAGTTGTCTTTAGATAAATCCACATACAAGGTCTTCATCCCAGATCAAGTTGGCAATGTGCTTTTGACAGATTAAATAGGCACAACCATTAATGGCTGAATTATTATTTTATTTGATGAGAAGTTTTCTCACCACTGCACCCAGTCGATTATCTCAGTCGCTCAATAATAAGTAGCAATGTCAGTGAACTGAAGGCAATATTGAGTAGTCCAGTATGTCATACCCATAGCTGTAAGCCGGGGGGATTGCCCCCACCCGCCTGACAAATAGTTTCAAGTTCGAATTTTGGGGCAAATCTTTTGCCGCAAAAGTAGTCTGATAATTAGGTATTTGGGCCATAGTAACTTAGCCTAATCCTCCCCCACACCCCACCCCAAGCTCTGTCATGACTTATGCCTTATGCTTATGATCTTAGTACGTTACAGTACGTAGCTAAAATCGCCGAGAGATGAGATTTGTTATCTAATGGTCAGGGCCTCAGGGGTGGGAGTAGGACTATATGGTTTCGATAAAACCTGTCAAATAGCTCAGTTGAATAAATCAGCAGTGAAATATCTCACTTGAAAAAATAAAACCAGTGAAATAATCCAGTTGAGAAAACAGGCAGATAATTCAGTCGAATAAACCAGTCGAATAATCCAGTCGCTCAATATGACGAAGAAAACCGTAAAGCTTGACTTTATTAAGCAGTGGAGGCAGTAACTAAGATTACAACATGTAGCCAACTCCTCTATAAATCTCACCACATCGTTGGTTTCATTCCGGAGCGACTAGATACTATGCTGTCATTATTTTTATGCATCGGACAAAGACTAAAAAAACAAGCTGTTTATAGTACGCGGCCATTACGTTGACCCTTGACCCTAGATAACAATAATATTATTATTTACTTTATTACCTTACTCACAAAGAGAGGTCAACAAATGTTTAGGGGATTGCTATTGAAGGAAAATCTCAATAAAGTTTTGATTTCAACTGTCAGATTTGAACTTGGGGGAAAATTGTGGTAGAGTGATTTTAATTAGTTTATGGGTATTTTAATATGATCACGATACTAATGTAATTTTAAGTAATATGTCACACATCAATGCATCTTTAAACTCTCCTGTTCTGTACACTCTTCTTAGGTAACCAGTGACTGAGTTCAAGCTCATCATCTGCTCACTGGGATTCAATTTTCACCTTTGACCCAAAGGTTTCTTGGATTTGTATTTCCTATCTCCTTGGTCACTCTTAAATAGAATTTAGTAGAGTAAGGTTGTATGTTTCTTCCAACCTTTGTGTCAGTTTTATACTAAGAGTTTCAGTATTAGTAGTGTCGATTGTTATTTTCATCAATCGTGTGTATTGGCGGAATCATTTGTCTACAGATTTATTGTTAACAGTTTAAAGACAGAGCGTATAAAGGTACTTCACCTAATTGCAGTCTCTGGCTACTTTATATTCAAAACCCCTTCATGGGGTTTTTGTTACCATTTAGTAATAAACTGCTGTTTCTATTGAACCCTTGGTGTGGTTATTTTCCTCAAATTTGACCCCCTACAACATTTGGAGCCCGATAGGGGACTACAGCATTGGAAATCTTATGAAAAGTACAGCGCCTGGAGTCCAGTAATGGTTTATGGTACGGGTATATAAAACAGTAATGGTGTTAATATAATCGCCTCAACAGTGAGCTCACACGCGTGCGCGTTTGCGAGATCAGCTTTAAATCAACGGATTGAGGCAGTACGGTGACATTAACTTTATTTGTGGGTGTTTATTTCTGTGTTTCATATTTGGATCATTATAAGGATATCTATATAAGGTTCGTTAAAATCTATTTAATTTTCATTATGTATTGATATGTGAATCATCTCCCATACAAGTTACAATAAGCTTATTATATATATTTATTGACTTAAGTAAATTTAGATTTATTAGGTAATTTCTACTTAAATTAGTTTATTTAAAATAATATTTCGTGCTAGGTAGCCTAATTAGTAACCCTATAGTATTTGAATTAAGTCCTATTTAATTGAAAACTTGAAAGCATTGGTTGTGAGCTATAATCCACAATGATAGTAATTTAAATTGGTTAACCGTAGGCCTATTTACTGTAAAGTATGCCGTTAAGTATTATAGCAGTCCAGTGAGTCCACTTAGGCTACAAAATGCCATATTATTAGTTTTGTTTATCATTATCATATGTATAATTACTATAGGCCTACTATAAATAAATAAATTTTGAAATACAAAAAAAATGCCGTGGTGCCACTGCAATTTTTATTTTTTTTGCCGTGGTAGAAAATCCTTTATTTCAAGGACTGTTAAAATGTATCAATCACTTTTTTGTTAAAAAAGTATCAATCACTTTTTTGGTTAAAAATGTATCAATCACTTTTTTGGTTAAAAATGTATCAATCACTTTTTTGGTTAAAAATGTATCAATCACTTTTTTGTTAAAAATGTATCAATCACTTTTTTGGTTAAAAATGTATCAATCACTTTTTTGGTTAAAAATGTATCAATCACTTTTTTGGTTAAAAATGTATCAATCACTTTTTTGGTTAAAAATGTATCAATCACTTTTTTGGTTAAAAATGTATCAATCACTTTTTTGGTTAAAAATGTATCAATCACTTTTTTGGTTAAAAATGTATCAATCACTTTTTTGGTTAAAAAATGTATCAATCACTTTTTTGGTTAAAAATGTATCAATCACTTTTTTGGTTAAAAATGTATCAATCACTTTTTTGGTTAAAAATGTATCAATCACTTTTTTGGTTAAAAATGTATCAATCACTTTTTTGGTTAAAAATGTATCAATCACTTTTTTGGTTAAAAATGTATCAATCACTTTTTTGGTCAATCACTTTTTTGGTTAAAAATGTATCAATCACTTTTTTGGTTAAAAATGTATCAATCACTTTTTTGGTTAAAAATGTATCAATCACTTTTTTGGTTAAAAATGTATCAATCACTTTTTTGGTTAAAAATGTATCAATCACTTTTTTGGTTAAAAATGTATCAATTACAATTTCATTCTCTAACATGAATATACATTTATTAAACCATAATATAACCCATACACTCAAACATACAAAGTCCATAAATTGATTTGACCGTAAGAATATCTTAGGGGTAATCCTATCATGAGGAGTCAATGCACACCGAGGACCAACTGAAACTGTCACACCGGTATTAAATAAACACACAATTAATTGTTTTGGATTAGTAATAAAAACTTGACGCGAGGTTTGATATACGTCGTTTGGGACTCGGATATACAACGTTTGGGACTCTGGTATACGACGTTCGGAATATATATGTATTCAAAACACGAAAGAAAATATTTATTAACATGAAACACGTGGTTAGTAAAAGGCTCAACCAATAGTTGCACTTTTTTCTTCTTTTTTTGTGAGAATTTTATTTTATTTATTATTTTTTTTACAATATACACTTTTATATCATAGATACGCTGTAAGTATAAACATTTCCTTCAGAGTAATATACAAATCAATATACAGTCACTTTTAAACAATATAAACAGTTAGGTATAAACATAGAAATATATAAACTACTTTATTTTGCGAAGCCTGTAATTGTTAAGCCTATAACAGATATTGTAAATTTATCCATATTATCATCAACCTTCCCGACAGTCTTAAGGAAGCTCAGGTTACTCCTATTCATAAAAAGAATAGTGTTTTAGAAAAAGGAAATTATAGACCTATTAGTGTATTACCGGCTATATCAAAAATATTTGAAAATGCAATTGAGGTACACTAGTACAGTATTTCGAAAATATTTTCAACCATCTTTTTGCAGCCTTTCGGTCTGGTTTCGGATGCCAATCTACTCTTTTACGCGTGATTGAAGATTGGAAAAAGGCTCTCGATAAAAATGATTACCTAGCAGCTATCCTTATGGACTTGTCTAAAGCTTTTGACTGCCTCCCCCATGATTTATTGTTGCTGAAATTAGAGGCCTATGGTCTATCAAAATCTTCACTAAACCTACTTCATAGTTACCTAACAAATAGAAAACAATGTGTAAAACTAGATCAAAAAAATATAAGTGGTATGCAAGTTATTTTCAAAGGGGTACCCCAGGGATCCATACTTGGCCCAATAATGTTTAATATATTCATAAACGACTTGTTCTTTTCTGTAAAAAAAACCCTGTAATCTGTATAATTATGCAGATGACAATACTTTATCCAAATCTGATAAATCCTTAGAAAATGTTATTTCAGCTTTGGAGAAAGACAGTAATCATCTTATTGCATGGTTTTCAGCGAACAAAATGCAAGCAAACCTAGAAAAGTTCCAAGCGATTGTTATTGGTAAAAAAACACATGGCGAAAATATTGTATTTGATTTAAATGGTATCTTTATCTCATGTGTAGATGAAGTTAAACTATTAGGGGCTACTATCTGTAAGAAAGCCTCCAGGCAATTAAATGTCCTGAAAAGAATTGGGAAACATTTAAACAGACTTGGTAAACTTACCATCTATTATACATTTATTATGTCAAATTTTATTTACTGTCCGTTAACTTGGCATTTCTGCGGAGAGCAAAACACTAAAAAAATTGAAAAGATAGTAAGCTGGCACTGCCAGGCAGGATACGCCCACATTTTCGAGAGATGATTAGAGAATAAGCAAAATCGAAAGTGATTTTTCCTACAATCAAAGGCTATAATTCATTAAATTACAATTTGATATGCGCAAATATCGAAAAGAATCAAGATCTTTAGGTTATAAACATGCATTCAAGTTTCATCAAAATCAAATTAAAATTGTGACCTATACTGGGTCCACAACCTTGATATACCATATTTTAACACTTTTAGCGTACAAACGGTGGGCATTTTGTCTGGCAATTATGGACCGATTTCCCTGAAATTCAAACTCAACCTTCCGTATGGTGTAACGGTGATAGAGTCAAGTTTTTAAAATCGGATAATAATCGTGACCTCCAGAGGGACCATAGGCGATTTTTCGGACAATCAGGGGCCATAATTCAGGAAGTTATGATCTGATATGTGAAAATAAAGAAAGGAACAGTATTCGCGTACAACGGCAGCCATTTTGTATGGCAATTTTGTTCCCAATTTTCCCGAAATTCGAACTCAACATTCCTTAGGATGTAACGGTGATATAATCAAACGATTTTTAAAATCAGATAATAATTGTGACCTCCAGAGGGACCACAAGCTAAACAAAGACGATTTTGCGTATAATCAGGGGCCGTAATTCAGGAAGTTACGATCCGATGTGCGCAAATATCGAAAGGAACCAAGATCTTTGGGTTATAACCGTGCATTTCAAGTTTCATCAAAATTGAATTAAATTGTGATCTCTACAGGGTCCACAACCTTGATATACCATTTTTTAACAGTATTCGCGTACGAACGGCGGCCATTTTGTATGGTAATTTTGGTCCCATTTTTTCTGAAATTCAAACTCAACCTTCCTTAGGGTGTAAAGGTGATATAATCAAACGATTTTTTAAATCGGTTAATTATTGTAACCTCCAGAGGGACCACAAGCTAAACCAAGACGATTTTGCATATAATCAGGGGCCATAATTCAGGAAGTTACGATCCGATATGCGCAAATATTGAAAGGAACCAAGACCTTTGGGTTATAACCATGCATTTTAAGTTTCATCAAAATCGAATTAAAATTTTGACCTCTACAGGATCCACAACCTTGATATACCATTTTTTAACAGTATTTGCGTACGAACGGCGGCCATTTTGTATGGTAATTTTGGTCCGATTTTTCCGAAATTTGAACTCATCCTTACTTAGGGTGTAACGGTGATATAATCGAACGGTTTTTCAGATCAGATAATAATTGTAACCTCCAGAGGTACCACGAGCTAAAATAGGTGAATTTTCGGACAATCAGGGGCCATAATTCAGGAACTTACGTTCCGATAGGTGCAAATATCAAAAGGAACCAAGATCTTTGGGTTATCAACATGCATGTAAATTGTGACCTCTATAGGGTCCACAAGCTAAAAACGTGATTTTTCGTACAATCAGGGGCCATAATCCATGAAGTTTTGATCCGATACATGCCAATATCATAAGCAGCCGAGATCTGTTGGGGATAAACCTATATTTTAAGTTTCGTCAAAATCGGACAAGAATTGTGACCTGTAGAGAGTCCACAAACAATTGTGGACGGACTTCCGGACGGACGGACAGGGGCGACGACATAATACGTCCACATGAAAATGTGGGCGTATAAAAATTCATATGATTTTCTTTTGGAAAAATCACAACTACCATCTCTTAAAACCCGTCGTATGCGCACTATTGCCTTGGAGACCTCCAAGATAATTAATAAGAAAAGCCCTATATTTATACAAGATCTAGTTATAATTAAAGAACATTCTTATAATTTCAGATATGCAAATACTGCTGAGGTACCTAGACCCAAAACCTCATCATACGGCAAAAAATCTTTAAGGTATGAGGCAGCACAAATATGGAACTCTCTCCCAAATGAGGCCAGAGTTATGAACTCTTTTGACCAATTCAAAAGCTATATAAATAGCTGGTGTGGGGGTCAAAAATGTAAATGTAGCGCCTGCCGTATCAATCCCGTGCTGCCTCACAGCTGAAATGTTTTGACCCCTCTCTCTTGACTCCACCCATATATATTCATTTTTTTATCTATTTTGTTTTCATGCTTAATATATTGTAACACTGCTTTTATTTATATGTGCCTTATCCACTCACTCATGGTGCTTGCAAATGTGTGTATGTCTGTATAATATATACTTTTCTTATGTCTGTCGGTTTAAGAGCTCCATAGAGCTCGTGTTACCTTGTTATTATGTATATATGTACCGACGTTAAATAAAGATTACTTTACTTTACTTTACTATGGTATAAACAATAAGTATTAATTAGTAACTATACATGTAACATATTAATAGAGCACGTCCTTACAATATAATGGATTACAGGATTTTACCGTATGAAAATGTGAGCTGCTCGGGTCGAGACATCTGTTACTTATTTAGAGGTGACGAAGTCAGATAATTGTTGGATACAGGTATCGGTAGCGATCTTTCTAGACCACGAGGTGTTTGCGTGAATACATAGCGGACATGAAGTGGACCAAAAGTCCTTGATGAGGACAGCGTCAGTAAATAACGGTTAAACTTAAAGGGGAGGAGTTATGCCTTCATTTAATATAGACTAGGATACTTTGGGACTAATTACTGATTAAACCTTATTACACTATTCTGAACTATTGCACATGGCTTGAAATTGTAGCGGGGATAGGGATAGGGCTGTCGTCTGTTGACTGAGTGCAGCTTGCAATCATACTACTTGTTTGTCATTTGGTTACTTTCAAACACATATCTGACTGTTATAATCATAGATTAGGGCCGGGTTTAATGCAATCGTAATAATAATAATTATTATTCAACTTGTAAGCAGAACAGATAAAATATATATAAATCTTACTTAACTAGTTTAAAGGACCTGTAATAGCTTCTATATATATAAACAACACAAAGGCACGTCTGCTATTATAACTCGCTCTGCAAGCTTTATTTATGTAGGCTCTTATATAGTAGCATTCTAAGACATATAAGGAATTAGTTAAACTATTGAATATTAATGAGGTATATATAACACTGTGTATAGTGTATAGAAACTATAGGACATTACTTCTCCTTTTTTTCAAATGATATAAATTTCATACCTAAATTTATATTATGACATTTCAATTTAAAAATTCAAATTAATTAATATTTCTTTTAAAATGTAAAAAATCGTTAATCTTAAAATCACATATTAAATTCAAAATATTTTAATTACATAAAACAATTTTAAATTCACAATCATCTTTGTCTCATAATTTTCTTAACATGCAAATCAATTATGTTAAAGCAATATCTCTACAATAAACTAAACAACTAAGCTAACTACTAACTATCTTAATAAACTAATTTCATGCATAATCATTTAACCATCTTGGTCTACGTATTTCTCTACCATAACGTGATCGATAGATATTTGGTTCCGGTGGTATTGGAGAAATAGGATTTTGAGCTATCGGTTGAAAATTTCCATTTGTCGGTCTATAAATTTTCTTTTCTGATGAACGGAGATAATACGGAATCGGGAGTCTTTGCTGTTGTGGATTATATATTTTCTCTTTTGTTTTTAAAATATGACGCCTGTTTCTATGGTATTGTCTATTTTTGACTTCCTGAAATCATTAAGTGTGATCTTGGTAAATTGTGTGGCCCTAGGTATTTAGCTTGTTTCCATCCATTAGGTGTTTGAATACGAACTGCATCATTTGTAGTAATAGGTGGTTGTTGTCGAGTGTGAACATCATAATAAGATTTTTGTTTATCCCGATACATTTCTAACTGTTGTTTTACTATCTCTGGAGATTTAATATTCGGTCTTAAAAGTTCTTCAGTTGTAGGTAATTGTAAAGGTCGCTGAACTCTCCCTTTATTATTTGTAATATTTAGTGGGTTGCATCCAAGATTAATTGTATTTGCCTCCCTTGCACTGCATAATTCATTTATAGTAGGTCACATCATTGCATGACGGGAACATAAGTAAAAAGCCAGTGCTTCCGTCTTTTAGAAAACGCACATGGAAGACGGCCATTCTCGAAGATAGTAAGGACAGTAAGGCACTGATGTTTTACGTGCGTGGAAGGGAGAAGGGGAAAGAATAGATAGATGTAAGATGTAGTGTAAAGAACCAAGAATAGAATGATGATATTATCAGGAAAAGTTTTCGTTATGTTTTTATTAGCATGAACGCCCTTCGACCTATCCCGCTCAGTACAATATCCAGACCTTATTACCTCACAATTGGAAGCGTGAGGGAACTTAGCTGTTTAATAAGTGTAGCTTTCCACAGAAGGGTTAGTTACGCTTCTGCAAGCAGCCCCCTATAACTACCTCAAGGCCGGAGGCAGTTACAGTAAAACATCAGAGCTAAGTGAAACATCAGGAAGAAGTAAGTAAGATATTAAGTAGAAGATCAACCAACTAGTAAGAAGAGTAAGATATTTATTAGCCTATATTAAAATGGAAGATAACAGGAATGACACTAAGGTCATTGAGGAAGAAATGGGTAACTCAGAGAGTTTGGTGACAATATCGTCAACTGAAGGTGACCAAGATACATCCACTGAAGCAAGAAAACTTTAACCAGTGGGACGTGACCGAAGAAATCAGTTATGTGCAGAGCTCCATAAACAAAGAAGAAAATTATTGGAATTGGTACAGACTGAAGCTGATTTGTTAGAATTGGAAAGAGAAAGAGGGATATTAGATGAGATCAGGGACATAGTAAGCCAAGAAAGAAATGATCAAGAAATAGTTTTGGATTCCTCAGAAGACAAAGCAGAATTATATAAATGGTATGACTTGATTGATAGAGAATATGCAGACTGTAGGGTTCGAGTAAGTGAAGCAATCCACAAGAAAGAATGGACAATAGAAAAAAGCCATAAATCATCTAAGGCTAGTTTATCATGTAAATCGTCAAGTAAATCCTCATCGTCCAAGTCTAAACTATTTAAAGCTGCAATGAAGAAAGTTCAACTGTCCACTGATTTGCAATATCTAGAAGAAGAAAGCAAGTTTAAGAAGTTACAGCTTCAAAAGGAGTTAGAGCTAGCACAAGCTGAAGAAATATTATTAAGGAAGATACATGTAGAAGGAGAACTACAAATAAATCAACATTCTGTTAGAAGTGGAAGTTATGATAATAAGTTAAATCTAAATGTTCTAAAGGAAGAAAGAACAGATAGGCTTGATGAAAGTGAAAGTACTTCTAAACTAAAAAGAAATGAGCATCTATCAGAAGAAAGCCAAAATAGTTTCGACGTAAGAGGAAGAGAGTCTGCAGTAAGAAATCATCCACCTGAAGTAAGACAGGATGAAGTAAGAAATTATGGGTATGAATTACCAAATCAAGAAACTTTTGGAAGAGAGTCTAAAGTAAGAATTCCAGAAATAAGAAATGACATAGAAGTAAGAGAAGATGAAAGAAGAGAAAACTGGGTCGAGTCTGAAGTAAGAAGAGACTTGTCATATCCTATTCAACCTAACTTTGCAAGACAACATTTAGAAGTAAGAAGTATACCAGCACCTGAAGTAAGAAAAGACTGGTCAGAAAGAGATAGGACTTTAGCTATTTCTATGGAAGCCCTTGATAAAAGAAGAAACTACGTTGAAGACCGTTCAGGAATAAAGAACGCTTCAGCACAGAATACTTCAGTATTTAGTCAGATACTACAATTACAAGCAAGACAAACCGAATTGAATCAAATGATGATTGATCAACATAGAAACAGTCTTTTACCTATTCAAGAACCTCCTGTATTTGACGGAAGCTACTTTGATTTTCCAGTTTTTATAAAAGCCTTCGAGACAATAATTGAAAGCAGAGCAACTACCTCAAAAGATCGTCTCCATTTCCTTAATAAATATACAAGTTATAAGGCAATGGACTGTGTCAAGAAGTTTATAACATCCAATTCACCAACAGCTTACGAAGAAGCGAAGGCCAAATTGACAACTCGATTTGGAGATCCTCATAGGGTAATGGAAGCCTATGAATCGAAACTGAAGAATTGGTCAAACATTTCAGAAGGAGATGGAAAAGGACTACTAGCATTTTCAGATTTTCTTGATACATGTTTAACTGCCATGGAGACTGTAGATCATTCAGAAAACTTTAATTCCAGTGAAATATTGAAGAAAGTCACTCCATTCACTTGATTTGATAATTGTTTAGTTTTTGCAATGTCTATTTTCTGTCTTGTCCGCAGGTTTATCTTGTAGATTTTTTGTTTTGCGTGTAGTGCAGTCCTCCTGCATTTACTATTATAGCTCAGCTATGCGATGGTGTCGACATGCCTTTGAATTAAAGAAACATGGTATAAAGGCAACCTTTGAGCAACTATGTAACTTGATAAGAAACGAAGCAGACCTAGCAACTGACCCTGTATTCGCTCCTGAATACATCCGAAATGAACGGAAGAAACATTTCGACAATAAAAATAAAATCAGACCTCAAAGATCGAGTAGTTTCTCGACAACTGGAATCCAGCAATCCATGGATAGGCCATTAAGTTACAACTGTCCTCTCTGTCATGGAAACCACAATCTAAACTTCTGTAAAGATTTCCAGAAGAAGACCTATGATGACAGAATGTCCTTTGTTAAGAATCAACAACTCTGTTTTGGATGTCTATGTAAAGGGCATAGATCAACACAATGTCGAAAGAGACAACGTTGCGACAAATGTAAGGAGTTTTATCCAAGTACCATTCATTATGAGAAGAATTATCAAAATTATGGTGTAAACAAGGATAGGACAGATGAAACCAAACCTAAGGAAGCCACATCTAATTCAGCTGTTCGACATGGAAGTCTAACTACATCATTAATTGTACCAGTGAGAGTTTACCATGAAAGTCAGCCTGATAAGAAGGTGCTGAAATATGTACTACAAGATGAAGCTAGTGATACCATATTTATCACAGATAAAACATTGCAAGATTTAGACATTAACGGAAACGAAGTTGATCTGCAATTGAGTACAATGTTAGGAAAAGAAGTAATTCCTACCCAAAAGATAAACGGTCTGGTAGTAGAAAGATACGATGGCGAGTTAAAAATAGAATTACCAGCAGCCTACTCAAGGGAGACTATACCGTCACGAAGAAATCAAATACCTACTAAAGAAATCGCTAAATCATTTCCTCATTTACGAAGAATCAAGGATAAGATTTACCCTTATCGTGAAGACATTGAAATTGGACTTTTGATAGGATGTAATTGTCCGAAAGCAATCAAACCAAGAGAAGTGATTTGTGGAAGGGAAGACGATCCATATGCAGTACGCACAGCCTTAGGATGGGGCATAGTTGGTCCTGTAAGGGAAGTACAGGAAGATATGATGGATGTTACCTGTAATACAATTGTAAGTCAAGAAACATCTAATCTAGTAATACCAACTAAGTCTAAGGAAGTATTGACACCTCATTTGCAAAGGATGTATGACATGGATTTCTCAGAAAGGAAGGATAGCAATGCATCATTGTCAAAGGAAGATAGACAATTTTTAAAAATAGTCACTGAGGAAATAAAGCATGGAAGTGATGGTCACTACACAATGCCCTTACCTTTTAAAGAGACATTCACTCGACTGCCAAATGATATTACATACGCATATCACAGATTGGAATCATTGAAGAAGAAATTTGAAAGAGATGATAGTTATAAGGAAGACTACATCAAGTTCATGAATTCCATGCTGGAGAAAGGGTATGCAGAGAAAGTTGAACCTTATTGTAAGCCAGAAGGTGATATATCCAAAGTATGGTATATTCCCCATTTCGCTATCTACAATCCTAAGAAAGCTAAGACCAGAGTTGTATATGATTGTTCAGCAGAATTTAGAGGAGAATCCCTGAACAAATATCTACTGACAGGACCTGACCAAATCAACAACCTAACTGGCGTTCTGTATCGTTTTAGAAAGGAGAAAATTGGTTTGATATGTGACATTGAATCGATGTATTACCAAGTTCGCTGTTCTGACCATTGTAAAGATTACCTAAGATATCTATGGTGGCATAATGGTGACACAACGAAGAAACCAGAAGAATATAGAATGAATGCTCATCTTTTCGGGGCTACTTCCTCACCAGGAGTTTGTAACTTTGCCTTGAAAACCACAGCCAATGATTTTGAACAAGAAAATGGTACAGAAGCTGCCGATATGCTAAGACGAGATTTTTATGTCGACGATGGGTTGAAATCAGTAGAAAATTCAGAAGAAGCAATAGAATTAATACGAAATATTAAAGAGATGTGTTGAAAGGGAGGATTTAATTTGCATAAATTTACATCAAATAATAGAGAAGTCTTAGAAGAAATTCCGAAAGAAGATAGAGCTGAAAGTATTAAAGACATTAATTTAGATTTTGACTTTCTACCTTTAGAAAGAGCCTTGGGAGTTCAATGGAACATAGAAAATGATGCGTTCCAGTTCAAGATAACACTTCAAGACAAACCCTGTACCAGAAGGGGCATCCTGTCAACCATTTGCTCAATATTTGATCCCCTGGGATTCTTAGCGCCTGTACTTATAGAAGGCAAAATCATCTTACAAGAGCTTTGTCGAGATAAGTTTGATTGGGACGACCCAATACCAGAAGATCTTAAAACCAGATGGGAAAAATGGAGAACAGACCTTCGTCTAATAGAAGATTTTAAGGTTCCCAGATGTTACAAGAATGCGGAATTTGGACAGTTAGCTAATGTACAAATCCATTACTTCTCAGATGCAAGTACACAAGCATATAGTCAATGTTCAATTCTAAGACTAGTTGACACTCAAGGAAGAATTAACTGTTCATTTGTTATTGGTAAAGCAAGGGTTACACCAATAAAACAACTTACAATACCCAGACTTGAACTCACCGCTGCAGTTACTTCTGTTCGAATAAGCCAGCAATTAAGAAGATAACTGGATTATAATAACTATGAAGAATACTTTTGGTCTGACAGTAAAGTTGTCCTTGGATATATTGCAAATGAAACAAGAAGGTTTCATGTCTTTGTTGCTCACAGAGTTCAAGAGATCCAAGAAAATACAGATGTCAACAAGTGGTATTACATAGATACGAAGAGTAATCCTGCAGATATTGGTAGTAGAAGAATAACAGTTCAAGACTTCATAAAGAAACCTCAGTGGATCACCGGGCCAGATTTTTTATATGGAGAAGAAATAATCCCTTCGTCAGAAGATTACCCACTCCTACCTAATGATCCTGAATGTAAGAAAATAACAGCAACCAGTTTATTGATAAATACTCAAGAAACTACTTCATCATTATTGAAACGTTTAGAATACTTTTCATCGTGGCATAGAACAAGGAGATCTGTAGCCTTGTGTAGAAAATACATTAAGTTTTTAAGAAACAAGGTGCACAGTAGACAGACTGGTGAAGTAATACAGAATCAAACAGAATTAACTGTAGAAGAAATAATAGAAGCGGAAGTAATAATCATCAAAGAAATTCAAAGTAAGCACTTTAAGGAAGAAATAAAATTAATCGAAGAAAAAGAAGAAAATAGTAACCCGATTAGTAAGAAAAGCCCACTATACAATTTAGATGTCTTTTTGGATCACCGAAAATTACTTTGTGTTGGTGGAAGAATTGGAAGAGGCCATTTTGAAGATCCTATTAAATTTCCTGTAATTCTACCTAAGGAAGAGCATATCGCCAGAATAATTATTGATTATTTTCATAAAAAAGTCAACCATCAAGGTAGAGGAATCACGATCAATGAAATAAGATCTTCAGGCTACTGGATTTTAAATGGTATAAATATGGTTAAAAGCTGTATTTTTAAATGTATTAAGTGTAGAAAATTAAGAGGTTATCTACAAACACAGAAGATGGCAAATTTACCAAGTGACAGACTAGAGCCAGTGCCACCCTTTACGAACAGTGCTGTTGACTATTTTGGTCCTTTTACTATAAAGATTGGAAGAAAGGAAGTAAAACGTTATGGTGTTCTTTTCACCTGCTTAGCCTCAAGAAGTGTTCATCTAGAAATTGCCGAGAAGATGGATACTGACTCATTCCTAAATGCATATAGAAGATTTGTATGTAGGAGGGGGCCTGTAAGAGTTTTGCGGAGTGACCAGGGTTCCAATTTTATTGGAGCAAAGAATGAATTAAATGCAGCATTAAAGGAGTTAAATCAGAATAAAATTAAAGCTACACTACTGGAAGATAATTGTGATTGGTTTAGCTTTAAAATGAATCCACCCTCAGCCAGCCATATGGGAGGAATCTGGGAAAGGCAGATTCGCTCTGTCCGCAACGTCTTATCCGGTATATTAGAGGCTAATGGAGCTCAACTAGACGAAGAAAGTTTGCAGACATTTATATGTGAAGCAGGGGCTATTGTAAATTCTCGCCCTCTGACAGTAGAGAGTATGTCTGATCCAGATTCTTTAATTTCATTGTCTCCATCACAAATCCTGACAATGAAAACTAAAGTCATTCTACCACCGCCTGGTATTTTCCAGTTAGCTGATAAATATTTGAGAAAGAGGTGGAGAAGAGTACAACATTTAGCTGATGAGTTTTGGTCCAGATGGAAGAAAGAATATCTGGTATCCCTTCAAGAGCGTCAGAAATGGACCCAGCCAGTAAGAAATCTATGTATTAATGATATTGTTATTATCAAAGATGACAATTTACCCAGGAATTGTTGGCAGGTTGGTCGAATCACCAAAGCAGACACAGATCAAGACAATCTAGTAAGGAAAGTAACAATATTATTAGCTGATAATAATTTAAATTCAAAAGGGAAGAAGATTCATCCAGATAAATACTTTGAAAGACCCGTTCATAAGTTAGTTATACTGTTAAGATGTGATGAATGGTAATTCCAGTAAGCTGAGAATGATAGACCGGGTTAATCCCCATCGAGGAGCCTTTATTGTGAGCCTGAAAGAAGCCCAAGATTTTAAGTCGAAGAGAAACACAGTTATTAGAATTCGAATTTTGGAAAATAGTGATCAAATATGTGTTAAAATAGATCTATAGAATATGATCTTGTGTTATGGCAATGTGATAAAACTGCAGTGAAATATTGTGAAGTGTGGGTGAAATTATTAAAGATTGTTTACTGGATATTTATTAATTTCAAGTCATATTTTTGTGAACTTCTTAAAGTGCTAATAATTTAATGTTTAAAAAAATGTGTTTTAATTACTTTTCACACACTCACAATATAGTGATGGCAGTATTTTGGAATTTGGAAGTTAATATTCAAACCAAATGGTGAAGAAGACTAAGTGTGTCAAATATGAACAATTATTGTTTCCATTATTATTTGTAGGACATTAATAGTAATGAGGTTTACACATCATGTAGTGGTTGATTTGTAACATTGTAAATCATTTAATTTTTGTCTCAATTTTAAGTTTATTTAATGTGATTATTTAATGTGAAATCTAGATTATTTCAGGGGAGCCATGTAAAGGTCGCTGAACTCTCCCTTTATTATTTGTAATATTTAGTGGGTTGCATCCAAGATTAATTGTATTTGCCTCCCTTGCACTGCATAATTCATTTATAGTAGGTCACATCATTGCATGACGGGAACATAAGTAAAAAGCCAGGGCTTCCGTCTTTTAGAAAACGCACATGGAAGACGGCCATTCTCGAAGATAGTAAGGACAGTAAGGCACTGATGTTTTACGTGTGTGGAAGGGAGAAGGGGAAAGAATAGATAGATGTAAGATGTAGTGTAAAGAACCAAGAATAGAATGATGATATTATCAGGAAAAGTTTTCGTTATGTTTTTATTAGCATGAGCGCCCTTCGACCTATCCCGCTCAGTACAATATCCAGACCTTATTACCTCACAATTGGAAGCGTGAGGGAACTTAGCTGTTTAATAAGTGTAGCTTTCCACAGAAGGGTTAGTTACGCTTCTGCAAGCAGCCCCCTATAACTACCTCAAGGCCGGAGGCAGTTACAGTAATAACGTCTTTGTTCGTCTACCAAGTAATCTTTGGGCTGGTGATCCTAGTAAATCATATCTTGGCGTATTTCGTAAATCAAGAAGTGCGAGGTATACATCGTCACCTTCTTGGTTACACTTTTTGATCATTCTCTTCACAGTTTGTACAGCTCTCTCTGCCAATCCATTAGATTGTTGATAATTAGGAGAAGAAGTAATATGCCTAATTTTGTATTTGCGAACAAAATCTTGAAACTCATAACAGGTAAATTGGGGACCATTATCAGTAATTAACGTTTCCATTATACCATAACGGGCTGTATTACTTTTCATACGTTTAATTATTGTTGTAGTTACTGTATTCTCTAATTTTTCTACTTCTATAAAACCTGAGTAGTAATCAACCATTATCAAAAAATAGTCATTTCCAATTTGGAACAAATCACTTCAAACTTTATTCCAAGGTAGGGTTGGTACAGGATATGGGTTCATTGGTTCTTTCGGTAATTTATTCCAAAATTCCAGACAAGTGGAACAACGACTAGTTATATCTTCAATTTGTTTGTTCATTCCTGGCCAAAACACAATATCCCTCGTTTTTTAGATTGTACTATCCCTAAATGTGTACTGTGATATGTTTTCAACATCTCCTTTCTCATAGTTGCTGGAATACATACTCGGTCTCCTCTAAAAATTACTCCATTATAGATACTGAGTTCTTCTCTAAAATCAAAATATGGAACTGCTTGGGTAGGAACATCTTTTCTGTTTTCGGGCCATTCATTGAGTATAAGAGTTTTAACTCCTTGTAATGTTGTATCTTTCAACGTTTCACTGGCTATTTGATCATGACAACTATTAGCTAACGTATCGACTATACAAACCGTTAGTTCTTCTTCATCAATTTCTGGATTTCTGGAATGTATGGGGATTAGCTGTATTTGATTATGATAATATAGGTTGGGTTATGTGTAACTGTATGCTGTAGTGTTAAGTGGGCAGACACAGCATAGTTTATAAATATGGGTAGTATCCTATCAGGTGAGTTATATAGTAATATTATAGCACATTACATATGAGAACATAAAAATGGTAGGCCTATATTAGATGAGTCTGTAAAATTGTAGGCCTATAAGGTAGGCATGTTAAAGGACAGATATAGACTTCACAGTTAGTATCTTAAAGTGTGTGAAATAAAGTTTCTATATGACACATTAGTTGCAGTGCTAATATACGAAACGAAAGAATATAAGATGATGTCTATAGGATCAGCAAACTTATAGTGATAGTAGCAACAGTAAATGTAATCATATTAGCGTGTAAGCGCAGAATAAAACTCCAAACATGACAAGGCCTTATCTTTATGGAAAGTAATAAGGCGGTGAAGACTGAAGCTTTAGAGAGTGATCATTATTTTTGTTTTCTTTTTGTATAGAATTGGTATATGAGATCTTTTGAAATATTGGTGGATTGAGGGTTTGTCCGGTTAGACCATATGATTGACAGGTATAGGTAAATATCATCGATGTATTTAGATTTAAAGGAGCTAAATCGCTAATACTTGGGACCTGGAAATTGACCCTAATGGGTCGCAACGCATATAATAATATAATCTGATTGTATATACACTGGTTTACATTAAATTGTTTCCGTTTTGACTCTAATTTCAAATCCGTTATGTCAAGCGAAATACGGCATGGGTCTCAACCGTATTAAGTATTTGTAGTGTCTGGTTATTCTAGTCTACTGGGCATGCCCACCAGATAAAATATAGTCTCATCGTTTGACAGGAGTTGTGGAATGAGTCTAGCCTCGTCCTTTCTAGTCACTTGTTACAAGTGACGCCGAAACGCTCTATGGTACACGATTCGTGTACCAATGATAAACTGTTTATTTTGTTTTAAATATTGGATATCAGAGGCCTACCGTTTCCAGGTAAGATCACAACATCAATGTTGATTTGAATTGACCAATAATTCGTGTTTTCGATGTCGAAGATTTTGGAGGATTTTGAGTTACGGACTTAGGTCCTTTAACATTGTGTAGATGGATGGTATCGTTGTTGATTTTGAACTTTTTGGTGAAATGAATGTTGTTTATGTGTGTGGTAATGAAGCATTTATAGAATTGTAATTTGGGGCAGTTCAGAAACAGGTGATGGTAAGATTCAGTTGTTCGGTTACAGTAGTGGCATTCATAGCTGTTAATATATATATTTCTGTATAGCATGATATATTTTATTAGCACGGCATTATTAATGGTTGTTTACATGAAATCCTTTTTTTTCAGATAGGGAGGGGCACTGATAGAGAGTTAACCAGACGTTAGAGAAGTCGATATGAGGTAATTGTTTATTTATTTTTGGTTGTGTGTATACTATGTTAATTAGAGATCGGTATAAGTCTATAAGTTTGGTATTGTAGGTATATTTGATGGATGATTTGAGTCTATTGTAAGTTTCGTTTATATCTATATATGGTTGGGGGATTTTATCTGAGTGGGTATAATAGTTTGATGCATAAATCGGCATACTGTCCCTTGTAGTGAACCCTAGCCAATATATGTATAGGCCAACCCAAGGACTTGTGTTGTCCTTAACTCATTGACCCTAGAGCTAGTTATGTTAATTACTGCTTAATCTCCTAAGCCAATAAACCAGACTATAGCCCATATCCCTAGTGTTAATTAAAGGATTATCCATTAATCTCACCTATTGCAGATAACACAAATTAGAAAAAAAACTATTTCTCCAATCAAAAAATGTGTATATTACCAAATGTAGAAATAAAATCAGGCTTTACAAGGATATTTTTTATAAATAAAAATACCAAATATTAACAAAGTTATTCTTTATTATAAAACGAAGAGCTGTGTAAAAAAAATAAGAGGCTTCGTTTATGAATTATAAAGTTATATTTGTATGCTCCATGCATCACACAGTAAGCACACTTGATTATTTTTTTTAGTCCTCAATACGTTTTTAGGATTAGCACTGTAAATAAAGTTGTCAATCGCGAATTTCTGCAGCCGTTACGTCCCTCGAATATTTTTTTCGAACCTCTCAATCTAATTGATTTTTTCACTTCAGCGGGATATTTATTGGTTTCGGCGGTCACCAATGCGAACATATTCAATCCAAAAAATAAACTAATAAAATCAAATTCGTTCTTCTTACGTTTTAATATATCTGTTGGCCCTGGCTTTGGACGTACAAATGATTGGCATATAACCGAATTCGGTGTGTAATTCCAAATAAAATCTCGAAAGATTATCCGCCATTTTAGTTTAGCTATTTGGTAGCCGTCTTGTTTCTCACTCGAATTGTCAGTCAATTCGTTGTCCAGGATACTATTATTGCTAATTTCTACGTCTAATATATGTTCCAGTAAAAAAAATCATTCGAAATCAGAGTCGAAATCACTTTCCATAACGAAGAATTTATTATAAAACAAAGAGTACGAATTAATCTACTACCATTTAAAATGTCGGCTTCGAAAATAATTTTCTACACAGAGTCAGAGTTCATGACCTTAACCCCCAAAATCCGGTCTTGTGTCGTAAATTTTATGACTTCAATAAGTTCAATCATTAGTTGAAAAATTAAACTATATTTCTATTGGCTAATTTACTTTTGGAAAGCAAATCAGTTTTTTCTATATAACTTTATTGCTCAACAAAACGGTGCATGAAAGATGCCGACAGCAGACGTTGAAATTGAAAATTTTCTTCATTTTTTTTCACGTGAGTTTACAACCGAACACCCTTGTTGTGAAGCACTACCTAGACATTTTATGACCCCAATCAGTAGTTGAAACTATTGTTTTATGGGATTACAACTTTTAGGAAATCAAACAGCTATAGTTTATAACCTTTATTATTGATCAATAGAACAGTACATAGCGATCGGCCGTCCAACATGGGGACCGATATGAAGAGAATTTTCTCGTGAACTCGCGACCTTATAGCACCTAAACCGTTGTTGTAACGTGTACATTTTTTGATGCCAATCATAAGTTCAAACTATCTGTTTATTAGATGGCTATTTTTGGAAAGACAATCGGCAATTTATTTTATAACTTTATTGATCAATAAAACAGTACATGTGAAATGTCGTTGCGAGACGTTCAGCGGATGTCTGACTTAACACTAGGTCAACGTCTGGCGGGGTAAGTCGGTGAGATTTAGTGGCTAATTAGGTCGCTTTGACACGACAACTGGACCGAATGAGTAAATAGCATTTACTATGAGTTGCTGTTGCATTGCTTGGATTTTTACTTTAATATGTGGTACATTTAGGCCACCATTTTTATACGCCCACATTTTCATGTGGACGTATTATGTCGTCGCCCCTGTCAGTCCGGACGTCCGTCCACAATTATTTGTGGACTCTCTACAGGTCACAATTCTTGTCCGATTTTGACGAAACTTAAAATATAGGTTTATCCCCCAAAGATCTCGGCTGCTTTCGATATTGGCCTGTATCGGATCAAAACTTCATGGATTATGGCCCCTGGTTGTACGAAAAATCACGTTTTTAGCTTATGGACCCTATAGAAGTCACAATTTTGAACCGAAAATGAAACTTGACATGCATGTTTATAACCTAAAGATCTTGGTTCCTGTCGATATTTGCCCCTATCGGAACGTAATTTCCTGAATTATGGCCCCTGATTGTCCGAAAAATCACCTATTTTAGCTCGTGGTACCTCTGGAGGTCACAATTATTATCCGATTTGAAAACCGTTCGATTATTTTACCGTTACACCCTAAGGAAGGTCGAGTTCCAATTTCGGAAAAATGGCCGCCATTCGTACGTGAATACTGTTAAAAAAAATGGTATATCAAGGTTGTGGACCCTGTAGAGATCACAATTTTAATTTGATTTTGATGAAACTTGAAATGCATGGTTATAACTTAAAGATCTTGTTTCCTTTCGATATTTGCGCATATCATATCGTAACATCCTGAATTATGGCCCCTGATTATACGCAAAATCGCCTTTGTTTACCTTGTGGTCCCTCTGGAGAATACAATAATTATCGGATTTAAAAAAAAAAACGTTTGATTATATCACAGTTACACCCTAAGGTAGGTTGAGTTCGAATTTCGGAAAAATTGGACCAAAATTGCCAAACAAAATGGCCGCCATTCGTACGCGAATACTGTTATAAATGGTATATCAAGGTTGTTGACCCTGTAGAGGTCACAATTTTAATTTGATTTAGATGAAACTTGAAATGCATGGTTATAACCCAAAGATCTTGGTTCCTTTCGATATTTGCGCATATCGGATTGTAACTTTCTGAAATATGGCCACTGATTATACGCAAAATCGCCTTTGTTTACCTTGTGGTCCCTCTGGAGAATACAATAATTATCGGATTTAAAAAATCGTTAGATCATATTACCTTTACGCCCTAAGAGAGGTTGAATTTAAATTTCTGAAAAATTGGACCAAAATTGCCATACAAAATGGCCGCCATTGGTACGCGAATACTGTTTAAAATTGGTATATCAAGGTTGTGGACCCTGTAGAGGTCACAATTTTAATTGATTTTGATGAAACTTGAAATGCATGGTTATAACCCAAAGATCTTGTTTCCTTTAGATATTTGCGCATATCAGATCGAAACTTCCTGAATTATGGCCCCTGATTATATGCAAAATCGTCTTTGTTTACTTGTGGTCCCTTTGGAGGTAACAATTATTATCCGATTTAAAAAATCGTTTAATTATATCACCATTACACCCTAAGGAAGGTTGAGTTAAAATTTCGGTAAAATTCGGAACAAAATTGCCATACAAAATGGCCGTCGCGTGTATGCGAATACTGTTATAAAATGGTATATCAAGGTTGTGGACCCAGTGAAGGTCACAATTTTGATTCAATTTTGATGAAACTTGAAATGCATGGTTATAACCCAAAAATCTTGGTTCCTTTCGAAATTTGCACATATCAGATCATAACTTCCTGAATTATGGCCCCTGATTGTCCGAAAAATCGCCTAGGGTCCTTCTGGAGGTCACGATTATTATCCAATTTAAAAAACGCTTGAATCTTTCACCGTTACACCATACGGAAGGTTGAGTTTGAATTTCAGGGAAATCGGACCATAATTGCCAGATAAAATGGCCGCCGCATGTACGCTAATAGTGTTAAAATATGGTATATCAAGGTTGTGGACCCAGTATACATGTAGGTCACAATTTTAATTTGATTTTGATGAAACTTGAAATGCATGTTTATAACCTAAATATCTTGATTCTTTTCAATATTTGCGCATATCAAATTGTAATTAATGAATTATAGCCTTTGATTGTAGGAAAAATCACTTTCGGTTTTGCTTGTTCTCTAATCATCTCTCGAAAATGTGGGCGTATCCTGCCTGGCAGTGCCAGCTTACTATCTTTATGTTCTAGGTTCAAGGTGTTTCGATTGATAGTTTCACTTTTATTGTCCCAAATGAAATTGTAGATTATTCTATTTATAGTTTTGATTATTGAATTTGTTGGAGGAACTATCCTAGCAACAAACCATAATTTACTTAGTATGTAGGTGTTTAAGATGCATATTTATTCTTTGAAAGATAGAGAGTGGTTTTCCCATGTCTGAATGGTTGATTTTATTATTTGGACTAGGGGTAACCAGTTTTTTTCCATTTTATTTTTGCCAAACCAAATACCTAGTAATTTAATAACATCAGTTTTAATATTTATACTTGTATTTACAGGATAAGAGTATTGGGATGGTTTACACATAGAAAGAATTTCAGTTTTATCGTGGTTGAGCTGAGAGCCAGATATTGTGCCAAATGTTTTGAATTGATCGAGAAGAGTGTTGTATGAAGAAAGTCTAGATATTATTGCCGAACGGTCATCTTAATTTATGATGGGTAGTTAGGGATTTTGATACCTTTGATAAAGATGTTTCTGTTTATGTATGAGGCAAGGGGGTTGATACATAGGGAATAGAGAATCATGGATAATGGACAACCTTGACGAATGGATCGGTTAATTTTAATAATTTGGGAGAAGGATCCATTTACTTGGACTTTACTAATTAAGTTTTTAAACAATATTGTAACCCAGTTTAGGATGTAATTTGGGAAATTTATATGTTTTAGTAGATTTTTAATATAGTTGTGTTCAATGCGGTCGAACGATTTCTCTTGGTCGAATGATAGTATGAATGCACTGGCTTCATTTGTGTTTATATAATTTATTGAATATAGATTGTCAAAAATGCTTTTATTTGGTCCGGCTCCAGTTTGTAAATTAGAGATAAAATTATTTATAACTGTATTGATTCTTGTGGCTAAACTTTTTGTGATGATTTTGTAATCGACACATAATAAGCTTATCGGTCTATAGTTTTTAGGTAATCTATGGTCGCCTTTATTCTTTAATTAATTGTTATTATACCAGTTCTCATTGTGTTTGATAGTTCACCTTGTAAATAGATATTGTTTATTACTTCTGTTAAATCGGTTCATATTGTGTCAAAGAATTTAATGTAGAAATCGCCTGGAATGCCGTCGAGCCAGGGCAACGGTTTGTTCTGAAACTTTGTAATGCTTTAAGAACTTCATCTTTAGATATGAAATGAGACGGAGAGACTTTTTCCGTGTCGGTTAGAGTATTTATGTTACTGTTTTCAATATAGGAGTTTATAGGGTTTCGTCAATGTTTTTGGATGTATATAATTGTTGGTAATATTGGTGAATTGTGGCTAGAATATCCTGTTCATTATCACATAATGTATTATTTTGATTGATTAATTGTTTGATTTGCTTTTTAGCACCATTTTTGACCTCTGCTAGTTTATAGATTTTAGAATTATTAGATAGATTAATTTGAGGTATTTCTAGCTTTGATCGAATAACGTAACCTTGTGTTATATTTTGTTCTATTATTTCGATTTGTGTTTGAATTTCATGCATTGAGTTAGTATTCATAGGTTTTTAATTCTCAAGAATTTGGAGTTGTGTGTATAGGTTGTTAAGTATATTTTTATTTTCACTTGCTTGTGCCTGGCAGTATTTTGGTGTAATTTGTTTGATAGATTTTTTTCCATCTTCCCACTATTTTATATTATCCAGGTAGACATATTTTTTGTTTTGCCAATGAGACCAGAATAGTTTGATTTGGTTTTGGTAGATTTTGTCCTCTAATATTGAGTTGTTTAGTTTCCAGTATTCATGACCCCATTTTAGGTTGTCTAGATTTATATTCATTTCAATTGCTTTGTGATCAGAGAAGTGTATAGGAATATGTTTTAATTGTTTTTATGAATGTCGAAAAGTCATGACTCGAATAGCATCGGTCTAATCGACTGGCGTAACCCCTAGAATTAGACCAGGAGAAAGTAATAGAGTCAGGGGAAGTTACTCTATAATTATCAATGATATTTACGGTGGATTTAATTTCAATTAGTTTTTGAATGGCTTATTTTGGGTGGTTGTTTAAGTTTTCAGATTTATTGTCTTTTTTATCTTCTATAAGGTTGAAATCGCCTGTCATAATATAGGTGTGTTGTGGATTATAAAGTGTTTTGACATATTCTAATAATGTGGTGTTAAAGCTAGTTTTCTGTTCTCTGGCGCTGGGCCCATATATATTTAGTAGCTGGATAGTTTTCGTATTGACACTTATTTCTATATGCTGAACTCTACCAGCTAGTTTTTGAGGGGTGGTCTGGATATTATGAATAATGTTTGGATTTATTAATATAGCAACACCAATTTTAGTTTCATTAAATGATGTGTACATTTTATGGTTGGTAATATTTTCAACATTTTGTATCTGTTTATCATCTAGTGTTAGTATTTCTTGAATACAGGCAATATCTAACTTCTTAAACATATTATTTAATTTAATAATCTTTAGGGTATTACCTTGTTGAATATTTATGATATATAGGAACATAATTTAATAGATATAAGAGAGTAGGAGCTTCATAGTTTTATTTCTTAGAGTTGTAACACAATTATATAATTTCAAATATGTATCTAAACATAAGTTTCGATCAGGGGCGAGTTCGCCCTTTGTTTTTTCTCGTTATTATCACTTTTAGAAGGACTATCAGAGCTTCTATCTCTTTTATATCTATCACACTCAGTGACTGTAGAAATATTTATAGATTCATCAGCATCATAATTTGTAGTAATATTGGTTGCTGGAGTACCATTAAAACTATCATCAGCATATAAGTCATTGTGGTCCACTAAAGGGCCTTGTACTTATTGGGGTAGATAACCCAGAACTATCTGGGAGGGACTCTAGTGGGGTGCGCTGGGATTTCGTGCTGATATGGGCAATATCTGTTGGGCTTGAGATATTTATGTCAGATTGTTGATTTATTGTGTAAGGATCAGGTGCATGATTGTCTTCGGTTATACTATTGGCATTGGCACAATCCTTAGATATATCAGAATTACTTAAAATATTAGGATCAGCTATTTGTTTTGGGATTGTAATTTCTTTGTCACTGATATTGATAGCTATTTCTTCTTTTTCAAGAGTAGGATTCGAATTATCAATGAATTGATTAAATATAGGGGATGTTACTATGGATGGTATATCGCTTTTTGGGCTTGTATGGGGATGTAAAACAGGGAAGTCGGCTATACTGTGGTGCTTTGGGGGTGGGACCATGGCTAAATCTTTTATCGGGTTTTGAACATTCGCGTCCAAGGTGACCATGAAGACCACGGTTGTGAATTTGGCCCTCATATTTAATTGATACATGGATGCCCTTTACATTATGTGAGAAGGGATTGGTTTAAACATTTTTTTAACATACACATTTCTAACCCCGCTTTCCACAGATGGAAAGAGTTTGAAGGTAGAGCGGTCACATTTGACCAACTCGCAATAGTTGATCAGTTTATTTACTAGGTACCTATTGTCCATCTCGAATGGTAAGCCAAAGACGGCTAATGGAATCGAGTCTACAGGATAGTCCCATGTAATGTTACCTGCGGCTTCCACTGTGAAATTGCAGTTCTTCACAGAAAAGTTCTTGAATGTTTTAAGAAAGATCTCCTTAGAAAGGATGTCTCGGAGGGTAAGGCAAAATTTACCTTTACCTACATTTTGCAGACATTTAATGTTATTGACGTTATAATCCTTAGCCTGCAAGAAGTATAGGATGTCGACAGAAGCTATCCCAGTCGAGAAGTTGTCATCGTCAGGTATTAGTTCAACTGTATTGTCTCTATTTATATGGTTTGTAACGCTCATTTCCCCATTTGGGTTAATTGTCATTTTTGTAGAATTCATTGTCAATAAATCACTTTTAATCAGCTTGTCTCTGGTTATAATAAATGTGTTGAGGTTGTCTTAGTGTTTATAGTGAGTCATGACGGCCATGACAGTAGGGCTGTCGCCAACTTAGAATACTAAAGTCTTGTAAACCATGTTGATAATGATTCTGTTGATAATACATGTAATAGCTCTGTTGAAAACATAGTGGTGTGCAGTCCCACCAGTATAAATGATGTCTGTCCTTCAACTTTAAACACACCATGTCCTGATCCACCTATACCACTACCAGTAACTGAAAATATTACACCTATAATTCCACAGAGACCTGTCCCTAAAGTTAGACGACTAAAGCTCACACCCTCAGTAAGTTTTGCAGGTAGTAATACATATGCCGCTAAAACAATTTCATCTAAAATTAAGACTAAAACTAAATATTCCAATGGGGCTAGTAGTAGTAGCAAATCCAACAATGCCACACAGCTAACTAACTTACAGCTGACTGTCACAAATCTTGAATCTGACATCCTGAAACTAAATGTCGAACTTCAAGAAAAGAACGGCATAATAACAGGCATGGATGCAGAAAACTCAGAGTTAAAGAACAGTCTTGCAAAACTGCTGGAAGAGAATAAAACCTTTGTTGCCGCTTTTAATTCTCTTACCGTAGATAATAATAAATTGAGACAGGAAAATCAAATATTATCATCTAAGTCGACTAATGTCAACGTTGCCACACCAGATACAAAAGATCAAACACAACAAACCGACAAGTCATTAAACGTAAACGTAATAGAGCCTTGTACAAACCTTATTATAGGGTCCTCTGTACTAAAGAAATTGAATTCTCGCAGGCTGGATAGAAATGGCAACACAGCAGTCAGAGCCATATCAGGTGGCAGAATAAGGGACGCAACGAATCTGCTTAAAAGGTGCTCCATATCCAAACAAGTAGAGAAGATAGTGTTTTTAATAGGCTCCAATAATGTTTCTCACAATATGAACTTAGATAGTTGTAAAAATGATTACAGGCAGCTAATTGAAACAAGTCAAACTACATATCCAAATGCAGAAATCAAATTCTTAAAATTATTGCCTAGAAGATACTCAACATTTAACCAACAACTTGTATCCCTTAACACAGTGCTCCAACAGTTATGCAATGAACAAAATTGTACTTTTATCACCGACTACTAGTATATAACATGTAGATGCTTTACTAAAGATACATGTAACTCAATCCAAGAATATCTGTATGACGATGGGACACATCCTAACTATAAAGGCTCTGCTAAACTAGCAAGTCACCCAAAATCTACCCTTAATCTTCCAATACGAAAGCTTGGGCAGACTAACATGTATAAATCACCACACTCCGCATTCAACGACAGGGGTATGGTTCCACCCCCGAAGGACCTTGCAACTACCATTCTGGCTGCTCCCACCCATGGCAGATATGCGGTTCCCACCACCCAGCCATCTACCAACTTTTCCTTTTGATAATACATATCGAGCTCCCGTCAAGAATTCAGCTGCTTTCACTTATGGTAAATCATATAATGCTCCAGTCCAAAATCAAGCTGCCTTCCCTCATCGCAACAAGTATCAATCACCATTCAAGTCTGCGGCTTGGGGTAAAGCATATTTACGTGTGTAGTGTATAATACCTGTGATAGTTATAAAGCATTTTTACGTGTGTAGTGCTTAATACATGTACCTGTGATTGTTATAAATATATTTACATGCGTAGTTTTTAATACCTGTGATCGTTATAAACGCTTTTAAAAAATCGACCTAAAAGTAGAAGTAATATTGTGAGTGCTATATAATAAGTGCTGTGAATGTGGTTCCAGAATACAGATCAAATTTGACAGTACATGTATTTATTTTATTTTTTTTAATCCACAACTCACCAAGTTTGTGTGCTACCTGCTGAAAGGTGACATGTGATAAACGTTGCCATATTAGATTAATTCTACATGTACACTAACATTGTTATTATTATTATTTTGCCATTTTCTGGCGTGTTTTTCCCTTGTCAGTGATGCAGAAGGAGGGCCTGACAAGGACAACTGCCTAGTCGTTCGGATAGGATGAAAAACTGAGGTCCCGTGTACACCTTGGCGTGCACGTAAAAGATCCATTGACAGTTGGAATTCAGTTGCTGCCCAGGCAAAATTCCCCTCACAGCACACTGTATGGCGTGTGCCCGTATTCGATTAGCCCAGGTTACATTAGGTGCATTATAGTAGGACGTAAAACCCCATTTCATTCATTCTTATTATTTTGCCATATTTCACTCATTATCCCCAAATTCATTGTTTATATAGGTTGCCATCTTAGATAGATTCAATCTAGATTATTACAACACTGTTATTGTTATTATTATATAGAATAAACCTGCAGGAATGATTCCTATAACATTCTATCTGTAGCCGTATCAGTCAAAGGTGTATCATATCATATTGTATAGTACATGTATAACTGCCGTCCACTTATCCCCTAGTCAATTGCCAATATAATATAGTGCTTATTTTTATTAATTTAAGGTATGAAAAATGTTTGCACTACACATTGTAATTATGTACTTGTACCAACTCTAAGCGCAGGTAAGGGAATGTACATGTTCAAATGTTAATGAATGTAAAAAGATATGTGCCTGTATCAATAATTTAATGTAAATATTCTACATGTATATTTAGTACATATATTTCATTTTGTTTTTCCACACTTTGTATTTATAGGTTTGCCTTTTTAAAAAATAATCAATATTTGTGCAATCTATTACCATCAGGCATCCTGTTAGTAATTATATGTTCATTGTGATCACTTGATTGTTTCATTACCAAACTCATTGTTTATAGGTTGACATATTAGATTCAATCTAGATTACAACATTGTTATTGTTACTATTACTTTGCCATATTTCACTTATTATTCCCAAATTCATTGTTTATAGATTGCCATTTTAGACTCAATCTAGATTACAACATTGTTATTATTATTATTATCTTATTGTTATAATTTTGCCATATTTCGCTCATTATTCCCAAATTACATTGTATTTGCCAAATTAATCTAAAAAAGTTTTAACTTAATATAGTATATTACTTGTATCAATTATGTCCTTACAGATAGGTTTCTGGAATGTCAATGGTCTCATATCTAAACTCAGTAATGACAAAGCTCGGAATGATATGTTTCAGAATTTTTGTCATTTGGATATTATTTGTTTAATTGAAACCTGGTCAAATGATGAACACGAAAATTTAGGTTTACTTCAAAATGTATTTAGTGGTTACACAGGATTTATATTCAGTAGAAAGGGAAATAACTCCTCAAAATTCGGCCAGAGAGGTGGTACAGCAATATTTATACGAGATCAATATAAACATGGTATCCAAATTCTGGACTCCTCGAATGGGGACATAATGGTTCAAACTAAACAAATCTGTTTTAAAAATTAATAATGATCTTTATACTGCCTCTGTTTATATTCCGCCCCAAAATTCTCCAATTTGGCAAAAGAAAAAATACAATCCATTTGATGAACTTGAGAATAACATTAGTAAATATAAAGCTTTAGGAGATATACTTCTAGGAGGTGATTTTAATTCCCGAACATTTAATCTTCCAGATATATTCACTTCAGATATAGATGCTTCTAATAGTAATAAACCTTTTCCACAAATTGACAACTCAAACAATATGAACAGAGATAAACTTCCAAGAGTTAGGAATAATCAAGATTCTGTTATAAATACCTGGGGAAGGGAACTTGTTCAACTGTGTAATACAACAGAAGTGTATATTCTTAATGGTAGAACACTTGGTGATTATTTAGGCAATCATACTTGTATTAATTATATAGGGTGTAGCTCGATAGACTACATTCTTACAAGTACATCATTAGCTGACAAAATTAATTGTTTTAAAGTTTCAGCCTTGACCTATTTGTCGGATCATTGTCTTATATCCTGCAAGATTTTAGCTAAACCTAATCAGGACATATTATCACCTACAGTATGTAACTCTTCTGACGACACCCCCGCTTATCCTATACATAAACCTTATAAATTCATATGGAAAGGTGATTCGAACCAATCCTTTATCAAAGAATTAAATAAACCCCTTTTCCGGACTGAAGCTAATAAATTTTTGTCAAAGTCTTTTGATGCTAATGACATAGATAAGGCTAACTTAGATCTGACAAACAATTTACTTGACGCGTCAAGGGCATGTGTCCAATTTGTCAGGATAAAAAAAACAACTAAAAAACACAAATGGTTTGACAAAGACTGCAACAGACTACGCAGGGACATGTTAGAGGCCCAACATAATTTCAACAATAACCCGCAGAATAATTTCTCAAGAGAAATCTATTATAGCAGAAAGTAAATTTATAAAAAGGTTACAAAATTTAAAAGCCGTGAAGCTAAAAGTTCCATTATTAAGAAGCTTGATGAGTTAGAGACTAGTGACCCCAAAATTTATTGGAAGCTGGTCAATTCTTTGTTAGATGATAAAAATGATAATCCTAAAACTGACAATAACATTCCTATTGAAAACTGGCATCAGCATTTTTATAAATTATTTCAAAATAATATGAACAATTCTCAGGAAATAGATAAATTAATCCACAATCTCCAAATACCAAATAATGTAAATCTTGAATTAAATCAAGAAATTTCAGCCGCAGAAGTAAGAAAAGCATTTAAAAAGTTAAAACTTGGAAAATCAAATGGCCCAGACTTAATTCTAAACTAAATGCTAAAGGCTTTTTCAGAAATTCTAATAGGTCACATGAAATTTTTTAACTTAATCCTCGCTTCTGGAGTAGTACCTTAAAGCTGGAACCAATCCTACATAGTTTCAATACATAAAAAGGGTCCAAAGGAAGACCAAGGGAATTACCGAGGAATTGCCCTGGCTAGTTGTCTCTCTAAATGCTTCCTGTCAATTATTAATAATAGAATTACAGATTATCTTGAGTCAAACAATATGTTAGATCTGGCGCAAGGTGGCTTTCGGAAAGGTCATCGTACTACGGACAATATATTTATTCTCAAAACGATCCTAAATAAATATAAAAGTAAGAATCAAAATGTTTTTATCAGTTTCATACATTTTACTAAAGCTTTTGATACCATTCGGAGAAAGGGGCTCTTACTTAAATTACTTAAACATGATTTAAATGGAAACTTCTTTAACATAATAAACTCAATGTATAGCGGTACTTCATATATAGTTAAAACCAACAATGGACTTTCCAAAAATATAAGCTCAGATATTGGTGTCAAACAGGGCTGTGTGTTCAGCCCCACGCTGTTTAATATTTATATTAATGATTTGCAAACTTATATTAGTAACACATCAGCTCCTTGTCTCGGTGACCTCAAAATATCTCATCTCTTATTTGAAGATGATCTAGTATTATTCTCAACTTCTTCGCTAGGTCTCCAAAAATCTCTTAACCATCTGCATGAATATTGTACTAAGTGGAAATTGGACGTAAACCCAATTAAATCTAAAGTAATGTGTTTCATAAATACACCCAAAGATAATAAAATTTTCAAGCGTAAAAATGTAAATTTTACTTTTGGTAATACTTCTCTGGATATCGTTAATTCATATATGTGTTTAGGCGTAAATATAACAAATAATAATTCTTTTAAAGGCGCTATGTCTGACCATTGCAAAAAGGCTAGGCGAGCTTGGTATAGTATTAAAAGTAAAGTATGCGTCCCTAATCAATTACCTGGGGTTCTCATTTAGTGCACAACGTCAAATTAAATTTATCTAAGTGGAGTAATGTAGAACACAACAAGATAACCATAAAAACCTGTAAATCAATATTGTGCCAGCCCCCTAAAACTACAAATATGGGTTGCCTTGCTGAGCTCGGAATTTTCCCACTGCAGCTAGATATATACCATAGAATGCTACTCTATTATAAAAGATTAAACCATCCTGACATGAAAGATTCAAACCCGTTACTGGCTGAAGTATATAATGATGATATTGACATAGCTAAGTTTAAAATTAAACTTTCATGGACTGCGTCTATAACTCACTTAATAAATTATTTCAATATAAATCCGTCAAACCTCACTAAATTTAAAATTAAATCATCACTACAATCCAAATTCAACTCCCTTTACACTGAATCCTGCCACTCCTGCCATGACCGCACTCAGACTTAGTTCTCACTCACTTCAAATTGAAATGGGCAGATACAAAAATGTCCCCCTAGATTTAAGAATATGCCAACAATGCGCTATGCACACGATTGAAGATGAAGCTCATTTTTTATTAGAATGTCCATTGTATGAAAATTTACGTACCATCCACATATACCCATCATTTACAGATAATTATCTACTCTATTCTCTAGAAAATCTTTTTAATCCACACAAAACAGTTGCAAAATCAGTTAGTGCATTTGTATTTCATGCAATGAATCTTAGATCATAATTTGTATAGAGCTAAATGTATCAAAATTATTATCGAGATCTCCATTTAATATATTTCATTCAATGCTTCTAGCATTCCTATATCATATTTTCATGTCAACACCTATACTAAGTCTTTTTGTTATTTATTATATATTTATAAATGTAATATATATACCCATTCATCATACTTGTGTTGAATGGTGTGTCATTATCAGACCGGTTTGAGGTAAATGTTTATTGTTTAACTTACATATTTATGTTTACTCATGTAGATTAAAATTATCATTTGCCATGTTTTTAAATATAATTATTATTCGACATATTGCTATATATCTGTATGTACATGTTAATATTGTATGCTGTCCTCAATGGATGTTTTGATGCAATAAATCTTATCTTATCTGTCTAACTTAATACGAATATTATAATTGTACAAGGCTGTGGGGGCGCGTCGAATTAACTAATAACACCCAATAACTACCCAATAACACCGAATAACTCCAAAATAACAACCAATAACTACAAAATGTTGACTTTGGAGACACAAAATAACAATTTAGTTTAATTTATTATTATTATTATTATTATTATATTATTATTATTATTATTATTATTATTAAAACATTCATATAGCGCTAATTCCACCAACGGTGTTCAGAAGCGCTTTACAATCATATACCAGTAAAACAGAAAATATATAAAACAACTAAAAGACTACAAAAAGATGCAATATAATAAAATAATATATATCTAATTAAAAGCCTTTTTAAATAAGTAAGTTTTAGAGCACATTTAAAAGATTGTACTGAAGGGCTAGAACGAATATCAGTATCAGAACCAGGTGGTTTTAAATCATTCCACAGGTTTGGGGCTAGAAATGAAAACGATCTTTCACCATATGTAACCATTCTAGCAGATCTTGGTTTGAGACGATAAATGTCATTTGAACTACGGAGACTGCGAGCATTTGTTTGTTTTTCAATTAGATGACATAAATAAGATGGGGCTAAGCCATGAAAACATTTATAAGCATTTAAAAGGATCTTAAATTGAATACGATATCAAATGGGAAGCCAGTAAAGTTGTTTAAGTATGGGAGTAATATGATCATGTCTTTTCGTAAGGGTAATAAGTCGTGCAGCGGTGTTTTGAACTTTTTGCAATTTGTATATTAATTTATTGGGTAAGCCGGATAAAGTGAGTTAAAAGTATCAAGTCTTGAAGTAATAAAAGCATGAACAAGCGTTTTAGTTGAATCCGGGGTAAGAAATTTACGAATTTTGCCAATATTACGGATATGAAAGTAGCAGGATTTACAAATATTGTTCACGTGATTAGACATGGTCATTTTACTATCAAAATAAGCTCCAATATTGCGAACAGAGTTACTAGGAGTAATTTCATTTCCACCAATCTTAACCAAATTGGAATCAGTTATGGTGTTGAGGTTATGAGTAGATCCAAGCAAATAAATTCAGTTTTATCACCATTTAAGCATAGAAAATTTACAGACATCCATAATTTAATTTCATTGATACACTGCTCAATATTAGATTTGCTCAAAGCATGCTCATTCGCATTTAACAATTTTACCAACTGGAGCAGTATAAAGAGTAAATAAAATGGGTCCAAGGACCGATCCTTGTGGTACTCCATATAAATTCGTATGATAGTCTGACGTCACATTACCGATAACAACCCTCTGCTTTCTATCAGTAAGATAACTTTCAAGTAGCTGAAGTGCAGAGCCTTTGACACCAAAGTCTGTCTGAAGTCTTTGTAGCAGGACAGTAGAATCTATGGTGTCAAAGGCTGCGGACAAATCTAAAAGTACTAAAAGAACGCAGTTTCTATTGTCTATTGACCTTAATATATCATCTTGCACTTTAATAAGCGCCGTCTCAACACTGTGAAACTTACGATATGCACAGGGGCGTTTTAAGGTTTATCATGGCGGAGGCTATAGGCCTACTATTTTGAGGGCCCTGTTTCGCGGAGGGGGTCTGCCGTCGGCCACCGGAGGTCGAGGAACATTTTGGTGCATTCTTACACATCCTCGAGGCCTGTTTATTCCGAGGTCTGGTGCCTTATCCGATACTTGTCTGAAGCCTGAATGCGAAACAAATCTCTTGTTCGTACGGTACCGGGAGCTCAATCAAATAATAATTAATGGGATATGGTGGATTTCAAATTCAAATAATATTTGACCAAAGTTCAAGGACGTTATATCTTTCAGTTACACGACATCCTCCTTTCTAGACTTGATTCCTTCCAGGAGTACTAACCGTCCACCAACTGCTTGAAATGTACGATCTCATTTGCAATTCACTTGATAATAAAAATCTAGGCTATAGCTTTCATATTTTGTGAAATATCGAAAGCTTTTGACAAAGTGTCTCATAGGGCCTGTTACATAAATTATCTAATTACAGTATCACTGGTAAATTACATGATATCATTTCTTCTTATCTCTCAAATCGTCATCAGCTTTTAGGTATACAAATGCTGGGGTTCTACAAGGTTCAATCCTCGGACCTTTATTATTGCTTATTTACATTAACGATATTTCTGATGGTTTATTTGGAATCATGCGTTTATTCGCCGACGATACGTCTTTGTCTTCTTCTTCAGAATGTTTTGAAAAGATTGAATCTGAATTAAACGTTAATTTATCCAAATTATTACAATGGTCTTAAAAATAGTTACTGACTTTGAATCCAGAAAAGACAAAACTAATGATCTTCAGTTGTCAAAAAATTAGTTATCCGCTTAATATTAGATATGATAACACGTATATATTAGATACGTCGGTACATAAACACCTAGGGGTGTTTCTTCAGATTTTTTTAATTTCTCAGGCTTCACTTAATAAACTCTATAAATGTTTGATTTTGCCTATCATTGAATACTGTTGTGGAATTTGGGATAACTGTAGTAGTTATAATTCAGATGAATTATAAATTTTTCAGATGAAAGCAGCTCGCGTTGTTACAGGAAATACAATTTACACTTCCAGACAATCTTTATATTTTGAAACTGCATGGTCAAAATTACATGAAAGAAGAAAGATTAGACGTTTTAATCAGTTACATAAAATAATCCATGGAAGCTGGCCCGTGTATTTTACTAATACTATACATTTTTTAAACGAATCCCAAGCACAATTTACGAAACTCCAATATTCGGGAATCCCGTTGTCGTGTTAGAATCAGACAAAATAATTCTTTCCGAAAACTATTCGTGAATATAATAATTTACCAAAAGATTTGAAAGGCATTGCAAACGTTAAAGAATTTAAACAATCTCTAAAAGCTAAAATAAAGCAACCAAAATTCAGAAGTATTGGTTCTAGGACATTCTCTATGTACCACAATCGTATTCGACGTGGATGTAGTAGTTTACATTTTGATCTATTTCGTTCAAATATAATTGAAAATCGATATTGTAGTTGTAATGCTATATCTGTCGAAAATTCGTATCACTATTTTTTTGAATGCCCTTTTCAGTAAATTGACATGGCTGTGAAATATTCCTTTCACTGAATTACACGAAATATTTCTACATGGTTCGTTGCTACTACCAAATGTTAGTTTTACTTATTCAAAGGTATATCAAAGACTCGAAACGTTTTACATATAATTATAAACAAATACTATAATAATGTAACAATAAGTAAACGTATTAGTATTCATTAGCTAATATAATTTACAAGGAAGTTTTGTAAATAGATGTACGTACGTTTATGTTTGTTGAATAAAAAATAAGTTCGCCATACTATTTTTGTATAAAAATTTGATTGATATGTTCGGAGAAGATTCATAATTTGTTATTATCCCTTTGTAAAGAATATTTTTGAATTAAAATATGTTTTAGTTTAAAAGCCAGGTCACGCTGGGCGACCTATCCATCTCTTTCCTGAATAGCTTATTAGTAGGATTTCAGAAAAGGTGATTTCTTGATTGATGATTTGCATGCCAATGCAATGACTGCATTCTCATTCAGTAGTGCATTCAACAGTAATAGTGTATAAAACGATTGACTCGGACTCTGGGCCCTTTCCTATGGCCAGGGGCCCTTTTGTCAGACGAGGGGCCCTTTTTTCAAACGTGGGGCCCTTTTGTCTGCCTATAGGGCCCTCCCTAACTAGGGTACATTTCATTTTTCTCATCGGTCTTAGCATTTTTCTCCCGTTTTATATTTTTTAACTTCTTTGATTTTTTTCGCGAGGAGGCTGGCGCCTCCAGCGCCTCAATGATAAAACGCTACTGGATATGCACTCTGTAGACTATCATGAAGGTTGTGTGTGTCAATATGTTCAATCAGTTGTTTGGCTATACATTTTTTAACAATTTTGGAGATAAAACTTAAGTTTGATACAGGACGGTAATTTTTTAGCACATTTCTATCTAAAGTTGATTTTTTAATAACTGGAACAACATTGGCAACTTTAAAACAATCGGGTACTTTTCGTTCTTGGATACAAGAATTTATGATATCAGTAATCACAGGTAAGAATAAATTAAGGTTTTCTTTTAGTAAAGATGTTAGAAGGGGGTCAAGAGGGCAGGTCTTAGGACCTGACGATTTAATAATATCTGACACAACAGATTCGCTAACTAAATCGAAATTGTCAATGCACACTTCCGTTGGCGTCTCATATTTGGGTACAGAATCACGGGAATTGTTACATTTATCAAGTTATGTTCGTATACGTGTTATTTTATCGGAGAAGAAGTTTGAAAACTCTTCTGCTAGCAGACATTTATCAGTGCAATCAGGTAAGACAACAGTCGAGGAGGAATGATCAATCAGTTTATTAACAACACAGAATAGTTCTTTCTGTTTGTTGGCACTATTTTGAATTTTTTAATTGTAGAAGGAAACTTTTGATTGTTCAATGATATATTTGACTTTGTTTTTCCCTTCTCGGTAAAGATCTTTATGAATATGAAGGGAGGTCTCACGCCACTTTTTCTCAGCTTTTCTGCGTATTTGTTTTGCTTCAGCTATTTGATGGTTACCCCACTCATTTCCTAGTCTAACAGTCAATGTTTTAGTGGTTAGCGGAACTAGATCATCAATGATCTTTCTCAGTGTTGTATCATACAATTCAGCTTTTACATTCACATCACATAATTCACGGATATTGTTTCACAAAAGGTATCGTTGCTTAGAGATTTGAATTTACGAAACGATATTGTTTTCTTGTCTAAAGGCGGCTTCTTCGTTAGAATTTTAAAGGTGATAGAAAAATGGTCTGATAGTAAGGTATCTTCCACCAGTACATCATGTATATGTATCTCATCTTGGCGTGTAATGACAAAATCAAGAAGATGACCTTCATTATGTGTCTTTTTGTTGACATGCTGTTAAAAATTGTAGGTAAGCAATATTTCCCGAAAGCGATTACTCAGTGGGTCAGAACTGTTTTCAAAGTGAATATTAAAATCGCCAAGTATCAACAAGTCGCCTTTTGACATTAACTTTGTTTCAAGAAGTGATGTAAATTCCTCAAAAAAGTCATTATTATTGGAATTTGGGGGCCTATAAACAATTAACAGTTGCAGAGATTTGTTCAGGTTCGATATCAAACAATCAAGGCACTCAAACGATTTGAATACCTCATTTGACTGCAAAGATATTTTTAAAGTTGACTTGTAGACAAGTCCAACGCCACCACCCCTAGACGCACGTGGGATGTGTAGAAAGCTGTAGCCTTCTGGAAGTATAGCCGAAATGGTCACTGAATCTGAGTTCTGGCTAAGCCATGTTTCAGTAATCGAGCACAGATCTAATTCTTCATCTACAATAAAATCATTTATGTCACTGGTTTTATTCCTAATAGATCTAGCATTAATTAATCCTGCTTTTAAATATGTGCTAGACTGATATGAAACTGAAGATCTGGATATTGGAACTCTAATTAAGTTGTTCAGTACAAGTTGACCCTTGGCTGACTGCTCTGTCTGTTAGAGATGAGTGCAGGAATACCATAGATATTCTTTCGTCTGTTAGGTTTCTGTCTTAAAATTTGGGAAACAGATTGTTTAATATTACTAATATCTTCTAAAGTTGTATTCCTGAGATTAGTATACAATGAATGCTTATTATCACATTTCACTACCCCAAACTGCTGATCGTGTTCTGTGATATTTGTCAGAATATTATGATTAACACCTCTATTGTATTTATGGAGTGAATCATGTCTAGTAGATGTTGTTAAAGTTCTAATTGTTCTTTGTTTATTGCGTCCCGCTCTAACACCCCTCTTTGTCTTAGGTTTCACTAGTTGATTGTCTTCGAACAAAGATTTAACACAAGGGATTTTAACCATGGTACAATGGAAAAACCAGATTCAGTTGAAAAAGTCAAATATATAACCTGGAAAAAACTGCATAATTTCACGAAAAATTGCAAAATTTCCACACACATATGATCCAAAAAAGTCTGCATACAGGTTGATGCTGAATCTCTGATACATATAGTATCACTTATTATATACACATCTAATAAGGAAAACGATAGAGCAGATCACAGTGTGTAGCCAGTCAGAGTCCACACAAAAGTTTTCAACCATGACACAGACATAAATACAAAATTCAGTTCACAACTGCATAAATTCACAATTATTTCGAACATCGCTCCTTACGCTCACTCGCCCGAAGGGAGATAACTCGTGTATGTAGTTTTTGTTTACAAGAAATTAATGTACCGTTTCGTTGCAATTCGTTTTAATTGTACGTGGGCGTCAAATGTAGAATTACTATTTCAACCCCTCCATGGGTATCGTCAGGCGGTTGCAATAACAAAACGTTATTACAGATATCCCCGCTTTAGTTTTTCATGAAATTCAAATTAACTTTCAATAATTTAGGGCAAAAATGCGCTACCAGGCGACATAACGATTAGTCTTTAAAGAAATTCTAATTAACTGCCAAATATTCTACGCAAAAAGCTATATTTCTTCTTCTTCTTTTTGGTGTTTAACGTCTGCTTCTACTTAAGTGATATCGCAGACAAGACATAGGAGAGCCGAAGTTGCTTCCTGTTTTTTAGAATCTGATTTTGCAACTTTCCATTTTTGGCCGTAGGCCATGGATTTGGTTTAGTGGGAAGTTCTTCCCTTTATTTAATACAAAACATATCGTTTGGTAGATGGTCTCTTCTGGATTGGTAGATGCCATCTTTGTGGGATTAGTTTTAGGTGCCAGGCCCGTCTTATCGTGACCTCCCCTTACCCCATTATCCCACTTTACAGATTTGGTATCTGGTTTTTTGGCAGAATAGTGTTTAGATGCCGAGCCTGTCTGATCATGACTCCCTCTTACTCAACTATCCTGCCAGTTACGCAGATGTTATATTGTTATTTTTGTTAGTATAAATAAATTAAAAGGAAATAAATGAAAGGAAATAAATTGAAATAAAAGGAATAAAATAAATTTGAAATAAATAAACTACAGTAAATAAAATAAAATAAAATAGGTAAAGTAGAGTAAAGTAAAGTAAAATAAATAAATTAAAGTAAATAGATGGAAATTAAATAAATTAAGAATATTCATAATAATAGATAGAAATGATTTAATTGAATGAGTAATAAGATAAAAAATAAATTGTAGGATGGTTGGGCTTCCTTCGCGAGGACGTTTTTACTCAACCACCCTTATTTGTAAAAATAAATTAAGAGAAAATAAGTAAAAAATAAAGCCATAAAAATAGATTTGTAGGATGGTTGGGTTTCCTTCGAGAGGACGTTTTTACTCAGCCATCCTACTTCACTATTCTACCTAGTTTAAATATAAATTAAGAAAGAAAATAAGTAAAAAATAAAGCTATAAAAATATTTTGTAGGATGGTTGGACTTCCTTCGAGAGGACGTTTTCACTCAGCTATCCTATTTCACTATTCTACCTAGTCCAACTGTGTGCATTAGCTCATGGATTTGTTCGAAGATTTTCAATTTGAGATCTGGTTTCGGGAAGAGCAGGTTCTTAGTGTTGAATGGTATGTTGTTTGTCTCCATCATTCTCACTAAGTCCCGTCTCTCTTCCTTGTATACCTCGCAGTCTACCAGGACATGGTTGGTGGTACATTCCTCTCCGCACTCACGGATGATGACTTGGTATTTGAAGTCTCGCAGCAGCTCTTTCATCCTTAGTTTCGATATATCTCGCCTTGGGTGATTGATCGCGGTTTTGGTGTAGATCTTGTCATCCAGCCGGAATCTCTATGTGTCAAGTTCAACGACATTTAATTCCCAGTATGAATTGACCTGTCTTTTGACCATACTATAGATTTCCGTGGTGCTGTAGTCTATTGTGCAGAGTGGTGCTGTGTCCTTGAGACCTTCGTTGGCGAGTCGATCTGCCTCCTCGTTCCCTCTAATGTTGACATGTGATGGAATCCACACGAGCTCTAATTTGCTTCCCTTCTCCAGAACCCTTTGATATAGCTGCCTGATTTCCAAAATGACTTCTGGTCTTGATTCCGAGTTGTCATTTTGGATTGAAATCAGACTGCTCAGAGAGTCACTCGGAATGACGAACTTACCGGTCTTTTGATGGGAAATCCATGAAATAGCGTCACGAATGGCAACAAGCTCTGCAGTGTACACCGAACAGTTATTGGGCAGTTTCCTGCTTATTCCCTGTTCCCCGTTTGGCAGGTTTATTTCAAACGAGCTGGTGCTCCTTTCAGGATTGCGTGAGCCATCCGTGTACACATGGTCCCAGTCATCAGACGGACAGTTATCTTCCAAGTCTTCTAGAGAGAAAGCACGTGCAGCACTGGGGTTATTTTTCTTGTCGGTTTTCTGTAGTAGATGTAGATTGACCAGTGGTATAGGGAGCGTCCAAGGGGCGACAACTGGGGGGTCGTGTTTATTTATCACGAGCTCCCCCAGTCGTAGTTTCTTGATCGTTTCCCTGATACCCTGGCTGAAGGTTTTCTTTTTGGGATCTCTTACATATTTTGTCTTTTGTAGACTGACAAATGTTGGGGATCTCTCTCCTAGTGTTTTTCTTCTTAGGGATAGGGGCAACTCTCCGACTTCCTGTAGTTATGCCTCGCTCTTAGTCCCGCGCCCTACGCCAGTGGCAATACACAGAGCTTTGTATTGGATGGAATCAAGCTTACTTAAGAGTGTTGGCGCGCAGGTCATGAAGGCCAAAGAGCCTTAGTCTAATACAGATCGTATTAGAGCACGATAAACCATCATTAGTGTAACTCTATTGGCGCCCCACGTACTGCCCGTTAATTTTCTCATTAAGTTGAGGATTTTGGAGCATCTATCTACAGTCCAGTCGATGTGATTTAAACAATATTTTATTTCATTAGTGAGTCAAATATATACAACATACTATATATGGATACAATAACAAGCATTGCTGCTTATGTAAAACCGCTTCCATAAATGATCATCATTGAAAAGAGTTAGACGACTGGATTTACATTTTTTACAGGGTGCAAAAGGTGAAGGTAACGATCCCTTAGAAAGAACGTTCAAAAGTACATACAAGTAGATTATAGCAGTAGATATACAATAAAACAAAGATGAAATCGATGCCAAGGCCCAAAATTATTTCGCCAGGTTATTGAATGCGCCTGCTTTAGGAGAGAGAGGGGGGGGGGATCTAGGTTGTTTTAAATCGTTTGGTTAATTTGATAAAGTCATGCACGATTTTAACAATGAAGGAGTTGTCCTCAAAAGAAATAGCTGTGTTTCCAGATAGTATTGTTTGTATGTTTTTATGTTGAAAATCTAATTTATTTATTGATATTTTTCGTTGAGAGTTGTATAGTGGACAGTTTAGGAAATAATGTTCACAGTCTTCGACACCTTGACCACATAAACAAGAGGGATTTTCCGATATGTGCATCAAACACTTGTGAAGGTTTAAATCGCTCTTTGAGTTTCGAAGTTTGCAATGTAATATCTGTAGGTGTCTTTCACCTATATAGTAGTGAGCATTAGTTTTTATTACGTGCATGCTTGATTTTAATTTAGTTTTGAATTCGGAAATAGTTTTCGAATGTTTTATTGGAAGACTTAGATCATTCCAGTCGATGTGCGGTTTCCAGGTCAACCGTCGGTCAAAGATTACGCCAAGGAACTTGGTTTGGTCTTTAAACTCGATGGTTTTCCCGTTCATACACAGAGTCATTCTGTTTATCCCTCTATCCCTGCTCACAAGCATACCGACTGTTTTCTTCTCTGAGACTTTAAATCCCCAGTCGTTTGCCCATGTCATGAATTTGTCTAGGGCCTTTTGCATGTTCTTTTGCAGTTCACAAAAGTTAGTCCCGTTCCTCCATTTGGTACTGTCATCAGCAAATTTAGCCAAGTCAGTTCTGGAATCGAGGTAGGACGATTTGTGAATGTCATTGATCATGATGTTAAAGAGAGTGGGACTGATAACAGACCCCTGAGGCGTGCCATTTTCTAATGTTTGCTCGGCACTAAGGAATCTGCCAACATTCACCTGTTTCCTTCTATCGCTCAGAAAGCTTTTAATCCACCGAAACATTATGCCCGTTATACCGATACGTCCTAACTTGAAGAGCAGTCCGTCTAACCAAACTAGATCGAAAGCCTTGGTCAGATCTACGAACACGGCACACAACAGGTTTCCCGAGAGAAGTGCCTGCGATATGACTTGCTGTAATCTAACCAAGTGGTCCATTGTTGATCGTCCTTTCCTGAACCCACTTTGATTTTCGTCGATCAGTCGGTTGCTCTCCAGATAGAACTGCAGTCGAATATTAACCATTGTTTCCAAGGTTTTGCATAGTGTGGATGTCAAACTTACTGGTCGATATGATTCTGCCTTTTTCTTCTCTTTCCCCGGCCTCAGTGGAAGGATGACGTTTTCTTTCCGCCATTCTTTAGGTACCTCTCCCGTCATCCAGGATGTGTTGAAGAAGTTTAGTAGTATCGTTTTGGCGTTTCCAGGTAGATCTTTGAGCAGGGTGTACTTTACTTTGTCCTCACAAGCCGCACTATCCTTCTTGAGTGAAAGAGTATTATTTAACTCTCCCTCGGAGAAGGGTAGATTGATTGGGTCAGCCACTTCATTAGATTCAATTACTAATGAAGGGTGCTGCGAGTAAAAGATTTCCTTCCTCTTCAGAAACTCTGGTGATTGGTTTTCATCTTTGCTTGCGTCTGCAAACGTTTTTGCAAGTAGATATGCCTTTTCATTGCCGTTGGTAACGTTCTTATCTCCATCTTCAAGGTTTGGTATGTTGAATGTTCTGCGTTTCCCGTTCATGGCGTTCAGTTTCTTCCAGACGGCACCTGTTTGCGTGTTTTTATTCAACGCATTACATAATGTCATCCAGTGCCCACTTTGTGCCTTCTTTATGGTGTCTCTTGTAGCGTATTTCAACTTTAGGTAGTTTTTGGTGGTTGATTTCATTGTGGTGGCGTTTCCGTAGGCGGAGTGCCTTCCTCCTTTCGTTAACCGCCTTCTGACATTCCAGTGACCACCAAGGTTTTCTAGTCCTTGATTTCCCACCACAAGTCTTTGGAATGGAGTCGTTTGCGGCACCTATAATAGAACTCGTGATGTTGGCAGCGTACACGTCGATGTTGGCATCGATGATGTCTTCTTCCTCCCACTCAAGGCAGCCTACACGGAATTTGACCCAATCAGCTTCTTTCATTATCCAATTAGGTCTCCCGTTATAGACTTCCCTGGGTGCTTCAGCCTGAATGCAGAGTTCTATCAGGAGATGGTGACTGCCAAGTGTTTCATCTTCGTGTACTTGCCAGTCGCAACGGTTTGCCATACCAAGCGTACAGAACGTGAGATCTAGGTGGGAAGGTGGGGCATTTCCTCCGACAAAAGTAGGACTCTCATCGTTCAGTACGCAAAGGTCGTTTCCTTCTATTATTGAGCATAGGCTAGTCCCCCGACAGTCATTCCTCGGCGACCCCCACAGAACGTGTTTGCGTTGAAATCTCCGCAAAACACAGATTCGCCCTGTGGAAGCTGGTCGAGAAGTGACTGGAAGTCAACTGTTTTTTCGTGACATCTGGGGGAACATAGACATTCACTATTGTCAAATTTGTATTATTGCTCAATGTGAAGGCTATGACCATTGCTTCTAGAAGGCCCTCTATGTCAAGTGAAACAGAAGTATAATTTAAGTTGTCACGGACATAGATGGCGAGCCCGCCGCCACGTGTCGTGCTGTTCGGTCTGTCCCTTATCTGGCAAGTATATACGGGTAGGTAGATGTCGTTTTTGGTTGGTAGTAGCTTGGTTTCTTGGAGGCATATTACATCTTTGGGGTTGCGTGTGATGTATTTTCTCAGCTCAGCACATCTGGTGGCCAGTCCATTAACATTAAGTTGTAGAACTTTAACCTGGCCCGCCATGATGACTGTCCGGATGGATGCCTCTCTATTGATCTACTGGTGTCTCGATTTCCATAGAAGGTACCTCATTGGTGTTCGCCTTTGGTGTTGCGACCGACAAGCAACTAGAAACATCGCCAGTGATCGCCTTTAGTTTTACTATCGACGAGCAACTGGAAATATCTCCAGTACTGCAGTGGCGAACATGAGATATCCTCCTAATCGTTCTTCTCGTCTTCCTCGTCGTCATCTCTATATCTCTTTTTAACTGTGTTGATCGAGTTGACTAGGGTGATTAGGGTGTCTGCGTTTACCATATACGCACGGAGTTTCCCTAGGAGGCTTGCCATTTTTGTAGTTTTGTCTTCGTCTGACACTGCCACCTTTAGGAATTCAATCATGAAGCTCATGAAACAACTTTCCGTTTTGAATTTAGGAGTAAAGTGAGTCTCATCAACTTTAATATTTGTTTGTTCCTTTTCTTTGGGTTGTTCTTTTTCTTTGGGTTCTTTGTAGTTGGTAGTTGTTCTGATCGGGGGGCCTGTGGCGGTTCTGTCGGTGTCGGTGGAATTGGCTCCGTCCTTGGTTTATTAACCGGAGCCGTATTCCTGACATCTTTTATCGAACACTCTTTCTTTTTGAGAATGAGTACAGCTTCACTGAAACTACCTTTCTCATTCCCCTGTGTCTTTAGGGCAGCCTTGGTGCTCTGTATCTTGGGGCATTCGGGGGAGTTCGCTGCGTGACATTTTATTTGTATGCCCGCCCTGCACTCGGCCACCGCGTGACTCCCACCGCACTGGGCACACACGGTCTTTCCCTTGCAGTACTTGACTGTGTGGCCCAGTTTTTGACAATTGGAACATTGCCTTACCCGGTTGATGTAGGCGTGGGTCCTTCTGGATAAGTATACTACTTTTAGAACTTCCGGCGCTTTATTGTTAACAGTCAGGGCGACACTTCCCTGGCTTTTACCTTCAGCAACCTTAAACCGGTATACCTCCTTGACCGCATATCCTCTGTCTCTTAAATCTTCCAGGATCTCTTCTCCGTCATGTTCGGAGGGAATCCCGTGTACCACCACCTTTTCAGTTAACAAGGTTGACGGCTGGGATACCCTCACTTCTATGCCTAGAAGGGATACCTGGTTCACCGCCCTGTCCATGTCCTCCTGTGATTTAAAAGCCAGTCGGACATGACCAGGGACAGTTACTCTAATGTCTGGGCTTTTTATAATACCCCAGGTCTACTTTATCTCCTTCCCTATCGCCTTTAGCTTGATCCCTATGAAGGACCTCCTTCGGCGGGCTTCACCTGAACGACGAAGGCTTGCTCCTCCCTCTTTTTAGTCGCCGGAAAGGTCGATGGTGCCGGACTGCTATTAAAAGCCTCAACCATCGACATGTTGAGTTCAGCCACGGACTCAATTTCCCTTTTCCTGCTTCGAAAAAGTCTAAATTAAAAAGAAGGATCAACAAGAGATGGTTCTAATTGGTACTCTATAGAGTAGAGTGATGATTAAACAATAATTGTTTGATTTACTACCTGGGCCCTGTTTCACAAAAACTTAAATCTCCTTAAAATCATTGTAAACTAAAATTTCATCCTAACTTACAATATAAGCGTTTCACAAAACGATTTTAAGCATTGTAGCTAAAATCCACTAAAATAATATTGTAAGTTACAATTGTATCCTAACTTAAAATAGTGGCGTTTCACAAAACTATTTTAAGGACAATTTTAACTAAAATCGATTGTAACTTAGGATAGCTGTCACCCTCTCCTAACTTACAATCACGACATTAACAAACATTGATTAGAGCTACATTGTTTGATTTATTGCGACATACAGATATAATTTTAACATACAATAATTCACAAAAACAATTTGCATTCAATTTATTTTCATAGTATGGGATATACAGCTACGATCCACCCGTTTATTTTATTGTAAGGCAATTTAAGCATTGGATGGCGCCCCATATTAGAACTCCAAGAAAAACCCCACCCAAAACGCCAGTAAACTACACACTAAAAGAAAATTTATATCCAATGTCATGGAAAGAAGAGCCCTCATATTTATAAAGAAAATATCTTCGTGTTTAATATGGCCAATTTCTTGGTATTAGAAGGCCTAAAGGCCTATAATACTAGACATGACATAATATATAGTATTTACTCATGTTTTTGGGGTTATGATGATTAGTATAAAGATAAATCAATAAACACAAATGTGTTTATTCAAAAATGTTATAGGCCTATTTGAAATTAAATTTTAATATCATAAATTTATTATAATTTCTTAATGGCGTTACGTTAATAAAACAACATCAATAAAAAAATAGGCTCCAAAACTATTTTATCTTGGGGAAAAAACTCATTTAATTGAGTAAGATAGATAGACTCTTTTGCATTTTCAAAGTATCATTGAAAGGGTCTATTAGTATGACATTTATAATCTAGGCATCGGAACATTGCCTATTTGGCGTATTAATTTCAAAGTTGATAAATACTTTTAAACTACGACAAAAAAATTGAAGCCTAGATTAGTTGTTTGAGTGACACATATCAAAATATGTTTGTGAAAATTCTCAAAAGTTTCTCTTGTCCAAATTACTATAAAAATTCGAAATTCAAGCGCTTTAGTTTATCGATACACCCTACTTCTATTGAAGCCTGCGAGGAAATCAAATGCCAAGTTCAAGGTCAACCCACCAATACATTTCGAAACTAATAAGACGCAATTAACTCATTTATTTCATCTCTCTACGACTTTCTGACCATGTGCAGACATTTCGACAACGTATGAAACTCTCCCTATTGATAATGTAACAGTTAATTCAGTTTGTCAACAGTTTTCAGTTTCGAAGCGTATTTGCTTTCACCGTAAGTACCCGCAGCGGAAATCTGCACTGCGCGGGCGCAAGCGATTTTAACTAAAATCTATTAAAATTGCATTTTAAGTTACAATCGATCTTCGTGAAACGCATAAAATTTAAAATCTCATTTTGATTTTAGTTAAAATCGATTTTAAGGATTTTAGTTTAAGTTTTCGTGAAACAGGGCCCAGGTGATCTACTAACCCTTTCCACACAGATCCACTAGTTAATCAGTTTTGATTATACTAATTGACTATAGGATCTTAATGTTTGTATAAGCCAATCGACAATAGTGGTGTAGGGTAGTGGTGTAGGACGTGTTTTGGTTCGCTCTCCAGATTAGTCAGCCATGACGAAATAAGTTAGTTGGTATTTATAAAGAGATGGCCACTGAAGAAATGTTACATATTGTTGATCAAACGGACGATTCAAACTATGGTGAAAATCAAGCTATGATAAATATGATGGAGTTACTAAAAACTATAAATACCAGGATGAGAAATATTGAAATCAAAATGGCGACAATTGATCACATTGAAAACATGCTAACTAATCTTACAAACAAAGTTACCAACATGGAAAGTGATATAGACATCTTAAAGACAAGGAATACGGAAATTTTTCAAGTGACTACAGCACTGAATAATAAATATAAAGAAATAGCTGATAAAACTGAGTCAAATCGAGTGAGTATTTCTCATTGTATTAACACGATTGATATATGTTCCCAGCAGACTAAAGAGACAAACACCGATGTGGACACTGTCAAAACTGCGCTAGAGAAAATAAACCAAACGGTCATCAACTTACAATGTCGTTCAATGAAAAACAATCTTATTTTCAACGGTCTCAGAGAAAGTGTTGAAGAAGACACAGAATCCAAATTAAGAGAATTCCTATACGGCGAATTAGAAATTAATTACAGGATTGAATTCGGAAACGTACATCGTTTTGGCAGAAACAACGCTGGTCGCCCACGCCCAATAGTTGCAAGATTCCTGTACCACAGGGATCTAGATTTTGTAAAGAGCAATGCCTATAAGCTTAAAGGAAAACCGTACGGTATAAACGAGCAGTTTCCCGCATCAGTAGAAGATAATAGAAAAGCCCTTTATCCAGTAATGAAAAACTTTAAGCGTAACGGCCATAAAACCAAATTGATTAGGGACAAATTATTTGTTGATGGTAAACTGTACGAGGTTGGACAAGAAGTACATGTAGATAAAACAACAGCTCGAGTAAACGTACAGTTAGCTAGACCATGGGAACATCATAATCGCCCCGATGACACCAGGAAACGCCAATTAAGTTCACCTAATACTGAACAGCCTTTAAGTAAAAGATAGGAAAACGCGGAGAGTTTAATCAGTGTGCTTTCTTGGAATGTTGGTAAAGGTCTATGTGAAAAACTTAAAGACAGTTCCTTTGTTAATATGATATCTACATGTGACGTTGCCTGTTTATATGAGTGTGGGATAAATACTGATGATCAAATAGAAATTCCCAATTATCACGCGTATAAATTTGTGAGAGACTTTGGTAAAGGTGGTGGAATAGTTATTTTAGTTAAAAATAGAATTGACAAGCTCTGTTCAGTTATTGATAATGTTTTTGATACTATTATTGTCTTAGAAATAAGTAGCCATCGAAAGAACGTTTTTATTTGTGCCTGTTATTTTCCACCCTATAATAGTATATTTTATAATAAATATGATGTTGATTTATTTATCTGTCTAGAAGACACTATTAATAAGTATATCGATAGAGGTATTATCCTAGCTTGCGGTGACTTTAATGCTAGAACAGCTAAGTTGGAGGACTTTATCAATAAAGATGGACTAAGTATTGATGTTACAAATAAATTGACAGACTTGTGCCAGTATATTCCAGATACACCAATGATCTTACGTAATAATATGGATACGGTCGTAAATCAATTTGAACGAAAATTAATTAACTTCTGTAAAAATACAGGTTTAAGAATTTTAAATGGAAGAATAAATAATGATTTAGATGGAAATTTTACATTTAACAGCAGCAAAGGCTCCAGCCTAATAGATTATTTATTAATGAATCATAAATATTTTAATCTTATTAATGATTTTACATGTTGTGATTTCAATGAATTCTCAGATCATAGCCCAATTATGTATAGCTTTACACACGCATGTTCTATTAATAAACCTGGTTTAGATATCAGTAAAAGAACAATCCGACGACAGGTCATTAATTGGGAAGAAATTAGAATAGAAAATCTTATTACCGATATTAGTTCAATTAAATCTTGTTTGATAAGTGATTGTAAAATAGAAGAGTTAAACCAGGCTTGTATAGATAAAAGTGTTAATAGTTTCTCGCGAACCATATCTAATCTAATGCTAAAGTATACAAAACAAATTGTAATCACTGAAGGTAAACAGAAGGGATTAAAATTAGACAAACCATGGTTCAATGATTCTTGTTTAAAAAGATATAGAGACTACAAATGTGCACTACACGCGTTCAATGTTGACAAAAGTAATGAAAACCGTTCACTCCTTAATCTAACAAAGGGATATTACAAAAAATTGGAACGACGGTTAAAACATGATTATAAAAGCCACCAGGGCAACTTAGTACAACTTGTTAAAAAAACAAACCCGAAGCTATTGTACAAACTGTTCAAAAAACAAAAAAACGTGACAACAACATTAGGGATTGACGATTTTCATAAACACTTCAAAGAGTTAGCATCTACCCGCCCTTATGTAGACGAAAGTATTGTAAATTATATTAATACATATGACTTAAATTCACAATTTTGTAATAGCGAATTAGACACTATTATAACAGAGAGTGAAATACGAGAATGTATACAAAAACTTAAGCTTAATAAAGCGTCATCTTGCGACAATATCCAAAATGAACTCCTAATACACTGTAAAGACATCCTGATGCCCTACTTAGTGAAAATATTTAATAATGTTCTCAATTCGGGAGGCTTCCCTTCAACGTGGGCAATAGGAAACTTGGTGCCAGTTTACAAGAAAGGGGACGCTAATGATCCAAATAACTATAGGGGAATATCTATTGTTTCGTGTCTAGGGAAACTGTTTACTTCTATCTTGAATAATAGATTACTAAAATTTGACAAAGAATGTAACATCATACCACCTAGTCAGTTTGGATTCCGAAAAAATGTAAGTACGGTCTATGCAATTTTTGTTCTTCAAGCACTTATTAATCGAACACTAAAACAGAAAAAACGTTTATACTGCTGTTTCGTGGATTATAGTAATCTTTGTGAATTTTAACCTGTACTCTAGCATAAGGTGGTGTTGGATGGGATATATTTAATTTATCATAAAGTTGTTTGTCTATTTCATTATTGTCGCGAAGGGTTTTTAATGTTGACTTAAGTTGTCTGTCGAGTATATCATCGACTTTTCTCATCCATTGTATTGGTTGGAAAGGTGCAGACAAGAGAGCAGTATCTTCAAAATGCGTCATGTACACTTCCGTTATGAGTGGACTTATTGGAGAACCCATGGGCAACCCGTGGACCTGTTCATAAATGCCGGCCTGCCATGAAAAATAAGTAGAGTTGATGCAATCATCTATGAGTTGAATTATACTATCGATTTTCAGATTTGTAGACAGTTCATGGTAAATGACTTCAATTCGTCGTCGTAAAAGGATCAATGCTTCATCTCTTGGTATATTGGTGAACAAATCAATTTCATCATAACTGACCATCTGACCATTATTATCTTATTGCTGAAGTCTTTCGCAGAAATCTGCCGAGTCTTTGATGTAGGAACTGGCACTGGTAGCTGTGGGCGATAACAATTTAGAAATATACTGTGCTGTATTGTAGTAAACTGATCCCCGAGAGCAAGTTAACAGTCTAATTTGTGAGGAGAGACGAGCGCCAAGTAATACTTATGAACAGACGGAAACTAGCAAAATCAGGTATTTCAATATCAGAAGACATGACTTATGAAAACGTTAAACTATTGGAAAAAATCCAAAAATACTTCGCGCCGAGGGACACAACGGAAAGAAATGTCGTGTGGAACTGTGGCCGAGTATTGAAGATCAAATATGTCAACTTAATACAGCATAAGAAAAACATAAACTGACAATCGGAAAAGAAAGATAATGCCTCTCTAAAATAACCTTCAATATATTGTATTCTTTTGTTTATACCTTGAAGATTTTCCACAAAATATAGTTCCAAATATAGTATATATATTTATATATCATAAATAAGTCAACACCAAGACATGAACTCTGCCTATTTTCTTGCAAAGTAGTACTTGTCAGTTTAACACTAAAAGTACATTTACTAAGAAAATAGGAAACATGTTTTGGGTTATATCACAAAAACTGGTAATAATCTCTTAAAGTTCTATTAAAAGTTGATTATAACTCGAAAATACACTTATTTAAAATCAAAACTATAAACAGGGGATATGTCACCCGATAGAACTTTCATATAAGAGACAAATTACCATATTTAAACACCAGAGCGAATTATAGCAGTATAAAATAAGCAGTAGCGTTTTATCATTGAGGCGCTGGAGGCGCCAGCCTCCTCGCGAAAAAAATCAAAGAAGTTAAAAAATATAAAACGGGAGAAAAATGCTAAGACCGATGAGAAAAATGAAATGTACCCTAGTTAGGGAGGGCCCTATAGGCAGACAAAAGGGCCCCACGTTTGAAAAAAGGGCCCCTCGTCTGACAAAAGGGCCCCTGGCCATAGGAAAGGGCCCAGAGTCCGAGTCAATCGTTTTATACACTATTACTGTTGAATGCACTACTGAATGAGAATGCAGTCATTGCATTGGCATGCAAATCATCAATCAAGAAATCACCTTTTCTGAAATCCTACTAATAAGCTATTCAGGAAAGAGATGGATAGGTCGCCCAGCGTGACCTGGCTTTTAAACTAAAACATATTTTAATTCAAAAATATTCTTTACAAAGGGATAATAACAAATTATGAATCTTCTCCGAACATATCAATCAAATTTTTATACAAAAATAGTATGGCGAACTTATTTTTTATTCAACAAACATAAACGTACGTACATCTATTTACAAAACTTCCTTGTAAATTATATTAGCTAATGAATACTAATACGTTTACTTATTGTTACATTATTATAGTATTTGTTTATAATTATATGTAAAACGTTTCGAGTCTTTGATATACCTTTGAATAAGTAAAACTAACATTTGGTAGTAGCAACGAACCATGTAGAAATATTTCGTGTAATTCAGTGAAAGGAATATTTCACAGCCATGTCAATTTACTGAAAAGGGCATTCAAAAAAATAGTGATACGAATTTTCGACAGATATAGCATTACAACTACAATATCGATTTTCAATTATATTTGAACGAAATAGATCAAAATGTAAACTACTACATCCACGTCGAATACGATTGTGGTACATAGAGAATGTCCTAGAACCAATACTTCTGAATTTTGGTTGCTTTATTTTAGCTTTTAGAGATTGTTTAAATTCTTTAACGTTTGCAATGCCTTTCAAATCTTTTGGTAAATTATTATATTCACGAATAGTTTTCGGAAAGAATTATTTTGTCTGATTCTAACACGACAACGGGATTCCCGAATATTGGAGTTTCGTAAATTGTGCTTGGGATTCGTTTAAAAAATGTATAGTATTAGTAAAATACACGGGCCAGCTTCCATGGATTATTTTATGTAACTGATTAAAACGTCTAATCTTTCTTCTTTCATGTAATTTTGACCATGCAGTTTCAAAATATAAAGATTGTCTGGAAGTGTAAATTGTATTTCCTGTAACAACGCGAGCTGCTTTCATCTGAAAAATTTATAATTCATCTGAATTATAACTACTACAGTTATCCCAAATTCCACAACAGTATTCAATGATAGGCAAAATCAAACATTTATAGAGTTTATTAAGTGAAGCCTGAGAAATTAAAAAAATCTGAAGAAACACCCCTAGGTGTTTATGTACCGACGTATCTAATATATACGTGTTATCATATCTAATATTAAGCGGATAACTAATTTTTTGACAACTGAAGATCATTAGTTTTGTCTTTTCTGGATTCAAAGTCAGTAACTATTTTTAAGACCATTGTAATAATTTGGATAAATTAACGTTTAATTCAGATTCAATCTTTTCAAAACATTCTGAAGAAGAAGACAAAGACGTATCGTCGGCGAATAAACGCATGATTCCAAATAAACCATCAGAAATATCGTTAATGTAAATAAGCAATAATAAAGGTCCGAGGATTGAACCTTGTAGAACCCCAGCATTTGTATACCTAAAAGCTGATGACGATTTGAGAGATAAGAAGAAATGATATCATGTAATTTACCAGTGATACTGTAATTAGATAATTTATGTAACAGGCCCTATGAGACACTTTGTCAAAAGCTTTCGATATTTCACAAAATATGAAAGCTATAGCCTAGATTTTTATTATCAAGTGAATTGCAAATGAGATCGTACATTTCAAGCAGTTGGTGGACGGTTAGTACTCCTGGAAGGAATCAAGTCTAGAAAGGAGGATGTCGTGTAACTGAAAGATATAACGTCCTTGAACTTTGGTCAAATATTATTTGAATTTGAAATCCACCATATTCCATTAATTATTATTTGATTGAGCTCCCGGTACCGTACGAACAAGAGATTTGTTTCGCATTCAGGCTTCAGACAAGTATCGGATAAGGCACCAGACCTCGGAATAAACAGGCCTCGAGGATGTGTAAGAATGCACCAAAATGTTCCTCGACCTCCGGTGGCCGACGGCAGACCCCCTCCGCGAAACAGGGCCCTCAAAATAGTAGGCCTATAGCCTCCGCCATGATAAACCTTAAAACGCCCCTGAAAATAAGTAATAACTTATATTTTATTTCTTTAGATATTTATATATCATAAGGGAATTTTGTCAAACATCTAAACGTATGTATAATAATGTATGTATAAGTCAACACCAAAACATGAACTCTGCCTATTTTCTTGCAAAGTAGTACTTGTCAGTTTAATACTAAAAGTACATTTACTAAGAAAATAGGAAACATGTTTTGGGTTATATCACAAAAACTGGTAATAATCTCCTAAAGTTCTATTAAAAGTTTCGCTTATTTCGGCCGTAGATTGTAGCTCGAAAATAGCTCGAAAATACATTTATTTAAAATCAAAACTATAAACAGCGGATACGGCACCCGATAGAACTTTCATATAAGAGATAAATTACCACACCAGAGCGAATTATAGCAGTATACATTATATTTTATTTACTAATACTTAATTATCTATCCAAACTTAAGATCTAAAATTGTGTGCTGTCAAAAATTAGCTTTATAGTCTGAATTAAAATCGTGTACTGTCAATAACTTAGTAATATTAGCATGCCGATATAGCTATACTAGGGCACATAATGTAGAGGGAAAATGCTTAATTGGTCAATATCGTTCATTGTCAAGCTTATTTCATCGATTAATTCAGTCCCGATATTGTCAAAAGGACGTTAAACTCTCTCTCTCTCTCTCCCTCTCTCTTTCTTTCTTTCTCTCCCCCCTCTCTCTCTCTCTCGTCGTTTAATACTGTTCATCCCATTAACTCTAAGCGACAAATGTGTTAACCAAGTTAAAACAACACGCTCGACACCGATCACTGACAAATAGACGCAAGTAAAGCAGAATCTTAAACCACCGTTTACCAGCTTATCTTTCTATTATTAAATGCCAACGATTGTATTTACACATCGGTTAAACGAAACACTCACAGAGTAGAAATTATCTAATCTTAAATATATGTCCTATTAAAACACAACAATTAAGCTGAGATTAAAGTAGTTTTGAACAGTTTTGCCTACAACTAACAGACCACTGACATGTCTGAAGCATACAGACCAGTCCCGTGGATAATTTGTATTTATTTTGTATATTATGTTTTATTTTCCAAGTATGTCTGTTTTTATGTTTCTTCTTTTTCACTGATAAATGTAATTATCCGACAACCCAACAGTTACCAATGTTCAAATACTCTCAATTTTTGTAGTAATCGAAAGCGAGGTAATCGTCGATTCACCATATCTTCTCAACCAAATTATTTTCAATATATTTATAACTAATAATTCCTTTGGAAGATTGGTGGCGACCTTGCCTTGCTCTTCTCGTAAAATACATCAAAGCCAAATACATACATTATGTTTAGATCCTTGTACAAGTTACATGATACTCAAGTTAAATGCCCACAAAGCGTATTTTAATCTTACATTATTGTTGAGCGGCGATGTTCACCCAAATCCAGGTCCAAATCAGTTTTCGGTTCTTCATTTAAACTCAAAAAGTATACGAAACAAACTTGATGAAATCTCAATAGAATTAACGAAATACGACATTTTAACATTTTCTGAAACTTGGTTAGATAAATAACTTATATTTTAAACCTCGCCCAGATCTTTTAATTCATAATCTTGAAGCCGTTTGGATTGAGTTGCATCTAAAGAATTGCAAATTCCTTATTGGTTCCTTTTATCGGAAACCTACTGCAAACGCTGATTATTGGAACTTAATAGAAGAGAGCTTCGCGAATGCAACAGACTCGATATCTTTTAATATTGTAATTCTTGGTGATTTTAATGTGGATTTTATGTCAAATAAAAACAGTAAATTAAAAGATCTTATTAACGTATTTGACCTTCAACAAATTATAAAAGAACCGACACGTGTATCGGAGAACTCTCGCAGCCTCATTGATCTAGCTATATTGAATTGTTCTCACCTCGTAAACAGTGTAGAACTTTTAGAATCTTGTATAAGTGATCATAGCCCCGTTGTTGTAAATTTTAACCTAAAGAAAAACAACGTTTATTCCTTTACTCGTACAATATGGAAATACTCAGATACTAATATAACAGATTTCGAACATTACCTACGCGAATATAATTGGGACGAATTATTTCAAAATGAAAGATGTCCACATAAAGCTAGTAAAGCTTTTTCTGACGTAATTATCAGTGGCATTAAAACATTTGTTCCGAATAAATGTGTTACAATAAGACCGAAAGAGGCACAATGGATGAACGGAAACATCCGAAGACTAATTAGACAAAGGAATAGATCACACAAAAAAGCGAAAAAAACAAATTTACCAAACCACTGGGCTGTATTTAGACTAAAAAGAAATATAGTAGTAAACGAAATAAGAAAATCGAAGAAAGAATATTTTCAAAAAATAGATACAAAAATCAATAGTAACGAATTTACTGACTCCAACTGGTGGTCACTAGTAAAGCGAGTATCTTTTAAGTCCGGGCATCATAACAAAGAAATCCCTCCTCTTAAATTGAACGAAACCATATATTTTGAAAACAATGAAAAAGCCAATATAATGAATGAGTTTTTTATATCTCAAGGATCAGACTCTGTGACGCTTAATGCGACACGACTACCAGGCCTAAAACAGCGAGAAAATGAAATGCCGACGATAACAATAAACCGAAATGAAATCGAAATGTTACTATTCTCCCTTAAAGAAAAAAAGGCAAGTGGTCCAGATAACATAAACAATTATATCTTAAAATCTCTAGCGAAAAGTATTAGTTCCCCACTACACAAGCTTCTTGAAATATGACTGGAAAAATCTGTCTTTCCAAATTGCTGGAAACAGGCAAACGTAGTCCCGATATACAAAAATGGAGATCCAAATAAGTGTTCAAACTACCGTCCAATATCACTTCTTAACACACTGGGCAAAATTTACGAAAAAATTATATTCAAAAATATCTATAACTTCACTATAAGTGAAAAACTAATAACACCCAATCAAGCCGGGTTCCAACCAAATAACTCCGCGTCTTACCAACTGTTAGAATTATACGATCATATATGTAAGGCCTTAGACAGAGGTAACGAAGTAAAATCAATATTTTTTGACATTAGTAAAGCTTTTGATCTCGTCTGGCACAGTGGACTAATTCATAAATTAAAATCAATTGGAATCAGAAATAAAGAAATAAAACTCTTGGAAAACTATCTATCAGAACGAGAACAAAGAGTAGTAATGAATGGTATTAGTTCTTTCCCGAACGAAAACAAAGTAGGAGTTCCCCAGGGCTCAATTCTAGGTCCTCTGTTGTTTTTAATCTTTATAAACGACATAGTTGATAATATTGATTCTAACGATACATCTATATTTCTAATTATTGATAATCCTCAACTGGCACAATATACTTTGAATAAAGACATACAGAAAATCTACGAATGGTCGAAAGCCTGGAACATTGAATTTAACCTAGCTAAAACCATTAGTCTAACATTCTCCCGGAAAATGTCTCCGTCAAACTTTAAGCTCACATTTAACACATTGGAAATATCGGACCATCTGTCACATAAACATTTAGGCATATTCCTTAATAATAAGTGCACGTGGGAAACTCACATTGATTACCTTGTAGCAAAAACCAGTAACTTGATTAATTGTATGCGATCTTTTAAATATAGATTAAATAGGAAAACTCTGAGCAGTATTTACAAGTCCTTCATTTTACCTATTTTTGACTATGGTGATTGCGTTTGGATAAACTGTACGAAATATGACTCTGACTTTTTAGAAAAACTGCACTTAGATGCCCTCCGAACTATAACGGGATTACCACGAGGTACATCACATGATATCCTGTATAACGAAACGGGATTTTGTGCGCTGAATAAACGCCGTTTGATGCATAAAATGATACTCTTTTACAAAATAGTACATAAACTAGTGCCCAGTTATTTATCTGACATTATACCACCCCTTGTCGCCTCAACCACTTCTTACAATCTTCGAAATTCAGAAAACATAAAACAAATTCCATGCCGAACAAGTCATTATCAAAATTCCTTCTTTCCATCAGCGATACAAGACTGGAATTATTTAACCCCTGGCATAAAAGAATCTACAACACTCTCGGAATTTAAAACAAAAATATCTTCAATCTATCAATTACAACCTAAAGAATATTTCTATTTTGGCAAGAGACATTGGCAAATCATTCATTGTAAAATGCGAAACTCAAAAAGCAACCTCAACCATCATAAATTCCTAATGCACATAAGTGATGATCCTTACTGCTCTTGTGGGGAAACATTTGAAAATTGCGACCACTATTTTTTCAAGTGTCCTTTGTACTTGACCCAAAGACAAACCACAATCTACACTTTGGACGAAGACTCAAAGTATACAAAAATTCTTCTAAATGGAAACGAAAATAAAAGTTATGAAGAAAAAATAGATCTCTTGCGAATTGTCTCTAAATTCATTGAATTAACCAAGCGTTTTAAATAATTGTGATAAACTCGTATGTCATCCAATAAACACGTACGGAGGAATAGGAAATTACTATTAAAACAAATCACTGAATAATGTGTCTGTATCAATAAGGCTTTAAGCACGCCAAAATATATTAAATTGAGACCTTCCGGACATTGGTAACTGATGATTGATTCAAAGTTGGAATCACGGAATGAAATGATCGTGTTACAGCTCTAAAATAATCATTTTCATATTCCGTGTTTCCAACTTTGAACTTACACATTTTATCCACACCTTTGGTTTAAATCACACAACCCTACAGATATATATCTTTGTAGTCGTCATGTATATATAAAATGATCATAAGTATGGAAACAGTTTTATATAAGCAGTCTTGCTTGTTACTGCATCCTATTCACTTATATTCTCTTAAATGATAAACTGTAAATACTAATGTTCTCCTGAATAAAATACTGTTTAAACCAACAGTCTAATTTTGATCGGGTCTTTGTGAATTTTAACCTGTACTCTAGCATAAGGTGGTGTTGGATGGGATATATTTAATTTATCATAAAGTTGTTTGTCTATTTCATTATTGTCGCGAAGGGTTTTTAATGTTGACTTAAGTTGTCTGTCGAGTATATCATCGACTTTTCTCATCCATTGTATTGGTTGGAAAGGTGCAGACAAGAGAGCAGTATCTTCAAAATGCGTCATGTACACTTCCGTTATGAGTGGACTTATTGGAGAACCCATGGGCAACCCGTGGACCTGTTCATAAATGCCGGCCTGCCATGAAAAATAAGTAGAGTTGATGCAATCATCTATGAGTTGAATTATACTATCGATTTTCAGATTTGTAGACAGTTCATGGTAAATGACTTCAATTCGTCGTCGTAAAAGGATCAATGCTTCATCTCTTGGTATATTGGTGAACAAATCAATTTCATCATAACTGACCATCTGACCATTATTATCTTATTGCTGAAGTCTTTCGCTGAAATCTGCCGAGTCTTTGATGTAGGAACTGGCACTGGTAGCTGTGGGCGATAACAATTTAGAAATATACTGTGCTGTATTGTAGTTAACTGATCCCCGAGAGCAAGTTAACAGTCTAATTTTGATCGGGTCTTTGAGAATTTTAAGCTGTACTCTAGCGTAAGGTGGTGTTGGATGGGATATATTTAATTTATCATAAAGTTGTTTGTCTATTTCATTATTGTCGCGAAGGGTTTTTAATGTTGACTTAAGTTGTCTGTCGAGTATATCCCATCCAACACCACCTTATGCTAGATGATATATTTGTCATCATGGAAACAAGTAAGAACCCTCAGCTCCTTCTTGATCATCTTAACAGCGCCCACCCTCGCATGAAATTTACGGTAGAACTTGAACATGACAAACAGCTACCTTTTCTAGACGTATTGGTCAACAACTCTGAAAATAATCTAAAAACCACCGTTTATCGTAAGCCGACCCACACAGACCAATATATACATAACAGTTCAAACCACCCTAACAAAGTCAAGACCAAGACAGGAATTATAAATACTTTAACAAGACGCGCTAAATTATTGTGTGACGACGAACTACTACGCGATGAACTACAACACATCAACAATGTCCTTATAGAATACAACAACTACCCTGAAAACCAAGTTAAATCAATAATGAAGAAAACGCTAACACACACGTGCAAACCACCAGAAACTGTAAGGAATAATAATCCAATATTCATTACGATTCCATTCATAGGACCAGTCAGTCACCAAATCAAAAGAATCCTAAAAGAACAAATAGGCGCAGATGTGATATTTAGCAGCGGCACAACATTAAAAACCATGTTAAACGCCAATGGCAGATTAAAACAAACAAAAAACGACCCAAAGGGTGTCATATATAAAATAAAATGTGTATGTGACAGTGAGTACATAGGAGAAACATCCAGACCGATGTCAGTGCGAATTAAAGAGCACCACACTGCAGTTAGGAAGCAAGAATATAACAAATCAGCAATTGCAGAACATATTTATAACAACCCACAGCATGAAATTAAATGGGAAAAAACGGAAATTCTAGCCAGGAACTTGACAGTGTGGAAAAACAGAGTCCTCAGAGAAGCACTAGAAATCCAGAAACATAAGCCCAAACTAAACAGAGACACTGGACATTTTCTCTTCTTCTTCTTCTTTTTGGTGTTTAACGTCTGCTTCCACTTAAGTGATATCACAGACAAGACATAGGAGAGCCGAAGCCGCTTCCTGATTTTTAGAATATGATTTTGCAATCTTTCCATTTTGGCCTTAGGCCATGGATTAGGGTTTAGTGGGAGGGAAGTTCTTCCCTTTATTTAACAAAAACACATCGTTGGTAGATGATCTCTTCTGTTTCTGGATTGGTAGATGTCTTCTTTGTGGGATTTGTGTTTTTAGGTGCCAGACCTGTCTTCTCGTGGTCTCCCCTTACTCCACTATCCCACTGGTATTTGTTTTGGCAGAATAGTGTTTAGATGCCGAGCCCGTCTGATCATGACTCCCTCTTACTCCACTATCCCGCCAGTTTAGTAGATGTTAGTAGTAAATTAAACTAATATAGAATTAAATAAATAAAGAGAGTATAATAAAGTTGTAGTCAGATAAGTTAAAGGTAATAAAATAAATTAAATTAAAGTAAAAGTAAAGTAAAGATAAAGTAAAATGAATTAATTAAAATTTATTAGTTAATTAAATTAAAGGTAATAAATAAAAATAAAAATAAAAATAAAATAAAATAAAATAAAATAAAATAAAATAAAATAAAATAATAAAATAAAATAAAATAAAATAATAAAATAAAATAAAATAAAATAAAATAAAATAAAATAAAATTAAAAATAAAATAAAATAAAATAAAATAAAATAAAATAAAATAAAATAAAATAAAATAAAATAAAATAAAATAAAATAAAATAAAATAAAATAAAATAAAATAAAATAAAATAAAATAAAATAAAATAAAATAAAAAGTAAAGTAAAGATAAAGTAAAATGAATAAATTAAAATAAAGTTGTAGAGTGGTTGGGCTTCCTTCGAGGGGACGTTTTTACTTCCCATCCCTACGTCGTATAAAAAAAAATAAGTTAAGATAAAAAATAAGTAGAAAAAATAAAAAATAAATTGAAGGTAATAAATAAAAATAAAATAAATTTAAGTAAAAGTAAAGTAAAGATAAAGTAAAATGAATAAATCAAAATAAATGTATAGGATGGTTGGGCTTCCTTCGTGAGGACGTTTTTACTCAACCATCCTACGTTGTATGGAGAATTTATCTAGCCGTGACCCTTTCTTATTTCACTAATTTACATAGTCCAACTGTGTCCATTAGGGTGTGGATTTCTTCGAAGATTTGTAGCTTCAGATCTGGTCTAGGGAAGAGTAGGTTCTTAGTGTTGAATGGTATGTTATTGGTCTCCATCATTCTCACTAAGTCCCGTCTCTCTTCCTTGTAAACCTCGCAGTCTACCAGGACATGGTTGGTGGTACACTCTTCTCCGCACTCACAGACGATGACTTGGTGTTTGTAGTCTCGCAGCCGCTCTTTCACCCTTAGTTTCGATATGAGTCTGCATATATCTCGTCTAGGGTGATTGGTCGCTGTCTTGGTGTAGATCTCGTCATCACATCGGAATCTGTATATGTCAAGTTCAACGAGATTTAATTCCCAGATTGAATTGACCTGTCTTTTGACCATACTGTAGATTTCCGTGGTGCTGTAGTCTATGAGGCGGGGTGTAGCTGTGTCCTTGAGACCCTCGTTGGCGAGTCGATCTGCCTCCTCGTTTCCTTTAATGTTGACATGTGATGGAATCCACACGAGCTCTAATTTGCTTCCCTTCTCTAGGACCCTCTGATATAGCTGCCTGATTTCCAAAATGACTTCTGGTCTTGATTCCGAGTTGTCATTTTGGATTGAAATCAGACTGCTCAGAGAATCGCTTGGAATGACGAACTTGCCGGTCTTTTGATGGGAGATCCATGAAATAGCGTCACGAATGGCAACAAGCTCTGCAGTGTACACCGAACAGTTATTGGGCAGTTTCCTGCTTTTTCCCTGTTCCCCGTTTGGCAGGTATATTCCAAACGAGCTGGTGCCCCTTTCAGGGTTGCGTGAGCCATCCGTGTACACATGGTCCCAGTCATCAGACGGACAGTTGTCTTCCAAATGTTCTAGAGAGAAAGCACGTGCAGCACTGGGGTTATTTTTCTTGTCGGTTTTCTGTAGTCGATCTAGATTGACCAGTGGTATAGGGAGCGTCCAGGGGGCGACAACTGGGGGGTCGTGTTTCTTTATCACGAGCTCCCCCAGTCGTAGTTCCTTGGTCGTTTCTCTGATACCCTGGCTGAAGGTTTTCTTTTTGGTATCTCTTACATATTTTGTCTTTTGTAGACTGACAAATGTTGGGGATCTTTCACCTAGTTGTGATATCTTGACCCAATACCTTGTCGCCAGTTCTTTACTTCGTAGGGATAGGGGCAACTCCCCGACTTCTTGTAGTAGTGCCTCTCGCCTAGTCCCGAGACCTACGCCAGTCGCAATACACAGAGCTTTGTATTGGATGGTGTCAAGCTTGCTTAAGAGTGTTGGCGCACAGTTCATGAAGTTTAGGATTTTGGAGCATCTATCTACAGTCCAGTCGATGTGCGGTTTCCAGGTCAACCGTCGGTCAAAGATTACGCCAAGGAACTTGGTTTGGTCTTTGAACTCGATGGTTTTACCGTTCATACACAGAGTCATTCTGTTTATCCCTCTATCCCTGCTCACAAGCATGCCGACTGTTTTCTTCTCCGAGACTTTAAATCCCCAGTCGTTTGCCCATGCCATGAATTTGTCTAAGGCTTTTTGCATATTCTTTTGTAGTTCACAGAAGCTCGTCCCATTTCTCCATATGGTACTGTCGTCGGCAAATTTAGCCAAGTCAGTTTTGGAATCGAGGTAGGACGATTTGTGAATGTCATTGATCATGATGTTGAAGAGAGTGGGACTGATAACAGACCCCTGAGGCGTGCCATTTTCTAATGTTTGCTCGGCACTCAGGAATCTGCCAACATTCACCTGTATCCTTCTATCGCTCAGAAAGCTTTTAATCCATCGAAACATTATGCCCGTTATACCGATACGTCCTAACTTGAAGAGCAGCCCGTCTAACCAAACTAGATCGAAAGCCTTGGTCAGATCTACGAACACGGCACATAACAGGTTTCCCGAGAGAAGTGCCTGTGACATGACTTGCTGTAGTCTAACCAAGTGGTCCATTGTTGATCGTCCTTTCCTGAACCCACTTTGATTTTCGTCGATCAATCGGTTGCTCTCCATATAGAACTGTAATCGGATATTAACCATTGTTTCCAAGGTTTTGCATAGTGTGGATGTCGATATGACTCTGCCTTGTTCTTCTCTTTCCCAGCTTTCAGTAGAGGTATGACGTTTGCTTTTCGACATTCTTTAGGTACCTCTCCTGACAGCCAGGATGTGTTGAAGAAGTTTAGTAGTATCGTTTTGGCGTTTCTTGGTAGATGTTTGAGCATGGAGTACTTTACTTTGTCCTCACTAGCCGCACTATCCTTCTTGAGGGAAAGAGTCTTATTTAACTCTCCCTCAGAGAAGGGTAGGTTGATTGGTTCAGCCACTTCATTAGATTCAATTACTAATGAAGGGTGCTGCGAGTAAAAGATTTCCTTCCTCTTCAGAAACTCTGGTGATTGGTTTTCGTCTCTGCTTGCGTCAGCAAAAGTTTTTGCTAGTAGGTCTACCTTTTCCTTGCCGTTCGTAACGTACTTATCTCCATCTTCAAGGTTTGGTATGTTGAATGATCTGCGTTTCCCGTTCATGGCGTTCAGCTTCTTCCAGACGGCACCCGTTTGCGCGTTTTTATTCAACGCATTACAGAATGTCATCCAGTGCCCACTTTGTGCCTTTTTTATGGTGTCTCTTGCAGCGTATTTCAACTTAAGGTAATTTTGGTGGTTGGCTTCATTGTAGTGGCGATTCCGTAGGCGGGGGCCTTCCTTCTGTCGTTGACCGTCTTCTGACATTCCGGTGACCACCATGGTTTTCTAGTCCTTGGTTTTCCACCAGAAGTCTTTGGAATGGAGTCGTTAGCAGCACCTATAATAGCGCTCGTAATGTTGGTAGCGTACACGTCGATGTTGGTATCGATGATATCTTCTTCCTTCCACTCAAGGCAGCCTACACGGAATTTAACCCAATCAGCTTCTTTCATAATCCAATTGGATCTCCCGTTATAGACTTCCCTGGTTGCTTCGGCCTGAATGCAGAATTCTATCAGGAGATGGTCACTGCCAAGTGTTTCATCTTCGTGTACTTGCCAGTCGCAGCGATTTGCCAGACCAAGTGTACAGAACGTGAGATCTAGGTGCGAAGGTGGGGCATTTCCTCCGACAAAAGTAGGGCTCTCATCGTTCAGCATGCATAGGTTGTTTGCTTCTATTATTGAGCATAGGCTAGTCCCCCGGCAGTCATTCCTCGGCGACCCCCACAGGACGTGTTTTGCGTTGAAATCTCCGCAAAACACTGATTCGCCCTGTGGAAGTTGATCGAGAAGTGACTGGAAGTCAACTGGTTTTTTCGTGACATCTGGGGGTACATAGACATTCACTATTGTCAAATTCGTATTATTGCTCAATGTGATGGCTATGCCCATTGCTTCTAGAGGTCCGTCTACGTCCAGTGAAACAGAAATATAATTTAGGTTATCACGGATATAGATGGCAATGCCGCCGCCACGTGTCGTACTTCCTGGTCTGTCCCTTCTCTCACAAGTATATCCGGGTATGTAGATGTCTTTCAAAGTTGGTAATAGCTTGGTTTCTTGGAGGCATATTACATCTTTGGGGTTGCGTGTGATGTATTTTCTCAGCTCAGCACATCTGGTGGCCAGTCCATTAACATTAAGTTGTAGAACTTTAACCTGGCCCGCCATGATGACTGTCCGGATGGATGCCTCTCAATGTTGGAGTTCTATTGATCTACTGGTGTCTCGATTTCCATAGAAGGTACCTCATTGGTGTTCGCCTTTGGTGTTGCGACCGACAAGCAACTAGAAACACCGCCAGTGTTCGCCTTTGGTTTTACCATCGACGAGCAACTGGAAATATCTCCAGTACTGTAGTGGCGGACATGAGATATCCTCCTACGTAATGCGAGATTTACCTCTTGATCATTCTTCTCGTCTTCCTTGTCGTCATCTCTATATCTCTTTTTAACTGTGTTGATCGAGTTGACGAGGGTGATTAGGGTGTCTGCGTTTACCATATACGCACGGAGTTTGCCTAGGAGGCTTGCCGTTTTTGTAGTTTTGTCTTCGTCGGACACTGCCACCTTTAGGAGTTCAATCATGAAGCTCATGAAACCACTTTCCGTTTTAAATTTAGGAATAAAGTGAGTCTCATCAGCTTTCATTTTTGCTTGTTCCTTTTTCTTTGGGTTGTTCTTTTTCTCTGGGGTCTTTGTAGTTGGTAGTTGTTCTGATCGGGGGGCCTTTGGTGGTTCTTCCGGCGTCGATGTCGATGGAATTGGCTCCGTCCTTGGTTTATTAACCGGAGCCGTATTCCTGACATCTTTTATCGAACGCTCCTTTTTTTTGATAATGAGTGCAGCCTCGCTGAAACTCACTTTCTCCTTCCCCTGTATCTTTAGGGCAGCTTTGGTGCTCTGTTTCTTGGGGCATTCGGGGGAGTTCGCTGCGTGACCACCCTTGCAGTTCGAGCATTTTATTTGCATGCCCGCCCTGCACTCGGCCACCGCGTGACTCTCACCGCACTGGGCACACACGGTCTTTCCCTTGCAGTACTTGACTGTGTGGCCCAGTTTTTGACAATTGGAACATTGCCTTACCCGGTTGATGTAGGCGTGGGTCCTTCTGGATAAATATACTACTTTTAGTATTTCCGGTGCTTTATTGTTAAAAGTCAGGGCGACACTTCCCTGGCTTTTACCTTCAGCAACCTTAAACCGGTATACCTCCTTGACCGCATATCCTCTGTCTCTTAAATCTTCCAGGATCTCTTCTCCGTCATATTCGGAGGGAATCCCGTGTACCACCACCTTTTCAGTTAACAAGGTTGACGGCTGGGATACCCTCACTTCTATGCCGAGAAGGGATACCTGGTTCACTGCCCTGTCCATATCCTCCTGTAATTTAAAAGCCAGTCGGACATGACCAGGGACAGTTACTCTGATGTCTGGGATATCTATAATACCCCAGTTCTTCTTTATCTCCTCCCCTATCGCCGTTAGCTTGATCCCTGCGAAGGACTTGCCTTCGGTGGGCTTCACCTGAACGACAAAGGCTTGCTCCTCCCTCTTTTTAGTCACCGGAAAGCCTCAACCATCGACATGTTGAGTTCAGCCACGGACTCCATTTCCCTTTTCCTGCTTCGAAAAAGTCTGAATTTAAAAAGAAGGATCAACAAGAGATGATTCTAGTTGGTACTCTTGAGTAGAGTGATGATTGTGACCTCTTCCACACAGATCCACTAGTTAATCAGTTTTGGTTATACTAATTGACTATAGTATATTAATGTTTGTATAAGTCAATACTAGATGCAGTTGTGATTGTTTTGGATTGATCACCTAATGATCCGCTACTGACCCTTTCCACACAGATCCACTAGTTAATTAGATTTGATTATACTAATTAACTATAGGTTCCTAATGTTTGTATAAGTCAAGTTTCAAGTTTTTATTACCCTTGAGTCACAGACTCATCAGGAGAAACAAAAATATTTACAACATATTTACAAAACAAAATTATACACTACAATATCCATATATGCTACTAATATATAAACACGATATTACAAACAAGAATCATGATATGGAGAGTAGAATGACGGTATATTAACTGTCAATATTCCGTTTGATCTCTTTATCTCTTATAAGAAGTTAATTGCCAAACAAACAGGTTTAACTTGATTACCTTATGCTCATACATTTAAATTAAAATGGGAAATTATTAAATTCTCAACCGAGGGAATTTCTTTAAAACATAAATTGTTATTATATGTTATTAAGCACCTCCAAAATAAACTGATCTCAGACTTATAACAACGCAGAATCAATTAATAATAGACTGAAACAAGAAACAGATTGGCATATTCAGAATTTACCTGACCTTGTTACAAAATTGGTTGTTACAAAATTGGCTAGAGTGTCAACATTTCAAATTCTCAACATACGTCGGGCTTTACACGGGACAGGCAATTGGCAACTTGCAGACCACAAATCGGAGATCCATCCTGAAACATGGGCTTGTATGGAAGCGGACAAGAAAACTCGCATGTTTAATAAATAATTAATGAAGAAGAAAAATGTATATAATGTAAATAATTTAATTTAAAAAATGTGGATTTCGGGTGCGTAAAGCCCAAAGAAATGTCGGGCAAAAAAAACAGGGCAAAGTAAACAAAGGCGCGCAGAAAAAAACTCATCGAACGGCTATGTAAGTTTTAGTAAAATATTTAAATTCAACTAAATTGTTATTTTGTATTTCCAAAGTCGACAATTTGGTGTTATTAATTTATTGTCTACAAAAATCACATATACGAGTTATCTCCCTTCAGGCGAGTGAGCGTGAAACTCCCATTTGGACAGAAAGAAGCGATGCATCTTAAATTCAACTAAATTGTTATTTTGTGTTTCCAAAGTCAACATTTTGTAGTTATTGGTTGTTATTTCTCAGTTATTGGGTGTTATTTTGGAGTTATTGGGTGTTATTTGGAGTTATTGGGTAATTCGACGCGCCGGTGCTGTGGTATTTTATCATGTCAGGGGTGTTTAGATCAACGTTTAGATGGCCATTATCGGATTCTTCATAACTCTATTACCGACACAGGTTAGAGAGGAGAGCTTTCAAAACACGTCTTGTCAGCTCGAAATCAACTCCAGTTGTCATTAGTTGCACTTACGGTTCTTTGATAAGCATCGTTCTCATGAAAGTTATAAAATATTTATTTAAAACGAATATATGTTGATGAATTAATTTGAAAATGACCTACACAAAAAACAAAATAAATATTTACACGACATGCAATCTTTTTACAAGCCCCTAGAAATTGTTAACAATAACTCGTGTCGTAGATAGATAGATAGATATTCTTTATTTCGCAAACCGTACATAGATACAGTGTAGAAACAATAACATATTTACATAACAAAATATAACATATATATATACATACATGTGTAAATAGGATTTAACCAGGGGGGTGTAACCTTTGTGTTATAACCTTCATTAATCCGTGTAAATTATTTAATACATAGGGGTGAGTACAATTAAACAGTTCGCTAAACTTGCATATATTTGGCCGTAAGTAGAACTTAGGCGCCATAGACAATTTCCTTTTCTTTAAAATTACCGAATCTGTACAGATAAATAAATAGTGGAATTCGTCACCAATTACATTTAGGTTGCATAATTTACAAGTTCTTTTTTCTCTCGGTATTTTCTTCCATCGGCCAGTTTCTATGGGTAATTTAGTGTTACAGGTTCTAAATCTACATATTAGCTTAGATTTGTACATGGGTTAGACTGAAAGATATTTTTCGAAATCAAGATTATGTTTAAATAATCTGTAGTTTAAACCTTTTGGAGATAATGCTATGCTACTATGCCATGATTGTAAAAACTGGTCTTTTAGAGACTGGGAAATACGGGTTTTCAGCCATTTTATATTTAAATGATTTTGTGTTACATATACATATGATAGTCCGTCAAGGATATTTTTAATACATTTCATCCAGGGTGTATTGCAAGACTTTGACAATATGTATAATTTAGTTGTCAGTTTGTTTTCATCAGTTACTACTTTAGCCCAGTAACATACCATTCGTACTTTAATATCGATTATTAATGGGAACCTGCCCAGTTCACCCAAGACCATTGCGGAACTTGTGGAATTATTTAGTGACAATATATATTTACAATATTTCATATGGATTCGTTCAATATTAGTAATGTTAGAATAGCCCCAAACTTCACAAGCATATAATAATATAGGCTGTACTACTTTATCAAACATATCCAATTTACATTCTATACTTAAATTATGTTTAGTACATTTTGATAAAACTCCGTACATAGCTTTCATAGATTTGTCATTATTACTCTTACGGTGATAGTTAAAATATCCATTTTTCGTGAAATAAACACCCAAGTACTTAAAATTATCAACAATATCAATACCTGAGTTATTATAATAAAATGCACAGTTATCTGGTTCTTTTCCATTAAAAATCATTATCTTCGTTTTATGTATATTCACTTTTAATTTCCATAATAAGCAGTATTCATAGAAAATATTTAGTTGTTTTTGTAGGTCCTCGCTTGACTCTGCTAACAATAAAGTGTCGTCAGCGTACAATAATATAAATAGTTTCAGATAGATATGCAGTTCATTTCGGGCTTTGCTAGATAGAAAACTAAGTCCGTTTACATTATATTTATTTAGAATTTCTTCTAAATCATTCAAAAAAATGGAAAATAGAAACGGGGAGAGATTTTCGCCCTGTCGTATTCCGTTGGTACATTCGAAACTGGGCGATTCTTCGCAGTTTAGTTTGACCTTGGCTTTAATGTCCTTATAAATGTTAATTATAACATTGAAACATTTTCCATTTATATAATTTTGTAATAATTTACTCCACAAACCGATCCTCCAAACAGTATCGAACGCTTTTTCAAAGTCGATAAATACACAATAAAGTTTCTTACGAAATCCTTTATAAAGTTGGATTAGAGTATATAAGTTAAAAATATGATCAACTGTGGGGTAATTTTTTTCGAAAGCCAGCTTGATTTTCTAAAATAATCTGGTTAGTTTCGGAGAATCGGTTTAGTCGTTCGTTAATAATGGAAGTGAACAGTTTGCCCAGACAGCTAAGTAGGGTGATTGGTCGATAATTACTTGGGTTAAAGGCATCTCCTTTATTTTTATAAATGGGGATAATATGTCCGATTAACCAGTCGGAAGGTATTATTCCTGTATCAAATACAATATTAAACATAAGAACATAAGTAGGTAACAATGCATGAATGCTATTATTTATATACTCATTAATAACATCGTCTTCGCCAGGAGATTTATTTAATTTTAGTTTTTTGACAGCTTTGAAAATTTCGTCAGCAGTTATGCTTGCGTTTATACAAACATTGCTGTCTATATCACATATTTCATTCAATTCGTGCATTGGTAATACATAATCAGAAACATCATTGTTCACATTTTTATTAAGATTACTAAAATAATCATAAAGCGATTGTAGGGGTATTTCAGTATTGGCCTTGCCCTTACTATCCTTATTAAGAATTTTCCAGTATTCACTTGGATCTGAACATCTGATATTTTGTAATTTTCTTTGCATGTTAGTTCTATGCAATTTTATGAATTTATGTAAGGTTTTTTTTATAAGATGCCCCTATTCGTATTAGTTCGTTTTTAAATCTGGCCCCGCCATTCTTTTTATATAATCGTTTGGATTTTCTATAATTCTGACGCGCCAACTGGCATTCTTTATTAAACCAAGGTTGTTTATACTTAAGTACCCTTTTAGTTGAGGTTTTATTAGTACATACATGTCTGGTGCCAAAAGTGGATTTGCCAGCATCTACAAGAATATTACAAACATCATGCATCAAGTTATCTACGATATTAATATTTACAGTTTCAAGTTTCACATTCCTTAGTATATTATTTATTTCATCTAGTTTGGGCAAGTTTTCGTTTATCATATGACAATATTCAACTCTATGTAGGGGATCCCATCTATTGACAATTTCTTTGGTGACAGGTGTGACTTTCTGCAGATTTTGTTCATTATCACTAGAGAGTTGGGTTGTAATTAGTAAACAAATGGGTTTGTGGATATCTGAAAAGAGGTTGGAATATGGGAGTATTGAGAAGCCTTCAATTTTGGATAAGAATTCAGGATTAGATACACAGTAATCTACAACACTTGCATCATTGCATGTAAATTCTCCAGTTCCTTTATCCCCGCCTAAGCGGCCATTTAATATCACAAAATTATTATGTTAACACAAATTAAGTAGGAGTCGACCATAAGGACTAAGACTAGTAATTATTTGCCTAGTTTTCATGATGGACGAATGTAGTGCGAGTTATTAATAGACAATTTTTCCCTTAATTTTTTTCTCCCCTCTTCCTGCATTTTTGGGTTGACTTTTTGGTCTAGAATAGGAGAAAAGGGATCAAATTTGCAATTTTATAGCAGTTTTGGGTAATACTGGTGATATTACAGCGGAGGGATGGGGCTGTAAAATGTCTTTCTTCGGAGCAGTGGAATGTGTCGGAAGTGAGATTTTCACCCAAGTCAACTTCAAATCCCTGTAGAAAAAAATCTAAACCATATTAACCCTACAAGTTTATGATGGGGAGATTGCCAAATGTTGTCCCCATTGTGCCTAAAAATATTGGAACCAACAGAATGTTGAGCAAAAAGCTACAGCCAGTGATGTTACAGCCATTTAACGTTGAAGTCAATGGGCAAATAATTACTAGTCTGAGTCCATAAGTGTTTATAGTTGTGTCCCTTGATGCTCGCTGTAACGGTATCTTTAACTGTTTTAAGTCCAGCGTGACATCTTTAATTAAGTTTACAGGGTCGCATGCTATAAGATGATTAATATTTTCAGTTTCACTGTCGTTTATAATGTCATCATTTGCCGCAGTTCTACCGTTAAAGTCGCCAACTAGGCACACATATTTAAAATTATTAGATAAGGACATATACTCTCGTTCTATTTCTTCGAAAGCTTCGGGTGACGAGTATTTGGAGCTAGCAGGGGGGATATATATAATTCCGATAAGTAAGTGTTTGTCTGTTTCTAGTTCAAAATTGATCCAAAGAACGTATTCACTTTTAAAATCAATCAACTTTGCTTTACTCGATATGTTATCCTTAAAAAGAGCTGCTATTCCTCCTGATTTCTTTTTCGCAAGTTGACGTCGGTGTTTAACAAAGAGTTTGTACCCTTCTAAGTAGATATCATCCGCTTCGTCAGTTTTTGTTTCAACAAAACATAAGATATCATGTTTGGTAATTTCATTGTTAAACTCCGGATAATTTAGTTTAGTTTAGAGTCCGCACACGTTCAAGTAGAATAAACTTAATGGTTTCTTAGTTGTGGGGTAACCATGTATCAGTTGATTATTGTCGGCTGTTAAAATGAATATTGGTTGTCCCCCATGGTTGTCCTATTCGCCCTCTACTGTCCCCAAGACTGGTTGTTTTAAACTTGTAACTTCCATATCCAAGTGGTTATTGTTGTTTGGATGTAGCAAGTCTCGGTGCGGAAATTCGTCATCATGTATGTTAGTATCTGGGTCGAATAACTCCCCTTCAATAAACAGCTTATCAACTTTAAATACGGCTTTTTTATTCATTCGTTTCGCGGCTTTAAAATATGGGTATAAAGCCTTTCGTCTATCATTTATTTCCTTCGGAAATTGTTCGTTTACACCATAGGATTTACCTTTCAATGTTTTTGGGGCTTGGTATCTAACTAAATCCCTATCTTTTGAAAAAACGAAATTGGCTATTATTGGCCTGTTTTTATTGGGTTGTTGTTTACCAATCCGATGTACTTTATTATATTCCAAATCTTTTTGGATTCCCATTATAATATGTAAGAAGTTGTATAATTCTGTCTCTGTATTTTCGTTGGCTAGTTCTACGATCCCAGTGAATATGAGATTGTTACTCATCGAGCGCATTTGTAAGTCGACCTGAGTGTTTCTCATCTCAGTCACGTTTGTGTTAAGCCGGCTGAGTTCAGTTCGAGTGAATTCATGTCGCGTCTGTAAAATATTTGTTGTCACCTTCAAGTCCTTCAATGGTAATACCAATCGATAAATCAGTGCGGGCAATCAAGCTCGTTTACTATTTGATAAAAGAAAAACAACGAAGTATTACTAAATATACAAACATTTTCAACAAAATATTTTTGTCAAGTTTTATACTCGCAGATAAAACAAAACAAAGGAGAAGTTTTATCCTCGCAGATAAAATAAAACAAAGGAGAAGTTTTATCCTCGCAGATAAAACAAAACAAAGGAGAACTAGCAGTGTTAATCGCGGTGTCAACAATCGTCGATCAACTAATTAAATAAATGCCAATTAAATTTTCAACTGAAATAATCAACGATAACCTGCCTTTTTTTAAAATCTGGTGTTGATTATCGAACCCATTCTGCTCAGTGAGTTGAGATTATTGACGACAATTTATTGGTGATTGTTAAAGCGCTTAAAAACGATTTAATTAATTTAGTATTGCAAAATGCAACACGTAATTTATTATTCGTTACATAATAAATCAATTTTACTAACTGTGCATATTTTCTGACATGGTCTGGTTATTTGAGCCTAAAAGTAGAACACAGCAAGTCTCCAATTTGTGGATGCACAATTTTGTCTTTGATGACAGTTATATCACGGGTCGCATACGATTATATCACTGAGTAAAAACGTCCTCTCGAAGGAAGCCCAACCATCCTACAAATCTATTTTTATCGCTTTATTTTTTACTTATTTTCTCTTAATTTATTCTTACAACGTAGGGTGGTTGAGTAAAAACGTTCTCACGAAGGAAGCCCAACCATCCTACAAATTTATTTCTATCTTATTACTTATTCAATTATCTAATTTCTATCTATTATTATGAATATTCTTAATTTATTAAATTTGCATCTAATCTACACCACACCACACCACACCACACCACACCACACCACACACCACCACACACCACCACACACCACACCACACCACACACCACCACACCACACCACACCACACACCACCACACACCACACACTCCACTCTAAGATACCAAACCTATAAAGTGGGATAGTGAAGTAAGGGGAGATCACGAGAAGACAGGCCTGGCACCTAAAAACTAATCCCACAAAGATGACATCTACCAATCCAGAAGCAGAAGAGACCATCTACCAAACTATATGTTTTGTATTAAATAAAGGGAAGAACTTCCCACTAAACCAAATCCATGGCCTAAGGCCAAAAATGGAAAGATTGCAAAATCATATTCTAAAAAACAGGAAGCAGCTTCGCCTCTCCTATGTCTTGTCTGTGATATCACTTAGTGGAAGCAGGCGTTAAACGCCAAAAAGAAGAAGAATAATTATATCACTTTTAGGCGGCTGTGGACAAGGTAAACTTCTAAGACCGGTGATCCAAGTCTAACTTAGCATGTATTTAAAAAAACTTCCGCATAATATATATTTAGTTTGCCGTCTATAAAAGAAGAACGTCATATATTTGGAGTTGATCATATAAATTTGGAGTTAAGCATCAAGTCTTAAGTTTACATGTCATATATATTTGAAGTTTAGCATCAATTTTTATGGTTTACCAAAGTTTGTCATATTTATAGAGTGCAGCGTTCGAAAAATAAAAAAAATAATTTAAGAGACAATTTTTGTCATTTTTCAAAATTTTAAAATTTGACCTAAATGTTTGGATACCTGACGACCATCCGATTCCAGAAATATAAGTTTCATTCCGAGTTATCGCCCTTTTTTTCCCTTTTTTTTCGAATTTCTGCTCATTTTGTAAGCTTAAGTCTCGTTTTACGGCCGAATCGACGTTTCTGAAATTCCTGGAACATAATGCCATATGGTCATACCATCGGGTAAAGCAATTTCAACAACAATCCGTAAACCGGAAGTAGCCGAGATAATGGCCGATATTTTAATAAAAAAAAACGCAAAAAATGAATGCTTTTGGGGAAAACATTATTTCTCAGTCCGATATCAATACATTAAAACGATTAAGGTATCGTTGGGTTCTTACAGAACCCATAAACAGAAAGTAAAATATGGCACGCTGAAAATCAAGTATTTTTTGATTTGGAGCGTTTTTGGACGCCTATATCTCGAAAACTGCTCCAGCGATTTTTCTTTAACTTTCTCTATCAAGAGGCCTTTAGGTAATCTCGTGTATGAAACAGTCCGTTTAGACTTTGAAATATCTGTAATAGGTCAAATAACGAACTAAAAATCGAAAAAAGTCGAAAAATCATGAAATTTTGGAAAATCCTCTATTATTTTTTTATTTTTACTGATTTTCAAAAAAAATTGTTATATTTAGATATCTGATGTAATGCCGATTCCTATAATGTATAATATGTTTTCAGTTATTGAAATTTAATTTTCGATATTTTGACATTTTTGCATTTTTGGCACTTTTAAACATAGGATTTCTCAGGGGCATTTTATCTGATCAGATAATATATCATTACAGAACCCTGTCGCTATTTAATTGCCCAACCTGGTTATTAAACTATTCTTACCATAGTCTCCATACCGAAGTATTCAAAGAATGAAAAAAAAGGTTAAAAAATTGTCATCTTTCAAAAAGCTGAATTTCTCCGTCAGATATTACCTGCCCAAAAGAAGTAAATTGTCTTTGGGTAGCCCCATTAATGGACTATCATATGGCATCTCAATGATACAATTTCGATGGTTAGACAATAAATTATGGTACGCCGAAAATCTAGTATTTTGCGTGTTTGGAGCCTTTTGAGACTCCTTTTCTGGAAAACGACTGCAGCGATTTTTTAAAAACTTTTTTTACTCAGTGTCCTATCGGTGTTCTTTGGCGTCAATCCGAAAGGAAAAGGTTTGAAATAATATAAGAGGTCCAAAAAGTGGTCTCGATCTTTGAAAAAAGTTGAAAAATGTTCAAATTATTGAAAGTGCTCTTTTATTTATCTTTTTTTTTCGAAACTACTCAATATATGTTTCTGGCAATTCTGGGATAGGAAGACAAGTTCCCAAACAACGTGTTAAAGCTAACCCGACAATGATCGAAAAGGCGGAAGTAGTCGAAAAAATATCCGATATTTTCAGGAAAATGCTACAAAATGAAGATTTCTACCAAAAGCCTGATTTCTCCGTTCGATTCTACAAGATCGAAAGACCTAAAGTATCATCCGATAGCCCATTGAACGGAAATTCGAATGCATCCCTCGGGTCTGTTCAACTGTTGCCTGAAATCCGATTCAGCACTGCCATGCATGTCTTGTTATTATTATTAACATTTATAAAGCGCTATCTTCCACACAACGTGTTCAGATGCGGTGTACAATACAATTCAATAAAATGTGTAATAAAAACAAATATACATATAGGAAAACTAAATAAAGCTATAGTAGTAAAACATAAAAAGGTAGCTTAAAATAAAATCTGATATCACAAATGGGTTTTAAAAGAATTATAAGTTAAAAGATTTCTTAAACAAAAAACGTTTTAAGAAGTGACTTAAGAGGCCAAAAAATTGTGCAGCATCTTATATTAAAAGATAAAGAATTCCATAATTTGGGGTGCCTGGACGGTAAAAGATCGATCTCCAAAAGATACAAGTCTTGCGCGAGAACTTAATTCATATGAAATTGATTAGTTTAACAAAGTCATAGAAAATTGAAAATGAGACGATGGGCAAAATTTACAATTATATTGTACTGTAACCGAATCCATTAATCAATCGACGAAACTTTTAAGTTCGTCATCCAATAAAGCGGGGGGGGGGGGGCTGCAGCCCCCCAATAATCTGCTCGTATATATCCCGTGCGTGGTGTCAAAAAAATTCAGACCCCCTGGATTTCGCTACCTTTGCTCGCACCTCCCTCCCCCATATCAATATCGTTCCGACGAGCCTGGAAAGGCCATGTGTACGTGCTAGTTCCATTCAAATGGCGTACGTGTACGCAACGCCGGATTAATCATGATGGGGGCCCTGGGGCATTGAACATGTGGGGGGCCCCTGGTCACCGACCGAGTGCCGAAGGCGCGAACCCACATACGGGGGTCGTGGGCAGGACCGTATGTAGAATTGTAATGCCCGAGGTACTGAGTGCGGAACGGTGCGTGTGTGTACGTGGGGGTGGGGGTCTGGAAGCCCCTCCCCCTCCCCGAAATTTTTGAAAATTAGACTCTCACAAACGCGTTTTCCACCCACTAGGAGCTGCAATCAACGTCGCTCCCGTGTGTCAATTTCGGCAGCGCTATTTCTCATGTTGATGTTAAGCACACCAAAATGAGAAACTCCCTATCCTCTAAACTAGAACTAGTCCGAAACACCATAAGGCGACGTGGATAGGGCGACCAGAACGAAAATCTCTAATCATGTAATTTGGTGGCGGCGCCCCAAAGACCACCAAGGTCCTGTCAAGTGAATAAGGGCGACCAAAATGAACCCTTTAATGTCATGTGGTGGGTTCAGACGCCGACCAACAAGAAAGAAGTGATAGGAGAGGCCCTTCGCCTATGGGGAGGCACCCTTGTCCGAGATCCTCCCTCAGAAAATTTTGAAAAATAACGATGCAGGAAACACGTTTTTCTGCCATTGGGGTGATATCTGAGTGGCAATTTTGTATTTTATATGGCGGCAGATTTGTTGGGAGAGGCGTTTGCTTCTGATGTCCGCACTTTCAGTCCGCGCCTGCATGTTGTGGCGCCCGATAGCCTCCACATAAGAGATAAAAGAAAGTTTGGATCCGGTGTAGGCGCCATTAAAACCGACCGACCCATCAGTGCCTTAGGAGCATCACTATATGATCATAACCAAGTGTAACATTTTATAAATTTTTTCTGGAAATTTTGAGAAATTGGAGGCTGGAAACATGATTTCCTGGCATTTCAGGCGCTTGTGTGAAGCCATTTAGAACTACCTCCCCCAGAAAAAAAATAAAATTCTGCAACAAAATTAGCACATTCTGGCGTTATTTCAGTGAACCAATCCATGCGAGTGCTATGAAATGATGCATTTCTAGAGGAGGGGGCTGGACGCAACTGAGATTTTTTGTTTGGGGCCCCTAATGTGGGAGCCCTGGGGCATGTGTCCCATGGTTAATCCGGCCCTGTTGATAAATGCGAGTGCTATGAAATGATGTCATTTCTTGAGGGGGTGGCTGGACGTAACTGAGATTTTTGTAGGGGGGGGGGGGCTAATGTGGGGAGCCCTGGGTGTTACGGAGATAGACATGCTATTATGTTTAATTTTTTATAATTTTTCAGTTCTGTGCGTATTCCATTTACCATCCGTAATACTGTAAATTTAGTAATTAATTTTAGTCAATCCGTAATTTACTTAAAAACCGCCAGAAATCTGTCTCATGTGAAGAGCATGGCTGCACTTTCAATTGCTGTCAAGTTTTGTGCCATCACAAAGTTTTTTACGTGCTTCATATATAGTAGAATTAAAATTGTTGTTTGTTACGACTTTTGATTGATTATGTGTGAAGTTCAGTACGCCTGAATATCCAATACGGCCAACCCGGGGACGTAAAGTCAAGCCAAGCATGGTCTCCAGCCGTTACAGTAAAAAAACTTTGATGGTTTTGTCAAGAATGAAGAAAATTGTGATGTGCTGCCGAGCATCGATAGTATCAAGATTCGAGTAAAGAAAATACTTTTGTGTTTATGAAGTTGTGGAATAAATTGAACATTTAACAATCAGATTTGAAACTGTTGGCCTAAAAGTAAAAGTAAGCTGTGTCACGTGAAAACGGAAATTGTTACAAATTCATAGTATCACGACTCAAGAGTAATATTTAGTAAGGATAATTTATTCATAGATAGTTTTTATAACGTTTTTGATAAATTGGACATTTTGAAGGACAAATTAGTTGTCGGTAATCTGCGACACACACTGCACGAGAATTCTCAATCCTAGATCAAAGAAAAGCCGCCGCCAACATTGTTGAGGGTCACGTGGTCGCTGATTCATTGACATTAAAGGGACATGTTGCTGGGAATATTTATACCACGATTTCAACATTAGAAGTTTAGAGGTTTTGTATGTGAATTTAAGACGCCTGTTTTGTATGGAACTATATTATTACAAGACACCTACATTACATGGCATTGTAGCATACTTACCTTTTTCAAGAAATACCAAGACACCTGCTTTGTTAGGAACTAAGAAGATACTCTTACAGAGAACTAAAGATACCTATCAAGCCTGGAATTAATTCTGCATCAAGTTCAAGTTATCTACCAAATTATTTCCCATTTAAAGACACCCAAGAATTTCTATGGAATTTCATATACTTCAAGCTTTGATATAAAATTTCAAGATCAAGATGACATCAAATCCTAAATATCCTATAGAAGTTAAAATAGTTGATGGAGAGGAAAAGGAAGAAAACACAGATGAAGAAGATAAAAGATCAAGAGTGTTACATGGTAGGCCTAAATCTGTCAAATCTAAATATTCGAAATATTCTGTTGCCAGTTCAACTAGATTGGAAATGGTTAAGCAAGCAACCCTCTTAGAAACAGAATTGAAATTTCATCAACTGAAAATTGACAAGGAAGCTGAAATTCAAAAAATGCAAACTGACAAGGAAGCTGAAATTCAAAAAATGCAAACTTATAAAGAAGCTGAAATTCAAAGATTGCAAGCTGAAAAAGAAGCTGAAATTCAGAGACCTCGGAGAGAATTAGAGAAACTGCAAATGCTAGAAGAATTATCAAAGACGCCAGAGAAGGAGGCCAGAATAGCATGTAATCCAGTGATGACCACAATGTACCAAAAGGATTCTGAAGATAGACAGTCTTTTAGATACAGAGATAGAAGTGTAAGATATAGTGATAAAGAAGTAGGTAAACGACCACAGCAGCCCAGAAGAAGTTTTAGTTTTGCATCATCAACCATACCCACAAGAGATGAAACCGAATTAAAGAAAACTGTAGAAGACAGGAAATCATCACAACTCAAGAAACCTTATTGTCACTATTGTAAAGAGCAACATGATATGTGTACCTGTGAGAAGTTCCTGAAAATTCCACTGCCGGAAAGAAGAAATTTATTATACCAAAAGGGAGTCTGTAATGGTTGCCTTTATTATGGTCACACTCGGAAAGACTGTAGAATAAAGAAGATTTGTCAGAAATGTAAACTCAATCACCCCACTTGTCTACATGACGAGGAACTCTATCAGAAGTACAGGGAAAAACCGGAAGCTAGATCTGTCTCAAACTGTATCAAGGAACTGGGAGATTGTTTAGTTGTTTCATCACAAATTGTTCCTGTTAAAGTATTCCACACAGATTCCAGAGAAAGACAAGAATTAGCATATGCTCTTATAGATGAACAGTCTGATGCCTGTTTTATGATAGAATTCCTTGCAGACTCATTAAAGTTAACTGGTATACCAATGGACTTAAAATTATCAACCGTTGCTGGTGATAATGTAATTCAAAGCAAGAAATATACTGGTTTAGTTGTCCAAGGATATTATGAGGAATTTGAAATTAATTTACCACATGTTTACACCAGAGAAAAAATACCAGCCAGAAAAGAGCAAATAGCAAGATTAGAATTTTGTAAGAAATGGGATCATTTCCAAGGAATCTTGTCAAGACTGATGCCCTATCGTGATGATATCAAGATTGCTCTACTTATAGGTTTAAACTGTTCACGAGCTACTAAACCACTAGAAGTAATACCTGGTAAACTGGATGAACCATATGCTGTAAAAACTCAACTAGGATGGAGCGTTATTGGTATGACTAATCCAGATTGTCATCGATTGTTGAAGTCTACAAATCAACAGCCCCAAGTTGAGAAGAACGACCATTTTGTATTCCGGACTACAGTTAAAGAGCTAATTACTCAAGTCAACCATATGTTTAATTTAGACTTCATAGAGAAAGATGAAGATCGTGAAAGTTTATCTTGGGAAGACAAGAGGTTTATCAAGATAGCTCAAGAGAATATTAAACAGAAAGATAATGGTCATTATGTATTACCCTTACCATTCAAGAAAGATGGTGTAATTTTACCAGATAACCGTGATATGGCTTTACGACGATTATATAGTTTAAAGAAGAAACTGCAATCTGATCCTAGCTACAAGAAAGACTACACCACCTTTATGAATAAAACAATTAACAGCGGTTTCGCAGAGGAAGTGCCTGAAAAGGATATATACAGACAAAATGGTAGAAAGTGGATGATCCCACATCATGGTGTTTACCACCCACAAAAACAAAAGATAAGAGTTGTATTTGACTGCAGCGCACAGCATCAAGGACAATCTTTGAATCTACACCTGTTACAAGGACCAGACCTCACCAACAACTTGACTGGTGTTTTATGTCGATTCCGTCAAGAGACCATTGCTATAACATGCGACATTGAAGGAATGTTTAATCAAGTCCAAGTACAGCAAGATCATAAAGACTACCTGCGATTTCTATGGTGGGTAGATGGGAATTTAGACAGTGAACCAATAGAATACCGCATGACAGTGCACCTGTTTGGGGCCACATCCTCCCCATCATGTGCAAACTTTGCCGTAAAAAGGACAGCTGATGATTATCAAGACGTTTATGGCCAAGACGCAGCTGAATTTATTCGCAAAGATTTCTACGTAGACGATGGCTTAACTTCCGTGTCTACAGTACAAGAAGCAGAAAAACTAGTCAACAATACTAAAGAATTATGTGGAAAGGGAGGATTTCATCTTACACAATTCTTATCGAATTCCAAAGAACTTCTTCAACTGTTATCTCCAGAGCAGAAAGCCAAGGGTGTTAAAGATCTGAATCTCTTTAACGAAGAATTACCAATTGAAAGGGCTCTTGGAGTTCAGTGGCATGTTGAGTCTGACTGCCTGGTGTTCAACGTAACTCTGAAGGATAAACCACTCACCCGTAGAGGAATTTTATCTACAGTCTCGTCAGTCTTCGACCCACTGGGGCTAGTATCGCCGTTCATCCTCACTGGTAAGAGAATCCTGCAAGAACTATGTCGCCATGGTACAGATTGGGATGACAAGATACCTGATAGATTGGTACCAAACTGGGAGAAATGGAAAAATGAAATTTTCCACTTATCAGAGTTGAAGATACCCAGATGCTATTAACCTGACTCATTTGGTGAAGTTAAGAAGGCCGAGCTACATCATTTTTCGGACGCTTCCCAAGACGGTTATGGGATGTGCTCCTACTTAAGGTTAATCAACCACCAAGATAAAATCCACTGTTCACTCGTGCTAGCGAAGTCTAGAGTAACACCATTGAAGCCAATAACCATTCCACGCCTCGAACTGACTGCTGCTCACATGTCTGCTAAAGTCAGCAAGTTTCTAATTAAAGAACTCAATTACCAAGATATTACCAACTTTTACTGGACAGACAGCAAAGTGGTACTAGGATATATTTCCAATGAAGCTCGACGTTTCCACATATATGTCGCCAATCGTGTCCAGGCAATTCGAGATATCTCCTCACCAAATCAATGGTCTTACGTATCGTCTCAAGAAAATCCTGCAGATTTATCCAGTAGAACCAACTTATCAGCAGAAGATTTGGTGAAGAGCTCATTATGGTGGAATGGGCCTGAATTTCTATGGAAGTCAGTTGATCCACAAACCTCCTGTAAATTTGAAGACTTATCTCCTGGTGATCCTGAAATAAAACTACTTACCTCATTTTCTACTATTGTCAAGGAGGATGTATCAGTTCTACAGCGACTTTCACGTTTTTCTGATTGGTACAAAGTCAAGAGAGCCGTAGCTGTTTGTCTTCGTCTCCAGAAGAGGTTTAAACTCAAGAAAACTGACGCTGAAAAGAAGAAAGGGGAAATAAAATACGTACCGGTTCAAGTTGATGAGATTCAAAGAGCAGAATTACAGATTATTAAGTTAGTACAAGAAGAGGAATTTAAAGAAGAACTGAATACGTTAAAGGCTGCTGTTGGTCAAAATCCAGATGTTGAAAAGAACCTTATCAAGCCTGCCAGTTCATTATATAAGTTAGATCCTGTATTAGATCAGCATGGTCTAATTCGAGTAGGTGGCCGAATCAAAAACTCGAATCTTGAAGACAAGATTAAAAATCCAATAATATTACCAAGGAAAGGCCACGTAACAGATTTATTAGTTCGTCATTACCATGATAGAGTACAGCACCAAGGTCGGAGTATAACACACAATGAGATCCGGTCAGCTGGTTTTTGGATTATAGATGGAAGCTCCTGTGTTGCCTATCATATATCCAGATGTGTTACTTGCCAGAAGTTAAGAGGAACAACACAAGGACAGAAGATGGCTGATTTGCCACCGGACCGGCTTGAACCATCTCCACCTTTTACATACTGCTCAGTAGATTACTTTGGTCCTTTCTACATCAAAGAACGACGCAGTGAAATCAAGAGATACGGTGTGCTTTTTACCTGTAATGTATCAAGAGCAGTGCACTTAGAAGTTGCCAATGATATGTCAACAGATAGTTTCCTGAATGCTTATCGTAGATTTGTTGGAAGAAGAGGTCCTGTGCGTCAAGTAAGATCAGATCAGGGTTCCAATTTTGTTGGCGCTCGTAACGAACTCATTACGGCATTAACAGACATGGACCCAGATACGATTCGTCAAGAACTACTAAAGGATGAATGCGATTTTATACAATTTAAGATGAATGTTCCATACTCCAGCCATATGGGAGGTGTATGGGAACGACAGATACGAACTGTTAGAAATGTATTATCAGCTATTCTAGATAATCACAAGTACCAGTTAGATGATGAATCATTGCGAGCATTTTTTGTTGAAGCTGAAACCATAGTTAATAGCAGACCACTTACTGCTGTAACCAGTGATCCTGATAATCCAACACCTTTAACTCCAAATCATTTATTATGGTTGAAATCTAAAGTTGTACTTCCACTACCAGGTGTATTCGGCAACACCGATCAGTATTCCAAGAAAAGATGGAGACGTATTCAACATCTAGCTAATCAATTTTGGACCAGATGGAAAACAGAGTATCTTAACAACCTTCAAGAACGATCCAAATGGAATAAACCACATAGAAACATTCAAGTCAACGATGTCGTGATTGTGAAAAGTGATAATGACTCTCGTAATAATTGGCAGTTAGCTCGTGTCGTTCAGACTTACAGTAGTGATGATAGATTAGTCCGTAAGGTTCAACTCGTCGTGGCTGATGGAACCATTGATAAGAAAGGGAAACGTACTAAACCACCGACTTATATCGAAAGACCAATACACAAGATTGTTTTATTGCTTCCGAATACATAAACTTTTGGGGTATTTTCCCCATCGAGGAGCCAAGATAGAGACTGTATTATGTTAATCATTTTATTTTCAAAACATTGTTGTGTTGGAACCTTTTAAAAGTGTGAACACTTATATAAATAATATTAGACTTTTGTGTTCGTTTATATTTTGCTTTAAAAGACTCATAATGTTATGTGTGGTAAATTGTTGCCAATTTAGAGGAGCCATGTTACGGAGATAGACATGCTATTATGTTTAATTTTTTATAATTTTTCAGTTCTGTTCGTATTCCATTTACCATCCGTAATACTGTAAATTTAGTAATTAATTTTAGTCAATCCGTAATTTACTTAAAAACCGCCAGAAATCTGTCTCATGTGAAGAGCATGGCTGCACTTTCAATTGCTGTCAAGTTTTGTGCCATCACAAAGTTTTTTACGTGCTTCATATATAGTAGAATTAAAATTGTTGTTTGTTACGACTTTTGATTGATTATGTGTGAAGTTCAGTACGCCTGAATATCCAATACGGCCAACCCGGGGACGTAAAGTCAAGCCAAGCATGGTCTCCAGCCGTTACACTGGGGACTGTGCCCCATGGTTAATCCGGCCCTGCATGTACGTGTTCTTCATTGACTAGCCATATTATTAATAATATTCAAAACCCGACAGACGTCGCCACGTTTCCCGACAAACTGAGCATTCATTCCCGACAAGACCACAGCCTTTCCCGACAATGCCATACCCCCACCCCACCCCAACTCGCACGGGCCTGTCGTTCAGATTGTTTTTTATCTTGTGTGGGATCTATGAAGGCTCAACAGCACACATTATCAATTTCAAAGACAAAATAGATCATAATAGCCTTCGTGGACATCGTCAGGTGAACATAAATATGCCAAAGTTCCGTCACTCACATGTTGATGTAAGATAACTACGGGCTCGTTTCTTGGCGTTCGAGTCTATACATTCTTCATAGATCCCACACATGATAAACGAGATACCACTGCAACAATGGGCCACAATGTTTCTAGTCGCTCTTGCCTAATGACAAGTTGTATACTGGGTCTGAATACCCTAGACACGACAATTGGCCACGTAGGGAATTATTTTTATCTTTTCTTTTTCATTTCTTTTTTTTCCCTATAATTTTGTTTTTATTATTTCTTTTTTTTCCTGATATAATTTTTTATTTTTGTTTTTAATTTTAAAATAAAAAAAAATCTTTTTTAAAATTTAAAATAAAATAAAAATTATATCACCGAAAAAAAAGAAATAATAATTTTTTTTTAAATTTTAAAAAGATTTTTTTTTATTTCGTTAAACAAAACCAAAAAAAACACTTTTTTATCTAAACAATATTTATTTGAAGAAACTGCAAGTCAATGGGGAAATTTGAAACATGAAACATGAAACATTTTATTTCACTAAAGGCCTCACATGAGGCATAATAGTACAATAATTTAACAAAATTCAACAATTTATATAATGCATGAAAAATAATAACAACAAAAAAAACCCAAAACACATATACATATGTGTGATTAAGTGGGAAGGTAATTTACCTCATTCTTTGAAGACAGACATAACAATCTTACAAAATTTAGCTAAACCAATAAAAACAAACTTGTCTTTACTATTCATTAGTTCAGAAAAACTCATTGTATTTTTAATTTTACATATACCTGCAGGTAAGAACTTCTGTCGTTCAGAATTAAAGAAGGTACAGTTAAATAAATTCGTCCACTTGCTCTTCATTGTTACATAAATCACAAACTCTTTCTGATCTATCAATGCTATAGAATCTACCACACTCAATAGGTAATCTATGACTACCACATCTAAATTTACATAGATTAAGTCTTAATTTAAAAGGCAATGCTGTTAAATAATTCTCCAAACTCGGATTTATACATCCTATAGTTTAAACATTTAGCTGAATTGAACGTTTTAGCCTTCCAATCATTTACTAACAAATTATGGTAAAACTGTTTCACATTTTTAGACAAGTTACAATTCGGATCTACATTTTGATTATTTCAGGCATTAACAAAGCCACATTCAGTTAATATATCTTTAACACAGTTTAACCATTTAGAGTGATAAACATGCCCTGAATCAAGTCGATACAATATTTCATATAATGTACGAGATATTTTCTCCTCTTTACCAGTGACAAGACTGACAAGACGTTTCCAAAAACCAACCATTCTCGCCTTAATACTAACGCACATAGGCACTCTAGCAAGTTCTCCATAGACAATAGGTGTGTTTTTTAAAATTTTCATTATATATGCAAATTATAAATGCAATGATTCCATTATATCATTTTCATGACCCCAAATCTCTGCAACATACAACAATATGGGAGCAATCATAGCATCAAATAATTGTAATAATATATCAATTGGTAAATACATGTACGGTACAGTTTTCTAGCTTTACGTAATACATAAAACATAGTTTTTCTGGCTTGTTGGACAAGTCTAGATTTATTAACATGAATAGTACCCTTTCTAGAAAATACTATTCCCAAATATTGAAACTCATCACTAACTAATAATCGTTCATTATTGTACATAAAATGAATATCTTCAGCCTGGTGTGATATCACACTTGCTATTTGACAATGACGATATTGAAGTTTATCACCCAATAATACATTCTACAGTAGATATCGCTTGTATGATAAATTATATAATCTACTGAGTGATATCTCCTTAGGAGATATCGCTTTACATGAACTTGAAATCTATAGCAAAGAATTTATATTACATTTTGTAATATTATTACAAACATCGGTTAAACCACTATAAGCATGCGAAATAAACTCAGTCAAATAAAAGTTGTGACAAGTTTTCACCCTGCCTCACACCAATATTAGAAGCGAAGAAATCAGTACAATGTATATCCACAGAATTGGAACCGTCTCTTACACAGGACTTGGCATTTTTATACAAATTCTGCAATACAGTCAGTAATTTACCATCTATACCGTTGCGTAGCAGCTTTTGCCATAATAATACTCTGTTTACTGAATGGAAGGCCTTTCGATAATCAACAAAGGCATAATACAATTTTTCCGTCTAAATAAATACAAGTCAATGAGACATTTCAAGTTTCAAAAATTAATGATGGTCTGCTTCCATATATCTACAAGAATTACCTCCCTTGATTTAATTCTTCATTTTTGACACGAGTGAGTTAGAAATGACCTATTGGGCTTGATCGGAATAAGTAAAGGTAGGCTGAAGACTAAGAGTAATTAGAGAGTAAACTTTGAAGCAGGTAGTTGGAATTTTTTTAAACTTTAAAAGGTGAAATGTTGTGACATTATTTAGCAAACGTGAAGTTTTCAAGGTACAAGGCGTAAATAGTAATTTCAAGGTTATGTCGTTACGTTGCGCAAATTGATATGAGCAAATTCTTGCAAGTGATTTGTAAAGTGTAAAGTACACACCTTCATCGACCGATATAAATAAAATATAATCATATTCATAGTGACATTTTTAGTTATTAAAGGGCCAGTCCCGATAACTTTTTGGGGAATAAACTGCTTAATTTTGTGTTAAAATCATTTAAAACCCAGTGTCTAAGGGAATCCTGGCGTATTCAACACCAGGCTAATTCAACACCAGAAAAATCGGCGTATTCAAGACCAGTACATGTATTATGTATATAGGCCTATTGTTATTTTGTATTTTAAACTTCAAATCAATTCCGATGTCCTTGATTGAGTACGTCAAGAACCAATGGATATCAAACCGAGTGTTTAGTGCAAAGAGTTGGTCCGTGTTTATGCGCCTCGTTCGCCAAATAAAGACGTCGATGGTTGGCATAACCGAATCAACTCTCGACTGAAGACTCGGGGACCGGTTCCATTTTATTTAATACTTGCTTTATATTATGTAAATATTGTCTTCGAATATGAAATATTTCAACTGTTGTTTGTATTATGACTATTTAATTTAAGATACCCGGTATATAATAAATATCTTGTTTATCCTGCTTTTGTCTTATAATATACTGGTCTTGAATACGCCAATTTTACTGGTGTTGAATTAGCCTGGTGTTGAATACGCCTGATACCGTCTAAGGCCGATCAACTAACCCGATTTTTGTGATACGCTTGTTAATTTATAGCATTACCACATCCACTGTCAGCGCTGTGCGACACTCAGGCAGTGTATTGACTCGTAATAGTCGTATCCTACACTCCTCACGGACAGAGAGCCAAGAAAAAATAACCGTTATGAAACTCATAATTTGAGTAAAGCAATTTTTACCTATATGACTAAAAAGCCCATTAAAATAACTTTTTAATGATATAGGTTTCGATTTTGTTCTTTATTGATAATAAAACACAAGTTGAAAAGTACCAACGGCAATATTACGTCACTGACGTGCGCCATTGTTTTACCATTAGAAAACTAATTTGGGCTCAACGCACGCTGGGTTTTTGAGCGGTACATAGCTTAGGATTCCCATTGCTAGGGAAACCTTTTCACCTACGAGTACGACATTGAAACTTTCAACCAATCATGTGGAGATACCCTGCAAGCTTCCGCGGCAAATTTCATCAAAATCGCGAGTTTACTTTTTGAGAGGTGAACGTTTTAAAAGATTGATGCCATTTTTTTCTGAGATCCTATGCTGCGGCTTGAATTTTTAAATAGTGAGTACGTTAATGAATTATCGTAGATTATAATGATGCTAGTCTCGACGGTAATAAAAACTGTGAAAAAATCTGTGGGCGATTCCATTCGTACTAAAATGGCGGCCCCTGATGACGCGTTGTATTTACATCACGTGATTGGTTTAGTTCTGTCTGATTGGATAAGTTCGCGTGACATTTCAGTTCTAGGGGTGGAAGGTGGAAATAACGGTTGTTTGACTAAACGTGGTCTTGAAACCGAAGACAAACTCGTATGTCTGACAAAATATAGATATTAATAAAATTATTTAAAACTATAATTAAGCTTATTTACAAAATATTTTCTCAACAATCAGGTAGACTACACATGTATCTATTCTCAAATAATCATTTTGATTAAAAATAAAAATGTAGGCATAACTCATTTTTAAAATATGAATATGATCTCTTTGCTTTGACTCTTTGAATGATCTTGACAAAAAATAAAATTTATAATATAATTGAATATTGTAAATACCATGTGGATAGGCTTGTCTGTTTATAGTTATGTCTTTATGAACAACAGTTGATAGTTTGTTTTTTAAGTAATAAAGTTATTAAAATAAAAAAAAAACACAACCCAGTTTACATGTAGTTAGGGCAGTTAGGCTATATAAATATGATGGGAAACAATCACTAATTTTTACATAGTACTAGTAGTATAGATTTTTGACAATTATTCTGTTATTGTTTTTAAACACAAATAATATAATTAAAGGATCACTCGCAGGCAAGTCGCAGCTATAGGCAGAACTTTCAGAAGCTAATAGGGGTCTCATTACTAACAATAGCTTTTAATTTTGAACAAAATGAACAGAATTTTAAAAACCAATTTCCTTATTTAAAATGTTATATTTTCTCAGGTGGTGATTGAGCATTTTGAAACTGTCATGTACTCTTCAATACCTCTAGTTTGATATATTACAACCCATTTTGAGCACCAGATAAATATCAACAGACGGTGACGGAATCTGGATAGTCGGCCATCTTGGATTCCAAAATGGCCGTCATTTTTCTTCGGAGTCATGAACAAGATCAAACTAACTTTATTGAGTGCAAAAGTAAGCAATTTGAATAACAGTGCAGTGTCTACTGTCATTTGATGCTGACTTAATGATTACAGTACAATTTAATGACCGTTTTAAAAGGAAATCCAAGATGGCCACCATTCCACGGAAGGCATGTGTTGTAGCGGCAATTTGACGACATAGCTAAACTCGCCATCCATTTTCCATCGTGACTTCAAAATTTCAACTCGTTGCTCTTGATATTGCCAGAATTATTGTGGGATCTTTAAAAGACATGCTTTACCTTCAAAATGCCTTATTTCGAGGGCGTGTTTTGCCTACAGATAAGTCTGTCACTTTTTATCTCAAAAATACCACCATCTACGCTGAGGAAAACATTCATAGAAAACTTATTAATGGACCGATTTTGAAAATTTAAAAAGTTTTTTAACCTTTGAAGTAGCCGGCATGCAGTTAAAAAGATAGGTTGCCAGGCAACGAAACATACGCCCACAGCAACTAAATCGTCCGGGCAGTCAACAAGAGTTGTCGCATATTTTAAATTTTTTTGATAATGAAACATTTATAATACACTTAAATCTGATTAAGAGTAATTTTAATACTTAAAAAGTAATTATCAGAAAATCATTAGAATTTGTTTGGCTTTGGTATACGAAACATTTAATATCATGGATGTAGCTGTTCAAGTTATCAAAATTCATTGTTCGTCTCAAGACCTTAAACTCTGTGTTTCAATCTAAAGTGAATCGGATGTAAACTTTAGCTTCTATAGTGTCCACAAGAATTTTTGATTTGATCAAGGGCCATAACTCTGACAGTGATTATCGGAAATCACTGAAAATCAATAGGGCTCTTCTTCTCATGACATTAAACACTGTGTATAAATTTAAAGTCAACGGGATATTAACTTTGGCCTCAAGAGCATCCACAAGATTTTTTTAAGTGATCAAGGGCCATAACTCTGGCAGTAATTATCGGAAATTGCTGAAAATCAATAGGATTCTTCTTCTCATGACCTTAAACACTGTGTATAAATTAAAAGTCAATCGGATATTAACTTTGGCCTCTATAGCATCCGCCAGATTTATTGAAGTGATCGAGGGCCATAACATAGGGTTCTTCTGCTCATGACCTTAAACACTGTGCATCCGCAAGATTTTTTTAAGTGTTCAAGGGCCATAACTCCGGCGGTAATTATGGGATATTGCTGAAAATCAATAGGCTTCTTCGTCTCATGACCTTAAACACTGTGTATCAATTTAAAGTCAATCAGATATTAACTTTAGCCTCTAGAGCGTTCACAAGATATTTCAAAGTGATCAAGGGCCATAACTCTGGCGGTAATTATCGGATATTGCTAAAAATCAATAGGCTTCCTTGTCTCATGATCTTTAACACTGTGTATCAATTTAAAGTCAACGGGATATTAACTTTCATCTCATGACCTTAAATACTGTGTATAAATTTAAAGTTAATCGAATATCAACTTTACCCTCTAGAGCGTTCACAAGAAATTGTGGACGACGGACGTACGTACGTACGGACCGGGCGACGCCAATATACGACCACATTTCAATGTGGGCGTATAAAAACCACATTATCTGTTAAATGAAATTTTGATGTGGTAATGCTATTGTTAATAACTTAAACCTGACAGTCTGCATCTGGAAATGGAGACCTTTGTATTATACAGTACATGTTTCTTGATAAAACCAGACTTTTTTTTATAAAAATAATATGTACCGGGTAGGTGAAATTAACCTTTTGTTATCAAGTACAGTACATGGGTTATTCACTGTATAGACCTCTCAAGAAACATAAATCGATTATCAGATCACCAAATGAAACAAATGACCCGAAATCTTAAAAGGGTTACGTGTCCGGATAAGCAGTGTTGACGTTCACGTCCAAATGACTCAATATTTTCAGCTGAAATTTTTAGTCAATGTAAATACACCATTTCACAGATACTCGGACTTAAATTTTTCAGACTCTGTTCTTATCGGGATTGTCCCTTTAATACATGTACGACATTTTGTAGTTCCTTTGGAACTGTCTCTGAGTGGAGGACAAGCCATCCACTCGTGCAATCCACTGACAGTTCCTGCCAGGCCCGCTTATCAACGGCGCTAGTGCACTTTCGCACCTCTACCATTGCACCTCTACCAGTTCCCGGGGCCGTAGGAACTTGAAATTTTTAGGGGATGATAAGGTCAGGATGACTACTGTCTGAACTATGGTAAATAATAAACGGATTTCTTCGATTATAAACAAACTGTTTAAGTTTGGTTATTATAAACTTACCTGTGTGTTTGAAATCAACTCCGGTTAAATAAAATCCATTTCACAATTAAATACCACAACTAATTAACTAGGTTCTCTCTTGAAAAATTTAACTCCAACGACATTGACATATGAAAATGGAGGGGAAACCCCAAATGGAGGCTGGTTACGTCACCCAACACAATTTGGCGACCTATTCGGCTAGCGAGCTATTCGACCAATCCAGCTGGCAACCTATTCGTTGGCAACCTATAATCTGAAAGGTAATTAAATAAGCTTTCCGGAAACTATTAGTAAAAGTTGGCACCATCATATAAAAGGGGTGTACCCTTATCCTAAACATAGCCAATATTTCAAATTTAGAATATTAAAAAAATGGCAACGTTTAGGATGAGAGTGCATCCCTTTAATATGATTGTGCCAACTTTTACTAATAGTTTTTAGAAAGCTTATTTAATTACCTTTCAGATTATATATAGCTGGATGTTCTGAATTTTGTACGATGACCCGAATTTTGACTTGAAATATTGAATGCCAGTCAAGTCGTCCACAAGCAAAGTCGTACACACGAAAATTCTGGTTAAGTCGTCCACACCCTTTGGTGGAGTCATCCACACTCGTTGCTGGAGTCTTCCACACGACTTAGTATAAATTCTGGATATAATAATACGTTGGTTGAGTCGTCCACACGACTTAGTAAAATTTCGGGATAAAGTAATACGTTGGTGGAGTCATCCACACGACATAGTTTTACTTCAGGACACATAATGTATTTTATAATTAGTATAGTTTTTCTGCGTGGTCACCCTCTCTCTTGGCAAATAAACAACAAAGTAAACCATTTTATTCAATAAATAACAAATTCATAAACAAATTTAACAAACACATGACATTATCAAATCATATAATTCCCAATTTAAATTATTTTTTTTATCATGAATAGTGTCCAACTTCTTCCAATGTGCTTTTTATGCAGGTTGGTTTCACTAACAGCATTGCCCTGAATTTCATGGTTCCGAGATTTGGAGATAAGCTCCGCCCCCTTAGATACTGTTTCTATGTCCCACAAGTTTGATCAGATAATTTTTTAATGCCAGTTCTCCCTGTCTATTGTCTAAAAGTTCAGAGAAAATCCTGAGGGAACAAACAATTCGTGCAATTCTGTTATCCGTATCCACATGAATTCCACCAAATAAGTTGAGGTGTTGAATTCCGATTCTAAAATAGCTGTAATACCGTAAATTGATTATCAAAATACAACTCCACACCTGCGCACGATGTACCTCGTGCGACGGACATGTAACGCCCCCTGAAATTCCATTCTCACATCCCGTCCATATTTACGCTAAAAATTGTATCGTATGAAGTATTTTCCCCACCTAATTACTTGATTGGGACACCTAATATCAATCTAATTTGTCTTATACAAAGGGGCCCCGACGAAATAATATCAATTTAATTTGTCTTATCTAAAGGGGCTCCGGCGCAATTTAGTTAATTACTGGGTAAATAAAGTATGTATTCACTAATCACTTGTCGCTATATTATTTTAGTTATAGTGCCGAAATAATATCAATCTAATTTGTCTTATCTAAAAGGGACCCCGGCGCTATTTATAGTTGATTATTTAATTATTGGGCGTTGAGCTCGTGATGTATTTTGGCGAGTGATTTATCAATATGTACTTGTAAAATAAACAATGTCTGACATCATAAACTAATTCGACTACACGTATACAGTATAATATACAGAGTAAATTGTGTACGAGTCTTATTCTCCAATAGTGGTGGACGACATCACCAATTAGTTGTGTACGACTCTATTCAAGTATTTATTAAAAAAAACATAGGTGGTTCGATCTGAAATCAAATAACATCTGCGATTCGACTACACGTATATAATATACAGAGCAAATTGTGTACGAGTCTTATTCTCCAATAGTTGTGGACGACATCACCAATAGTTGTGGACGACATCACCAATGCCTTGTGGAAGACTCCACCAACGGGTGTGGACGACTTTGCTTGTGGACGATTTGACTGACACCCGAAATATTACAGTATTATCACTTTAAAATAACAATATATTCTACTTTCGTTTGATAGACGTTACGATGGATTTTATTGGTTGATAAAAATAGATGAGTTTGGGCGATCTTTGAATTTATTCTAAATAGGTTGCCAACGAATAGGTTGCCAGCTGGATTAGTCGAATAGCTCGCTAGCTGAATAGGTCGCCAAATTGTGTTCAGTCACATAACCAGCCTCCATTTGGGGTTTCCCCTCCATTTTCGTATGTCGATGTTGTTGGGAGTTTAATTTTCCAAGAGATAACCTAGTTAATTAGTTGTGGTATTTACCTGTGTAATTGATTTTAAAAAAACAGAGTTGATTTCAAACACACAGGTAAGTTTATAATAACCAAAGTTAAATAGTTTATTTATAATCGAGGAAATCCGTTTATTATTTACCATAGTTCAGACAGTAGCGATGATCACACACCAAATTTCAGTCGAATCGGACAAAAACTTTTTATTTTACCGACCTTTTAATTTCTGCCGGGAGAGAACTTCATCCGCATTCGCCATTTTTATTGTGTACTATTTAGACTCGAATAACAAGACACCAAGACGGAAACCGACACACTTTAGACTCGAAAAACAAGACACTACAACGGAAACTGACACACTGAACTAGCTCCCTAACACTGCAGTTCATAAAAATTAATATTTTTTTCGTAAAGTTCAATTTTAGTGTGAAGCCACCATTTTCTATAAAATACTATTTGGTTTTGATCAGTGGATTGGCCTTTAGGTGTGAATATTGCCATGACCTTAATTTTGACCTTGAGTCAAAACTTCCAATCAATATCGGAGCCTTTGCGTTTATGCTTGCCGTGGCCTTATTTCTTGCCGTGGCCTTATTTCTTGCTGTGGTCTTATTTCTTGCCGTATTATCAAAGTTAAGGTTCGACATGAAAGCAGAGACGACGTCCTCAAGAAAAGAAAACTGGGTCAAGGTCAAGGTCATGTTACAGAAAATTGAGTTTAAACTTTTCAAAGTCAATTTTGGGACATTTGACCTTGACTTTGACCTTGAGTCCAAACTTCCCATCGATCTCGGGTCATTTGAGCTTTTGCCTGCCGTGGCCTTATTTCTTGCCGTATTATCAAAGTTAAGGTTCTACGTGAAAGCAGAGACAATGTCCTTTAGAAAAGATTATTTGGTCAAAGTCGTAGGTCAAGATCATGCTACAGAAAACTGAGCTCAAACTTTTCAAAGTCAATTTTGGGACATTTGCCCCTGACTTACCACCTTGACCCCATAACATTTTTCAAAGCCTATTGTCTTGGCTTCAACCACCTACGTTTAACTTTGCCCTGTCGCACACTACTCGGTCACAAAACAGTGAAAGTCAAGGGGTCCGTGTCCGAAGGGAAGTCAATGGGCGTAGCCTATGTGAAAGGTCATGATGACCTTCACTAGTCAAGGCTAACCAACCGTGACCTTGACTTTGACCTTGAGTCCAAACTTCCCATCGATCTCGGGTCATTTGTGCTTTTGCCTGTCGTGGCCTTATTTCTTGCCGTATTATCAAAGTTAGATGTATGTGAAAGCAGAGACGACGTCCCCCAGAAAAGAAAACTGTGTCTAGGTCAAGGTCATGTTACAGAAAACTGAGTTCAAACTTTTCAAAGTCAATTTTGGGACAATTGACCTTGACCCCATAACATTTTTTTAAGCCTATCGTCTTGGCTACAACCACCAAGGTTTAACTTTGCACACTGCTCAGTCAAAAAACGGTCAAACGCAAGGGGTCTGTGTCCGAAGGGAAGTCAATGGGCGTAGCCAATGTGAAAGGTCGTGATGACCTTCACTAGTCGAGGCTAACCAACCGTGACCTTGACTTTGACCTTGAGTCCAAACTTCCCATCGATCTCAGGTCATTTGCGCTTTTGCCTGCCGTGGCCTTTCTTCTTGCCGTATTATCAAAGTTAAGGTTCGACGTGAAGGCAGAGACGAAAAGATTATTGGGTCAAAGTAGTAGGGCAAGGTCATGTTACAGAAAACTGAGTTCAAACTTTTCGAAGTCAAATTAGGGACATTTGACCTTGACTTACCACCTTGACCCCATAACGTTTTTTAAAGCCTATCGTCTTAGCTTCAACCACCTACGTTTAGCTTTGCCCTGTCGCCCACTGCTCGGTCAAACGCAAGGGGTCCGTGTCCGAAGGGAAGTCAATGGGCATGGCTAATGTGAAAGGTCGTGATGACCTTCACTAGTCAAGGCTAACCAACCTTGACTTTGACCCTGAGTCTAAACTTCCCATCCATCTCGGGGTCTTTGCGTTATCACGTACACCGTGGAATCGAAACCACGCCAGTTGACTCAATGACAGGCTTTATGATATAACACGCTAACAATTCGGCCATCCAAACCCCCGGTGCAGGACGGGGGACCTGACAAGGACAGTTGAGTAATTGTTTGGATGGGACAAGAAAATCGAGGTTCCTGTGCACAAATTGCATGCACGTGAATGATTCCTTGGCAGTTGAAATTCGAAATAACAGTAGGTCATGGCCAGTGTATGAAATTCGTCAAGAAAAGTTGTAGGCCAACAGGACCCGCTGGTAGACGCCATTCATGAAAGTTGTAGGTCCTTACTTTAACTTGTGGGTCCAATAAATATAAACAAATTTTAAAACACACCTACACTACCCCACCCCAAATGCCTTAAATTTCTAAATTCCCTAGGTGTTTTCTACCTGTATTCAATATTTTGAATGACTAGTACACATTACAGTTTAACTTTTGAAGGATTTAATGTTAATACATGTATAGAAAGAAAAGTAAATCATTCCATCCCTATTTTACCCCAGACTTGATATTTATTTTTTCTGTAATAAATAAATATTCACTTGTAATAATCTAAGTGCTAAAAGTATAGGTCTACTTTATAGTACCGGTACTGACAGTTTATCTCGAAATTCGATTCACATCGAAATCTAAGAATACGGATTATAATTGCCCTTTGCCTTTAGTGCTTCACTCCAAAAATTAACAGAAAATATTGTACATTTAAATAAAATGAAACTGGCATTTAAGGCCAAGGTCCTACGAGACATAGATTAATACGTCTTACATTTCAATAAACATGTTAAATTTACTGTCCGGTAGCAACCACCGTAGCAACAATCATTTGATTTGTTTTACTCATCATGACGTGTGGAACTGTGAAATGAAAGACCGTGACCTCTTTCAAAATGAAAGTAAACTATCAATGCTGTTTGACGAACGACACATCATTTTTTATCATTTTTAAACTGACCTGATGTCACACGTTGGGATAGCCCATATTTATGAAACAATAAACTCTTTGTTATTATTCTTCCTATGACATATCGTATGTACATGCCTGTTTTCGAAGACTTGGGTCTACATTACGGTAGTGAAATCTTCATAACGAAAAAGACTTGATAATCAAGTCTGATAGGAAATCACGAGATTTAGAAAGAATGGCGGGAAAAGCCATTCGTTTCTTGCTGGAATTATATTGTTACTGTTACCAGTATTAAGGTTTTTAAGGAATTTTCAGCTCTGCCTTTTCAATTTCATTTTTTACAAGACTAAGGATTTATATCACGTGAATTTTTATTCTTGGATCATGACAGTCAGTACAGTAGATGGACTGACCTAGTTTCGTAGCACACACGTTGGATATCACAATCGAAGGAATATAATATGCCGGATAATGCACGGATAAAGACAAATAAGATCGCAGGTTAGGCATTCTATCGGAGCACAAACTTATCTTTTCCACACTTCACTTGATCAAAATAATATTCAGCCAAGCTCTGGGAGTGTGCTGATATTTGCAAGCACAGACCTCACTCCTACAACGATAATGTCTTGCCGCGTTAATTTTTTCAGTGGACAAGTTTAATTTCATTTCCGATAATAAAATACTGTTTAATATCTGGATGAAATATATTCCGGATATAAATAGGGGCAATATAAATATTTTCAAAGGAGAATTTGATAGAACCATCAACCACGAACAAAATATCCATGACACATATTTTTTCCGACAAAAACAGTCAGCCCACAGAATCTAGGAAAAAAAGTCACAGGAAAAAAAGTCACAGTAAAAAAGTCACAGTAAAAAAGTCACAGGTAAAAAAGTCACAGGTAAAAAAAGTCACAATTTATATTGTTGATAAGGTGTGAAGAACTTAGCCAGGAGATGTTTGTAGAAACGATCGTGACTGATTTCAAAGACAGTATTTTGCGCTCTTTGTTTATCGTGTTTAGTAGACACAGTCAACCTGGCGACATGTACAGACACTAGGACTAGTACCCCACTACAAGGAAGACAGCGAGTTCCGACTGTTCTGTGGAAAACTTGACAGCCTGGCGTTTCTACTCGTAGCTGATGTGCAAGAAGGTTTGGAACATCTCTATTCCACCAAACCTGATGGTCCTCCTGCAGTCGATGACCTCCTGGCCTACTTCGTTCGAACCTATGGTCCCTATCGACAACGTCATGGTGGTCAAGGCCTAACCCTGTCCATGAGAAGAATCCCCCTCCCCCCAATGTTCCCTCCTGAGGTTTGGAACGTACATGACGCAGCCATGGACAGTGCCCCCTGTACCAACAACATCTGCAGGGTATTGAACAACAAGTTCTACAATCTTGTCGGCCAACACCATCCATCCATCTGGAGAGTGGTGGAGTGGTTCCAGAAGGAATCAGCCACAGTCCAGACTGTCGTCGCCCAGGATGCCATTGGCAATCGACCCGTCAGGAAGGTCAAAAAGAAATTTGTAAAGATGCAGACACAGCTACGAAATATTTGCAGAGATCGTGTCAGCGGTGCCAAATCCATCCCATTTTCCTGTGTTTTGTTTTACCTAAGCAAATTTGTGACTTTTTTACTGTGACTTTTTTACTGTGACTTTTTTTCCTGTGACTTTTTTACCTGTGACTTTTTTACCTAGGAAAAATTGTGACTTTTTTACTGTGACTTTTTTTCCGCGCACCGGCCCACAGGGCCGACCTTCCCATCTTCAAAATAAAAAAATGTCGGCCCGCCAAGTTATTTATCGGCGCCGGGCCGGCGGAAATTTTAAACACTGGTCATGGCACTGTTGTGTGGGCAAAATTTCTGTGAAAGCTCGTTTATATTCGCCCAGTTGGGGCAGAGCAGTGGGACATTAAACTTAATTGGATTTCTTTTCCTTTAATTTATATTAGCCAAGTCGGGGCAGAGCAATGGGACATTAAACCTAATTGGATTTCTTTTCAGATAATTTGTATACAGCATTATCAAACCCCTAGTACTTTCGTACAATGTAGACATAATATTACAGACATATACAGGCTGAACTTTCTCACATCACAGAAAAAGAAGGTTTTTTTATTGTAAATTAGTGCAACACTAAAAAAATATTATGAATTTCCCACCCTCTTTAGAATATTAAGTAACTGCTGTTTGACACTAGTCAATAAGCATGTGTTGATAAATGTAATTCATATACATGTATAGTGGTATGGCTATACAGTTATATAAGTATTGCGTATTTGCGTTAATAATAAATATCAATTATTACCCCAAACCCTCATTAGGTGCCGCCCCCCCAATCCACCCCCACCACCGACCCCGGTCAGAAACAAGCCATCACCACGTAAATAAATATTACCCCCCCCCCCCCAACACACACACCACCAACCCAGATATTACTATATTCTATAGCCAACGTTAATAAATATTATACCCTCCCCCAATCTCGATGTAAACTGCAGTTTTGTTCTATCTATCGTAGTGATTACATTATTTTATAACCAACATTAAAGATACCCCTTCCCATTTACTAGTCATCTGGCTGGTCAACACGAATTCGAGGATAAATTGTTGGTTATAGAATGTCCCGTGGTTGACTAGACTATTATAGTGTTAATTATATTTCACCATATCGGATTGTATACACTCATAACTATTGTAATAAGGAAGCAAATTAACCTAAGCCTACTTGGCTTGTTTTTGTATCCTATTATTTTTGCTTTTTAATATTGTATAATATTCTCGAAATAAATACCATTTAAACCAATAATAAATAAATTTATTGAGCTTTTCTTTTAAATCAGAAAACATATCCAATTATTCTTTTAAAATACACTAAACCTCGGAAATGTTTCCAAAAATCAAACTATTCTAGATGAAACACATCTAGCAATTAAATGAAACACATCTAGCAATTCTAAATGAAACACATTTAACTATGAAAGACACCTAACTATTGTAAATGAAACACATCTAACTATTATAAATGTAACACGTCTAACTATTCTAAATGTAACACGTCTAACTAATCGAAATGTAACACGTCTAACTATTCGAAATGAAACACGTCTATAAGCAATTCTAAATGAAACATGTATAAGCAGTTCTAAATGAAACACGCCTATAAGCAATTCTAAATGAAACACGTATAAGCAATTTTAAATGAAACACGTATATAAGCAATTCTAAATGTTTAAATCTGAACGCCATCGTAAACTGACGCCTTCGTAGACCGGTTCGTAGTTGCCATCAGCCAATGTTCCAAATTTAGGAATGGAATTTTTAGCGTAAACGAAAATTTGTGATGTACATGTACATCAATTAACGGACTGAACTTATTGTTCATGTACGTTGAATAAAACAATTTTAGTGGTACAATGTATCACATGGGGGAAGGGGGGGTAATATGGAAATAAGGGTAATATGGGCCACTGCCCTGACAAGCTTGTCATGACATTTCTTTAAAATGTTATTTGCCAAGACATCTACATCCTCTTAACACGTGTTGCACATCATAACAAGTTCACAGATATATTTTGTTGTTTCATTTTGTTCTGGAATCAGTGTCAGAAATCTGTAAAATTATGTCAGCCCGTATTACCCCATCCAAGTGCGGTAATATACATAACTGTCAGAGTTATGGCCCTTGTTCACTTAAAAAAATCTTGTGGACGCTCTAGAGGCCAAAGTTAATATCCGATTGACTTTAAATTTATACACAGTGTTTAAGGTCATAAGACGAAGAAGCCTATTGATTTTCAGCGATTTCTGATAACTGTCATAGTTATGGCCCTTGATCACTTCAAAAAATCTTGTGGATGCTCTAGAGGCTAAAGTTAATAACCAATTGACTTTAAATTTATACACAGTGTTTAAGGTCATAAAATGAAGAAGCCTATTGATTTTCAGCAATTTCCGATAATTACTGTCAGAGTTATGGCCCTTGATCTCTTAAAAAATCTTGTTGACGCTCTTAGAGGTTAAAGTTAATAACCGATTGACTTTACATTTATACACAGTGTTTAAGGTCATGAAACGAAGAAGCCTATTGATTTTCATCAATTCCCAATAGTTACTCTCAGAGTTATGGCCCTTGATCACAAAAATTCTCGTGGATACTCTAGAGGCCAAAGTTATTTTCCGATTGACTTTAAATTTATACACGCAGTGTTTAAGGTCATGAGACGTAGAGGCCTATTTATTTTCAGCGTTTCAGATAATTACCGACTGAGTTATGGCCCTTGATCACTTTCAAAATCTTGTGGACGCTCTAGAGGCCAAAGTTAATATCCGATTGACTTTAAATTTATACACAGTGTTTAAGGTCATGAGACGAAAAAGCCTATTGATTTTCAGCGATTTCCGATAATAACTGTCATAGTTATGGCCCTTGATCACTTCAAAAAATCTTGTGGATGCTCTACAGGCTAAATTTAATAACCAATTGACTTTAAATTTATACACAGTGTTTAAGGTCATAAAATGAAGAAGCCTATTGATTTTCAGCAATTTCCGATAATTACTGTCAGAGTTATGGCCCTTGATCACTTAAAAAAATCTTGTGGACGCTCTAGAGTCTAAGGTTAATAACCGATTGACTTTAAATTTATACACAGTGTTTAAGGTCATGAGATGAAGAAGCCTATTGATTTTCAGCAATTTCCGATAATTACTGTCTGAGTTATGGCCCTTGATCTCTTAAAAAATCTTGTTGACGCTCTTAGAGGTTAAAGTTAATAACCGATTGACTTTAGATTTATACACAGTGTTTAAGGTCATGAGACGTAGAGGCATTTTTATTTTCAGCGTTTCTGATAATTACCGACTGAGTTATGGCCCTTGATCACTTTCAAAATTTTGTAGACGCTCTAGAGGCCAAAGTTAATATCCGATTGACTTTAAATTTATACACAGTGTTAAAGGTCATGAGACGAAGTTATGTCCCTTGATCACTTTCAAAATTTTGTGGATGCTCTAGAGGCTAAAGTTAATATCCGATTGACTTTAAATTTATACAAATTGTTGAAGGTCATGAAACGAAAAGTATATTTAGTTTCAATGAATTTAGTTGAACAGCATGGAGGAGAACTTTATCAAAGCCAAACAAATTCCAATGATTTTCTGATAATTACATAATGAGTTGTTACTTTTAATCAGATTTTAGTGTATTATAAATGTTTCATTACCGAAAAAAGTAAAATATGCGACAACTCTTGTTGACTGCCCGGACGATTTATCTGCTGTGGGCGTATGTTTCGTTGCCTGGCAACCTATGTTTACAGTACACATCACACAGAAGTATGAAATTCCGCCTAGGTCCGCGTTTTTCCGCTCAAGAATCGCGGTGTTTTCTCATTTGCACTGCGCGAAAATCTAGCCATTCTGGGCGGAAAAAACGCGGCGGGATTATAAAAAAAAGTCGGCGGATTATAGTCCGTGAAAATTAAATATAGTCGGCCGAGAATGGTCAGCAATATTTGGATGAATGTCATCCATATTGTTACTGTGGCATTGGAACAATAACTCAGGTTAACTGTTCGCCTGTTGTGCCCAATGGCTTTCAGTATATATTCTTCGCAGATTGATTATGAATAGTAACTAAAACCTACCGATACATGAATATCCTAAATCTATCCTCTATTCCTGTTTCTCATCGGTATTAGAATCTTGAATCATATCACAAAGGAAATGTACTGTTTGTAGCTATTTGGGTGTCAACGGTTAATTTTACACGCAGACAATGAAACCATGTTTGGTGAATTGTGATAGCACTATCGGAAAATGTTTTTTGTAATAAAATATACACGTATTGTTTGACTTTATCCCATGATTAAAAAAATTGTCGATGTTTATTATTGGCTCAAAAGTAATTTGACCCATTTTTATACGCCCACATTGAAATGTGGTCGTATATTGCCGTCGCCCCCGTTCGTCCGTCCGGCGTCCACAATTGCTTGTGGACGCTCTAGAGGCCAAAGTTAATATCCGATTGACTTTAAATTTATACACAGTGTTTAAGGTCATGAGACGAAGAAGCCTATTGATTTTCAGCGATTTCTGATAATAACTGTCAGAGTTATGGCCCTTGATCACTTAAAAAAATCTTGTGGACGCTCTAGAGGCCAAAGTTAATATCCGATTGACTTTAAATTTATACACAGTGTTTGAGGTTATGAGACGAAGAAGCCTATTGATTTTCAGCAATTTCCAATAATTACTGTCAGAGTTATGGCCCTTGATCACTTCAAAAATTCTTGTGAAAGCTCTATAGGCCAAAGTTAATATCCGATTGTCTTTAAATTTATACACAGTGATTAAAGTCATAAGATGAAGAGGCCTATTGATTTTCAGCTTTTCCGATAATTACTGACTGAGTTATGGCCCTTGTTCACTTTCAAAATTTTGTGGACACTCTAGAGGCTAAAGTTGAAGGTCATGAGACGAACAAGTATATTGAGTTTCAATGAATTTAGATAACTTGAACAGCATGGAGGAGAACTTTATCAAAGCCAAACAAATTCCAATGATTTTCTGATAAGTACATAATGAGTTGTTACTTTTAATCAGATTTTAGTGTATTATAAATGTTTCATTACTGTAAAAAGTAAAATATGCGACAACTCTTGTTGACTGCCCGGACGATTTAGCTGCTGTGGGCATATGTTTCGTTGCCTGGCAACCTATGTTAGATATATGAAATCACATTAAAACATCAAAGAGAGGCCACGTGCGATTATATTCTTTGATCTTTGATACACGGGACATTTCTGCACGCAAAAGGCAACAGATACAAGTTGACAGGTTGTACAATGTACCATTTATTTGGGGTTCATGTGGAATGCAGTTATTCTTTTCTAAAATAAAATGAGTGCCTTGGATTTTTTTGTGGATTTGATAACGGTTATACTTTACTAATATTCTATGACATCGTAGACTTGTCTCACGTTCATTTAATTTTTACGGTAAGTAAGATCTTATGTCTGATTTGAAAGCGCTTTCGACTCCCGTCGCAAGTTCTATTTGTAAGACCGGTAACCTAAATACCGTTATAGTTTGCAATTTAAAAGTCTATCTTTGCCGTGATTCGAGAGGAATTCTTAACTGCGCACTCTTAATACAGTAAATATGCCAAACATCTAAACATGTATTGTGTTATGCATACCTGTCCTTCAAAATGTTCTAGACATGCATATCGTGAAGAATATGTAAACACACGTGTTCTTGCTATACAACAATTCAATTTACACAGAATAAATACCGAGCCGTGCGAAATTTGCATGTAACTATGTGTGGATATACATGTACTTCTAGATGATTCTTTAATAAATTTAGTAAAATATGCCGTATATTGTACATGTTATAAAACACAAGAGTCGGCGATGCTGTTATTTTTATATTGATGACGACACCTGTTATACTGTGCATTGTACATATTTTTGCAGTCCTACGTACATGCTGATAATGTTGTTTTCAGAACCTGAAACAATTTGACTTCTAAATTATGAATACAAGTACAGCGTAACAATATAGTGTAGGCACGTGAAAATTCATCATATTAAATTTCCCACTAGATACATTTCAATTTCCTCGGCGTTCTAGCAAATCCACGCTAGTCGGTGGTTTAGAAAATCCGCCGTGGTCGGTGTTTAAGCAATTCCGCTCCGCGATTTACTCAAATTCGCGGAGGAAATTTAGAGCGGGGGCAGAGCGGATTAATAACCTGAGGTCCGCGATTTTTCATTTCCGCCCAGGTCGGACTTAAGCGGAATTTCATACTTCCACTTGGTTTGTACTGTATACACCCACATTTTGAGGCGGTACTGCACTTTCGCACCTCTACCAGTTCCCGTGGTCGTAGGAACTCGAAATTTTCAGGGGATGTTTAGGATGACTAGCAATGACCACACACCAAATATCAGCTGAATCGATCAATAACTTTCCTACGACCACAGGAACTGGTAGAGGATCGAAAGTGCAGTAGCGCCCATTTTCATGTGGATTGTATTATGTCATCGCCCCTGTCCATCCGTATATGTCCGCCCGTCCACAATTGTTTGTGGACTCTCTAAAGGTCACAATTCTAACCCGATTTTGACGAAACTTGAAATATAGGTTTATCCCCAAAAGATCTCGGCTGCTTTCGATATGGCATGTATCGTATGGAAACTTCATGGATCATGGCCGCTGATTGTACGAAGAATCACGTTTTTAGCTTGTGGACCCTATAGAGGTCACAATTTTGAACTGATTTTGATGAAACTTGACATGCATGTTTATAACCCAAAGATCTTGGTTCCTTTCCATATTTGCGGCTATCGGAACGTAATTTCCTGAATTATGGCCCCTGATTGTCCGAAAAATCACCTGTTTAAGTTAGGAGTGGCAGAAATATTATTAATAACAATAAGCAATCGTTGTTTTCAGGGCTCAAAATTCATGAGAGCCACGAAGCCATTGCTGTCGTAAGTCTAGCAATGGCCTTTTACATTGAGGTTCAAAAATTGCTGTCATAAATTCCGGAAAAAAATCGATAAAAATAAGAGAGCCATTTGCCGTAGAGTTACCCTAAATGGCCTTTGATGGCACCTATATCGGATGCCAAAATAAATGGAAAATGTCATATGATATGCATTTTCCTGTAAAACTCGGCTGATTTAATAACCTCCAACGATCAGGGTGAAAACTATTTAATTATTTTACGTTATTGTAGAGCCAAACATACATGTAATACAAACACGTGCGCTGACCTACTTATCCAGTCAAGTATGTAAGCAATTTACACACACATACAGTAAGACGCTAAGTAATCTGTTGTGTATTCTATTTCTCTTAATTAATCAATTGCGTTGATCTACAAATGCTACAAATAACACTCACCAATAAATTTCTCCACTGAAAATGACTAATTTTGCCACACAAATAATTTCACTTTCCCATTTCTATCAGGACTTTTAAAAGTTGAATACCACCAAGGTATAATCATAAACCAACAAAGCTATTGACCTAAGCCAAAATCAATGAGCCACCAAGGCTATTGGCTACCTAAGCCAAAATCAATATACCACCAAAATGTTTTCAAGTAAAAATAAAATCTATTAAACATTAAACATTAAAGTATTTATATAGCGCCTAAACACCAAATAAATGGTTCCAAATGTTCTTGTTTGATTACGAAGAGTTCCACCAATTATCCAAATTGTAATTGAAACAAATAAGTTTTGAGTCTTTGTTTGAATATGTTAATTGATTCCGAGTTCTTCAGGCTGCTGTGAGATGAGATTGAATTCCATAATTTAAGTGAAGAGAATTGGAAGGATCGTCTTCTCATTTGAAGGTTGGATTTTTGGGATGACAAGAAGGTTTTTATTTTCTGAACGGAGAGATCGACAATATTGTGGCTTTGATATTAATTCTCTCATGTAATCTGGGGCCAAACCATGTAATGCTTTATAAGTCAACAGAATAATTTTTTATTCAATTCGGGCTCTAATTGGCAGCCAGTGGAGTTCACGCTAAACAAGAGTGATGTGGTCTTGTTTCTTGGTGCCAGTGATGAGCCTTGCGGCAGCGTTTTGGACATGTTGGAGCCTTTGGATTTGATGGTCAGGAATTCCGTATAGTACTGCATTATGATAGTCAAGTTTAGATACTACAAGAGACTGGACAAGAAGTTTGAGGTTATCCAAAGAGAGATATTGTTTGATTATAATCAGCTGGTGTATTTTATAAAATGAAGATGACGATACAGCAGATACTTGAGGTTGAAATGACTGGTTTTTATCTAGAACTATTCCAATGTTCTTTACTTTCACAGATGGCTCAATCTTTTCACCACCGACTGTTATGTTGCAGTCTCTGATTTGTTGGAGCTTCTGTCTTGTACCTGCGAACATCACCTCTGTTTTATCAGGATTTAGCTTAAGGAAGTGGAAGGTCATCCAGTAGTGAATTTCAGTGAAACATCGCTCGATGTTTGTCATGGATGCCTGCTGTGTGCCGGGATGAATTATTTCAATAATAAGATCAATGAATGTAAATCCAATCCGAAAAAAACTTTATAAAACTGCTAACAATCTTCTGAATACTGCAAAGTCAAAAAACATCTTACCTCAGCATGACTTACCAGCGGCCCTTGCCGAAACCTTTGTACAATATTTTCACGACAAAATTTCGAAGATTCGATTAGATATATTAACAACTCAGACAGCATGCACAGCACCATCCTCGCCTTTCAAGGATGCTTCTTCTGTCACTTTCTGCACTTTCACAAACTTTTCCGAACCTGAGCACCTTAACATCATCAAGAAAACAAAAACCAAATCTTGTAACCTAGATCCATTGCCTACATGGCTACTAAAGAACCACATTTTGCGAACGATTGTTATGGGCTGCGGCCTAACTTAATCGAAGTTTTCGGTAAACGCAAACAGAGAAAAAAAACTTTTTCGGGTTCCATCCCTACAATTCGCCCGATAGATAGTCAACCGTTGCCATCCATTATTGAAGAATATGAATCAGATCTCAATACAGCATTTATTAGCACCTCACCAGTCTCTAAAAGACGAAAGGTAAGCATCGAATAATATATTTACCGTGGGGTTATTGATAACGACCGGAAATTAAAATCAGATTAAAAGAAACTGAAATAAAAGGCGAAACAATTTATAAAATTTATAAAAATGGCTGTCGGAGGAGCTTTAGCTACATGATTTAATATCAAAAAGCGATTGTTGACATTGATAATTACATGAATATGAAATATTTAAATCATATACCACAGCTTTTTAAAATATTGAAAAGAACAATTATTTTCTATAAAAATGGCCATCATAATGATAATACATATTTCTCAGATAAAGCCTGTATAAAATTTAGTAACCATAAACAGTTTTATTCGTATGCTAAAAGTATATACGAATTAGGCATACAACAATGATAAAAAAAAATATTTGTTTACAGGTTATGCCTAAGATAGATATGAACAACGCAATGCATACCATGGATGTCGATGATGAGTTTGGATTTCATAACAGTTTTATACATAACCCAGAACAGATTACAGAGGTAAATTTTGTTTAATTGCACTCTCGTACATTGTATATTATGTATAAACATATGCATCTTCTGTACGTACATTCCCACTCTTCCCTCCCTATATGGCATTGCAAGTATAATCACATGTTGTAATACAAATCTATTTATATTTGTGGATTTTTTTTATAGGGAGACAACACACCAGTCACAACTAAAAACTGCACTGTGTCAGTATCGTCCCATACGAGCTCACTGAAGTTGCCAAAGAGAAGTAAAGGTGTTCAGACACGTGTTTTAAAGAAAGACCAAGGTGAGATTATTACTTGAGATTATGATATTTTTACTCTTTTCAGTTGGTAGTCATGGTGAAAGTTCGTCGGAATTTATCGGTGTGGTTTTCCCTCGCCAGGGATGTAGAATGGTCGGACCTGACAGGGTCTGCGCGAAAACCCGAGGCTCCGTGTACTCATTCGTGTGCATGTAAAATAACCATTGACAGTTGGAATTCGAAATAACGTACGTCTGTCTTCATAAGCTAATATGGAACAGAACATTAGGAGGTTAAGCCATATATAATTTCTATAGAAGCTAGAATATGGTAATACGTTATTTGTTACTCTGTTATATATGAAACGAGAGTGGATCCCAGCCACTAGTATAAACAAAATTCAATTATATATTCCAGCGTCACAGATGAGATCCAGCTATAGAAGTGTAGGCACTCAGTATGATCCTCCAAAGGAAGACGTAGAGCCAGAGTTGAACAAAATGGATTACATAAGCGATGATTCAAGTAACACTGGAACAATCCGTAGCTCAAGTTATGATCCTTCTTATGAACCAAATCAGCTTTCGCATGAAAGTTCTTTGTCGACTCATACTAATGTCAGCAGGTAATTAATCATATAAAAAAAATGGGGGGTGGGTATAGCATACGAATTGGTAATGTGAAGAAATTTGAGATGGTAATAGCATTCCGAATTCGTAATATTTGACAAGTATCGCCAACTCGCTTATCTACACAAACCTCGACGTGACTGTACACCAATATCCATTTTTATGGACAAATATAATATTGTTTACCATTTTATTTAGGAATGTGTATGAGATGTTATCTTTTTTATTCCAGGGAAATTGGATCGGCACTAATGGAGAGAAAGTTTATTGTCAGTGAGTCATGTTTAATGGAACTGTTTGTTTGCCGGAATTGTAGCTGTGTTTGTAAGACCAGAATTGTTTGTATGATAGGGACTATGGTACGTGTTGAGGAAGTATGTGAGTTGTGTGAAGAACGTTTTGTATGGAGCAGTCAGCAACTGGTAGGATCAAATCCCGCGGGAAACCTTGCGTTGTCCTCCGCTATTTTATTTTCAGGTTCTCTTCCCTCGAAGGTTATAAAGGCATTTACTATTATGAATATACCCCACACGACCGTGGAGACATACATGCATCACCAGCGAACATTATTACACCCAGCAAATTAACTTGCAATGGAAAGAATTCCAAACCCAATACAGAAATGAGAAAGGAATAACAGTTGGAGGAGACGGTAGGGCAGATACACCTGGCCACAACGCTAAGTTTGGCTCCTATACGATGTTAGACGTAGAGAAATCTGTTATATTTGATATTCGGTTAGTCCAGGTTAGTCTTAATTCGTATATATCACATTGCTAAAGTCAAATAACGGATAGATGTTACAGGTTTTTTGTAAACCCATATCTTCGATGGGGTCGGCGTATAAAAAGATAATTACCTAATCAGCATTCTTATTCCCATTAACACTCACTGCTAACACCGAGGTGTTATTTCAATTATAACCCCACCTGTGCAACCTTAGAAGGATTGATTAATTAGAGAGATTAACGACACAACCACAAAATTAATTACCCATTTAGCTGTACTGTTAATTCTAACGTAGTGAGATATTTTTCCTATTTCACTTTTTACGGTCTTTTTCAGAATAATGAAGTCAAATCAAGCAACAATATGGAAAAAGAAGGTCTCATTCGCGCCGTACAATGGCTCCAAGAAAACGAAATCCAGTTGGCCACCCTGATTACAGATCGACACTTACAGATCGGCAAATGGATCCGGGAGATTCTTGAAAATACCAAACATTTTTTCGATGTCTGGCACGTAGCTAAAGGTAAATTTGTACTGTTTTGGGTGGAGGCTACGTTGAATCAAACTCCTTGTCATTTAGAGCAATCATTTGATCAAATTGGATTCTTCATTAAACATACATTAACATATCAAAGTAGATCAGAGAATTGTTAGATTATTCGTGTATTTTGGAAAAGCAAATAAAATGAAATTAAGTTTAGTTATCCCTGCTACGGTGGCTAAGTGGATAAGGCGCTGGATCGCTAGTCTGGAGGTCGAGTGTTCAATCCCTGCATTGGCCGAGAAAGTTCATCTTTATTTTCCGGCGTGATTTCCTCGTGTCAGTGATGCAGAAGGAGGGCCTGACAAGGACAGCTGCCTAGTCATTCGGATTGGAGTGCACGCAAAAGATCCCTTGGCAGTTGGAATTTGATTTAAGAGTAGGCCGTAGAGCCTACTGTATGGCGTATGCCCGTCTTCAATTAGTCCAGGTTAGGTGCATATAGTAGGACGTTAAACCCCATTTCATTCATTCATTCTTCCAGGTTTGAAGAAAAAAATGGTAGCTGTCGGAAAAGAAAAGGAATATGACAGCATCAATCCCTGGATTCGAAGTATAACAAACCACCTGTATTGGTGTGCTGCATCCAGAGACGGAGACGAGTCGAAGCAGGTGCTAAAGAAGTGGAACAGTGTTATCAACCACATACAGAATGACCACAACGAAACAAGGGATGCCTCAGCGTGTCAACACGAGTCCTTAGAAGGAAAAGAGAGGAAGAAGAAATGGCTTGAACCAGGTAAAACATCACTTATGCGGATACTGAATTAAGTTTATATCTTATCGATACAAACTAGATAAATTCAGGACTAGGCCCTGATTTCGGGGGGGGGGGGGCTATTGACAATAACTCACGCAATGTGGCCACCCCCACTAAGCACCACACCCATACACCCCCCCCTCCCATTACCTTTTTGAGCTTTTTTGAGCTTTTGGCAACATTTTATTTTTCACTATTAAAAAATATTGCCGGGGCTAAAGCCCCCTTAGCCCCCCGGCTAGTTATTTCGCTTGGCATACGGGTATTAAGCAGTGCCCTGAGAAAACCCACGAGATTTGACAGGCGAACATACTGATTGTCACGTACAAGCGGGAATCGAAACCAAGCCACTATATATACGTGTGCTATCGATTGAATATATTTTTTTGTGTTATCACAGGGTCTCAAGCAATGGTAAAATTGGAGAAAGTCCTCACGAACACAAGATTACAAAATGAAATCAAGAAGTTGTCACCTATGCACCAGACATCAGCGGTAGAAGCATACCACAGTGTGGTCAACCACTTTGCCCCGAAAATGATCGGGTTTTCTTATAATGGAATGCTTAGCAGGTATGTAATTGTTATCTAAACCAGTCCTAGTACGAATTATTACCCCTGCAGACAATGCAGTAGACAGTTGTTATGCTTCAAGCGTAAAATTCCCTATGTTCTGGGGCGTTTGATGGCCGAATGGTTAGTATGTGCGCGCTGTATAATTCGCCATGTCCATGTCATTGAGTCAACTGGCGTGCTTGTGAATCCCCGGCTGTATGTAACAGTGAGTAGGGTCGCCTGTCCATTTCAGCGGGTTTTCTCCGTGGCCTCCAGTTCCCCCCAGTGCTAAACCCCTACCCGCAAGCAAATTGTTGAAATAAAGTTGAGCCATATGTTAGTCTCCGTTTGTGTCCCACGTCCCACTCTCTCTCTGTCACAACGCTGATTATTCATATTGTGTATTCTCGGTTGACTCTAGCTGCTATGCATTTTAATGAGAATAGTTGTAGAAAACAGGCAGTTACCAGTAATGGGGAGAAACAATATTCAATCCATTTTCCCAAATTTAAGAAAGGAGAAACCACTATACGGGAAAGGAAAACAGAATGCTCTTACGATAAGTTTTATTTATACAATTTCAGATGTCACGACAAGAAAAACGCACTGTAAAAATTCTGATAATTATTATTTCAATAACATGACATAATTCCTTTGTTTTTGTCTAATTTCAGCTTATGTTGATAAACTTCTCAGAAGAACTTCCGATATTGCCGAGGAAAACATTGTCCAGATAATACAACCATGTCCACCACCTTTATGTTCTGAATATCCACATCCCGATAAAATATAAGCCGTCAACCAATTAAAATCGCGTTTTAATCATGTTTGACATGTATGATGATATAATCTTTTTGTCCCCACATCTTTTCTACTATTTTACCAGTGTACTCTTTTATTCCGGGAAATTAAAACCACAATACTCTTCTGACGGAAATGTAGCACGAATCTTGTGTACTGCACAGGACGGTAGAGGGACTCTTATTCGTTTCCCTAAAAAAAAAAACAGCACCATCTTGTTAATTGTCTGTAAGCTGTATACCTGTTACGCCTGAAAGAATATCCATATAGAAATTGACCATGGTATTCTGGTGAAATAACATTTCTAATTTACTTGGATTGTTCGTACATGATTTTATTTTATTACTTTTATATCGTTTATATATCGTTGAAGTTATTATTTAATTTATGATATAAAATATAAATATACTAACTGGTTAACCGTGTATTGTCTTTGTGGTCTATTCTCTTGTCTATAATGATAGTAAGCAGTTTCCAAGACGTATATATCAAGGCAGTTAGACTGGAATCCGGGGTGGTCTGTTATGCAACGTATGGGGTACTGCAACTCTTCGAAAGCGGCCATTTTCTCTTTGATACGTTGTATTTCAATGCAGCATCCAGACTCGTCTTCCGTGGGCATTACACTACACTTTTCACACTGACACCTGTGACCGAATAGAAGATATTATGCAATGATACACATATAGAATACAAAAAACTATTTTTAATAGATATTATGAATTACTCCAATCTTAAAATTGTCATTCGACTAATAAGAACAAAAAATAGGTGTATAAAACAATATATATTCCGGTACTTACCATTCAAGAGAATGTAGTCTCGCAACAATTGGATGATTTTCATCATTAGATCCGGTATCATCTACATCGCCATCCTCTATGGAGCTACAGTCAGATAGATACGGCTCAAACATATATGGCGCTATAGTTATCATTTCTCGCGACGTATCTGTATCCGATACATTGCCAGAGCTAAAAGAACTACTGCTGCAGGATAACTCTAAATATCCTGACTCCATTCTCTTGGTGTATGATAGAATGACCAATAACACGTGTTAATGATTTATTTATATGATAACTACTTAAAACCATTTCGTTTCTTAAATGCCGACAATTAATTATTTCAATTGGCTTCATAGATGTCCGTAGCGCCGGCTAAAACAATTCTACACCAATCATGTTTCAATCAGAAGCCAATTGTTAGTTTACGGTCGGCTTATTCTGATTAAAAAGACATTGCTACAGCAATTGGCTTTATAAAACAAATTCTAGATTAAATAACAGATTATTCCGTAGTCAGTTGTTTTATTTAATTAGGGGATTAAGGAACCAGTCAGGCCTTAATGAATACACACGCCGGGTGTATATAGGTAATTAAGGAATAAACATTCCAAATATGCATTCGTACACTGTGACGTCACTAGGGACTGAGGGGATTAAGAGTGTTTTAGATAATTGGCCAAGTCGTTTTTACGGGAGGTCTATATTTGCGACTTTGAGTGAAGATAGCTGATTTATTTTTAATCAGATTGATGTTACCTTTCCGTAATGTGCATATAATAACCACTGTCCATCACTACGCCGAGTTTCAGTTTGCCGTCTTTCGTGCTCTTTAAGACTCAAACCCTCTATTCTTTGGAGTACAGTAAGCCATGAGTTACAGTTACATAAACAACTGTTTTTAGTTCTGTTAAATACAAGTAAATAAAATTTAGTTCTCTTTTATTGATGATTCAGAAATTAAGAACAAATTCATCACAAAAGAGATATTGTAGAACCTGTCATGGGCCTTTAAATAAAATTGACCTTTTTTTTATTTGGTAAAAACTACATTTTTATGGCACCAACCACCGCAAAGACCCCCCCCCCCCCAGTCAAAAAATTTCCCATACGCCTATGATTGGATCAATATGGTCATATAGATGTCCAAAAGTGGCTTCTAGTACAAATTTTGACAGGGTGAAATTTACAGATTCGTTTCCCATTATAATTTTTCCATTAGTACATGTACATTAGCTTACGTATTTTTAAGTTAAAAAAAAATTCTGTCGGGATCACTTTTTGACATACGTCTATACAATGTAAATGTAACACATGGTAACAAATGTATAGATGCATTTGATATTTTAGGTTTGGCGGATTCTGTGTCTATATGTGCAATGCTTATGTGGAAATCTGTTTAATTGTTTCATTGATACCGGAAGTGACATAATTTCAAGGAAAACGTGGCAAGGAAGTGACATAAGTGTTATGTTTTTGTTACTGTTCCTAATTGATATTAAATGGTTAGGTAGACAGAAAAGACAATATAAAAAAAACCTGCATGGAATTTATATATTCTATAAATAATGATTAAATTCTGAATTCAGACGCCACAATCGCTAGGGACTGTACAAATAAACAATATCTTTCCTTCAGTTTTCTAATATTTTCCCGATCTATTCTGTATTTATTACTCATTTCCATGTTATTTTTGTTGTAACAAAATATTGAATGTACATGTATGTAAAATTCATACCATCCGCAAGCACATAACGTTGACTTTGGATAAATTAATTCCAAAACTTTACGTAACTATCCCGAAGAAACCTTTTTTCCCGAAAACGGAAGGGAATAAAGACTTGTCATTGAAGAGAATAAAGAGAACAAAAACCGACATTGGTAAATCTATCAATTCCTCATGTTTTCAATTCCTTCAAATTCTAAAAATAGTAACGATCGATGTTCGGAGCTGGCGCATCTTTTCAGAATGTAAACATCCGTGTTCCGGTTCCTTCCAAATCGAGGCTCAAGGACGGTGTCTGCTATTTCCCTCTATATCACGTTTACACTTCTAATCTACATGGAATTTGTTGCCATTTCAATTATTTTTGATAACGTTATTTTCCATCTATTACATTTTTGTTAACGTTGTATTCCATCCATACAACGAACAGAAAACAGTATTTATTTGATAAAAGCTTGGCAACAGATTATTTTGTTTTTTGTTTATTTAATACATGTACATACATGTAATTCACAGATTAAATGAAATGTATTGTAAATAATTAAATCAAGAAATAAAATGTTGTAGAGATATAACAATATATGAATTTTAAATCAAAATAGATAAATGGCCTATTATTACATTTCTTTTAATCTTCCTGTTGGGAGTAATATGTCCCATCACTGTGCAAATAGCCTTATGCCATTTCTGATTTCATAAAACTAATTTAACATTTTCATTATCACCGAAAGTACTTTAATTTTGTCAGGATCACTTACATGTAACAAATTCTGTGTCAATTTTATTTGATGTGTGCAATGCTTTTATGGAAACTTGTTTAACAGTTTCATTGGTACCTGAAGTTCAAGGGTAATGTAGCACCAGTGAAACCCATCATTGCTGTATCGCAGTTCTAGTTCCAAGTAGAATTTATCAATTCAGTCACAAACCTGTGACTTGTGGTCGGGGCAAATGCAAGTTTCATAATGGCGGACAAATTCAAATGTATTTGGTTGTGCAGTTCTATCCACATTTTACTTAAAGGGCCCATCCCGATAATATTTTGGAGAATAAAACTGCTTGGTTTTGAGTTATAATCCTTTAAAATCCCTTACCTTAAGGTCGAGCAACTTACTCAATATATGTGATACGTTTTCAAACAACTTAAACCTACCAGTCGTCATCTGGAAATGGAGACCGGTGTCCCAAGCTGTATTATGCGGTGATATGATAAAACCAGACTTTTATTTTATAAATAAATGTGTAGGTGAAATTTACCTTTTGTTATCAAGTACAGCACATGGGTCATTCACTGTATAGACCTCTCAAGGAACGAGAAGTGATTATCGGGTCACCCAACAAAAGAATTGACCTGAAATCTTAAAAGGGTTACGTGTTTGGATAAGCTGTTTTAACGTTCAAGTCCAAACAACTCAATTTTTTTAGCTGAAATTTTGAGCCAGGTAAAATACACTATTCTTCTATACTTTGGCGTTTAAATTTCATACGTACTCAGACTTTTATTTTTGAGATCCTGTTCAAATCGGGACAGTCCTTTTAACATGATGTGTTTGTGTATTATAGGAAATTACATATTAATAAGAATAAGACAGATTGAGCACTTCATTTCTCATCAACTGAAATAAATAAGAAACTGATTTTAAACACAGCTCAACTTGTATATATCGGAGAGAGTTATGTTGTAGATTTTATCTCGTTATTGACCAATGTCCAAACAGAAATCATCAGTGTAAGAAAATATGTCCGTAGAAGCTGTAAATTCAACATTTAGTGGCAGTGAAGATGAGGGAGGTAAGATTTAAACTATATTTCTGTATACATGTACAATGTATTAATAGGTTTGAAAATCTTAGAAAATGATTCAGTTTCAGTTAAATCTTTGTTCCGAATTTTTCAAGTGTGTCTGAATCAGGACTTCCACTTCAAGATTTTCACTGTCTGTCATATTTATATGCCCACATTTATTATGGACACTCCAGAGGCCATTAATATCAAATTGACTTTAGATTTATGCACAGTGTTTAAGGTCATTAAAATCTTGTGAACGCTCAAGAACCTAAAGTTAATATCCAATTGAGTATAAATTTATACACAGAGTTAAAGGTCAAGAGACGAAGAAGCCTATTGATTTTTATACGCCAACATTACAAATGTGGTCGTATATTAATGTGGTCGCATATTTCCGTCCGTACAGTACAAGGATCGTGCAGGTTTGACAAAACACGTTTATCGTGTCGTTTTTTGTTAAAAATTGCCACGATAACGGCACGATATTGCAACGATAAATAACTCGGTGTAGCAGTTGCTATCGTGTGCCACGATAGTCGCGTGACAGGATAGGCCTCGGTGTTATTTGGTATGTAAAATTAACGATATTTATCAGTCATAAACAATTAATGCTAAAAAGATATACTGCCAAGATGTTAACAAACTGCCATGATATTTGAAATGTTACATGTAAAATTAACGGTTATATTTGTCATAAACAATCGATGTCAAAACGATGTTAAGAAATGTTGAATATTTTCGTTAATAATACGGACGCGTTTCATTTTCATCCGGTCATGTACAGCTGCAAGTCTAGTACATTTTGAAGGACACGTATGCATAAGACTATACATGTTTAGATATTTAAACTGTGTTCAAATTGTTTTGCATGTTTACTGTATTAAGAGGGCATAGTTAAGAATTGGTCTCGAATCACGGCAAAGATAGACTTTTAAATTGCAAACTATAACGGTAGTTACATGTAGGTTACCGGTCGTACAAATAGAAATAAGACAAATAGAACTTGCAACGGGAGTAGAAAGTGCTTTCAAATCAGACATAAGCTCGTACTTACCGTAGAAATGACATGAACGCAACACATGTCTCCGATGTCAGAGAATATTAGTGAATTATAACCGCTATCAAATCCAAACAAAAATCCAAGGAACTCATTTTATTTTAGAAAAGAATAACTATTTTTCGATGAAGAGCCAATTCCACTTGAACCCAACTCAATGGTAAACTGTCAACTTGTATGTGTTGTCATTCTCATGCATATTTGTTTGAATAACAGCAATGTCCCGTTAATCAAAGATCAAAGAATATAATTGCATGTAGCCACTCTTTGATGTTTTTATGCGAACTCATTTGATCTAAAAGGTGCTCCGCCACTATTTAAGGAATTATTTTTGACCATATATTAACCATCACCAATTTTTTTAAATCATGGGATAAAGTCAATTAACAAACAATACAGGTCTACTTGTGTACATACAACATGTACGTAATTGTACTCAATCAGTGAAATTAATTTTTAACCTTTGTTGATCACCTCATCTTGTATCTACTATTCGCTGAATTATCGGCCCTTGCCACAAGAGGGAAGTGGCTCACCTGTTACTTTGTCTGAAACACTTTGAGTCGTCAAGTCAAGTTCACGATCTGCGTTAAAATTTTACAAACAGCTTTGAACGGGAAAGTAAACCCTTTTAATTAATTAATTTCTGGAGGCGTTTAAAGGAAGTGGTTCACCTCGAAGAAATTGACCAATATTGTACCTGGTGCAAATATCGAAACTTTGAATGTAATACATGTAGACGGAAAACGGTTTGCGACTGACATAAATTTTGGTAATGAACAGGCCAAAGAAAATCTTCGTTATAGAAGCTAGAATAAAAGATTATCTAACACTAGTTCTCGCTACTATTAAAGTGTTAGACATTAAAGTATCTGAATCTAAATCTAGAAGGTATAGTAAAAGCATAAATGTTAAATTAGTATGACAGTATTTGAACGAAGACGTTGATATGGGTCACGCACGTGTGACTTGTGTTTAACCGTGATCGACTGATTAGGATATTTTGCCAACTCTAACACGGTAATAAATATCTGTTTGTCTTTTTTAGTAATTTTTGGGGAGCCTGTTCGGCTTTGTTGTTCTGCAATGTAATTATTACATGGAACGTCCACTGTGTCGACAAAGTAGTTAAGTAAGCGTTTTCACTAATAGCTAGCTGTGTTCAACCTTGTTGTTCCACGATCTAACATGGAACATAAAATAAGGTTGTCTTAATTTATTTCAACTGTGTCGGCAAGTAGCAAAGTGATTGTTTTCTTAAAATTATTTTGAGTGAACCTGCTCAGCCTTGTTGTTCCGCAATCTAACATGGGACATACACTAAGGTTGTTTTAATTTATTTCTGCTGTGTCGGCAAGTAGTAAAGGGAATGCTTTTCTTTAATAATTTAAAGTAAGACGGTTCAGCTTTGTTAATCCACAATCTAACATTAAAAATACATACGCCAAGGTCAACATTTTTGAATATATAAGAGGGCTTAATGCGCATACCACTGCGCAATAAAAAGTTAAAGGAGTTTTATCTGTGTGGAAGCAAATTAAGGGGGCTTACCTGTGTGGAGGAAAATATAAGGGGGCTTACATGTACGAAAGCAAAGTTGGAGAGCTTACTTTGGTCGGAGCATAGCTTAGATAGAAGCAAATTAAATGGAGCTTACATGTGTGGAAGCAAGTGAAGGTACTTATCTGCGTGGAAGTAAATAAGGAGGCTTACCTGCGTGGAAGTAAATTAAGAGGCTTACCTGCGTGGAAGTAAATTAAGAGGCTTGCCTGCGTGGAAGCAAATTAAGACGCTTGCCTGTGTTGGAAGCAAAGTAAGTTGGCTTGCCTGTGTCGAAGCAAAGTAAGTGGGCTTGCCTGTGTGGAAGCCAATCAATGTTCTTAGCTGTGGTGAAGCATAGTTTTTTTGGCCTACCTTTGTGGAAGCAAATAAGAAAAGCTTGCCTGGGGGAAGCAAAATAAGAGATTTACCTGTACGGAAGCAAAGTTTAGATGGCTTACGTAGGGGATTACCGGTGTGAAATCAAAGGGGCCAAAGCGTTTTGGGTTGTCATCTATAATAGCCATATGTCCTTCTCTCCTTCTTTTTTATCTGCGGCATTAAAATTTAGCTGGAATCATAAACGAAGATACTCCAAAATGGGAACAGCATGTATAAAAGTTCAAGGCCTTTACATACGAAATAATTGACCAAATAATTGACCGGGATTACCAAAAAATGGGTTAATAAAATATGTGGTGGGGTGAAGTGTGTTATGGGGTGAAGTGAAGTGTGTTATGGCGAAGTGAAGTGTGTTATGGGAAGAAGTGGGTTAGGGGCGAAGTGTGCTATGGGTGAAAGTGAAGTGTGTTGTGGGTCGACTTTGTATTGATGTTAATAAAGTTAGTATTGTTGTCATTGTCTTAGTTTTGATATATTCGTAAACGGATTCAGGAACGGAAGCACTGTGCCTACAATACTTACATCTATAGGCTAGATGGTAATTCAGAGGAAAGTATACTATTCGCTGAATTATCGGCCCTTGTCAGTAGTGTAACCCTCACAAGTAAGGTAAAAAAATTTTTTTTTAAAAATTGGGTTTTGCCTATAGGACTCCTCGCAGTGGAAGCACTGTGCCTACAATACTTGCATCTATAGGCAAGACGGTAGTTCAGAGGAAAGTATACTGTTAAATTTACTCAATCTGTTAGTATTCGATTTATTCTTTGATGTTAATCAAAATATAAATCGCTTAATGACACGTGGTGTGTATTTGTTTTGTTTTTTTAACGTTATAAACAACAACTTGTGCGATAAGTAATAATGCAGCAGATATTAATATAATGATCAGGGGCAGTTTCACAAAAGTTCGTAACTTTAAGAAAAAAACTAAGTTAAGAAAAACTTACAAAAAAAATCCAAATTATTTATGTCGGTTTCACAAAGGCTGACGTAAGTTTGTTCTTAACTTTTTCTCGTATACCTTTCGTAAATACATCACTAATGGTCGTGACATCATGATGCGTCACTTCATTCACACTCTTGTAAACATTCCCACGGTCTGAATTATGACAATGTCAGCATTTTAGCCATAATTTTGTCTATAATAAATTTAAGGAGTTGTAAAATAGTAATGCTCTGGGGAAACGTGTACTGTACATGTATAATGCGCAGGTCGGTTTGAATAACAAATGAGTGAGGGAATCTCGAAAAGACATTTACCGGCATTCTGTATCGGTTAGGATTTTTTCCCCAACGCATTGTATACATACATAACGCCGGTCAAAATGTATGCCAGAATGAACAACTTACAATTTTTTAAACGTATCATTAAATCTTCGTCTATAACTTAGATGTAATCCGTCAATTTAGGGCTGCTATCAAATCCAAACTTCAAATTATATACGATGAGCTTTTACACATTACTTCAGCTTCGGTTATTCTAAATCAATCATCCATACAGCACGTACAGTAAAGCACACAACAAATAGCTTCACGGTATGTCACATGGTTAGAAACCCGCGAAAAGAATGGGACTACATTATATTCTTACGCGGTGTTAGTGTTACTCAGCGAATAATATCCGCTGTGACAATAATATACATCTACTTTATGTCACCCAATTTATTTCGGTAGGAGCAGACACTGAATAAAGCCATTTCACACACATACGAGTACAGTACATGCGCATGTCATATATTTATACAATATCCACGAGTGTTGTCAGTGGTTAATTAGTACTCGTACTGATAACACCTAATGCTCCAGAGCTCCTAAGCTATTGTCTAAATTTATCCTCAGATAAAGTAGCCTAGCAAAGACTCAAGAAAGACTCTCCAATTGACTTTTAAGACTCTACAAGATTCTTCAGTCCCAAGGTCGCTTTCTATTATTTAATTCTTATACCTAAATAAGGTATAAGTTTTCTTTGTTTTGTTTTTTAATTCCTTTTCTTTTATTTTTTGACAGTTTTTTTTGTTATTCTGTTTTATTTTCTACTTATTTTAATACTTTTTGCTCAGTCTAGATCATTTTACTTGGTATTCTATCTATAAGCTTATACGTACATGTATGTTTGCATTTAAAATCTAGATACCATCAGCTTGAAACTTATACTAGACGCTGAATACGCAAGTTTCTTGATTGAACCTGCATTGGTATTGTATAAATATCGGACACATATTTATCATTGCTACTCTCACAAACCCAAAGGACCACTCGGGCCAATTAAATTACATTATAAGGCCTGACTAATTCATTTTAAAATATGTTATTTATGATTAAATCACAATACAAAGAGGCTAATAATTTATAGATGAATATATTCATAGCTTAATTGTTTTTCTGTGATGTGGTTCATGGTGAAACAATACCACGGGTAAGTACATAACGCTTTATTATTTCAAAGAAAGCAGATGCATGTTAAAACAAACACAATTATTAATTATTAAAACAACAATTAAAACAAATAGTGTATTAATTATAGCCGTGATTAAAGTTGAAAGGGGGTGTGTTGGATCAAACAGAAGCGTGCCATGCACGATTTGGGGACTTAATGCAGTCATAGAAATATATTTCTATGATGCAGTGTTCTATTTTTAGGCCACGCGGTTTATTATAATTGCAAAGGAAACTTGATTGACCTGTTATGAATAACCAGCAAGCTTGTATTGTTTTATTTTACCGAATTATCAAAATTACCGTTAACTGTACTAATTACTTGGTTTAGCCTATAAACCGGACGGCGTATATGCAGTAGAAAATCTGGTAGTTGAACGTACAAAGGAATGTATTCATTCAAAAGTGTACTCAAAATAAGTAAATTATAACAGGGTGAAGGCGAAAATTAACACTCATGTGGCCGTTGTATAAATATATGACATGCGCGTGCAACGTAGCCTACACGTCTGGGCGTGTGTGAAATGGCTTTATTTATTATCCGTTTCCATCGAAAAGAAATGAGCGGCAAACAGTAGATGTATATTGCCATAGTGGAGATTTGTCGTAAGAATATCTCTTTGGTTGATTGCATGTAAATGTACAGGAATCTATGGAAACGGAAATTGTAAAATAACAAATAATACATGGCGCCGTCACTTTTGTGACTTGCGCAGTATACCCTCTCCTACCCATATTATTTTAATACGTCATAAAACATTATTATCCTATATACGTTTGACAGTCAAGATTTGCTAAATACTTTCGGCAAGTAACACGTAGCGTAAGAATATATAGTCCCCGTGTCAAACCAATAATCGCGGGTTTCTGACCACGTGATTTGCGGAGGGATTTATGGCAGTGACTGTGTGCGATATGGAGGGTTTATTGAGATAAACTAAAGCTGCCAGTAATGAAGTAATGTGTAAAATTCATCGTATATAATTTAAAGTTTGGATTTGATAGCAGCCAACAAGATAAAATGATACGTTTACAAAATTGTAAGTTATTCATTGTTTGCATACACGTACATTGTGGCACCACGTTATACATGTACAGAAATACAAATAAAAAAAATACGACCATAGATTCCTCGCCCACGGTTAACACATCGTGTATTCAACTTAAATGAATAATAATAATAATAATAATTTATTTATAGAGCGCCTATAATCCAATACTTAGATTGCTCTATGGCGCTATTACATTATTGTAAAAGTATAAAATATAAAACATCTCAATAATAAGAACATTGCACAATTAGAATAAAATATGGTATACAATAATAAAAAGTAAACTCTGAAAAAGCTTAAGCATTTAACAATTAAAATGGCTTTTAAAAAGGTGGGTCTTTAACTTTTTCTTAAAAACAGGCAGGGAAGGGGAATCTTTAATTTCAGAAGGTAACTTATTCCATAGTTTAAAAGCAGCAAAACTATAAGACCTTTCCCCAAATGAGGATTTTGCATGATAGGGCATTAGCAAGTTTTTGTTTTGTGATCTAAGTGTGCGTGTAGGAATATATGGGGTCACTAGTTGTTTGAGGTAGTCAGGTGAGTCTTCAATATTAATGACAGCGTATGTTAGAGATGATATCGGCACTCAAGTGATTCTCCGTGTTCCACCGCAAAACACCCTAATTCACCGTGAAACACCCTATTTCGCGGCGATTTGACAAGCTGGCGTTCCGCTAGCAATTCTCCGAGGATCCGCGGTGGAATAGAGCGTTTTTCCGCGGTGTTCGGTGTTTCTGGTCCAAAACTCCGGAACTGTATTGTTGTAGAGATAAAGAATCATTTTTTGCTAAAATATTTTAGTAATCCTATATGAAAAGTCTTTGTACATATTGATGCATGTAAATAATTAATTATAATAGTTTTTATAATATTACTACCCCATACAACAATCATGAATCGCCGAAAAATATTATTACTAATCGAGGCGACAGCAACAATTTACTTATGTCAAGTTATGTGCTGATATCTGAAAAATATGTTTCCTCTTTGAGAATGTTATAAACTCTGATATAAGAGTTATCCCCCCTCACACAACGTGGACATGTGATGGTTTTCCATGTCGCATATAGTATGTTAATCCTTTATTTAGTATTAAGCACACTTAGATTTAGTACAATGAAAATGAAACACGTGCTTTCAAAACTTATATGCAAGTATAGGGAGTATATGAAACTTGAAAGTATAGCTTTGTATTTTCTTAGATATAACAGCACTTCTATTTATTCCACGCACAGAGAAATACTGTATAGTTATTATTATTATCATTACTATTATTATCATTATTATTATTCCTTACATTTATGCTCTCAAAACGGGTGTCCCTACACACAGATCTTTTATCTCATTCATAGCTTCAAATTTATTTATTTACTTTTAAATAAATTTAAATGACGTCTATTAAACTTCTATCCATTAATGTAAGAGGAATTCGAAACACTTTAAAAAGAAAAAAGATATTTCATTGGTTAAATGAACAACCATGCGCTATATATTTCCTTCAAGAAACTCACAGTAGTGTTTGCGATGAAACTGATTGGCAGAGCGAATGGGCTGATCGCATATTTTTTTCACATGGTCGAACTAACTCAGCGGGGACAGCTATTTTTTAAAAAAGTAACAACAACATAAATGTTATTAAAAACCAATCCAATGAAAAGGGTTATTTCAACATCTTAGTAATAAGTATCTGTAGTGATACCTTAGTTTTAGTCAATACATATAGTCCTATATCGGACAACGACCAGTATAATTATTATACAAGATTACTTAAGTCTTTACAGCAGCAATGTGCTGAACTTGACTCGTTCTCAATAGTAATTGGCGGAGACTTTAACAATGTCCTAAATGTTCAACTTGATAGATATGGTGGAAATTACAAACTAAAACGAAAAGGCCAAAATGCAATATTCAATATAATTAATTATTATAACCTTTTAGACATATTTAGAATTTTAATTCAAGATATTAAGCGTTTTACTTGGAAACCAAAAAAAACATTGATACAAATTTGATACAAATCTTTGGCTCATATCGGAAAAACTCCAAGATTGTATAAAATCATGTACAATAAAACCAACCTCGTTTACTGATCATTCATCAATTCATATACATATCAAAATAACTAATTATCCTCGCGGACCGAATCTATGGATATTTAATTCTTCGTTAACAAAAGACAAATCATATACTAAATTGATAAAATCATCTATACCCATATGGAAAAGTAAATATTTTGAAAAAACAAAATAAAAATGGTCTATGGGATTTCATTAAATTTAAGACAAAGGAATTCTCTATAGAATATTCTAAAAAGAAACAAAAAGTTGTAAAGAATAGTCTGACCGAGGAACTGATCAAGCTTGAATCCAGTATCAGTAAACAAGAGCCTAGTAATAACAAAATTATCGAAAAACTTTATGATCAATATACCCAGGTTAAACAATCATTAGACAATATTTACATTGACGAGACACAAGGATCCATTATTAGGTCCAAACAAAACTGGTATGAAAACCGTGAAAAAAATACAAAATTATTTCTAAACTTAGAAAAGGAAAGAAAGTGTGCTACTACAATAAAAAAGCTAAAAAAATCTGACGATTCTATTATTTTTGACCCCATTGAAATATCGGGAGAAATATTTTTATTTTATAAAAACTTATATGCGTCGAGAGATTCGTGTTTTGAAAGGGGAAATAATTTTATAACAAATTTTAGACCTGTAGAAAAGCTGAATGATTATCAAAAAGATTTATTTGAATACAAAATTAACTACTTCGAACTTCAGACGGCCTTAAACTCGTTTAAAATAAATAAATCTCCAGGAAATGATGGTATCACAATTGAATTTTATCAACATTTTTGGCCTGACATTTATGTACTATTATTAGACTCGTATAACTGCAGCTTTGAGGAAGAATCTTTATCCGTAACACAGCGTCAATCAGTTATTAAACTCATTCCTAAAGTCAATAAAGATAGAACTTGCTTAACCAACTGGAGGCCCATTACGCTTGTTAATGTCGATGTGAAATTGATGAGCAAGGTTTTATCAAACAGATTAAAACAGTTTTTGAACCAGTTAATACACCCTAATCAATCCGCATTTATACAAGATCGCCATATTCATGAAAATACCCGTATTATTTCCGATTGCTTTGATCTTGCAAAAGTTTCACAATAAAACGCCTATTATAGATAATTATCATTAAATTTAATCAGGTATTAAAAATTGTAGATTCTAAAAAAAATTTAAAAAAATAAGTAAAGCAGGCGGTAAGAAAGGTGGGAGATTGTTATTATGTACAGAAGAAAGTTTCAAAAGTAGGATTATAATTATTTGGAGAAGTTTTTTATAGTATCTGGGTTATGTTTATTCAGACCATTAGGCCACACAGTGTTCAGTCTATGCATCCATAGAGATTCCGCAATATTCAGTTGTTTCCGATCTTCATTATTTACTTGCTGGAGAATGGTACATGTATAATTATGGTTGGGTATGTTAAAATGGGGGGCAACATGTGGGGCTTTACCTGCTTTTTGCAATTTGATATTGGATCTGTGACTGTTCAATCTGGTGCTAAATGGGGTAATAGTTTGTTCGACATATTGGATTCGGCAAATTGTACATGTTAAACAATAAATAATAAATTTGCTTTGACAATTAGTAGAATGTCTGATTTGAAATGTTTGAGAGTCTTTGTTTTTTATCTTATCAGTCTGTTCAAGAACTGCGCAGGTTTTACACCTTGGTTTATGGCACGGCTTACATCCCCAAGATTCAATATTAGTATAAGTTTCGCAACTTGTTGGCTCTCAAAATATCTCCAATTGTCTTATTTCGTCTTACGGCTATAATTATCTTGCTGTTCTCTATTACTTTTTTCATCCTGAAGCTAGTTTGAAGGAGGGTGTGGTCTTTGGCCATTACACGTAAATTTGGTTGGCGGGGATCGTACATTGTAGTCCATTGTATAATTTTATCCTTAGTGTCTTTCTTTTTGGTTTTGTATTGGAGGAGTTCTTCTCGAGTTTTGTTTTGAATTTTATGGAAAGCTTTGTTGATCGTTTTCTTTTTATAGCCACTGTTTTTAAGGTATTTTGAAAATTTCTTGAGGTTGATGTCTGTCCAATCTGGTTTGCTACATATTCTTTTTATTCTAATCGCTCCACTGTATGGAATAGAGTTGAAAATGTGACCTGGATGACAGCTGGATGGTGGAAGATAACGGTGACTATCCGTCTCTTTAGAAAAAAGATCTGTCTCAAGTTTGGTTTCTTCATTTATTACTCGTACATCTAAGGAAGGGACACTTTTTTGGCTGATGTTCATTGTTTAGCTTGTGGTTCCTCTAGAGGTCACAATTATTATCCGATTTAAAAAATCATTTGATTATATCACCGTTACACCCTAAGGAAGGGTGAGTTTGAATTTCGGAAAAATTGGACCAAAATTACCATACAAAATGGCCTCTGTTCGTATGCGAGTACTGTTGAAAAATGGTATATCAAGGTCGTCGACCCTGTAGAGGTCCCAATTTTAATTCAATTTTGACGAAACTTAAATGCATGGATATTACCCAAAGATCTTGGGTCCTTTTGATATTTGCGCATATGGGATCGTAACTTCCTGAATTAATGCCCCTGATTATACGCAAAATCGCCTTTGTTTAGCTTGTGGTCTCTCTGGAGGTCACAATTATTATCCGATTTTAAAAATCATTTGATTATATCACCGTTACACCCTAAGGAAGGGTGAGTTTGAATTTCGGAAAAATTGGACCAAAATTACCATACAAAATGGCCTCTGTTCGTATGCGAATACTGTTGAAAAATGGTATATCAAGGTCGTCGACCCTGTAGAGGTCCCAATTTTAATTCAATTTTGACGAAACTTAAATGCATGGATATTACCCAAAGATCTTGGGTCCTTTTGATATTTGCGCATATGGGATCGTAACTTCCTGAATTAATGCCCCTGATTATACGCAAAATCGCCTTTGTTTAGCTTGTGGTCTCTCTGGAGGTCACAATTATTATCCGATTTTAAAAATCATTTGATTATATCACCGTTACACCCTAAGGAAGGGTGAGTTTGAATTTCGGAAAAATTGGACCAAAATGACCATACAAAATGGCCTCTGTTCGTATGCGAATACTGTTGAAAAATGGTATATCAAGGTCGTCGACCCTGTAGAGGTCCCAATTTTAATTTAATTTTGACGAAACTTGAAATGCATGGATATTACCCAAAGATCTTGGGTCCTTTTGATATTTGCGCATATCGGATCGTAACTTCCTGAATTAATGCCCCTGATTATACGCAAAATCGCCTTTGTTTAGCTTGTGGTCTCTCTGGAGGTCACAATTATTATCCGATTTTAAAAATCATTTGATTATATCACCGTTACACCCTAAGGAAGGGTGAGTTTGAATTTCGGAAAAATTGGACCCAAATTACCATACAAAATGGCCTCTGTTCGTATGCGAATACTGTTGAAAAATGGTATATCAAGGTCGTCGACCCTGTAGAGGTCCCAATTTTAATTTAATTTTGACGAAACTTGAAATGCATGGATATTACCCAAAGATCTTGGGTCCTTTTGATATTTGCGCATATCGGATCGTAACTTCCTGAATTAATGCCCCTGATTATACGCAAAATCGCCTTTGTTTAGCTTGTGGTCTCTCTGGAGGTCACAATTATTATCCGATTTAAAAAATCGTTTGAATATATCACCGTTACAAGCTAAGGTAGGTTGAGTTCAAATTTCGGGAAAAGAGGACCAAAATTGCAATACAAAATGGCTGCTGTTTGTACGCGAATACTGTTAAAAAATGGTATTTCAAGGTTGTGGACCCTGTAGAGGTCACAATTTTAATTTCGATTTTGATGAAATTTAAATTGCGTGTTTATAACCTAAATATCTTGATACTTTTCGATATTTGCGCATATCAAATTGTAACTTAATGAATTATGGCCTTTGATTGTAGGAAAAATCACTTTCGGTTTTGCTTGTTCTCTATCCATCTCTAGAAAATGTGGGCGTATCCTGCCTGGCAGCCGCTGGTTAACAATCTTTTTTGGACAATCTTTAAGCAGTGTGAGAGCTAGCCGCTCGCCACTTCGCCAATGGCGAATTTTCATCATCTGTGGTGATAATTATTGTTAAAAAGTCGCCACTTTGGCGAAAAGGTCTATGTCATTTGGCCCTGTTGGTTCATTGTTTCTCTCTGGCGCTTGCCTTTCTAACAAAAACAAACAACCAAGAAACCCATTAAAAATTTCTAAAATAATGTTTGACGAAAGCGTATCCCCTGTGAAAATACACACTGAAATCTCACTGAAATTTCAGTGAGAGATTTGGTCAATATATTACTGAAATTTCAGTGAGATTTTAGTGAAATTTCAGTGAGATTTTAGTGAAATTTCAGTGAGATTTTAGTGAAATTTCAGTGAGATTTTGACCAAATCTCTCACTGAAATTTCAGTAAAATCTCACTGAAATTTCAGTAAAATCTCACTGAAATTTCAGTAATATTTTGACCAAATCTCTCACTGAAATTTTACTGAAATCTCACTGAAATTTTACTGAAATCTCACTGAAATTTTACGGAGATCTCACTGAAATTTTAATGAAATCTCAATAATAATACTATTTCAAAGTCTTTATTTTTATTAACATGCCTTCTGAAAAAAAAACCTCCAAACAATTACAATATTACTATTTATCCCTTAAAAGTTCTGTCTTCTAAATTTTCTTTTTCTTCTAGAGTGTTGTCCTTTTCTTCAATGATAATAAAAATATACGGCCTGAAATGACACAATCAAAATAATATTAAATAAAGATAGGCATGTGCCATGCAGTGTGCTGTTAGATCATTCAGCAGTTTCAAAATTATTCTGTCAAAAACAAAGCATATACAGGTAATATAATTTTTGGGGATAAATGAAATGTGCATCGGCTGTCAGTGCCACAAGGCTAGAACTAGAGTGCCCAGGAGTGCCAGTGCACTACTAAGTGGCAGGTATTTATGATTTACGTCTGAATACACAAATTTATAACAGTGGATAATTAACGCTTAAATATCTTTTGATTTATTTTTAGTGGATCCGTAATTATAGACAGAAAGGTTTTACCGTATCTTTTAAAAACTAAACATAGCCAGGTGATACATATACATGTGTAATACTAATACGTATATAATTTGCATGACCAAATACCAATACATAGACCGATCTACTAGAATTTAAACAACTATAGATAGGCTTACTCACCATGGCATGGCGGCTTTTGAATTCCGTACATTTCTCTTATAAATAACTACTTCGAAATTATTCCAACAAACCATTCTGTCTTTTGGGGGTCGTGTAATCCAGAAAATAACGTACACAAATATATTATCTCAAAACTACGCGCCCATTTCCAGGAATTCAAAATGCGGAATCCTTTCGCGAAACAGTGAAAAGAACTTAGATTAATTCGCCCGTTAAACTGTATAAAATACAGCACCAGTTTATCAATTTAGCAATGAATAATGCACGCGAGATCCCTTTTTGTTTGCATGGGAGTTTCATATAATTTACAACCATTATAGAATTAAAAATTACTTCGTTTGTTTTCCATTCCAAATTTTTATATAGATCAGCGCGCTCGCGTAACCCGACACTCATGGAACCCAATACCCGGATGTTGACATTCCGAAAAGGTGAATTGTTTACGCTAATCGACAATGACCTCAATATTTGAATTTAAGATGGTTTAGATGTATTCTCTGTTTCACAATAAAAGAGATTGATTTCAAAACATGATTATATTACAATAATTGATCGTAAGATATATGCCGTAATGAAATTTACTGGAGCCGTAAATTGCCAAATACCCGGTAGTGAAATACGGCTATTGAAACACGTGTGTTACTGTTAATGTTATGTTTGAGAAAAAAGTCATTCTATCATGAATAAAATACAATGATTATCGGAAAAGAAATTTGATATTGAGTCATTCATAAGTTAAGACATCATTTTAAAGTAGTTAATATTACTTTGCACGTGTTCGAGGATTACGCAAGGTGCTGGACGAATAAAATCAACGTCAATAAAATTGTCTACTTTCTTTAGTACTTCAGGAAATAACGTGATTAATTAAAGGAAATTAAAAACATTTCGTCTTCTGACATTATTAGGCCATAATTTCGAAGTGCTCTCTTGCACAAATTTCAAATTTTTATATGCAGTTATTAAAATATTTGCAATGAAAAAATGAAATTTTTATGTTTTGTAATTTCAGTGAGATTTCAATGAAATTTGCAATAAAAATATTTCAGTAAAATTTCAGTAGACCAAAATATTTCAGTAAAATTTCAGTAGACCAAAATATATTTTTTTCAGTAAAATTTCAGTAGACCAAAATTTTGGTTTATTTCAGTGAAATTTCAGTAATAGACCAAAATATATTTTTATTTCAGTGAAATTTTGGTGAGATTTCAGTGAAATTTGGTCATTTCAGTGAAATTTGGTCATTTCAGTGAAATTTGGTCATTTCAGTGAGATTGGGCAAAATTTTCAAATTTCACCGAAATTCACTGAAATTTCAGTATCATTTTCTCTGGGGATAGACGGAAGGAATTGTACTGTCACCATAAGTTATCTTTGTTTTCATTGGCTGAAATTGTCATACATGTATTATTCATGAATCATGTCCCGTGTACTGAATTACGCACGATTTACAAAATGGCTAGAGATTTCACATTCTTCGATACCGGTACCATAGATATCCTCGTTTCAGCAACTAATCTATCACTCCTAATTATCCATGTCATACATTATCCAATTGCACACAATTCCTTATTTAGGTCCATATAAATCGTAATTTTAAACAGTCCTATTTCTTCGACATCGGTATGACAAGAAATTCACCCGAATTCCCTATCGGCTTTGGCTGTCAGCCAAGAGAAGATTCATCACGCAAATTCACGTGGATTCCTCCAAGTAAAACAGCGGTACCCTACTGTCAAATCCAATGCCTTAAATTTAATATAAAGACGTTGAGAAATGCGTTGATTTCAGATTCTAAAATATTTGTAATTGAATATCAAAACACGACTTGATTCGCACCTATTATTAGACGACATTTATACAATGTGTACGTATGGAGGACAAGTCACGCCCCCTCGAATTCCAACTATTCCGCTGAAAATTATGTTTATAAAATACGCTATTGATGGTACATAATAAACTTTATTTTTCAAAAAACTTAATTGTTGAAATACACAGTCACAATACAAAGAATTTGGCGCCTTTTCAATTCGAACCACAATAATATTTATCGTGGTACCGTTGGTAGAATTAGGTCGAATTAATGACAGGATATATAAGTGTCTAATAATTATGTGTACATCTAGATACTTCATACTGTTTAGTCAAACAAATAAACGTAAGCCAATATAGGTTGTTATAAAATTGGAAGTAAATGTTAATGTCTTTAAATTTCTGCTTGATGTTTTGAATACATATATACGCACTTGCTTCTAGCTTCAAAATGTTACATCCTCAGACTGTATAATTGACCAAGATTAGTATTGGTACAAACAACATTTCATGAGGTCAGTGGCTAATGATAAATGTATGTGGCTAATACTTTTTTCATGCATTAGCCACACACTAGGGATCTGGTATCCTTTAACTTGGTTGTTTTGCAGTTTAATTAATATATTAGCCTTTTAATTTCAAAGCATCCTTTGATAATTGATAATAACCCTTTAAATTTCAAAAATGGTTTAATTAGTATTATGGCTTAATTTAATGGCACACCATTTAATTTTATAGAGAGGGGTTTAGAAATGGATGACCCATTTAATTATCTAAAGCCTTTAATTACAAGCTGAGCAGAAATTAAATGGTGTACCATTAAATTAAGCCATAGTACTAATTAAACCATTTTTGAAATTTAAAGGTTATTATCAATTATAAAAGGATGTTTTGAAATTAAAGGCTATTATATTAATTAAACTGCAAAACAACCAAGTTAAAGGATACCAGATCCCTAGTGCACAGTGGCTAATGAATTTTAGAACCTAGCGCTAACACAGCTTTAAGGGGGGCTTATGTCGACCTTGCAACTGAATGCAACTAGTTTTTATGCAACTGGGAGCAACTGAAAGCAACTGAATGCAATCGACATGAGCGTTCTTGCAACTGGCAAACTCGTTTCCATGGAAATAGTGTCACATGATAAGAGAAATCTGTCACTTGACCGTGTCAATAGGCAAAATGGAGGCGAACGACGTCGATGATTTCGATAATACCATTATGTAGTAGTATGAACTTATTAAGTGATGATATGCACTAGGCTAATACCCACTTCGTTTTTTACGATTCTCCTTGTTGTTGATCACATGATACAAATCGTTCTCATGTATTGTGTTATTATTGGTACAAGTTCTGCATCGACATAAGCGCCTGAAATTCAGTTGCTTTCAGTTGCCCCTAGTTGCAGATTTGATCGACATGAGCACACTTGCAACTAGTTGCTCTCAGTTGTTCCCAGTTGCAAAGTCGACATAAGCCCCGCTTTACTTGTACATCAATAAATTAAAAATCCTGTGCCGTCATCACCATTATTTGTATATAAGGCGTTGCGGGATTTCTGTACAATCATTCTTGATAAAGGGTATTTAACCCGAAACATTGAGCATATAAAGATCTTTTAAAACTACAAGTCTGTTGCTGGTTTTGTTTGGCGGAAATTCTTTAATTTTATCTAGTTTAAATTTATCTATAATGTTTTAAGGTTATAAGATGAAGTTGAATGATTTTGAAAAATTTACAATAATTACTGCCAGAGTTATGGCCCTTTATCCCATTTGAAAATTATTGTCAACGCTTTAGAGCATAGGCTAAATGAATATGGGATTGAATTTAAATTTATACACAGTGTTTGTGGTCATGAGACGAAGAACCCTATTGATTTTCAATGATTCCCGATAATTACTGTCAGGGTTATGGCCCTTGATCACTTTGAAAAATATTTTGGACACTCTAAGAGGCTAAAGTTATTATCCGATTGACTTTAAGTGTTTAAGGTCATGAGATGAAGAAGCCTATTGCTTTCCGATAAAACAAATTCTAATGATTTCTGATAATTTCTTGATTATTTACTGATTTTAGTTTGTTTTCATTACTGCTCGGACAATTTAGCTGCTGTATGTTTCGTTGCCTGGCAACCGATCTTAATCGTAAACAGCGACTTCTCCATGACTTAAGATTACTTTTATGCATATATCTGTAGCAATTGGGGAGGAATCAACTACAGATCCGGAATTATGTCATAGTGGAGATGAACCTGAGTTAGAATTTGATGAAGATGGCACAGAATTATCTTCAACTAAAGAAGGTAAGTACTCAGATATTAAAACTCAGAATGTAGTTCTCCATCAGGTAATATCAGTGGCAGTTGTTTAGGGAAATCATTTAATCAGACCAGTAATTGAATTAGTTAACAATATTTAGAGCTGGGCGATATCCCTGAAAACAGATATCGCAATATTTTTTAAAAAATATCGCGATATAATCACTATATCGCGATATGTTATAAAATTCCCATACTTTCAGTTTACCACTTTTTAAATGTCAAAAAAGATGCATAAAAAGATGGAAATACCCCTGGATATGCACTTGACATTTTGAACTTAAACTCAATAATATTATTTCTAGTCATTAAGTCAATATTATTTTTAGCATGCAGTAACGAATTTACAAACAAAATTTAATGAGCTGGTTCAAACACAGATCTATAGCCTTGAAAACTTGGTGTTTATTACAATTTTAATTTTCAAATTATTAAATATAATATTTTATTTAAATCAGGAGTCGGTAAAAACAAAACCAAAAGTTTGTCTTCTTCCAGAGTGCTTTTTTTTTTTCTAATTATATTATATTATAGCTACTGGCGTTATGATTGAATGCTGTTCATTTTCCCTGGCAAACTCGTTTTTTCTCATTCAAGCAAATGCCTTCTTGAAAATGCATCATACAATACAATTATACTAAATTAAATTATAAAACATAAGTACTTTGTCAAAAAGTGTCCTTTGATTTAGTCAAATATTTTTTCCCGAAACACGACCGCCATTACTTGAACGTCCGACGCTGAATGACAATCAGTCAACCGGAACTCTCAATATAAATGGCATTATTTATATTTCTTCTCTATTAAAATTTATTTCAATCTGAAAATCAATGATTCCTTTGGAAAATAAAAGTATCGGTATAAACAATTCGGCAAGATGTGTAGAAATTGAACAGAAACAGGGATAATTCTAACGGGTGGAAAGGTGAGCGAGAAGTCACGTGATGTAAACAGAACTCTTTATCGGCATTTGCAAACCTTGTGGAATAAGAACTCGGGAGTTTATAACAGTATTTATTCATCATTAAGCAATAAAATATCGTAAATAACATAAAAAGGAACACATTTTGTTCAATATTTATGTTAAATATCATCCAGAAAAATCAAAACCGTGATATATCGCTGTATGTCGTTTTTTTTATATTTTTCTGACGACAGAATTTTTGAAGATTTTTTTTTCTGTGACGGTTTTATATCGAAATACCGAAATATCGCCCAGCTCTAACAATATTCATTCATATGTTGATGTTGACAGTTAATAATGGTCAAGGTTTCATCTTGGCATACAAGTAAATTAATCACAAGGTACAATTTTATGGATACACAATTAGTGAGTTTGATACTAAGCAACGTTTTGACAAGGATACTCTTGTTTTTATCATGCGAATGATACAAATATATGAATTGTGGGAAAATATATACAGAATATGCAACAAAGATAATAATCAAATGCAATTAAAGCTTAATGACACTATCTCTGCATCACATTAAATATGTCAAATTATTGCATAATCTGATATACTTGCCCTCTGATTTCACAATCTTGTTCATTAGTCTGGTAGCCACATCTCGATATTGATGACGTATATCATCTTTAATTGGCATTTAGTAATTGAACATATTAACACAAGGTACAATTTTATGGATACACAATTACTGAGCAGGGCTAAAAATTTGTCATTTTTCGCGAGAATCTAAGGGGATTCTCTGATATACAATCGACGCGAATCCTCCAAATCTTAATTAATAATAATGTCTAAAAAACAAAATTGTGTTTTTTGTGTTAATCTAAAACATCAAAATACAACAAGAATGATAAAAATAAAACAATCAAATGGAATTTTGGGTAAACACTTGAAAAGTGTAAAAAGTTATACCTGAATAATGCCTTAGCAAACGGTAGAATGATCATAACATAACTGAAATTGATATAAAAAAAAATTCAGTACGACTAGGATATATCCTTCAATAATATTTTAAAAGTTAAGCATTTGTCAGTATGTTTATGAAATAAAATAATCATAACAGTACACACAAATTAAGAACTGGTTTACTGACCTAATTTCAACCAAGATGTCTCGGGTTATTGGAATTCGACATTGATTCCATCAGGAAAATATCCACTAGTGTTGTTACGATTACAAAATTCTTCAATTGGTTAATTGGCCATTCAAAAATCGTATCGTGCCAATTAATCAGATATCGTATATAAATTCTATAATAATGTAAAATAAATTTTTACTTTTGTTGGCTAATAATGTCATTGATATGCTCGAGCACTGAACAGCTGGCCGTATATTATTTTAATACAGGGCTAGAAATTCGTCATTTTTTGCGAGAGTCTAAGAGGATTCTCATATATGCAATCTGCGCGAATCCTCCGAATCTTAATTAATAATAATGTCTAAAAATCAAAATTAAGTTTTTTGTGTTAATCTAAAACATCAAATACAACAACAATAATAAAACTAAAACAATTGTTGGAATTTTTGGTAAACACTTAAATAGTGTAAAAAGTAATATCCAGGTAATGCTGTAGCTAAAATAAACTGATACGGCACCATGCTATTTCTTTATAACACAATTTGTAGTCTTTTGTCCATCATGTAACTTGCACAATTTTTTATTCGTTCGTCGATGATAGACAATCAGTATGTTGATCACGTGACAACCATAACTGAAATTGCTATAAAATAAAATTCAGTACCACTACACTAGGATATATCCTTCTAAAAAAAAATAAGCATCCGTCAGCATGTGTATAAAATAAAATAATCATAACGGTACACCAAAATTTAGAACTGGTTTATTCACCTAATTCTAACCAAGATGTCACGTGTTATTGGAATTCGACATTGAGATTCCGTCAGGGAAATATCCACTGGTGTTGTCGCGATTACAAAATTCTTGAATCAGTTAATCGCCCAGCCAAAAATCGTATAGGTACCGATTAATTGGATACCGTAAATATAAATTCTTTTGTTGGCTAATTATTATTATATATTATGTAATGTCATTGTCTGTAGCCTACTGCGTTGGTATGCGTGAGCACTGAGTAGCTGACCGTATATTATTTAAATACATGTACATTTCTTTGAGTTTGGGCTGAAGAGATGATGGAATAAACAGGGCTTCATTTTTGTAAAACATGCAGGAGTCACAAAATGCTCTTGCACCTATATTCGCGGGAGCAAATAAAAACGCACATGCAAATTTGCTCGCAAGGGCTATTTTTTTTACCATCTAGTTTATCCAAAATTCTAAGTGGTGTAAAAAAATTTAAAAAATCGGTGTTGAGACATTTTTTAGTCAAAATTTCTATTGATTATATCCAAATTCTAGCAGACAAATACGCTCATTGAACATGCCATTGGTTGGTTGTCAAGTACTTGATTTACCGGTCCTATGCTTACAACAGAAAACAGTAACTCGGAGTAAATCTCTGGCTTGATGCCAAAGGCGGGAAAGGAATGTATATATCGTGATTATCAAGATTCTTTCTATATGACCCCGACAGAAATTCATAACGTTATATTTATTCAAATTTCACAATCAAAAACTCTTAGAAAACTAACGCCGTAACACAGACATTATTTGATTTGAAATTGGTCAATCGTTTATTATTAATGTAATACTATATACATAATAATCTATCTTGAACAATGACCTATATATAGATCAGTGATCGTGAGTGCAAACGTAATGGACTCATGGAGAGACTTGACAACCGAGCTAATAATCTTCAACCCAAATGACTCAAAACCATTACAAAACTACTCGTCGCGATTTTCGGATACGATAATATTTTATTTTACTTTTCAAACTCGACTTTCTTGATAAAATTTTGTGAATTGTTAGCAGGAGCTATAACATGCGCTTGTGTTTTCAAGATTACAGGCGCAGACGGGCGCGAGCGCGCAAAAGCCCTTCAAATAAATCGTTTAAATTGGTAATAAACATGTACTAAAGTCTATAGTTTTGATTAGTTACATGTTGCGGCTGAGCAAGACATCCCCGCGTCCTGACTAACCCCTACGGCTACCGTTTGAACTGCTAATCAAAAATCCAATACTGGCAATACATTACAATTCACTAGTACAACAATTCCCGCACATAATATTTTAACATATATAGCGATAGTCATATTGACGAAAAACAACAAGAGAACCCGCACAAGACGGTACAAATAAAACAAACCCACGAGTCTTTATAAAAAAAAATGCGACAATGTATGCCGAGGGAGGCTAATAGAAGAGCCTCCAAACTGGTTTATTTGCATCTCGGACACAGTATGTCACATTCTGATTGTGAATTAAATAACAATATTACAACTGGATTTAAAATTAATTTATACTTGGGGAATTTTATCGCTCGTAAAATGGCATCGCCAACTTCCCCGTCTCGTGCGGCATTGCATTCAGTCCATGTATTATAAGGTCCGTGATATGTCTTATGTGTACGTGTACAGCAACCTTTATTTACACATTTCGTAGTAAGCCATGCCTAATATGGAATGCGAATAATTCCATGCATTATCGAATTTGTTGCCGACCTTGACAGTAACAACTAACGGAATCAAATGATAAATTCGTGGAACTCAAAACTATTTCGTTTCAAGGTCGTCATGCTTAAGGAGTTTCTTTTAAACATCTTTTAAAAAGGATTAAAATAAATAATTAGGTAACAGATAAATTTTTATCTTAAATGAAATATGCATAAATACTGTACTGCTTAAAGACGTCGCCAAGATGTGATCGGCGAGGTTTCCACACAATTTATTACATAACAAAGACAAGTTAGAAGTAAACAGTAAAACGAAAACACAACAATTATTTTACTTTATTATACATGTAGTATGCTATAAAGTAAGTCATACAAATTTGATTCCTGACTGACACTCGACAATTCTCTGAGCCTTTTTTTTTTTTACAAAAGTTTTACGCGAATCCTTATAGATTCGTACCGTAAGCTCTTGCGAGGATCCTTGCTCGAATTAGATTCGGAGATTTGCGTGAATTTCTAGCCCTGTAATAGTTTTGATATTTAGTTTCCATATTCGTCTGAGCAAGACATCCCCGCGTTCTGACTTGCCCCTACGGCTACCGTTTTAACTGGTTATTAAATGTTAAAATCCAATACTGGCAATACATTACAATTCACTAGTACAACAATTCCAGCACATAATATTTTAACATATGTAGTGATAATCATATTGACAAAAAACAACAAGAGAACCCTCACAAAACGGTACAAAAAAACCCACATGCAACGTACATGCCGAGGGAGGCGAATAGAAGAGCCTCCAAGCTAGTTTATTCGTCATCTCGGACACAGTAACTTCACATTCTGATTGTGAATTAAATAACAATATTACAACTGGATTTAAATTAATTTATACATGAGGAATTTTATTGCTCGTAAAACTTCCCCGTCTCGTGCAGCATGTATAAGGTCCGTGATGTGTCTGTTGTTGGTGTACATGGCTGTTGACAGCTATTTTGTGCCAAAAGCAACCATTTTACACATTTTGCAGTAAACCATGCTTAATATGGAAGGCGAAGATTTCCATGCGACATAGAGTTTGTGGCCGACTTTGACAGTGACAAAATAGAATTGGAATGACCCATTAATTTAGCCCCTGTGGAGCTAACAGAATCAAATCGCCGCTCGAAAGGATAAAATGATGGAACCCAAAACTATTTTGTGTCAAGGTTTGCATGCTAAAGTAGTTTCTTTTAAATATTTTTTAAGAAAGATTAACATAAATAATTAGGAAACAGACAAATTTTTATCGTAACTGAAATATGCATAAATACTCTACTTCCTAATCACACCAGATTCGAAGACTTCTTCAACAGGCAGGTATAGAGGTATGCTTCTCCAGTGGCAAAACCATCCAAAATATATTGTCAGCAAATGAAAAAAAAAAAAGAAAAAAAGTACAGACCAATCCACCACCACCCAAGGGTTGCATTTATGAAATAACCTGCTCGTGCAACAAAAAATACATTGGAGAGACGAAACGTCCTTTGGATAAAAGAATTAAGGAACACCAATCCTTGGCAGCATATAACCAATAAGCAGTGGCAGAACATCTGAGTGATAACAGACAACATCGGGTGAATTGGGACTTGACGCGAACGCTAGCCGTAAATCAACACCAGAAAAAATCCAGAAAAATTCTTGAAGCTATTCACATCCGAAGAAATCAGCCTGAACTCAACCGTGACACTGGAGTATATCTACCACACGCATATGACTCTTTAATCTTAGGTGCCGTTAACTAATTGATGACTATTTAATCTTTGGTGCTGTTAACTAAATTGATGGTGCCGTTAACTAAATTTATGACTCTTAATCTTTGGTGCCGTCAACTATACCGTTGTCAGTGTAAATGTGATTATGTTATAATCTATATTGCCTATTTCACCATTCTTTGGGATCACAACCCTTCCACGATACAAACATTTGGCGTTAAACATTTGTCCTTATAATATTGGTTTGTGCTTTTTTACGTGTTTGTGCTAAACACCACCCTATGAGCTGTCATTCATATGGAACATACCAGTACTTTTGCAGTTCGTGTTTTATTTGTGATTTAATGTTTTTTACTCTTAAATTATTATTTAATAGAGTCTTCTTCTTCTTTTTGGTGTTTAACGTCTGCTTCCACTTAAGTGATATCACAGACAAGACATAGGAGAGCCGAAGCTGCTTCCTGATTTTTAGAATATGATTTTGCAATCTTTCCATTTTGGCCTTAGGCCATGGATTAGGTTTTAGTTGGAAGTTCTTCCCTTTATTTAATAAAAACACATCGTTGGTAGATGATCTCTTCTTCTGGATTGGTAGATGTCTTCTTTGTGGGATTTGTGTTTAGGTACCAGGCCTGTCTTCTCGTGGCCGCCCCTTCCTCCACTATCCCACTGGTATTTGTTTTGGCAGAATAGTGTTTAGATGCCGAGCCCGTCTGATCATGACTCCCTCTTACTCAACTATCCCGCCAGTTTAGTAGATGTTAGTAGTAAATTAAACTAATATAGAATTAAATAAATAAAGAGAGTAAAATAAAGTTGTAGTCAAATAAATTAAAGGTAATAAAATAAAGTAAATTAAAGTAAAAGTAAAGTAAAGATAAAGATAAAGTAAAATGAATTAATTAAAATTTATTAGTTAATTAAATTAAAGGTAATAAATAAAAATAAAATAAAATAAAATAAAATAAAATAAAATAAAGTAAAAGTAAAAGTAAAGTAAAGATAAAGTAAAATGAATCCATTAAAATAAAGTTGTAGAGTGGTTGGGCTTCCTTCGAGAGGACGTTTTTACTTCCCCACCCTACGTCGTATAAAAAAATAGAATAAGTTAAGATAAAAAATAAGTAGAAAAAATAAAAAATAAATTGAGGTAATAAATAAAAATAAAGTCATTAATAGAGTCATGTTTATTCTCCTTTTATCATGGTTTTCACTCTGAATAAGTTAGACCACTATATATAATATAATTTTGTTATAATATTTATGATTGGTTAGATCTTGGTCACTAATGGAGAGGGGATTTAAGACATTAACTAACATGGTTTCTCATTCATAGGTGTTATTATATAATTTTATATCACTCTATTTTAACTTTTGAATGTTTATTTGTAATAGGGAATTAAGGGTTTAAGTATGGATAATTTGTTGTTTTAGCATGGATTTGCACTTTTCACCCCTTTAATGGTTTCTCATTCATTATAATAATTTACTTAGGTATGTCTTAATGGCTTCGGCCTTACTTGGTTAATTAGTTTATTGTTAACTGTTTGTATATAACCTTCTGTAACATGTTGATTGTATCGTTGCTTGATAACGGTGAGAGTGTCCTCATTGAAACGTTGCAGTTAATAAACCTAGTGAATGTTATCCATAAAGCTGTTTGTTATTATATATCACTTTCACTAAATGCCATTCAAAGATTCCTAAAAGACGTTGCTGTGTCGTGATCAGGAAAGTTTCCACACAATTTATTACATAAAAAAGACATCGGCCAGCCAGAAACTTGACAAATTATAAGTTAGAAGTAAACAGTAAAACAAAAACACAACAATTATTTTATTTTATTATACATGTATAAAGCAAGTCATACCCTGACTGATGACTAGGGTGTTTCACATCTGAACTTTTTTTGTAATTGAACTCTACCATGTGCCATGCGTTTCCAATTGGGTCAAAACCACCAAATATTATAATTTTCCAACCGAAAATTTAGTGTTTTTCACAAAGCTTAGAAATTTTCCTTACTATACGAAACATACTTTGGCTTGTCTGGATTATTAAATGACTAATATTCATCGAGGAAAACCCATATAACTTATTTAATTCTTTATTAATCTCCATTTGCATAGATAGTTTTGTTTATGACATTTTGGTGGAGTTTAATCGTCGTGGTCTTAACAAATTCTACAGAAAAATACTTTTTTCTAAAAGATGCAAAATTGCAAACCTGAAATAAATCACAGAACATCTCTGTGACTTTTCGATGCATTGTGCCAAGTTTTCTCTTTCTACTGTAACGGGAAGTATTTTTTCCGACATTTTCAAAAATTTCACATGGAGTCATTTTTGGGGGAAAATTCCAAATAGTGGCAAATTAGATTCGGAGATTCGTGTGAATTTATAGCCCTGCTGAGTTTGATACTAAGCGACGTTTCGACGAGGATACTGACCTCTTTTTTAAGGATGACTATATTGTTGGTTATTTTTGCAATTGCCATAGTATTGCTATTGGGTAAACAGCTATTGCAATACAGTTGAACTTGCTACGGCGTGCACTCCTAATCAGCGAACACTTGCTTCAACAAACACCATTTTCATGTGGACGTATTATGTCGTCACCCCTGCCCATCCGTATGTCCGTCCACAATTGTTTGTGGACTCTCTACAGGTCACAATTCTTACCCGATTTTGACGAAACTTGAAATATAGGTTTATCCCCAAAAGATCTCAGCTGCTTTTGATATTGGCATGTATCGGATCGAAACTTCATGGATTATGGCCCCTGAGCGTACGAAAAATCACAATTTTAGCTTGTGGACCGTATAGAGATCACAATTTTGTACCGATTTTTTATGAAACTTGACATGCATGTTTATAACCCAAAGATCTTGGTTTTCTGATTTGAAAAACCGTTTTATTATATCCCTGTTACACCCTAAGGAAGGTTGAGTTCAAAATTCGGGAAAATCGGACCAAAATTGCCATACAAAATGGCTGCCGCTTGAACGCAAATACTGTTAAAAAATGGTATATCAAGGTTGTGGACCCTGTAGAGGTCACAATTTTCATTCGATTTTGATGAAACTTGAACAAGTTGAAATGCATGGTTACTACCCAAAGACCTAGGTTCCTTTTGATATTTGCGCATATGGACTCAGACTAGTAATTATTTGCCCATTGACTTCAATGTTAAATGGCTGTAACATCACTGGCTGTAGCTTTTTGCTCAACATTCTGTTGGTTCCAATATTTTTAGGCACAATGGGGACAACATTTGGCAATCTCCCCATCATAAACTTGTAGGGTTAATATGGTTTAGATTTTTTGCTACAGGGATTTGAAGTTGACTTGGGTGAAAATCTCACTTCCGATACATTTCACTGCTCCGCAGAAAGACATTTTACAGCCCCATCCCTCCGCTGTAATATCACAAGTATTACCCAAAACTGCTATAAAATTGCAAACTTGATCCCTTTTCTCCTATTCTAGACCAAAAAGTCAACCCAAAAATGCAGGAAGAGGGGAGAAAAAAATTAAGGGAAAAATTGTCTATTAATAACTCGCACTACATTCGTCCATCATGAAAACTAGGCAAATAATTACTAGTCTTAGTCCTATATACCTCACATGTTCTTGCTGTTTGAACAAATCTGTGGTTATCTAATAAACAAACATATATGCAATGCCCTGGCCAAAGAGTATGAAAATCCATGCATTTGCAGATGCGTAGTGCAGCATTCTACAATCACTATAGTGCATCAGAAAACTGCGGAAATTCAGATAGAAATTTGAAAGCACATAAATTTTGAATTCCACACAACATTTTTATTTTGGAACATAAATGCATTCTGTAAAAAGATGAGATATATTCAATATAATTCCATCACGGAAATACTTTAAAACAGTAATCATGATGCAATATTAGACTTTTTATCACTTTCATCGAAAACCACAGTTTTTTCTCTGTTAACGTAGTTGCAAATGTTAAATTGTGGCCAAATCTAAGATGTTGAAACAACAGTGCTTATCAATTTTAAAATATCTCCTATAGAGCTGTATTTCCATAGGATAAGTAAGTTGAAATAATCTGATAATGTAACACTACAAGAGTTTCTTCATCCCCACCCCCCAGTATGGAATCTGGTACATTGTTGACCAATCATGGGTCTCCCTGTTCACTCTGGCCTGTCAAATGATTTACAAGGGTAATGGTGCCTACAACTTTCCTGACCAAGACATATGCACAACCATCAACACACAAGCCATTTATGTTATCTTCTAATATGAGAAGCCATGATAAACACATGGGTGTCCTTTATCGGGCTCGGAAATGAAGTCATCACCAAAAAGCAAAGTTTACAGAGGTCCTCGGTTGGAGCCCAAACTGAATTCGATTTGCCCTCCACTTCCACCACAGGTGTCATAGAGATCCGGGATGAAATTAATATGCATTGAGATCATCGTTCTACTGAAGCCAGTCCAGGAAGTCATCAGGATTTGGAAGAGAGTGAGAATTCTGGGGAGAATACTATCCAGGGAAATGGACCTTTGACACCCAGAAAATGGTCAAAATGTGCAATTCTGTCATTCAGTTACATGCCAAGGGGAGTAGAAAGGCCTGTGCAGTACCAAACCCCCCCCCCCCCCTGTTAGTGAGCAGAAGTGGGGATCAGGTTGTCTGTACTTCGTAAAGTGTATGAAATCCACATTTATCTCACCTGTTTTGCTTCTTTTTTTAAATACTTGTGTTTGCTGAGGTCAATCAATCAACTCTATGAAATATTACCCATGGCACCTGAAATGATAGATAGCTGGAAATGATAGATAGCTGGGGATAAATATGCAATAAAAAAACAGTGAGAAAATACGAAAGAAAAAAAAAATGGTTGCAACTTGAAATAGAAATAAACCTCTTTATTTCTAGGGAACATCCAATCACTGGCCCTCCGACAAGAAACCAGTAAACAGTCAGAAAAGTTAGTAAAAAAATGAAAAAAAAATGAGTGTCACACAAGTCTAAGCCAATCTCAAAGGCAGATACCATGTTTTTGAGGTTCAGTCTAAATATTAAGGCCAGCTGCAGGTTTGGTCAAAAAGTCACATGGGAGTGAATTTTGGAGTGTACATGTTAACATTTCATTGTATGATGTCAAAACATGTCATGTCTAAATATTTAGGCCAACTGCAGACTTGGTTCAAGGTCTCTTGTAAATAGGGTTGTGGCCACATGACTTTTTGGCAAGATTGTGGGTTTGGGCTAGGGTCAGGACTAGCTGTCAGGTTTAGCTGTCTTGGCATAGGCCTACGGCAAATGCTTTTTGACGAGAATATTTGATTTAATCATAAATGCGACAGTAGAAATATGCCTTTTTGAGAAAAAAACCACGTGCCACTAGTTAACTAGTACTAAACTAGAAACATTGTAATACAATTCAGTGTTTTGATGACGTACATGCAACAAAATGTAAACATTAAGGCCTACGGTCCCTGAATTCACACTCTATCAACGGATACCCCAAATAATGGTTATTTTGATATCAGACAGTCAGAAAAATGCCTTGTCAGCAATGAAAAAACAGTATTCTTACCTTTTCTGACACTTCTTATTGAAAAATTCATGAAATAAGCGGTGGAGAACAAATCTCTTTCGGCCATATTTAGTATCATAAGGAATCAGACTAGTAATTATTTGCCCATTGACTTCAATGTTAAATGGCTGTAACATCACTGGCTGTAGCTTTTTGCTCAACATTCTGTTGGTTCCAATATTTTTAGGCACAATGGGGACAACATTTGGCAATCTCCCCATCATAAACTTGTAGGGTTAATATGGTTTAGATTTTTTGCTACAGGGATTTGAAGTTGACTTGGGTGAAAATCTCACTTCCGATACATTTCACTGCTCCGCAGAAAGACATTTTACAGCCCCATCCCTCCGCTGTAATAACACCAGTATTACCCAAAACTGCTATAAAATTGCAAATTTGATCCCTTTTCTCCTATTCTAGACCAAAAAGTCAACCCAAAAATGTAGGAAGAGGGGAGAAAAAAATTAAGGGAAAAATTGTCTATTAATAACTCGCACTACATTCGTCCATCATGAAAACTAGGCAAATAATTACTAGTCTTAGTCCTATATCGGATTGTAACTTCCTGAATTATGGCCCCTGATTATATGCCAAATCGCTTTTGGTCCCTCTGGAGGTCACAATTATTAACCTATTTAAAAAGTCGTTTGATTATATCACCATTACACCCTAAAGAAGGTTGACTTCAACCTTCAGGAAAATCGGACCAAAATTGTCATACAAAATAGCTGCCGTTTGAACCCAAATACTGTTAAAAAATGGTATATCAAGGTTGTGGACCCTGTAGAGATCACTATTTTAATTCCATTTTGATTAAACTTGAAATGCATGGTTATAACCCAAAGATCTTGGTTCCTTTCGATATTTGCACATATTGGAACGTAACTTCCTGAATTATGGCGCCTGATTGTCCGAAAAATCCCCTATGATCCCTCTGGAGGTCACAATTATTATCCGATTTAAAAAAAACATTTGACTCCTATCACCGTTACATCCTACCGAAGGTGGAGTTCGAATTTCGATAAAAACTGACCATAATTGCCTGACAATAGTTTTGAAATATGGTACATCAAAGTTGTGGACCCTGTAGAGGTCACAATTTTAATTCGATTTTGATGAAACTTGAAATGCATGTTTATAACCTAAAGATCTTGATTCTTTTCGATACAGTACACGCATCGCAGAGCTTTGATGAAACTCAATTATCGTGTCGTTTTTTGTTAAAAATTGCCACAATAACGGTACGATATTGCCACGATAAATAACTCGGTGTAGCAGACGCTATCGTGTGCCACGATAGGCCTCGGTGTAAATTTACATGCAAAATTAACGATTATATTTTTTCATAAACAATATATGTCAAAACGATATACTGCCACGATGTATGAATTTTGAATATTCTCGTTAATATAATATGGACGCGTTAGGTAAAGTTGTATAGTAAAAACACGCATGTTCACATATTCTGCATGATATATGCGGTTACATTTCCAACCAGTCATGTAAAGCTGCATGTCTAGTACATTTTGAAGGACATGTATGCATAAGACGATACATGTTTCGATATTTATGCTGTGTTCAAATTGTTTTGAATATTTCTGTATTATTAGTGTGTAGTTAAGAATTACTCTCGAATCACGACAAAGATAGACTTTTAAATTGCAAACTATAACGATATTTAGGTTACCGGTCTTACAAATAGAAATAATACAAATAGAACTTGCAACGGGAGTCGAAAGCGCTTTCAAATCAGACATAAGCTTGTACTCACCGTAAAAAATGAAATGAACGCGACTCCGATGTCAAAGAATATTAGTAAATTATAACATCTATCAAATCCACACATAGATCCAAGCACTCGTTTTATTTTAGAAAAGAATAACAGTAGGTGGAAAAGGTGATTTTGAGATTATGATTATACATATGATTTTATTAGTTTTTCAAGTAGATCTCAGCATTCTACACACAAAACTTTTTACAGATTGAAAATCGGATGAAAATTATTTTTTTTATTGAGGCTCAAAGTTGCGATTTTTGACTTTTCGCGGAAGAAAGGTTTTTCAAAACATTGAAAAGGTCATTTTTGGTGTTTTTTGCAATACCATATTTAATTTCATATCAAAACTATCAAAAATGTAGATGTAAATTCATGAAATACAACTTTAAGGCCAATTATGTATAAATTTGCAAATTTGTGTAACAATTTTTCTCGTTTCCCCAGCAACTCCAAAATACCTAGGTTTTCTCAAAAATTCCATTTTGCCAACGTGATTTTGGTCAATTTTTTCATCAAAAATGGTCTTGTCCATGTTATATCTGAAATAATTAACCTGGTGGTTATGCATTTTAAAATCAGTAGCAAAAAAATCCATATGCCTTATCTCAAAAGCTGGATATATGTTCATTTTTGAACAATTGTCCGCGGCACACATTTGCCTAGTTTTTGGGCGTTTTGGGGTGATTAATAAAATAAGAAGGAATGGGGATACACAAGTGAAATTATGGGAATATGTCAAAAAGTTTGTGAATTTTTAAAATTACATATTTTCAATTTGCCATTTATTATCAATTTTGGTTGCCATAGCAACCAAAATGGAAAAAATGCCATTTTTGACCGTTTTCAACAGTCTTTACCGTAACCCAAAAGATGATCACCAGATTTAAAAATAAGCATTTTCAAATATTTGAAACCTGTGTAATGTCAAATGATACGGATTGTATAAGTTTGAGGAAATATTAAGGAAATTGGGTGGTTACCATAGAAACCACTTTATATTTTTTAAAAATGCATCATTTTCTGATAATTTTCTCATTAATATTAATTTTTATATTTTTTTAAGTCAGTAGCTACTGGGGAAGATTGAACAAATAAATAATAACAACATATTTATATTGCAATGTCTTTAGATACTGGAAAGGAGTTCACTTTGAAAAAACATTCCGCAATAGGAAATTGCCCAATATAAGGCCTAAAAAATATATGAAAGGAATTGAGATTTTCAAGTGAAATTTTGTTACAGCGCCAACAGTTTTCAAATTTTCAAATTACATATCTTTATACTTGTATATAATTTCATATAATGTTGTTATAGTCAACATTGACAGAGGAAAGCGTGCTAATTTATATTCTAATCATCCTGGGACACACCAGTTACCTCCCCTGCCCTTAAAATAACATAACGGTAACTGTTGTTTCACTATTATTTTGTTCTCTAGCATTTATTGCTTACAATCTTACATGATGTTACAAGATGATTTCTATTTTGATACATTATTAACTAACAACATTGACCAATAAAAACAAATTATTTTTGGTGCATCTAATTCTAAATAATTCTCCCAAACTTAAAGACCCATGATTTACGGCAGTATGCTACTGTACACATGTATGCTTAGGCCTCGATGCTATAGGCATATGTTTTCACAATGTAGGCCTACTTTACATTTGAACATTTTCATTATTGCTTTTAATACAACTCCCTTTTCTTATTCGTATATTTTCGTCAACAATATCAAATCTGGGCCTAATAAATTTAATAAAACCTTCACCTTGTCGCCCTGTACTGTAAACACTATTAAGTGACTAGGCTAAAACAGTGTTTGTCCGTCTAGAGATTCAATTTGGCCAATTTTTTTTTTTAGGTGTTAAATATTTCTCCAAAATCACAATGAATTAAACATAATAAATAATTAGTTTGAGAACCGATATATAATGATATAATATATTGAATAAAGTGTGAGTGTGACTTTCATCTTTGTGACTGACGGACGGCCATTTTTATTAGGCCTAATCTCAATCAAAAGTAAAAGGAAATGTTGTAAATCGGAAATCCAGAACTTGAGCCATTATTTAAATTAATTTTTTAAGCTTTAATTCTTTTGCCATTCCAATTTTATTTTGGTATCACAATGGTCAGAAATTATATTATTATCACTACCTAGGAGTACGGTAAGTTAAAGTCAGTTCAACCTTTACCATACCGGAAATGCTTCTCGAATACCCGTGCCGTATGTATTGATATTTTGCGATTTCATTTTCATTCGTGTGCACATTAAATACTATAAATTAGACATGCATAACAAAGAATTTAGTAATTCAGAACATTGAAGTACGTGCCCATGTTACGCAATTTTTTAATTGTCGAAAAATATTTGTTGTTAAACGTCAGACGTGCGGTCTAGATGGTAGGAAATAATGACATGGATATATATCTATATATCCACGTCATTGGTAGGAAATTTCCTTTCAACTCAGAACAGGATCTATTTTTAACGTTGAACTTCGACCCATTATTTTTATAACTTAATTTTCGGTACGGGTCCTTTTATTGGACGATCATTGTAAACATAATTATCATTGGTTTATTTTTTTCGCGGGGATTTAGCAATTGCACTTTGACCTGCCTTAGCAGTCACGTAGCACAATACATTCGTAGGTTCGCTTGTGGAGAGAAGAATGAATTGTCTTACTTTGATTGCTCTAATTAATATAGGAGTCATAATAAACCCGGAATAACTTTTTTTTTTGCAGGCAAGTCCTTTATTTATATAAAACACACATCACATGCCCTTGTTCACAAAGTGACAACTCAGTCTAGAGATTTTTCTCAACTTAACCATATTTCTTCTTTGACATTATTCGCTATGTCAGACGACGTCATGGCGTCATAGAACTCGCACGATTTTACAGTTTTTTCCTATTCTGAAAAAATCACGTTGTATGCCATTTTCAAGTGCTAAATTTTTTAGCTTAATATGCTCCGATTTTGTTGATTTTAATAGCATTGAAACAACAATAAAACGAAGTTTCGATCGTACGTGGATGCGATATTGACAAATCACCTCAAAAAAAGATTTTGTGAATTGAATTTTCAACTTTAAACAAAATGCCTGTGTTTCGAAATGCTAACATCGCATCCAACACCGATCGAAATGTCGTTCATTTGTCTTTCTAATGATATTAGAATGAAATAATAATATTAATAATAAGCTCTAAATAAAAGCACTTGAAGTGGTGTACCCCCCATTTAAAAACGTGACAAAAAATTTCAGCGTAACGTCAAAACACGGGAAATTGACGTTTTTAAACTTACGTTTATGAAATTGATAAAATGAACACATACATAAAAATTATATCAAACAAAAGCACAGGATATCTGCTTCCAAAATATTTTAAAATTATTACAAAAGATTAAATAGCCAGTGTATGACGTCAAGTTTAAAAGGGGTTACAAATCGAAAAAAAACGACTTTCTTCCAACGTGAGCAATGGAGCTGTGACACCTAATAACAGTATTTTGATCCAAGAGCATACTCTACATGAACCCCAAGTCAGTGGTAACTGTCAACTTGTATGTTGTCATTCTCGTGCAGATTTGTTTGAATAACAGAAATGTCCTGTGTATCAAAGATCAAAGAATAGAACAGCACAGGGTGTTTTTATAGGTTAAGACAACATGGCGCCAGAAACTATTACAAGGTATTAGATTCCTTTGATGTTGATGTCACGTGTCACTTCTCATTATGGAACCTTTAGTGTCGAAATGAAAACGTCAGCAGGTTATTATGGACTGGTAAATGTATTCAGCAAGTTCTATAAACTTGTTGACGGTTAATTCTGATTTTGTGTGATTACACCAGGAGACAAATTCTTTTAATTCATTTGTGATTTAAACCAGAAAAACATATTAATTGAGGTGTGATTTACCGATATTAGATGTCGAGTGTGACTTATTTGTCATTATGTGAATTCATTTGTGATTTAAACCAGAAAAGATATATCAGTATGTGAATTACTATTTAGATGGATAAAACTCAGTGTTCGCTCGGTAAAGGGACAGTCCCGCATAGAACAGAGCCTCAAAAATAAAAGTCCGAGTACGTTTGAAATTTAAACGCCAAAATATAGAAGAATGATGTATATACCTTGACTCAAAATTTTAGCTCAAAATATTGAGTCGTTTGGACGTTAGCGTTAAAACAGCTTATCCGGACACATAACCCTTTTAAGGTTTCGGGTCAATTCTTTCGTTGGGTGACCCGATAACCGATTCCCGTTCCTTTAGAGGTCTACACGGCAAATGGTCCATGTGCTGTACTTGATAACAAAAGGTTTATTTCACCGACACATTATTTTTATAAAATAAAAGTCTGGTTATATCAAATCACTGCATAATACAGTTTGGGACACCAGACTCCATTTCAAATGAAGACTGGTGGGTTTAAGTTGTTTGAAAACGTATCACATATATTGAGTTAGTTGCTCGGCCCTAAGGTAGGGGATCTTAATGGATTTTAACACGAAATTAAGCAGTTTTATTCTCAAAAATATTATCGGTAAATGAAAATCAATTCAAATCCCACTTCTCTAGATCTAGAGTAGGCCTCATCATGAACACTATGAAGTAAAATTTCATTTTATTTCAATATGGTTCCAACCAAATTTCACTTATTAAGCCTCCATTTATAAATAAGCTATATATAATTATTATCAATTGAAACACAATCAATGGAATGTAGCAAAAATCATGAAGAAATCAATGTCAATTAGGCATAGAAAATACAAGCATGTGTGAATTGTTTACAAACTTTGATCACGGTATCCAATCAGAGGTGCCCCTCACGATCACGTGACCCATTTTACCAATATTGTGCAACAAAATCGTCTGCAAACGTCTCCTTCCTATCACTGCTAATAGTGTTAATGGTAAAATATATGCAAAATATTAAAAAGGATATCTTATTTTATCAAAGGGGGTACATACCTGTCCTTATCAAGGATACTTTATATGAAATTTAATTTGTTTTCTATGCCGATTTTCTGCGCGTGAAGTGTCAAAATCCATCATGGCGGTAATCGACAGGAACGACATATCGAAACCTGCGTCTAAATAAAGTTACTTCTCGTCGATCAATTTCCTTGATTTTTGGAAATGATGCCGTTCAATACATATATTTTACTTAGATAATAGTTTAAAGTAACAAGAAACTTACCTTCGGGTCTTCCGTACAGTGTTTTGTGAAATTTTTCAATGGACTTGTAAAATATTTGACGTAACTTCAATCTCGAAACCAGAAAAATTGTTGGGAGAAATTTCTCTGGTGACTCAGGGTAGCAAGCCGTGACGAATCACGTGACATGTATTTATTTTACGTGTATGGATGGCCGAATCACTTAAAAATATACCCACGCGTAGTTATTTTACGTGCCTGGATGACCGAATCACTTAGAAATATACCCACGCGTAGAAAATCAGAGGTCAGAATGGGCGGGGCGTAGATGTGAAAAGATTTGCAAAAAATGGACGGTTTATGGCCCCAGAGGCCTCTGGCCACGCGGCTGACTCTGGAAACGAGATTGACGTAACTTCTGAACCAAAATACCTGCAGACACGAATCGAAAGAGAAGCTGTAGAGCTAGTATCCGGCTTCTGATTGGACTAAAATAACAGCTTTATATTACAGATAGTTTTAAGCATCTCTAAAAATGCTAGGGGTACCGAGACGCGACCCAATGGGTAGCACTGATGTAGGTCGCAAGTATAACGACGTCATTTTGGCCTGTACGTCAGCAGCTTCATTGTCCTCCCTAGCTATTCAACAGTCGTTCGTTCTTTGTAACACTCCCGCTAATCCGGTGAGTAGTAGTTAATTAACTGGAACCCCACTGAACAGGTAAAAAGAAATGTAAAAATAACAATCAACCCAGGATTATCTGTTTATTAATCTTTTGTTTTATTAAACTACCAACCTGATCTTAGTTTTCACACGTAACAACACGGATTGATACTGATTGAATAAAATGAAAGGGTACCGAGTTATTAAACAGACGTTTCTACCGCCCTCTATAATATTACATACAGAGTTACACCCCCTGTAAAATCGGAGAGATAAAATCAGCGAAGGTTTTCTGTCCATGTGCTTTTTTGTTAAAATAAAATTAATACATCGATTTTCTTCACAAAAATGTATAAATATTATCGAATGCATCACAATCGTACACAGTAGTATCTAAGGTTGGTACAGAATGACAAGTTTACAGAAGTTATGTTCGAGATTTTAGTAAAGAATCTTCGTTCGGTGCAAGATTCGGCGACAGTCAAATTTATCGATGCAAGTATTGATGTTCGTTCCCAATGCACCCAAGCGTAATAAATTAATTTATGTCAGCACAAAAAACAACGAGATTTTATTAAGTGGTCACCAGGGAATATTTTAACCGGACTCGTATCGCAATTTGAGACTCAAACATCCGATTTTGCGAATCAAATTCATATATTATTATACAGATCGCCAAATTCAGAAATTTTCTGAATTGTCACACCTGTGTTATTATATATTATATAGACCGCCAAATTCGGAAATTTTCTGAATTGTGAGCCTCATATATTATACCGATCGTCAAATTCAGAAAATTTACTTTTTATCTGTACAGATAATTTTAAAAATATAAAAAAATTCTGAATATATCAATTCCCGTATAAACAAGTCGCGCAATATGAAATGACATCACAAAAATCCTTAGTTACGTAGAGTTTATTACTTGCCTTTCAGTTAGTATTTGTATTACCCTGATGATGTAGTGTTATATTTACCTACGAAACGTTGGATTAAAATAATGATGGTTTTAGTGGCAGCCGTTTTTATACGCCCACATTGAAATGTGGTCGTATATTGCCGTCGCCCCCGTCCGTCGGTCCGTCCGTCGGTCCGTCCGTCCGTCGGTCCGTCCGTCGGTCCGGCGTCCACAAGCTAAAATTCGATTGACTTTAAATTTATACACAGTGTTTAAGGTCATGAGACGAAGAAGCCTATTGATTTTCAGCGATTTCCGATAATAACTGTCAGAGTTATGGCCCTTGATCACTTAAAAAAATCTTGTGGACGCTCTAGAGGCCAAAATTAATATCCGATTGACTTTAAATTTATACATAGTGTTAAAGGCCATGAGACGAAGAAGCCTATTGATTTTCAGCGATTTCCAATAATAACTGTCAGAGTTATGGCCCTTGAACACTTCAAAAAATCTTGTGGACGCTCTAGAGGCTAAAGTTAATATCCGATTGACTTTAGATTTATACATAGTGTTTAAGGTCATGAGACGAAGAAGCCTATTGATTTTCAGCAATTTCCGATAATAACTGTCAGAGTTATGGCCCTTGATCACTTCAAAAAATCTTGTGGACGCTCTAGAGGCTGAAGTTAATAACCGATTGACTTTAAATTTATACACAGTGTTTAAGGTCATAACATGAAGAAGCCTATTGATTTTCAGCAATTTCCGATAATAACTGTCAGAGTTATGGCCCTTGATCACTTCAAAAAATCTTGTGGACGCTCTAGAGGCTAAAGTTAATAACCGATTGACTTTAAATTTATACACAGTGTTTAAGGTCATGAGGCGAAGGAGCCTCTTGATTTTCATCGATTTCCTATAATAACTGTCAGAGTTATGCCCCTTGATCACTTCAAAAAATCTTGTGGACGCTCTAGGGGCCAAAGTTAAAATTCGATTGACTTTAAATTTATACACAGTGTTTAAGGTCATTAAATGAAGAAGCCTATTGATTTTCTGCAATTTCCGATAATTACTGTCAGAGTTATGGCCCTTTATCGCTTATAAAAATCTTGTGGACGCTCTAGAGGCTAAAGTTAATAACCGATTGACTTTAAATTTATACACAGTGTTTAAGGTCATGAGACGAAGAAGCCTATTGATTTTCAGCAATTTCAGATAATTACTGACTGAGTTATAGCCCTTGAACTTTTCAAAAAATCTTGTGGACGCTCTAGAGGCTAAAGTTAATATCCGATTGACTTTAGATTTATACATAGTGTTTAAGGTCATGAGACGAAGAAGCCTATTGATTTTCAGCAATTCCCGATAATAACTGTCAGAGTTATGGCCCTTGATCACTTCAAAAAATCTTGTGGACGCTCTAGAGGCTAAAGTTAATAACCGATTGACTTTAAATTTATACACAGTGTTTAAGGTCATTACATGAAGAAGCCTATTGATTTTCAGCAATTTCCGATAATAACTGTCAGAGTTATGGCCCTTGATCACTTCAAAAAATCTTGTGGACGCTCTAGAGGCTAAAGTTAATAACCGATTGACTTTAAATTTATACACAGTGTTTAAGGTCATGAGACGAAGAAGCCTATTGATTTTCAGCAATTTCAGATAATTACTGACTGAGTTATGGCCCTTGATCACTTTCAAAATTTTGTGGACGCTCTAGAGGCTAAAGTTAATAACCGATTGACTTTAAATTTATATAAATTGTTGAAGGTCATGAGACGAACAAGTATATTGAGTTTCAATGAATTTAGATAACTTGAACAGCATGGAGGAGAACTTTATCAAAGCCAAACAAATTCCAATGATTTTCTGATAATTACATAATGAGTAGTTACTTTTAATCAGATTTTAGTGTATTATAAATGTTTCATTACCGAAAAAAGTAAAATATGCGACAACTCTTGTTGACTGCCCGGACGATTTAGCTGCTGTGGGCGTATGTTTCGTTGCCTGGCAACCTATGTTATAATTTTTTAAACACTATTGTTCCTGCCATATGTATCTAGTTCCAGAACTGAGATCACCATTGACATCTTCATGATTGGTTTTTGTGTACAACTTTTTATATTCGGATATTTCACATTTTCATGTGGACGTATATGTTGTCGCCCCTGTCCGTCCGGACATCTGTCCGTCCACAATTGTTTGTGGACCCTCTACAGGTCACAATTCTTACCCGATTTTGACGAAACTTGAAATATAGGTTTATCCCCAAAAGATCCAGGCTGCTTATGTTATTGGCATGAATGGGATCAAAACTTCATGGATTATGGCCCCTGATTGTACGAAAAATCACCGTTTTTAGCTTGTGGACCCTATAGAGGTCACAATTTTGAACCGATTTTGATGAAACTTGACATGCATGTTTATAACCCAAAGATCTTGGTTCCTTTCGATATTTGCGCCTATTGGTATGTAATTTCCTAAATTATGGCCCCTGATTGTCTGAAAAATCACCTATTTTAGCTTGTGGTACCTCTGTAGGTGACAATTATTATCTGATTTGAAAAACCGTTTCATTAGATCACCGTTACACCCTAAGGAAGGTTGAGTTCGAATTTCGGGAAAATTGGAACAAAACTGCTATACAAAATGGCCGCTGTTTGTACGCGAATACTGTTAAAAAATGGTATATCAAGGTTGTGGACCCTGTAGAGGTCACAATTTTCATTCGATTTTGATGAAACTTGAAATGCATGGTTATAACCCAAAGATCTTGGTTCCTCTTGTTATTTGCACATATCGGATCATAACTTCCTGAATTATGACCCCTGATTGTCCGAATAGTGTCAAAATATGGTATATCAAAGTTGTGGACCCTGTAGAAGTCACAATTTTAATTTGATTTTGATGTAACTTAATGAACTATGGCCTTTGTTGTAGGAAAAATCACTTTCGGTATTGCTTGTGATCTATCCATCTCTCGAAAATGTGGGTGTATCCTGCCTGGCAGTGCCAGCTTAAACTTACTATCTTAATTCGATTTTGATGAAATTTGAAATGCATGTTTATGAACTATAAAGATCTTGATTCTTTTCCATATTTGCGCATATCAAATTGTAACTTAATGAATTATGGCCTTTGATTGTAGGAAAAATCACTTCTGGTATTGCTTGTTCTCTATCCATGTCTCGAAAATGTGGGTGTATCCTGCCTGGCAGTGCCAGCTTACTATCTATACATCGATACCTTGACTAAGTACGATAATGAGCATTTTCTGCTCAGGGTAAGCAGAGCTTTAAGCAATTTGATTGGCCGACCTTTTGGAACACAATAACCCTCATCCTTATTGAGCTAGAATGTTTAAACTTGGTGTAGGTGTTTATTAGGACAATACCTTAATGAAGTTTGAAGACAAAAACATATATGTAAACATAAACAAGAACTATCAAATCAGGTGAATGAATTTTGGGGACCAACTAGCATATTATTTGTTTCCTTCCTATGTCTTTCTCTTTTTTATTAACTCATTGAACCCTAGACCTAATTAAGTAACTACCCCTAATCTCCCTGAGCCAATTAACTAGACAATAGCTTATCTCCCTGGAGCTAATTGAAGGATTATCCATTAATCTCATATACAGTAGATTATATAAAATAACACAAAAACTAGCATTCCAATCAAAAAATGTTTACATTATCAAATGCAGATATTAAATCAGGCATTACAATGGTATAAAATTAAATCAATAATACAAAATAACAACAGAGTTATTATTTAATAAAAAAAACATAAGTAAAAAAACATTCACATTACAAGGTTATAAATTTTGGCAAGTCAATAATTCTTCCTCAAAGGTCTTTTTAAGTCAACAATTTGAAAAAAAAAAGTTAGTCCAAATATATATAATATTATTATAGGTTTAAAATAATTATCAGTGTGTATTTAGCCATTTGGGATTTAAGCTCACAATAGATTATAAATGATTAGCACTGAGTAAAGTTCAACGCAATGGCACTGTTCTGTTTATCACATTTGTTTACAACACTCACAATACTGTTGTTTTATTAAACCGGTCTCTGGTCATTATACCAGCAATTTTGTAATTACCGAAATAATAGTCTCGCGACCAATACATATTACTTCTTGGCTGCGTTGATATACTCATAAACACACGTAGAGCCAAAAATTCTAGAATTTCTTCCAGATCACGTTTCTCCTATTCTTCTCCATTTTCATATTTTTAGCATCGTCACACGTGGTACCGATTCATTTCATCAGCGATTAACGTGTATAAATTTAATCCGAAAAACAAACTAAATAAATCAAACTCGTTCTTCCCCTTTTCTAATATATTCTTGGCCCATGCTCAGGCCCTAAAAAAGTCCGACTGGTCACTGGATTTAATGTTGTTTGCCAAACTCGTTATACTGCAAGACGGGCTGCCATGCTGGTTATCGCTGGCCGTTGTTTATATCAAGATCCTCGTCTTCTTTGCTCGAAATATCGGGAAAATCACTTCCCACGGCATTAATAATATCGATATCACCATCCAAATTATCTTCGGGTAAAAACCCTTCGAATTCCAAGTCCGTATCACTTTCAATAATGAGGATATTGTAAGAAAACGGAGGGCGATAATACGTAACAAAAAACAATATGGCTACCAGTGAAAAGAATTTGACCACAGAGTTCATAACCTTATAACCCCTAAACTTTTGTTGTGACGTACGCATTTTTTGTGTTCATTGGTTAGCTAAAACTATATTTGATTGGATTAATTACTTTTAGTTAGCCGATTGGCTTTTATTTAACAATTATGGTTCGAGGAAACAATGCATCAAGAGGACCGCGAATTTAAGTCTCTCGGATATGACACTAATAAGCAGTGGACCGTATATTCAAGCAATCAGTATAAGAGAGGGGTTTATTGGCCCTTATATTTAAGCAAACGGACCCAATGAGTTAACTGATACATGTACGTTTCAGATTGCTAAATTTCTTCGAGCATTATATTGACAAGGAATATACATATATTAAATTTATTTTTTGATCTGTTCATTTCTTGATTAAAAGTAATCTTATATTAAGTGAAAAACTTATAGATTATTATGGTACATTCCAATTTTCCAACCATGGTACCTGTATGCAATTTTTTAATATTCTACAATGACATTCAATTGTAAACACTAACTTGTATTGATACTACATACATTATCAACACTTATAGAATACATGCAGTCATACCTTGCTACCATAAAAAAATGGTTACAATTATTTCTTAAATAAATTAGACTGAAGTTCTGATTTTGTTTCTTTTTTGAATATGTCAACTCTCATCAAATATGGGTTGTTTTGTAGAAAAGGTTGAAATGCCAATTGTGTTCTCTTTTACAGTTTAACTGAAAGTATGTATATATGACCCCATTCCCCATTAATTAGTCTGTATTGTGAATTATTATGGTTTTATTTTATAATGTATTTATTATTTTGTTTTATTTGTAATGCAGCTGAACTTGAAGCAGAGTTAGAAGAAGGTAAAGTGCATGATTGTTAATATTTTGGTTTACTGTAGTGGTGCTAAAATCTGGTTTTTGCTTTGTATAATTTGTAGTATAATCCTTTTTTAAATGTTAATTTCTATATCTCAAATGATAGAAATAGCAATTGTTTCACTATTTAATAAAAAATGAACTGGGGTTCTTGATTTCAGGGTAAAATAATGGCATCACAAAGAAGCCTATTGATTTTCAACGATTTCCGATAATTACTGTCAGAGAGTTATGGCCCTTGATAACTTCAAAAAAATCTTGTGGACACACTAGAGGCTAAAGTTAATATTCGATTGATTTAAACTTATACACAGTGTTGAAGGTCATGAGACGAACAAGTAAATTGAGTTTCAAAGATTTTTAATAACTTAAACAGCGAAATCCAGAATATTAAATGTTTCGTATACTAAACGTTAGGATTGAGAAGAACTTTATTAAAGCCAAACAAATTCGAGTGATTTTCTGATAATTACATAATGAGTTGTTTCTATTTTCTTTTAATCAGATTTTAGAGAATCTCCTACTCATCTTCTGCAGAAATAAATAAATATAATTATTCTTTGCTATAAATTTCACTTTTACTGAACCTGAATACATAATGGCGTAGTGATACATCAATTTTTTGACAGCAATTCAACCATTGCAAAGTCCTTTATCTCTAAGTGGCTTAAAGCTGTGTTACTATATCCATCAATCCAGTAGAAATGGGGGATCACGGTGGCTAAGTGGATAAGGCGCTGGTTCGCTAGCCTGGAGGTTGAGTGTTCGATTCCTGCATTGGCCGAGAAAGTTCATCTCGATTTTCCGGCGTTATTTCCTCTTGTCAGTGATGCAGAAGGAGGGCCTGACAAGGACAGCTGCCTAGTCGTTCGGATGGTACGAAAAACCGAGGTCCCGTGTACAAATTGAAGTGCACGTAAAAGATCCCTTGGCAGTTGGAATTCGATATAAGAGTAGGCTGTAGCGCCGCTGCCCGGTCAAAATTTACCTCATAGCACACTGTATGGCGTATGCTTAAGGGTAGGACGTTAAACCCCATTTCATTCATTCCAGTAGAAATGCTTTATTGTGATCACTATTCATGGAAACCTGTGAGAAATATACACTGTAAACCTGGAATGTTCTAAGTTGGCGTAAATGGGCCCTAACTTCTGTGACTTGTCCAATAATTCGTAACTATAATTTAATTACAGCTAATAGCGTTCAAATTGTACTTGCGTATAACTTAATCATAGTGTCTAATATTGAATACCAAGCATCTAAATTAACTAGCGTTTAGTTTCTCGACGCGTGTCTAATTATAAGCGGCCCGCTTAATTATCACGACCATTCAAAAATAAGTTCAACCGTTCACTTCCTCGAGCCCTGATTAAAATTAGTGTCAAATTACGCACGGTGTTAAATTTGTTGTCAAACATACAATTTCACGTGCGATGTTCAGTTATTACGAGGTGTTTAATTTTGGGTCATCGTTCATTTTTGCTTTCGAATGTCTATTTTTACCGCACAACGGTAAATACTGTAAGTGTTAGTTTTAGTACTGACCTGTTGCGATACGTTGAAATATTTTTCAGGATTCATACGACGGCAGGTATCTGTATGCCTGTCATTGTCAGTGAATTATTTTTCAAGATCACTACTGTGAAACAGATGTAGGATTTTTAATGGCGACGGGACGGTTCCGAAGCAAAGCTTCCTTTGAGATGCACATAACGTTTCATCCACAATCATAAAACGTGTATCTATATATCCATTTAAAACATTATTTCCTACACTGACAACACATCTCACGCATCCGATTTACGTGTGTACACGTCGGCTCCCTGGCCTGATTAAATCCTTTTGTTTAAATGTCTTTGCAATTAAGACTGGCAGCATGGGTATTGTAGTACCAATCACATATGACATGATACAGGATCTATAGAAAGCAATTTGGGTTGAGGGGTAGTGTGATTATCTGGGGGAATAAACACAGAACGCATGTATTAAAATACACATGTGTCAGAAGCTAACAATATGTTAGTCTCGGTCACCCAGAACCCCCTAGTCTTCAACCGTAGAATATTTGTTTGGATGATAGAGACTAACAATATGTCTATTGTGTAAACTTGAAAAAAACCTAATAATTCGATCTCTTTATTTCTTTTTGATTTTATAGCATGATCCCTTTTCGCTGAAAATCAAATAGAACCTAAATACATTACATGCTTATAGTTATAATAATATGTAACGCATATGTTGAATGGTGAAAGATGAGTGTCTGGATGTTCGAATGCGTTGCTATGGTTAACAGCATGTGCAACAGTGTGCGTGTAGTAGATTCATACTGACTGACAAGACGAAAGGCCTTATTGTGTTAAATTGTGCAAGTTTGGCTGTATTATTGAGTATAGCTGTCATTGGCTGATATAATAAAGATCGATCTATAATGCCAACAGATCACAGTAAAAATATTTTGCCTCTAAAACATTGTCATTATATATGTAAATACAGAATTTGTGCTCACGATTCACAAATAGAGAAAGGAAGGTATAGCAATATTCAGAGAAAAGTATATCGAAAAATACTATTTTTAAAATTATCAATGTAAAATTGGTATTGCTACTAAAAAGTTCAACATTGAATAAACGCCAGTATTCACACACGCACACTCTCAACTTTCAACGCCAGATAATTCAAAAACGCGGATAGAACGTGTTGATTTTACAATCTCAAACTGTCAATCAACATTCCAATTTTTAGACGTCAAAAGATAAAGGGACCCGGTACAAGGCAGAATGTTTTGTTCACAAGTCGAGTCATTTGGACACATATCGGCCATTCCTACTGATAATCGAAACTTACTAGGTTTGAGAAAAAGGAAATGCGTTATGCATGCTTTGGAATTTGTTAAATACTATACTGTTTGTTCCAATGTAGGCTACATTGTAGTATTCCTCTATTTAATGTCATATGATACGTATTTATAATATTTATATCGGAAACGAATTTGTATATGCCTCAGCTTGTGATGTCCGTCTGTTATTATGATGTAATGTTTACAATAAAAACGTGCTGGTTTAATAAACAAATTTATAACTATTAGTAAATATCAACATCGAATATACACCAATATCCACACACATATCGACCTGTGCATGACACATAAAACATTCTATATCCTTATATATCGCTAAAATGATTTACACGTAAATGCTAAAATTTGTAACCAAGGCATTAATTCAAAAGAGCTATTTCGACATAGAAGGTCTGACAGCTACGTAAATTTATTAAAGTGCCTGTCGATCCAGAATTAGAATATGCACAAGATTCTTACCTCAAGTTGATTAGTTTCTTTTCCTAAATGTGGTTGAAAGGAGGTGAAACATAATTAAACAATTTGATAAAATCCAACGGCTGTGCTAAATTGATACAAATGGCTACCGAACGAGAATTAGCTACGTTGCTTTAATAACAAAAAGTAAGTATTATTATGCATTGATAATTACATGAATATGAAAAATTTGAATTATACCACAGTCTGTTAAAATATTAAGAAGAAAAACAGCACGTCCCTATGCAAATCCATAAAATAGAAATTTCAGTATTGATAATACAACAAAGCCTTACAATTATTGTTTCACACACAGAGTTACCACGTGATATAACACCGTCCATGATAATTATAACAAATCAAAGAAACGCTTCTATCCATTTTCACACATCTTTCCAATATTTTGCCGTGTTCTATTTGTAGACTCAAATTAACCAACCATTCCAGAAAGCTCGCAGAGTTCCAATGATTTCAATTGATTTAAGGTTTATTATAATACGAATAATACAATGTGTTGCATTTTGGAATTCTTAGTATATTCAATCGTTTTAACAACCACCAATCAACTATCCTCAATAATCACAACTCACTGAGCAGAATGGGTTCTGTCATATATAGCCCCTATTTCTATTACTTGCTCACTATTCTACTCGAAGTAGACTAATACTAATTAGTGGTCTGAAGCCTCCTTAGAACTATTATTATGGTATTTAGAGTTGTTTCCCATGTTAAAGGAAGGGAGTTGTTTCCCTTGTAAATAAAAGGCCTTAGTCCTATAGGATTCTGGGATAGGGTGAAATTAAAAATGGATGTTGTTTTGATGGACTCTAATTAATGTAACTAATCCAGGACAATCCTGAGAAGAAACACCCCAACATAACAGTTCAACAATCAATACCAGATTAAAAAAACCAAAAGCAGGTAGGTAATCGTTTATTTCAATATATTTCAACAAAATATAGGTTTATTTCAATTTCTTGGAACTTATTTCGACCAAATTAAGGTACTGATCAATTTGATGTACAAATCTCACGCATATTCTAATTCTCGTTCGGTATATTCAATTTCTTTCAACTGATTTCAACAATATAATCGCTCTACTTTCAACCAAAAGTGCTTTCTATAGATCCCGTATCATGTAATATATGATTGGTACAATACCAATGCTGCCAGTCTTAATTACGAAGACAATTAAACAAAAGGATTTAATCAGGACAGGGAGTCGACGTGTACGCACGTAAATCAGATGCGTGAGATGTTTTGTCAGTGTGGGAAATACTGTTTAAATGTTTTATGATTGTGGATGAAACGTTGTGTGCATCTCAAGAAAGCTTTGCTTCTGAACATCTCGTCGCCATTAAAAATCCTACATCTATTTCACCGTAGTGATCTTGAAAAATAATTGACTGACAATGACAGGCATACAGATACCTGCCGTCGTATGAACCCTGAAAAATATTTCAACGTATCGCAACAGGTCAGTACTAAAACTAACACTTACAGTATTTACCGTTTTGCGGTAAAAATAGACATTCGGCAGCTAAAATGAACGATGACCCAAAATTAAACACCTCGTAATAACTGAACATCGCACGTGAAATTGTATGTTTGACAACAAATTTAACACCGTGCGTAATTTGACACTAATTTTAATCAGGGCTCGAGGAAGTGAAAGGTTGAACTTATTTTTGAATGGTCGTGATAATTAAGCGGGCCGCTTATAATTAGACACGCGTCGAGAAACTAAACGCTAGTTAATTTAGATGCTTGGTATTCAATATTAGACACTATGATTAAGTTATACGCAAGTACAATTTGAACGCTATTAGCTGTAATTAAATTATAGTTACGAATTATTGGACAAGTCACAGAAGTTAGGGCCCATTTACGCCAGCTTAGAACATTCCAGGTTTACAGTGTATATTTCTCACAGGTTTCCATGAATAGTGATCACAATAAAGCATTTCTACTGGAATGAATGAAATGGGGTTTAACGTCCTACCCTTAAGCATACGGCATACAGTGTGCTATGAGGTAAATTTTGACCGGGCAGCGGCGCTACAGCCTACTCTTATATCGAATTCCAACTGCCTAGGCATCTTTTACGTGCACTTCAATTTGTACACGGGACCTCGGTTTTTCGTACCATCCGAACGACTAGGCAGCTGTCCTTGTCAGGCCCTCCTTCTGCATCACTGACAAGAGGAAATAACGCCGGAAAATCGAGATGAACTTTCTCGGCCAATGCAGGGATCGAACACTCAACCTCCAGGCTAGCGAACCAGCGCCTTGTCCACTTAGCCACCGTGATCCCCCATTTCCACTGGATTGATGGATATAGTAACACAGCTTTAACACTAGGGATCTGGTATCCTTTAACTTGGTTGTTTTGCAGTTTAATTAATATATTAGCCTTTTAATTTCAAAGCATCCTTTGATAATTGATAATAACCCTTTAAATTTCAAAAATGGTTTAATTAGTATTATGGCTTAATTTAATGGCACACCATTTAATTTTATAGAGAGGGGTTTAGAAATGGATGACCCATTTAATTATCTAAAGCCTTTAATTACAAGCTGAGCAGAAATTAAATGGTGTACCATTAAATTTAGCCATAGTACTAATTAAACCATTTTTGAAATTTAAAGGTTATTATCAATTATAAAAGGATGTTTTGAAATTAAAGGCTATTATATTAATTAAACTGCAAAACAACCAAGTTAAAGGATACCAGATCCCTAGTGTAAGCCACTTAGAGATAAAGGACTTTGCAATGGTTGAATTGCTGTCAAAAAGTTGATGTATCACTACGCCATTATGTATTCAGGTTCAGTAAAAGTGAAATCTATAGCAAAGAATAATTATATTTATTTTTTTCTGCAGAAGATGAGTAGGAGATTCTCTAAAATCTGATTAAACATTAAACACCTCGTATTATCTGAACATCGCACATGAAATTGGATGTTTGACAACAAATTGAACACCGTGCGTAATTGGACACTTTGATTAATTTTAATCAGGGCTCGGGGAAAATGAACGGTCAAACTAATTTTTGAATTCCGTGAAAATTAAGCTGGCCGCTTATAATTAGACACTTGTCAAGAAACTAAAAGCTAGTTAATTAGTTGATTGGTATTCAATATTAGACACTATGATTTATGTTATACGCAAGTACAATTTGAACGCTATTAGCCGTAATTAAACTATACGCCAACTTACAACATTCCAGGTTTACATTGATATGTGTTGTCAGTAGTGGCTTAAAAACCGTCAGTACTTGCACCATATGCCAGTATTCCTATAAATGGTCAATAATAATCATAAGGTGAGTCACCCGTATGTGTCAGTATGTAAAGATAATGTGACTATTTAAACGAACATGAGTTAAGCCGACAATATCACTAGTCGGGTGTGTGTGGGAGAAATTGAGAAAATCGTGACTAATTAAGAAAACGCCACTACTGAAGATCTCGTCACTATCTGAGTGAAGCCGCCAGTTATCTTTGATGCGCGTCAGTAACTGGACCTAACACCAGGAGAGCGTGAAATTGTTAACTATATAAATTTCTAGTGAGTATTGTTACTATACGTGATTATTATATATTAAATATCTTGAATAAATGAATTATTATTTATTAATATTCTCGAATCGGAGGAAATCTTTTAAACAATTATGGATGGTATTGAAGAAAGGGACTATTTGTCAGTGATTTCGATTACCCCCGAAAAAGACATATTTATATATGAATTTAAATGTACAGTGGAAAGGTTTGATTCGTCACACTATTTGTGCCCGTTCTTATGACGAGTTTCCCATGCAAAATACGGCGCGATTGTTACAAATTAAATTTATTCTCTTTACATTTTACATGGGGATTAACACATATTTTTGGGCAGGCGGCACTTTGATATCTGTATGGATTATTTTGGTATGACAACTAATGATTAAAAAAAGTATCATTAACACAAATCTGTTTACGCTAATTTTATTAAAACAGATAATATGATAGCAGATAATATTGAACTTCATACACATACATATATACAAGCTGAAATTATGAGCACTGAAGAATCTTGTGAATATCTATAATTACATTATTATTTGTAAATTTGTACCATATAACCTGATTCCTGATAAACAAAAATAAACAACAAACGATTCAAAAGTCAACGCGGCCATTTCAGACTTCGCCTCTTACCGTATCACGAATAGTTCGTGCAGAGCAATGAAAGAAGCAATTCTATTCATACATGTACCGTATTTTCCGGTGTATAAGGCGCATGCGTAGATAAGGCGCAGGGCGACTTTGGCAGGGGTGTTTCAGGGAAAAAAAATATGCGTGGTTTAGGCGCACCCCTTTCCCAGCGCCCCATGAAACTCGTGCCATACCATACATGACTCCAATCCACTGCGATCTCACGAAACTGGGTCAAACTCTATTGTTTACAGTTGTAATAATTACCAATGTTTAGCCGTATCGAGCTATATATTTATGAAATAAATTGCTTTTGTTACATCTGTTTCTATTAATTATAACATACAATTGATTATTTCATAACTCTTAACGGTACGTCTGTTAACTATAGAAATAATTTCTCATGATCAGCTACTCACGACTTAAATCTTGACTACCTGTAAAAGAGAAACAACAAATCCATGTTTACTCGTAAGTTATGAAAACAACTGACAAACAATCGATAGCGTCCGTTGCCCCGCCCACTACACGCGTCATGACAATACCCAGATTGTAGCCATTTAGATCTATCAGTAAAATAATACATTATAATTTTTAATACCAATCAAGGAAACAATGATTTTGTTAACTACAAATAACTTCGTAAAGAAAACTGTAACAACTCACTGGTTGATCACTAACTAATTTATAACAATGGGTCAATCACTGAATCCATGTTGAATGAAAAACTGTCGGTAACTTAAAACGGTTATATGTTTAAATTATATGACAGTATTGCGCAAAGAAAACACCCGGTGTATACATGTATAAAATATGAGTTAACATTCATCATGTCTGAAATAGCCCCATCACGATTTCCCCTTTAAACATATTTCTTTTTTTATACTTGAACATATAAATGCAACGAACAAACTTCCTACCGTATTCATACATTAGACGATAAATATCCTAAATAATAATCCTGTTCGTTTTCCAATAATTATCACAGAAACAAATATTTATTTGCATATTTTCCGTGGACACTTTCACTGAACAACAAGTTCTTGTGAATGAAATCTAGTCCCGACAGAATTTAGATTATAGTAACTGAGGTGAGAATTATTCACATCAAAGAGCTAACATCAAAGGGTACTTGTGTGAAGGAAATCGTGAATTATCAATTCATTTTTAATTAGTAATCTTGACTGACAGTTTGTAGCATTAAGCCAGACTGTTTGGTGCCGAAATGAAAGGCCATCAAAGTATTACCCCACTGGTAGTGTTAATGTACATGTGAAAAGCAAGGTTGAAGGTGACTTCAGGCTATGTGTACTTGAAATCCCAACATGAAGGCATTTAATTTATTTGTGATTTACACACGATACATGTACTTGTTACTTATTTATCAGAATGGAAATGGCTGTTTCGGTGGACAAAATTTTCGCCCACGATAAGACTATGTGTGTAACTTTGAAATCGTAATTTGAATGAGTTTGAAATAGTCGATTGTAGTGGACGTCATGAAAAACGTTGAAATAGCATATCAACAATAAATTTGCAGATATTTTAATATGGCTAACATTAAACAGCTATAGGCCCATACTGTTAGCACTGTCGTTTATGACTAACAGTATACTGAATTGTGGTCTGTAATATGGCCACCATCTTTATTGCACGGGGAATGCCGACATCATCAACTACAGACAGACGCCAATGTTGACACGGGGGGAAAAGCCCAGATTTGCTTATTACTATCTATAAGGCGCACCCCTTCTGTAAATAAAAATATCTGGTAAAAAAAGTGCGCCTTATACACCGAAAAATACGGTACAAGCGTGCACAAGCTTATTTGGGGTTCGTATTGGAAAATGTTTGGTATCAAGGCGACTGCAGTTCTGTTGCTTTATTTAAAAAGATGACTGGTATTAAACTGTTAAATTGACTAAGCTATATCCGAAAAGGTAGTTTTGAGAAAAAGTGAGTTAAAGCTATCGTTGTGTGCTCACAATAAATTACATAACAGCCAAAATTATATGACACAATTCGTATGTAGAGAAAGCAATTTTTACGGCTTGACAAAATTTCATAAGAGCAAGGCTATCAACAAGATATGCTCCTCAGCTGTGATCATTGAATTTGTCAGCGTCGATACTTGGACGACTGTTTCGAATATGGACCTGTTCAAAAGATGACTTGGATATTGTTTTAAAAATATTAAATGGTATGGATGTCAATATTCCGATTACAGCCGTAGACACCGAAGATGGTTAGATCGATCGAACTATAAATATCTTCATATTTAAATATGAATTTAAATGCTCAGTGGTAAGGTTCGATTTGCCACACTATTAGTCCGGTGGCTGAAAGGGGGGAATTGCCACCCGAGCTGTGAATTTATGAGACCAAGTTTTTCTAGACCAGTTTTTTGTGTAGATTCCGAATATGGGTGGTAATCAGGCGTTTGAGGGGGCGTTTTCGAGATATATGGAGGTCAAATGTCTATGTATGGGTGTGTGTAGGGGGGTGGGGTGGGGATGTCATTTTGTTGACATAATATATTAATAAAACAAAAATTTATAGGATTGCCCATCTGTAAATAAGTGTTTATGATGCCCCTGGACAACTGTTTGATGTGTGGGATTGGGTAGCAGGTGTGCATGTGTGGAGGGGGGGGGGTAAAATTGGAGGTAAATGATTTCACGTTGATTTAAATGATTCAAAATTGACCTGAAAAGTAATCTCTAGCTTTTCGTTTAGTACCAATATCGTCATTTAAAATATTATATTATAATGGTATAATGTATCGCAGCAAAAGACTCCTCAGACAAGATGGTAATAAGGAAAGAAAGTTTTGTTATTTCTCATCACAGAAGATCTTTTTTTTCTAGTGTCTTCTTAACCAGTAATTACGTCATCCTAGCTCTTGTTAGAAAGTTGGGATTTTCTTGAAAAAGATAGACAGATAGGCATTACCTCAATCTTGATTGGATGAAAAAATATCAAGATTAGTATTGAAAGTGTCAAGAATATCATAGAACTGACAACCAACCATGAGGACACCAAAATATCTTACCTACTCCTCTCCGCATTGCAAATTAATGGAGGTGCTGAAACGGCTCTAGGACAATTCGACCCCGGACAATTCAACCCTGGGCAATTCGTCACCAGACAATTCGTACCCAATATTGAAAGTGTCAAGAATATCATAGAACTGACAACCAACCATGAGGACACCCAAATATCTTACCTACCATTGCAAATTAATGAAGGTGCTGAAATGGCTCTAGGACAATTCGATCCCAGACAAAAATTCGTACCCAGACAATTGATCATGTTTATGGTACAAACGCCAGCCCTAGACTGACGCTCAGACAGACAATCTTACAAAGCATGCGCATGTCATAAGAATAATATTGACCAATGACCAGGGCCTATTTTAAGGATTATTTGATGAAGCACGGTCTCCATATCAATGCTTATTTTTGGGGGGTGGGGGGTCGTCCCCCCGGCTCCGGGAAAATTTTAAAAATTCGACCGCCAGAAACACCATTTCCGAGTAGAAAGTGATCAGTTCAATGTAGCTCCTTAGCTTTTAGAAATTGTGACCAAACAGATCATGAACTATGAACAAAACAATTGGATTAAACTCACCAGAAGTTAAATAATAACTTCCAGAATTATTATCACACTACTTACACTTTTAATACTAAAGAATTGACTGACAGATTTATGTATATCCGACCACTCGTCAGGGAATCGGATGTTCAAAGAAAAGTCCAAAGTCGAATCACAGAATCAGCCTTAGGCCCGTATTTTCGATGCGACTTTCGAGAAATGTAAGGCCTGTAACACACTGTTATATCGCATTAATTCTACATCGCACCAATGCGGTTTTGCGGCTATAATTCTGGCCAATGTTATGGACACAACTTCCCATTCTCCATTTGACAAAGTTATTTTCAAAACATCTGAGTTTTTAATTTGCCAGACCTAGAGCATTCGGTATTAAGATAGTCTAAATTGAAGAACTCTGCCTTGTCTTAGTCTCGAGCTATGCAGTTGTGCGCTTTCTGTATATCTGCATCACTTGCAGTACCTCGATACCAAGTCAAATGACGTGATCGATTATCACAATGACTGCTGATGGCGCACTTGCTCATTGCATGATCGCACATTTTACAAGTAGACACTCAGATCCACAAAGATGTAGGCCTACACCTTTTTTCAGAGCACGGATTTTAGATTTTCAAAGCACGGATTTTTCACCCCGAAGCACGTCCGTGCCTGTAGGCACGTTAAAATAGGCCCTGCCAATGACCTAATTCAATAGATTAACATTAATTAAAAAAAAAAAATTTTGTTTTCTATTCATGTCAATAATTAAAAATTAGATTTACAATGAAGGGATAAAAACATATTTAATGATTTTAATATTATATAATTAAAAAAACACATTTAATAATTTTAATATTAGATAATTAAATAAAACATATTTAATGATTTTTCAAGTGAGTTAATAAAAACATAATTTAATTTTATCTAGAGTTGACAGTCAATAAATATTTCATTAAAATGTTCTTTTGTTGTTTTGGTTTTTTTGTTTTTTGTTTTTTTTTTGTTGAAAAAACGATTAGAGCAATCATTGGGTGGACTGCCCTCCTGCCCAAAGGGATTATTCTGCCCCAAAAGAAACACAAGGAGAAACACAGATCACAAGAAGAAATTCAAGCATTATTGGGTACACTTTACTCTTGCTCTACTAAGGGATTATTATGCCCTTCACATTTGAATATTCCACACTCAAGAATTTGGAGAAGTTTGTATCCTGGGGCTCCCTTCTTTGTCATACAATCCGCAAGCTGTTCAGAAGTCGAGCACCAACTTAAACAGGAAACTTCGCCTTTTCGTACACTTTCTTGTATAGCTGCCATGTCTATTCGAAGTCTCTTGTCATCCACTAGCTTACTTGAATAAACAGCATCTACAACACTTTGATTGTCAATGAATGCTGTAATTTGAATATTAATTGGTCCAACAATTTCCTTAAGCACCTGCTTATAATAATAACACGCTTCTAAACCTTCCTGGAGAGCAAGGGCTTCAGCAGCAATGGTGGACCTTACGCTTGATTTTGTTTGCCTGCCATGATATGGGGCAACATCTAAATTTATTATCGACTATCCAAATTACATGTGCTCCCATACTTCCAGTGCTGTCACAGATGTTAGCATGCGAAGCATCAGAATGAAGAACAAATCGCCATTCACTCACTGGTCCAAGTTGAGGGGAAAGTATAACAGACTGAGTTTCTTTCATTTTGCGAATAGCTTTAATTGAACGGCACAAATCTCCAACAACACCAGACTTTAATTTTGTACTCAGTTCTATGGTTTCAAAGGCCATGTCTGGCCTTGAGCCCGTGACAGCCCAATTCAATCGTCCAATCAATTGACGAAATAATGTCTGTTCGGATTTTGAAAGTGGTTCACTTTTCATTGAGGCGCGTTTTGGACATAACACTCCATTAGTCAAATTATCAACATACGCACTTTGGTCAATGACAATACCTTTGTTCAAGTTTTTTATTTGGAACCCAACATATGTAAAGTTGCGTTCTTCAACTTTACCTGCACAGAAACGCTCTCTTAATTTGTTCATGACAGTCTCATCAAAGTTGGGTTCCCCGGCATGGCGAAAATTGTCCACGTGTAAACAAATCATTCCGTTAAGAGAGACTTGGCTGTTTTTAGACAAGAATAGGGCAGGGTCAAGGGTTGATTGCACACATCCAAGTTTTGACACTAATTCAGAGTTTCCGATAACCGGTATTTTCCGGTTTTATACCGGTAAATTTTAACATGTACCGGTAAATAATCATTCCATCGGTCCGTGGGACCGGTGAACATAAACGTCAACAAATTAACTGCTCTACTTTATTTCTTCATTCATCCCTCGCGTCAAAAGCCTCGTGGCAATGGCTGTCAAAAGTCGGTGCTATTTATAGTAACTTAAGTATGCGGTATTTTCCGTCTGGATAATCGCTGCTCAATGTCGCCGTAAAAGGAGAGAATAAATCTGAATTTAAGAGGATTTTCGATGAAACGGCACTAAATACAGAGGGTTTTCGCGGTGTTACGCTTACATACGCTGATGAACGTTCGCGAACTGCGTTTGAAACAGTCCGCAGTAATTTTATCGTAGATTTGGTTAAGTCACTAAAAACCCGCTTTCCCAAAGATACCCTCAACGTGTTTAATTCTCTGGACGTTGTTTTAAATCCTGCAAGATACCCTAATGCCTGCAACGAACTCGATGTTTTTGGCGGGAATTCCCTTGATATATTATTGGACTTTTTCTGTAAAGATATTCAAGACGGTGATGTAATAATTGATCGTGCGCGCGCAACCCGTGATTTCAACCATTATAAGCAAGTGTTATTCGGTCTAGGGACAAAATCGCTTGAAGACACCTGTCAAACTATCATTTCTGATTATTCCGATCTTTTTCCAGACTTTGGAACATTAGCCGTTATAGCTTTGGTAGTTCCTGTCAGTAGTGTACCAGCAGAGAGGGGTTTTAGTCTGCAAAATTTAATACACACGTCTCTGCGTAATCGTTTATCGCAGCGCCGTATGAATAACCTAATGACAATGAATATGCACGCACATTATTCTGAAGCCCGCCCGTTTAATTTTGGAAAGGCCCGACAGATATTTAAGAGTTCTAAAGACAGACGTTTATAATAACATTTGGGTTTGAATTGTGTTCAATTTGTTTCAATGAATTAGTGTTTATTTCAATAAATTTATAAGATTGGTTAATGTTGTTTTTGTCAGACCGGTAAAATTACGATTGAACCGGTATTTCTAATCCCTACCGGTACGAGGTACCGGCAAATTTTGAAGCTAGCGGAAACACTGTAATTCTTGCTTGACGCTCAAGAAGAATTGACGGGCACGGTCATTCAAACCATAAAGGCAATGATTCAGTTTCCAAATGATGCTCTCTTTACAATTTGCTTCTGGTGGAGGTGAAATGAACACGTCGCGCTCTAATTTTTGGCCCTGTAAAAAGGCAGATTTGATGTCTGTTGTTTTTACTATCCACTGTCGATGAGAAGCAATCGTTAAAAATAATCGTAAAATATCTTTACTTACAGTTGGACTATCAGTCTTACTATAAAATTCTTCCTCGAACCCTCTGGCAATCAGACGTGCCTTAACAACCCCAGTTTCCTTCTGGACGATCACCCAGCGTGTTGAAATAACTGACTGACCCGTGTCCTCTACCTCACCGTATGTATGAAATGATTTTAGTTTTTCAAGCTAAAAAATTAACAAGTGTTTGTTCATTTGGTTTCATAGTTACAACATTTACTTCTTGTACACTCTCCCACTCGACACAGTCCAGATTGACGCTGATATCATCACCATTATCAAGTCGTACATTATACCAGTGAGGAGTTTTGCTCGACGTTTTTGATGCGCGACTAATAATTTTTGCAGAAAACCATGAATCTTCATTCTTCAATCTTATTGCGTCATCCTTTTTAAGGCAGATCCTTTTTGACATTTCCTTTTCTTCACGTTTTGTTGCAGGGATAATCTCGGTTACCACGTACAGACCTAGGTCGGGTAGTCTCCTCCTGATGTTGTGCAGCAGCCTCCTTGACCATAGGCTCGTCACTTTCTTTGTTTAAAGTCAGAGAGTCTCTGTCCAAATTATCGGCAGTATTGCTAGGTTGCTGCAGTAGGGCACCTTTGTCAACCTGTTTGGGGATACTCTTACAAATACTCCTCCGTGACGGACGAAAATGACCTTGCCATCCTGAAACACTACTCTCCCTGGACCAAGCCACTTGTCTCTTCCATCTCGTTTATAAAAGACGGAGTCACCATTTTGAAAATTTTGCTCAGCTGCCTGCACTTTAGACCGTAATGCCCGCCTGATTCATTCGTCTGCTTCGCTCTTAATAAATGCTATTCGAGCGCTTTGTAGGCTGTTCAAATGTTTAGCAAAAACTTCCGAGCTGGTAATGCCTCCCAGGGCAGGTACTTTCTCATTCATGACATTTGGTAAATTCGGATTTTGTCCAAAGACGAGTTGGTGGGAACTGTAGCCGTTCCACATTTGTAGGGAGTCTCTGGCCATGTTGGCCCATGATAGCAAGGTCTCACGATCAACGCCTTGGTTTTCCGCCTCCAGTTTCAAAAGCATTGAGTCAGTTATCACGTGTACTCTCTCGCATAACCCATTCTGGAACGGACTATACCCTGCAGTTGTACAGACTTTTATGTTAAGAATTGAGCTGATTTCTCTCAATTCATCAGAATTGAATTCTCCTCCATTATCTGTCATGACTCCAAAAACACTGACCCATTTAACCATGAGAGCATCAATGATATTGGAGGTCCTCTTTTTATCGACAAATGTTGAGACAGTAAATCGTGACCACATGTCGATCATATGGAGCATCCAGTGTTTACCAGACCATAGCTTCAAGTCCATAGCAACCTTCTGGTTAAAAGATTTAGCCACAACTGGTCGCGGCGGGGTTTTTGCATACATTTTACAAAGGACACAATTTGAATAGATGGAGTTCAGTTCATTTTTAAGGTCTTCACGCCAAACTCCGGCATCTTTAAATAAGGCAATCAGGCGTTTTTCTGGTGGGTGTGCGAATTGTCTATGAAGCTTAACCATTGTCGCTTTATCCAGTAAGTCACTCACACAACAGACAGATTCAAATGGTATTTCGCCTGTTTTATCAATTGGGATACAATATGCCCGGAGGATGTAAAGTTCAGCACAACTTCTTTGCCCATAATCTCTGCCGTGTCATTGATCAGGTCTAACTTCACTTTGGCCCTCTTCATAGCTGTTCGTGATAGAAGAAGGGGTATTTCCGACTCCACGACATCTGTAATTATTGTTATGTCAGTCCCTGCAACGTGTGCCGGTATTTGATACTCACCACGTGATGGAAGAACAGTACCACCTCCAAATTTGAACTGTCTATTGCTTTCGCGTTTAATTACTTTGCTCTTATCACATTAGCTTAAGGAGTCAATGTAATTTCTGAACCAATTCTGACCACACACTGTAGCTGAACAAGCGCTGTCCAGTACGGCACAGTTGCTTGCTTCAAAAGAAAGTTTGCAGTTTTCTGTCACAATATTTCCTGTGAAAAGCACAACATGTTCGTTGTATTCCGTCATATTTGCCGATTCCATCCGTTCATAACTATCTGGACATTCTTTGATAAAATGTCTAAATGACCCACATGATTTACAAGTATATGGCCGCCCGCTTTGCCCTTGCGGGTTCATTTTTCTCTCCCTTGTTGGTGCTGATGATGGCCTTTGATGGTTTCCAAAAGAATTGCCACGCCTTCCCCGACTTCCTCTATATGCGTTTGGTCGACTTCGAGTCCAATAAGCCTCTTCCGTTAGGTAAGTAGGTTCAAGTCTAATACCACTAAAAGCTGAAGGCTTCTCGTCTGATAGGCCCACAGTGTCACCTTTAAACTTAAGTAAGGACGTTTTCGCCTGGCTAAATAAATTGTTCTTTTCAGCAAAGTTCATTCCTGTCAATACTAACAGCTTTACTTCCTTGGTGATTTTCGCCATTCGAAGTAATTTAAATGCTATTACTTCTGATGGAAGCTGCATGCCCAATTTTTTGATTTTCCTGTATTTTGAGTCGAATCATTCAATAAATTCTCTCAAAGCTTTCTTGCTTAACACAGTCCTTAAATTCCTCAAATTTATGAAGTCCGTCTGCCAAATCATCTTTGCCAAGGTAAGCATCAAGAAATTCCACTAAAAGTTCGAAATCGTTGTCGCGTCTCAAGTCTGCTAAATCAATCTGGTCAAACACCTTTTCTCAAATTGAATCGTCCTCTGGTAGGGAAAGGGCTATCACAACTCTTTGTTTATTCTTTGTTAAGTCTGTGATCTCTCTCCAAGCTTTAAGTTCTTGTTTGTAACGTTCGTACGGTTTTGATTTTGAAAACACTGGTGGATTTATTTTTGTCGACATTTTTGTTGGCACTTTCTCAGTCACATTCGACACTAAAATGTCGTTATCACTGTCTATTTTCGCCTTAAATTGATACAAAAAGGCTCCAAAATGTTTTTCATCTGTTTCATCCTTCTCCTACACACAGACGCTCAAAATAGCTTAAAAAAAAATATTTCGACGCCGTTTTGACTATTGTATTCTGGGTAATTCTCGTTCAACGCTGGTGCAGTCCAAGACTGATACCGCTTGACTTCTCACAATTGAGCTTATTTATTGTACACCATACGCTGAATTGATCGTTCTCTTATTCATGTCCGTTTCACTTGCACGCATCTGCTACCATTTGTTAACGCCAATTCCAGACATTGTTATAGTAAATATGTTTATTCACAGGTACATGTTTATGGTACAAACGCCAGCCCTAGACTGACGCTTAGACAGACAATCTTACAAAGCATGCGCATGTCATAAGAATAATATTGACCTATGACCAATGACCTAATTCAATAGATTAACAATTCATACCCAAAGACAATTCGTACTCGGACAATTCGTCCTCGGGGACGAATTGTCCGGGTACGAATTGTCCGGGTACAAATTGTCCGGGTACGAATTGTCCTTGGGTACGAATGGTCTGGTGAATTGTCCTTTGGGACAAATAGTCCGGGTAAGAATTGTCATTAGGTACAAATTGTCTGGTGACGAATTGTCCAGGTACGAATTGTCTGGGATCAAATTGTCCTAGAGCCGTTTCAGCACCTCCATTAATTTGCAATGCGGGGAGGAGTAGGTAAGATATTTGGGTGTCCTCATGGTTGGTTGTCAGTTCTATGATATTCTTGACACTTTCAATATTTGGTACGAATTGTCTGGTGACGAATTGTCCGGAATCGAATTGTCTTAGAGCCGTTTCAGCACCTCCATTTATTTGCAATTCGGAGAGGAGAAGGTAAGATATGTTGGTGTCCTCATGGTTGGTTGTCAGTTCTATGATATTCTTGACACTTTCAATACTAATCTTGATATTTTTTTTATCCATAATGCCTATCTGTCTTTCTTTTTCAAGAAAATCCCAACTTTCTAACAAGAGCTGGGATGACGTTATTACTGGTTAAGAAGACACTAAAAAAAAAGATCTTCTGGAGGAATTATAATTGTGATGAGAAATAGCAAAACTTTCTTTCCTTATTACTATCTTGCCTAAGAAGTCTTTTGCTGCGATACGCTATACCATTATAATTTAATATTTTGAATGACGATATTGGTACTGAACAAAAAGCTAGAGAAAACACTTTTCAGATCAATTTTGAATCATTTAAATCAACGTGAAATCATTTCCCTCCAATTTTACCTCCACACATGCACACCTGCTACCCCACACCACACATCAAACAGTTGTCCAGGGGCATCATAAACACTTATTTACAGATGGGCAATCCTAGAAATTTGTGTTTTATTAACATATTATGTCAACATAACTACATCTCCACCCACCCCCCTACACACACCCATACATAGACATTTGACCCCTCTATATCTCGAAAACGCTATGCCTATCTGGAGAGCATGTGCAATGAATAGTATTGTGACGGAAAGGGTTAAATTATGTGACATCATTTTACTTCCAGTCTGTAGACACTGCCTCCCTCAGTGATTTGATTTTCCTTGCAGCTGATATATATTTTTATACGCCAACATTTTCATGTGGACATATTATGTCCTCGCCCCTGTCCGTCCGAACGTCCACAATTGTTTGTGGACTCTATACAGGTCACAATTCTTATCCGATTTTGACAAAACTTGAAATATAGGTTTATCCCCAAAAGATCTCGGCTGCTTTGGATATTGGCATGTATCGGATCAAAACTTCATGGATTATGGCCCCCGATTGTACAAAAAATCACGTTATTAGCTTGTGGACCCTATAGAGGTCACAATTTTGAACCGATTTTGATAAAACTTGACATGCATGTTTATAACCCAAAGAACTTGGTTCTTTTTGATATTTGCGCCTATCGGAATGTAATTTCCTGAATTATGGCCCCTGATTGTCCGAAAAATCACCTATTTTAGCTTGTGGTACCTCTGGAGGTCACAATTATTATCTGATTTGAAAAAAACGATCGATTATGTCACCTTTACACCCTAAGGAAGGTTGAGTACAAATTTTGGAAAAATCGGATCAAAATTACCATACAAAAGGGCCTCCGTTCGTACGCGAATACTGTTAAAAAATGGTATATCATGGTTGTGGACCCTGTAGAGGTCACAATTTTAATTTGATTTTGATGAAACTTGAAATTCATGGTTATAACCCATAGATCCTGGTTCCTTACGATATTTGCCCATATCGGATATTAACTGCCTGAATTATGGCCCCTGATTATACGCAAAACCGCCTTTGTTTAGGTTGTGGTTCCTCTGGAGGTCATAATTATTATCCGATTTAAAAAATCGTTTGAATATATCACTGTTACAAGCTAAGGAAGGTTGAGTTTAAATTTCGGGAAAATAGGACCAAAATTACCATATAAAATGGCTGCCGTTTGTACGCGAATACTGTTAAAAAATGTTATATCAAGGTTGTGGACCCTGTAGAGGTCACAATTTTAATTTGATTTTGATGAAACTTGAAATGCATGGTTATAAACCAAAGATCTTGGTTGCTCTAGTTTTTTGCACATATTGGATCATAACTACCTGAATTATGACCCCTGATTGTTTGAAAAATCCCCTATGGTCCTTCTGGAGGTCATGATTATTATCCAATTTAAAAAAACATTTAACTATCACTGATACAACCTACGGAAGGTTGAGTTCGAATTTCTAGAAAATGGGACCATAATTGCCAGACAAAATGGCTGCCGCTTGTACGTGAATACTGTTAAAAAATGTTATATCAAGGTTGTGGACCCTGTAGAGGTCACAATTTTAATTTGATTTTGATGAAACTTGAAATGCATGGTTATAAACCAAAGATCTTGGTTCCTCTTGTTTTTTGCACATATTGGATCATAACTACCTGAATTATGACCCCTGATTGTTCGAAAAATCCCCTATGGTCTTTCTGGAGGTCATGATTATTATCCAATTTAAAAAAAACATTTGACTCTATCACCGATACACCCTAGGGAAGGTTGAGTTCGAATTTCTAGAAAATGGGACCATAATTGCCAGACAAAATGGCTGCCGCTTGTACGTGAATACTGTTAAAAAATGTTATATCAAGGTTGTGGACCCTGTAGAGGTCACAATTTTAATTTGATTTTGATGAAACTTGAAATGCATGGTTATAAACCAAAGATCTTGGTTCCTCTTGTTTTTTGCACATATTGGATCATAACTACCTGAATTATGACCCCTGATTGTTCGAAAAATCCCCTATGGTCTTTCTGGAGGTCATGATTATTATCCAATTTAAAAAAAACATTTGACTCTATCACCGTTACACCCTAGGGAAGGTTGAGTTCGAATTTCTAGAAAATGGGACCATAATTGCCAGACAAAATGGCTGCCGCTTGTACGCGAATAGTGCAAAAATATAGTATATCAAAGTTGTGGACCCTGTAGATTGCATGTTTATAACCTAAAGATCTTGATTCTTTTCGATATTTGCGCATATAAAACTGTAACCTAATGAATTATGGTTTTGCTTGTTTTCTATCCATCTCTCGAAAATGTTGGTGTATCCTGCCTGGCAGTGCTTGCTTACTATCTTTTAATCATTAGTTGTGATTCAAAAATAATCCATACAGATATCCGAGTGCTGTCTGCCCCAAAATAAAAAATATGTGTCAATCCGCATGTAAAATGTAACAAGAATAAATATAAATTGTAAATTAAATAATGAATGAATGGATGAAATTGGGTTTAACGTCCTGCTATTATGCACCTAACCTGGGCTAAGTAAAGACGGGCATACGCCATACAGGAAATTTTGCCTGGGCTGCGGTGCTACAGCCTACTCTTATATCGAATTCCAACTGCCAAGGGATCTTTTACGTGCACTCCAATATGTACACCGGACCTCGGTTCTTCGTCCCATCCGAACGACTAGGCACCTTTTCTTGTCAGGCCCTCCTTTTGCATCACTGACAAGGAAAAATCATGACGGAAAATCGAGTGAATTAAATAACAATACACATTGCGCTGTATTTTGTATGGGAAACCCGTTGTAAGAACGGGCACAAATAGTGTGACGAATCGAACTGTGCCACTGTGCATTTAAATTCATATTTAAATATGAAGGTATTTGTAGATAGTTTATCGAACTATCTTCAGTGTCTTTTGCGGCAGTAATCGAAATCACTGACAAATAGTCCCTTTATTCACTACTGTCCATAATTGTTTAAAAGATTTCCTCCGATTTGAGAATAATAATTCATTTATTCAGGATACTTAATATATAATAATCACGTATAGTAACAATACTCACTAGAAATTTATATAGTTAATGATTTTAATTTTAGGCTCTACTGGTTTCGGGTCTAGTTAACTAACACACATCTAAAATGACTGGCGGCTTAACTCAGATAGTAACGGGATCTTCAGTAGTGGCGTTTTCTTAATTAGTCACATTTTTCTCAATTTCTCCTGCACGTACCCGACTAGTGATATGGTCGGCTTAACTCACGTTCGTTTAAATAGCCACGTTATCTTTACATACTGACACAAGTAAGGAATACTCACCTTATGATTATTAGTGACCATATAGGAATACTGACGTACAGTGCAAGTACTGACGGGTTTAAGCCACTATTGACAGCACATATATTTCTCACGAGTTTCCATGAATATTGATCACAATCAAGAATTTCTACTGGATTGATGGATATAGTAACACATAGGCCAGCCTTTAGCCACTTAGAGATAATTTCTACTCACTATGTAACCAGCAGTGCTAGTGTTTCCATCAAGGTCAATTAATCAAAATAGTTCCTTTTAAAGGAGCTAAATCGCTAACATTTTGGACCTAGAAATTCACAAAAGTGGTTCCCAACACATATAATAATGTAATATGAATGTGGACGTATGATGTCGTCGCCCCTGTCCGTCCGTCCACAATTGTTTGTGGACTCTCTACAGGTCACAATTCTTGTCGGATTTTGACGAAACTTGAAATATATGTTTATCCCGAAAAGATCTCGGCTGCTTTCGATATTGGCATGTATCGGATCAAAACTTCATGAATTATGGCCCCTGATTGTACGGAAAATCACGTTTTTAGCTTGTGGACCCTATACAGGTTAAAATTTTGAACCGAATTTGATGAAACTTAACATGCATGTTTATAACCCAAAGATCTTGGTTCCTTTTAATATTTGTGCCTATCGGAACGTAATTTTCTGAATTATGGCCCCTGATTGTCCGAAAAATCACCTATTTTAGCTTGTGGTCCCTCTGGAGGTTACAATAATTATCCAATTTAAAAAATCGTTTGATTATATCACCGTTACGCCCTAAGGAAAGTTGAGTTTGAATTGGATCAAAATTGGATCAAAATTGGCATACAAAATGGTTGCATTCGTACGCCAATGGTATATCAAGGTTGTGGACCCTGTAGAGGTCATAATTTTAATTCGATTTTGATGAAACTTAAAATGATTGGTTATAACCCAAAGATCTTGGTTCCTTTCGCTATTTGCGTATATCGGATCGTAACTTCCTGAATAATGGCCCTTGATAATACGCAAAATCGCCTTTGTTTAGCTTGTGGTTCCTCTGGAGGTCACAATTTTTATCCGATTTAAAAAATTGTTTGATTATATCACCGTTACACCCTAAGGAAGGTTGAGTTGTAATTTCGGAAAAATCGGACCAAAATTGCCATACAAAATGGTCGCTGCGTGCACACGAATACTGTTATAAAATGGTATACCATGGTTGGGGACCCTATAGAGGTCACAATTTTAATTTGATTTTGATGAAACTTGAAATGCATGATTATAACCCAAAGTGCTTGGTTCCTTTCGATATTTGCGCATATCGGATGGTAACTTCCTGAATTATGGCCCCTGATTGTAAGCAAAAACGCCTTTATTTGGCTTGTGGGCCTTTAGGAGGTCACAATTATTTTCCGATTTAAAAAAACGTTTGATTATATCACTGTTACACTTTCAGGAAGGCATCAGTTTGAATTTCAGGAAATTCGGACCAAAATTGACAGACAAAATGGCCGCCGCTTAAACGCGAATACTGTTAAAAAATGTTATATCAAGGTTGTGGACCCAGTATAGGTCACAATTTTAATTCGATTTTGATAAAACTTGAAATGCATGGTTATAACCCAAAGATCTTGGTTCCTTTCTTTATTTGCACATATCAGATCATATCTTCCTGAATTATGGCCCCTGATTGTCCGAAAAATAGCCTATGGTCCCTCTGGAGGTCACGATTATTATCCGATTTAATAAAACGTTTGACTCTATCACCGTTACCTTATACGGAAGGTTGAGTTTGAATTTCAGGGAAATCGGACCTTAATTGCAGAAAACATTAATTTTTGGTCGATGCTTTAATTCTGAGGGAGGGGGATGAAAATTTGTGTATAGTTTGATTGCTTGATTCTGTACAAAAAGATAAATATGGAATTACATAATATGTGTTATCTATTTATTTTGGTGTTGGGTCGATAGACATTACATTTACAGCCTCACTGTTAGCTTATTAAAAGAAATGATACCATTTAAAACAACAATTAGTTATAAATGTGTATAGTTCTTTATTTAATGTATATGTTACAGTCAATTTTTGTAATCATCTATTTCATGTAATGACTAAACGAATCAGTCATTTCGCGAAAAGCAAGTGAGCCAGGGGTGTGAAAATATTTTTTAATCCACTAGCCCGGCATCAAGTTACACTAGTCCGTAGTTTGACACTGCAGATTGTCTCTCATTTGACCACATTAAATGAATTCTTTGTAACTGAACTATATTTCGTATTATATGAAGAATTACAATATAGCAGACAATTTTTTTTTTGTTTACATAAGCAATCAAGCTTGAACCGAGTTGAACAACATGGAGGGAGAGCCATCTGACAGTCTAGATTATCAAGACCCACTATGATTCTATTTCTTTTTTAATACTTTAAAAATGTCTCGATAACGGGGGTCTGTCTGGTCTTAAAAACTAATAGTTTTTATATTTCTACGTTATTTTATCTAGATTATCGCCCTTTTTTATCGGGAAATTGCACCTTCTAAACCACGACGTCATAACAACTATTACGCAAGCCTTGAAATAAGGCACCTGTCACTGACAATGTCAGGCACAGATTCAGGGTTTGTCAGGCACTAAACCTCTGGCAGTGGTGCCTGTCATTTTGTCCGGCACTGAATTGTCTTTTTTAATGATATTATTAATACATGTCTGGCAAATGTCAGGTACTCTTGTCAGTGACAGGTGCCTTATTTCAAGGCTTGCTATTACGGCAGATTCACGTCACGCCACTCAGTCAGCAGACGGCTCGGCTGTCTCCCTAGATAGTCTATATTCCTTTGCTTCTTGTAATCAGTTTTGTTTTTGTTTCTGTGACGGTTGTAATGTGTGTCCTAAATGCATTTAATATACTTCAATCCTTTTATTGATTTGATTTAGTTTGAACTAGGCCTACTTCTGATACATTTAACTATGTGGTTACTTGTGTAGCGGAATTTATACAACAATATACTTACATTCGTAATTCTTACAACATATAATAGATCATGACTCATGCTGACACTATATAATTATTTCTTTAGGTTGCATTCCCAGTTGTTTTCAAATTGAGTGAAGTCTGTGTCACCACAGGCCCGGGACTGTACAGCGCAGTGGACGCTTACGGCTAGCCCCCGGATCCATTCGCTTTTTTTGAATTGTTTGTTTGTTGTTGTTTTTTGAGTATGGTGTCTTGTCGCTATGTTTGGCTTTTGTGTAAATCATATGTGGTGCAGTCCCCCTGCACTTACTATTTGAGTCCCAACAACACAAATATTTGGATCAAATATATTATATACGGCCAAAAATTTATTTTATGTATTCATATCTCTAACTGACATACATTGCATGTTTTCATAATATTTTCTATGTTTTCATTAATTATCGTAGTCCCGATTATCATATAGACTTTAATTAATTTGTGTATTAAATGAGATCTAAGAATTACACCCCCTATCATGCATTGTAGTCTAGATTATCACAATAAATTTAAATTGTATTGACTGAGATCTTTATTTAGTATTTAGTATAATCATAATTTTCACCCAGTATATACGAAACCGTCTTTTCTCATCAAACCGCAAAGTAATAATTATACATGTTTCCGGGCCAAGACTTGAGAACGCCGGCTCACTTGAGAAGTCATGGCCCCGAACATGTATAATCAACACATATGATAATGTAACGAAGTCAATGATTGGATTAGTGACATCAGTTAGGCAATGAAAACACGTGGTAGTTTATAAAAAAAGAAATGAAAGTTGCGTCGTATGTATTACGAACGTGAGGATGGTTAGCCGTTATTCATTTTATTGGTGTTAATTAATCCGTGATTGTCATAGAAGGGTGCTTATTCTATTGGTCAGATAATTAATCAGTGTTGGACATGTGAGCTTACATAATATTGTCAAAACACTAGACTATTATAAATTGTAACAGTTTATGTTAAAATACCGACCGAAATCCCGATTTTCAGATGCGACATCATGTCGCTATTGAGGGTCTGTATAGCGACATTGACCGTGTACGTGCTCGATCGAATGAACACAGGATTCTGTTTATCGATGATCTTCTTCAGATTGAGGATCAGACAGACTATGATGAGCCATGTATGAGGTCGATAATTCTATCTTATGCTTTTTTTTCTCCCCTGCCCTTTACACAATTTTGGTCTTTTTTGTCTTTTTTTTTTCTCTCCTGCCTTTACAGATTTTCCCAGAAAAAAAACGTAAAACAAGAAAATAAATTGGTCGGGCCTAACTTTGGAAGTAAAAACTGGTGGGGCCTTGTCAACTCATTTATGAAAAAGAATCGTGCTGGCACTAGCAATGAATTACCTCCTCTATCAATAAACGGCACTACATATCACACACCATCCGTCAATATAACTGCCTTAACAGTTAAAGACATCATATCGTCGGTGGGGAGTCAAAAGGTCGTATGTGGCATATTTTGCGATATTCACTTTTTTGCTTTTTCGGAATGAGAATTTCCGTGCGCATTTTTTAATCTGGTAGTCGTATTTCTAACCCAATAAAAAGAGGTTTTATAGTCTCCATAGATACTGTTCAAAAAGTCGTAAATCGGGTGTTAATTTTTGTTATTTTTTTTTTAAGTGAAAATGTCGTATTTTCTTGACAAAAAACAACTTTGTGTCTAATCAAAGCATTGCAATCAAACGAAATATGGCCAGTATTAGTTAATGGTTGAATTTGTATTATTGAAATTATTGTTGAGGCTCTACTGTATAAAATCTATGAAATTGAAGCAGGTAAAGGTAAATATTTTTAGGACATACGTCTTTGCTTTATAAAATTGCAAATAACTAGCTTTCACTCCTTATTTATGCACTAGATGTTGAGCTTGATACGTTCGGATCGTTACATACTGTTTAAATGGATACACATACATTTTGTAAATAAATATTTGAGAAAAGCTTCAGAAATACGACATTTTGACGTGACGGTTTTATTCAACATTTTGATTCTTAACCTCGTTGTGTTTTTTGGCTCTCCTGGACAATTTCGCAAAACCCACATACGACCTTTTGACTCCCCACCGACGATATCTACTATTGACTCCTCGAAAGCCAATGGACCCGATGACATCAGCGGAAAGTTAATAAAATTAATATCCAAAGAAATATCTGAACCTTTATGTAAATTATTTAACCAATCCCTCGTATCGAAAATAGTACTGAATATCTGGAAATTTGCCAATGTAACTGCCATATTAAAAAAGGTGACCGATCAGACTGCGGAAATTATAGACCCATATCACTACTTAGTATCTTAGTTAAAATATTCGAAAAATGCATTTATAAAAATGTCTTCAACTTTCTAAGGGAGAATTCTGTTCTAACTGCCTCTTGAGCGGCTTTTTGCATGGGGATTCTAGTGTTAATCAACTTGCCGATATTGCACACTACTTTTGTCAAGTCATCGACCAGGGATTCTACACGAGAGCAGTGTTCTGTGACATAAGTAAAGCTTTTGACAGGGTCTGGCATGCTGGACTCTGTCGCAAGCTTGAAGCTGCGGGGATACGGGGAGACATCCTTCAATGGTTTCATTACTATTTAGAGGGAGGAACACAGTCTGTTGTCACTGGGCTCTGTTCTCAGTCCTCTCCTTTTTCTCCTTTTTATAAAAGATATCGTAAGTAACATCAAATCAAATGTTCGGCTCTTCGCTGATGACACTTCTCTTTACCTCAAAATTGATGAACCTACCAAATGCGCAAATATTCTAAACAATGACCTAGATAAAATTAATTCATGGGCTAAATCTAGCTGGTATCCTTCAACCCACTAAAGACCGAAACATTAGCACTGACAACCAAACAAAATCCTATCTTACCTACCCTAGTGTTGGGCGATATACCGGTATTTCGGTATACCGTGATAAAATCATCGGCTATTTTATCGAAATACCGGTATATCGTGACAAAAAAAAATATATCGCGATTATGGTAATTATCATGTCCCAATATTGATGATAATACACCGTCGCATGGACTCTATAAGCGTAGATCGTATATAATCTAGTACTCGATTTACCGGTCTTCTGCTTACAACAGAAAAACACTACTTTGGACATTCGGGTAAATCTATGGCTCAATGCCAAAAGCGGGAAAAGAAGTTATGAATGTATATATCATGATTATCCAGACGCTTTTTATATGACCATGACAGAAATTTATAACGTATTATTTTTTTCAAATTTCACAATCAAAATATCTTACAAAACTAATGCCGTGTCACGGAAAGTAGTTAATTTAAAAAAAAAGATCACTTGTTTATTAGTAATGTAATACAATCACTAATAAATAATTTAAAATAATAATCTATCGTGAATGCAAACGTCATGGAGAGATTTGACAACCGACCAAGCTAATAATCTCCAACCCAAATGTCTCGATACCATAACAAAACTACTCTTCGCGGTTTTCGGATGGTACAAAAATATTTTATTTAACTTTTCAAGCTCGACTTTCGTGATAAACAGTCTGAATTTTTATATAAGTTACCTGTGCTTGTGTTTTCAAGATGCCTACACGTGCCCGTCAAAAATGATGCCCTGAGGTAAGTATGTCATTCTATCGAATCTTATCGGTAGAATATAATTCACCTACAGCATTATTATAATTACGTACCGGCATGTCAAAGGTAAGTACTGTAAATATTCATTATCATCATGGCGTCTGCTAATGTTAGCAACAGTAAAACAGCAATAACAAACGATGATTTGCTGCCTTAAAAAAATTCCTCCAGTCCCATATGGACTTTCTTTGGGTTTAAGCCAAATTACATAGACCAGGGCCCTGTTTCACAAAAACTTAAATCTCCTTAAAATCATTGTAAACTAAAATTTCATCCTAACTTACAATAGAAGCGTTTCACAAAACGATTTTAAGCATTGTAGCTAAAATCCACTAAAATAATATTGTAAGTTACAATTGTATCCTAACTTAAAATAGTGGCATTTCACAAAACTATTTTAAGGACAATTTTAACTAAAATCGATTGTAACTTAGGATAGCTGTCACCCTCTCCTAACTTAAAATCACGACATTAACACACATTGATTAGAGCTACATTGTTTGATCTATTGCGACATACAGATATAACTGGCACATAATTTTAACATACAATCATTCACAAAAACAATTTTCATTCAATTTCTTTTCATAGCATGGGATATACAGCTACTGTCCATCCATTTATTTTATTGTAAGGTAATCTAAGCATTTGGATGGCGCCCCATATTAGAACTCCAAGAAAAAAAAACACCCAAAACTCCAGTAGACCTCACACTAAAAGAACATTTATATCCAATGTCATGGAAAGAAGAGCACTCTTGTCTATAAAGAAAATATCTTCGTGTTTAATATAGCAAATTTCTTTGTATTAGAAGGCCTTAAGGCCTATAATACTAGACATGTCATATGAAGTATTTACTCATGTTTTTGGGGTTATGATGATTTGTAAAAAGATAAATCAATAATCTAGAATGCGTTAATTCAAAAATGTAATAGGCCTATTTGAAATAAAATTTTAATATCATAAATTTATTATTATTTCTTAATGAAGTTACGTTAATAAAACAACATAAATTTTAAAAAAAATAGGCGCCAAAGCTATTTTATCTTGGGGAAAAAATCATTTAATTAAGAAAGATAGATAGACTCTTCTGCCTTTTCAAAGTATCATTGAAAGTGTCTATGAGAATGACATTTCAAATCTAGGCATCGGAACATTGGCTTTTTGGCGTATTTATTTAATTTCAATATTAATATACTTTTAAACTACGACAAAAAATTGCAGCCTAGATTAGTCTTTTGAGTGACGAATATCATAATTTATTTGTGAAAATTCTCAATAGTTTCTCTTTTCCAAATTACTATAAAACTGCGAAATTCAAGCGCTTTTAATAGTTTATCGATACACACTATTTCCACTGAAGCCTGCGAGGAAATCAAATGCCAAGTTCAAGGTCAACCCACCAATACATTTCGAAACTAATAATACGCAATAAACTCATTTATTTCATCTCTCTACGACTTTCTGACCATGTGCAAACATTTCTACAACGTATGAAACTCTCCCTATTGATAATGTAACCGTTAATTCAGTCTGTCAACAGTTTTCAGTATCGAAGCGTATTTGCTTTCACCGTTAGTGCCCAAAGCGGAAATCTGCACTGCGCGGGCGCAAGCGATTTTAACTAAAATCTATTAAAATTGCATTTTAAGTTACAATCGATCTTCGTGAAACGCATAAAATTTAAAATCTCATTTTGATTTTAGTTAAAATCGATTTTAAGGATTTTAGTTTAAGTTTTCGTGAAACAGGGCCCAGGCCACAGTATTCTGCAATGTTTGTACAAAACCCGTAATAGCCAAAGGTGGCAACACAACCAACCTCTATCACCATTTGCGAACACGACACCCAATTCAGTTCAAAAGTGGAGCTGCAACAAATTCATTAATATCTTTCTCAACTAGACCAGCCACTGATTATTTTCCTTTGTAAAAGACTTCAAATAGATGGATAAAGATAACAGAGGCGGTAACCAAATACCTAACATCTGAAATGGTTCCGATTTACACGGTGGAGAAAGGGGGATTTATTTCCCTACTAAAAACCCTAGAGCCCAGGTATAACTTACCAAGCAGAAAATTCTTTTCAACTGTGGCTATTCCAGAACTGTACAATAAAGTACACTGCCAAGTTTCAAGCCTATTGTCACATACCGATTATTTCTCTGCCACAACTGACATATGGTCTTCCCGAACTATGGAGCCTTATTACAGTTACACTTTTCACTTCATCAATGATGATTGGGAGCTACAAACAGTTTGTCTCCATACATTATTCTTTCCACAAGATCATACAGGTGAAAACATCAGTGAAGGCCTGAAAGATACACTCCAGTCTTGGAATCTAGATAAGAGGCAGACCTGTATAACAACAGATCATGGAGCTAATGTGGTAAAAGCATGCGCATTAAATGGATGGCCAAGAGTCCAGTGTTTTGGACATCGACTGAACCTTGCTATTAACCATGCCTTAACTGACGAAAAAATAGTTCGTGCTAGAGCAGTATGTAAGAAAGTGGTGTCCTCTTTTTCATATAGTTGGAAGAAAAGACCTGATCTTACAAAACGACAGGGTGAAATGGGTCTTCCAGTACACTCACTTATTACAGATTGCGACACGAGATTGGGCTCTTTTCAGGAAATGGTGGGCAGATTTCTTGATCAGGAAAAAGCAGTTCGAGCTGTATTAATGAATGATCGTAAAAGTTCATCCCTAGTCCCTAAATGGCAAGATCTTGAGGTATTGGAGGTGATGAATAAAACATTAAAGCCCTTGGCTGAACTGACTAATGCTTTGAGTGGTGCTAGATGTTTTAAACAAAGAAATACTTGCCCCAAATGAAGAAAAAGAAGAACCGTATTTAAGTATTGACATCAAACAAAAGATATTAGAATACATGAACAATAAATACGAAGAAGAAAACTGTCGCAAAATTTTGATCATTTCTTCGTATTTGGATCCAAGGTTTAAAGCTAGATATCTTAATTCAGAAGAAGAGTCACAAGTTTTAAGATATATACACGAAGAAGCTGGACAGATTGAACCGTTGCAGGATACTTTTGAACCAGAGATTGAAAATGATAAAGAAGAAAATTCCTTTTTACCAACCGGTCCAAAAGTCATGAAACTTGGAAACTTCTTCAAAAACAGAGCTTCATCTGGTAAACAACCAACTAGTACCGATAATACCATAGAAAAGAGTTTAATCATTATCTGTTTTTGTCGTTGCTAGACTCTGAAAGTGACCCTCTGGAATGGTGGAAAGATCATTGTGTTTTCCTTCCTAGGCTGTCTAAACTTGCCAAGAAATACCTCTGTGTTCAAGCTTCCAGTTCGGCATCAGAACGTACGTTTTTCACCAGCGGAAATACTGTATCTTGCAAAAGAACAAGACTAAATCCAGAAAATGTCAACAGGTTAGTTTTTTTGGCAAGAAATAAAAATATTTGTGTGTAGGATCATAATCATTATGTGTTGTATAGTCGAACTCAAATGAATTGTTTTACAGTTTATATATCAGTGAATTACTGTATTCTATGGTTTAATTAAAACCTAACTTTTTATTTTGTTTTTCTGTGACTGATCAGTGACAAAGAATTTACTAAAACTTAAGCAACAACTTTAAGACATTAAATCCTTAATGATTTCCACTTGCCAAAAATTCCAAAACTCATAATTAAATAGGACTATAGTATAGTACCGGTAGTGCCAAAGTGAGTTTTTTTTGGTTATTTTTTGTCGATTGAATGTTCTTTAACAGGAGATTGCCAGCCACCAGGGTTGATATTAATAAAATAATAAATACAACACAGGCCTATGTTTTTCTTTATTAGTATTTGATACAGTATGCACACAAGATGGGGGTCAAGACTGTCACAAGTATTCGAAAATTAGACTTTTATATACATGTAAAAATTATCACGATAATATCGTATATTGTGATATTAGATAAATTATTATCACAATATTTTTTTTTCATTATCACCCAACCCTAACTAACCTACCCTTAACCTAAAAAATGTTCCTATCAAGGAGGTCCCACATCACAAACATTTGGATTTGACTTTCAACAAAATTGCAAATTGAACAAACATATTAACGAAATTATCAAAAAAACAAGAAAATCTGTCAATTGTTTAAGATCCCTAAATACAGACTTAACCGTAAATCATTACAAACAATCTATACCTCCTTGCATCCTACCTCATTTTGACTATTGTGACGTCATCTGGGACCAACTAGCTAACAACTTAGAACACCTACAACTTGATGCACTTAGGTCAATATGTGGGGCTGTAACTGTAAGGGGTACCAGCCATAGACTGTTATATAAAGAAACCGGTTTTATTACGCTAAAAGAGAGACGCAGAAGACATAAACTCAAACTCATTTATAAAACTATAAACGGCTTTTCTCCATCTTATCTTCATGATTTAATCTTGACAAAATGCGCACATTATAATCTCCGAAACAAATGCCTACCTGAATATAAATGTAAAGCAAATATTTTCTATAATTCTTTCATACCATCATCAATTAGAGAATGGAACAAATTAAGTGCAGACACAAAAAATTCATTATCTCTAAATATTTTCAATTCGAAACTTACAGCTCAAGATTCAATACCACCAAAAACCTTTTCGTTTGGATCCCACACAAACCAAATTATTCATTGTAAACTGCGCCTCTCTTGTAGCAATCTAAACGGACATAAATTTTTACGTCACATTTCTGACAATCCATCCTGTAAATGTGGACATCAATTTAAAGACACTGAACTATTTTTGATTGAATTGCTTCTTAAATTCAGATGCCCGAAATAAAACAATAAACGATTTATCGTCTTTTAATCAAAACACTACTGTTTTATTGTACGGAATTGACCATGTAGAAGACTCACTCAATATTTTTAAATCTGTCCATTCATTTTTCAAAATCACCAGACGGTTCCAGGGACAACTATAAACATCGTTTGTAAATATATTTTAACTCAAATCATACTTGCACGTGTACATTGTTTATTAGTTTCTAAAATGTAAATACATGTATCTAGATCTGACAGGGAGAGGGGTTTAATATAGGCTATGCCTGTTTCCCAATCCCTATTCAGATACGAATCTGAATAAAATATTGCTTATAAAAAAAAGGCTGTAATCACAAGGCAATACGCAAAATGACTGAAGTACTGTCAAACCACAAAAATTCATTGTAAAACAATTATTGACTTCACATCGAAATGTTAAATCATGCATTGCAGAATATTGATTGTTTTGGTAGTCCCAGGGGTCAGTTTAGTGGATTTTTTATGCCCCTGCTGTAAGCACAAGGCAATACGCAAAATTACTGAAGTACTGTCAAACCACAAAAATTCATTGTAAAATATTGATGATTTTAAACAAAATATTGATTATTTTTAACAAAATATTGATTATTATTATTTTAAACAAGTTTCCCCTGTTCAATTGGGCTAGCTGGAGGTTCAAAGTCAAAATCCAGACTGGTAGTTTGTGTCGGCTCCTGACTGGTAGTTCGTGTCGATTCGGGAGTGGTAGCTTGTGACGGTTCCTGGCTGGAATTTGGTGTCGGTTCCGGACTGGTAGCTTGAGAAGGTTCCTGGCTGGTAGTTTGCGTCGGATCCTGACTGGTACTGGTAGCTTGTGACAGTATCCTGACTGATAGTTTGTGTCGGATCCTGACTGATAGTGTGTGACGGTTCCAGACTGGTGGTTTGTGACTGTTCCATGCTGGTGGTTTTGACAGTTCCTGCCTGGTAGTTTGTAACGATTCTTGACTGGTAGTTTGTGACGGGTCAAGAGGGGTGGTTGAGTCTTTAAGACTGGAAAATGATAACAATATGGTGATCATTTGATTCAAGAATGCAAACTGGAATATTTCTGGAATTGTACAAATTTTATGTTCATAGACCAATCATTTGTGTTATTATCTCCCATCCAAGCAACAAGTATATCCTTTATGTCATTATTTGCCCTTTCCACAGACCCTTGACTTTGACGGTGTCGAGGTTTACCATGAACCATGACGAGTCTGGGCCACACCAGCTTCAGTTCAGAGATAACCACAGCTGTAAATTCACTTCCATTGTCGCTCTGGAGAATAGATGGGGCACCGAGAAGAAGAAAAATATCCAGTAAATGATAGGCAATCTGAGCAGCTTGTTTTGAGGTTATTGCTCAAAGAATCATAGATTTAGTCAAGTGGTCATGATAGACCATGATCCATTTGACTGAATTTTGGGCCATGGACTGCATATCAATCAGATCAATTTGTGCACGCGAGGCGAATTCTTTTGTTAGAATGGGACGTACCACCACACCCTTGGTCCTTGGGCACTGGTGTTTCTTCTCACATTTTAAGAACCTCCCGAGTGATATTAAGCATACTTTTTGTTAACCTCATTGGCCATTCGATCATGTCCACCATGGCCTGTTGCTATGTGAGCTCGCTTGACCACATCGTATTCGTCTCCTATATTCATCTTGGGTGGCACATCACCACACTGCAGTATCTCAAACCTGAAAAAATAAGATACATTTTTAAAAACTATATTCAAAAGATACTTAAACCATGCATATGTGATGTTTGAAAAATACACCCCAAACCCATCCTATATTCAAAAAACGCTGACAGAACAAAAACATGTATAACTAGATTGGCCAGGCAGTTATGAAAGCTTTCATATTTACAGCCACTTCCTGTCACATCACATGTCATGGGGTTATTTAAAAAATAATCTGAAAAATAAAAGGAAATGACTGAGACTGGTATCACTGTAATATGATTGACTTCCAGTTCCAGAAAAATCGATCAAGCCGTTTATGAGATAATGAAATGAAAATGGCGTGAAAATATTGAAAAAAGAAATGAAATAATTTTGAATGGAACTTATATTTTTCAAATCAGATTGACCTCAGCTGTTCAAATATTTAGGTCAAATTTGTAAATTTTGAAAATTAAAGAAATAAATTGTCTTGTAAACAACTTGGTCGTTCTTACTTTGATAGTAACTACATGTAGAATCCATGTCTGTTCTTTATTCCACCAGCTCCTGCTCTGGTTTAAACTGTTTTTCGTAAGATTCTGCCATGATGATATCACCTACGTGTTTCGGAGCTATTCCTGTTTCGAATATGCACCCAGGTGATGAGCTAGGATTGGGGGTGTATATAGCTCATTACTGGATAAGTATTCTGATGAAGGTGGTCACTGTTCATTTAAGTCTAAGTCGAAAATATGTTTCAATATTACTTTATATACAGCTCAATAATTCATTATTTACAACATCATATTAACAGGTTACTTGATGTCTTAAGCCTATCTCCTATCTTATCTCATCCCCCATTAGACCAGAGGGAGAAGGGAGGGCATTCTCACCCGAGTGGGGGCAAAATCTGAGTTAACTTTTCTAGAGGCATTTTTCACCAGGAATCCGAATATGGTAGGTAATAAGCCAGGTGAGGGGGCGTTTCCAAGATAATCGAGGTCAAAGGTCACGGAAGGCCAAATAACGAAAGAAACGTATATAATTCAAATTCGGTTCCGAATAGGGCCGTAAATCATTGATAACAGCAATGAGACAATTATAATACAGTAATATAATAATAACAATGAGCAGCAATGACATCTGCATACCCGTGGTATTAAGCTCTATTACTATGATAATGAAGGGGGGGGGTATTTAATGCCAAAATACGGGTCTTAGTAGGAAATTCCAGATATAATAATACATATCAGCGAAAAGCTTGTTGATTGCTCTCTCCAAATATGTAAATAATTTTCTGGCACATTGAGATTTACTTACTTTACAAAATAGTCAAGTTTGGTTGGTACTAAACTCAATTACTATAATAATGAAGGGGGGGGGTATTCAATGCCAAAATACGGTTCTTAGTAAAGAATTCAAGATATAATGTTACATATCATAGAAAAGCTTGTTTATTACCCTCTTCAAATATGTAAGTAATATCATGGCAGATCCATACTTATCTTAAATAGCGATGAAAGTTGTGGGGTATTAAACTCTATTACTATGATAATGAAGGGGGGGGGGTATTCAATGTCAAAATACGGGTCTTGGTAAGAAATTCCAGATATGTTATTATTATATTACTGTATTATAATTGTCTCATGGCTGTTATCAATGATTTTCGGCCCTATTCTGAACAGATTTTGAATTATATACATACGTCTCTTTCGTTATTTGGCCTTCCCTGACCTTTGACTTCGATTATCTCAGAAACGCCCCCTCACCTGGCTTATTACCTACCAGATTCGGATTCCTGCGAAAAAATGCCTCTAGAAAAGTTAACTCAGATTTTGCCCCCACTCGGGTGACAATGCCCCCTCCACCCTCTGGTCTACATAATGTTTCTTGTTCTTTCTGCCTTTTTTCCTGTGTGTGAAATAGCTTTATTTTTCGTCCACTTTCACCGAAGTGATATCGCAGACAATTACATTTTATATATATATGGTGATAATATTTACAGTGTGTTTAGTGGAATAATAAGGATAATTTATTATATATATACAACTGGCGGTAGTTTTCTCTTTGATGTGCATAGCAGTTATATCTCATAACAACCTGTAATGACGTCATCATAGGTTGATATTCTGTTCATATCAACCGCGATGACGTCGTGACAGGTTGATATGAAATATCAACCGCTAATGACGTCATCTCAGGTCGATGTATTCGACTCCTATCAACCGCTGATGATCGAAATAATACAAAAAAAACACAGAAATAAATTTTTATTCTTGTAACAATTAAAAAGTATTATGGTACAGTTTGTAACATTCAAGACAGAAATAAACGGCGTACTTATCGGCATATTTAGATCGGTTATCCATACTCGACCATGTGGCATGTCTAAGATATCTTTCAGAATCATCTTTCCGTCCACACACGCCTTTTGATCCCAATTTTCTTTTGTTTGATTAGATCCTCATCGATAGTTGCATCCACATCAATTCCATCGTCAATTTGTTTGCTAAAGGGGTTGATTATTCGTCTGATTTCGTATTCCTATCCATTTTTGTTTTTGTTCTTTTGCTATTCAATTCTTCAAGATGGCGAGTTGTAAACAAAAACAACCACGTGATTAACTCGGTAATATTCGTTATTTGCCGGAAAGTACCGAGTAGGTAGCCCAATCGTCGTTGGCCTGTAATGGAAGAGTCCATTTAATTTAAGAGTGGGCGTTGTATATGTCAGATATTAACCAATCATACCTCAGTTGCTATATTTATATCACCCTTGGGCTGCGCCCGCGGGTTATATAATATAGCACCCTCGGTTAGGTTAATATCCTATACATACAGTGTACTCTGTAACTTCCAGCACCAAGCAGGACCAAATAGAAATGACGGATGTCGGCGAGTGGCGGTTTATCCAATAACAGAATGTGAATGGAATATTTGTCGGATCGCACCTCATTATATATTTCATGTTTAAAATGCGTTCGGTATTCAAATTTATGTCAATAATATTCCTACAGTACATGTACAAAATTACATGACATCAAACTCCCCCAAAATGACCGTATTTTTTGTATTCTACGTCGGTACATTTTTCAACAATGTCCGACATTCGTCTGATACTGCGTTTCGATTTATATACAGAAAGTAAAAAAAATGACATATAAGCCGTAGTTTTCTAGTTAACGTCACTCTAATACAACGAGCGAGTGACACCAACTGCTAAATAATGGCACTCGACTATAGCACGTGCTGTCATCTAAAACAATTAACTTACGTCATTCCAATCGAAATATACCTCAACATTTCTTAGCGTGTTTATTTACTTATATAAAAACATAAATCCCATTCAAAATATGATAATAAATCCGACAATGTGCCATCAAAATATAATCTTTTCTCGGACATCAGGCTATCGGCGATTATCAATGCTCAACGGAATTCAGTGAATGTTTTGTTATTGTACGACACTCACAGTCTATTTTTAGTGCAAACTGTTTTTAGAGTATTGCTCGACATAGGTGCTATAGTGTTAATGTTAGTTATCGAAAATGGTTGCCAATCAATGAACCCTTAAAAGATTTGTCGAGTACTGTTTGTTTATACATTAATTATTAGTGTCTGATAAACTGTGGTGTTTTGTGATTGGGGAGTTAACAGTGGCGGATTATAGGATTAAATAACAATCGATAATCACTCATCGGACCTCGAGTCGATGGCGAAAGACGGAAGTGACAAAATGGTGGTTAGAACAAAACATTTTAAAAGCAATCAAGAAGGAAATAAATCGGGACCAGAGGTTTTGGGCGGATCTAGGCGAGTGGCGGATTGATCAAAAGCTGGAAGTTACAGAGTACACTGTAGGTACAAACAAAACATGATATAATAAGGTGCGGAATTTAATGACAGGCACAACATATGACAAGATAGACATGGACGCAGACAAACATTTAGACAGACATAGACATTTGACAAAACAGACATGAAGGTGGACAAACATATAGACATATTATGCACATATATATTTTCGGTCAATTTGGTCGGTCTGGTCATTCTGTCCGGTTGAATGGCAGGGCGGTGCAACTCTTCCTTGGGGCTTGTTGGTGAGTATAAGTCCTGGTCCATTCTTCCTTCCAATTGGGTTTGTTGTCCGGTATGGTGTTGTTGATTCATCTTTACTTCTATAATTAAAGATGAATCAACACCACCATACTATTGCTTGCTATTTCTTTTTCTACTTCTTGTTTGTATGTAATGGGTATTTTAAAGCAACTCATTTGCATACAGACAAAAGGACATCATTTAAACAAATCAGATGATAGATAAATTTAGGAATAAAAATATATTTTAACGAATCAAAATAAAAGAAGTTAAATAAAGAATGATAACCTTAATGTTAGCTATATTGTCTATATACATGAATAAAAGGTTGAGAAATAAATTATGTTTTCTTAAAATAAAATTTGAAAAAGATCTTAAAATTAGTATCACTATTTGGTGAAAATGATATCAAGTAAATTGTTTCAATGGAATTTAGTAATTGAACTTGAATATACTGGTCACAATTCTATGGAATACAATTACTGCTTATTACTGAGTGATGTTTCGACTAGGCTTCTCTAATCATAATCAAACAACAATGAAATAGAAAATATAATAAGACAATATATACACTGGAAACTTGGTGTAATTTTGATTATTAATTAACCAAGTGTCTAATTAACAAATTAAACACTAGTTAATTAGACGCTTGGTAATAAAAATTAAACACTATGATTTAAGTTGTACACAGGTTCAAGTTGAACACTATTAGCCGTTATGAATAATTCAACACAGAAGAGAAATTAGTGCTACATACACCAAGTTAAACCATACCAATTTTCCAGTGATACATGTAATCAACAACACGTGGTTAATGCTGGCCAACCAGAGACGCCCTTCTAATTACCTTAAGGAAACCTAACCTAATTAAAGTAATGTAATTATTGAGAGTGATCAAGGTTGATAAGGGTAATGCTAATGACAACATTCAATATGACTAAACCACTCTTTCTGAAATTAAACTAAATGGATAACTTGTTTTGAAGTATTGACAATGATTTTATCAAGTTTTCAGATACACAACACCCTGAAAGAAGATTAAATTTAACTAATATTGTCATTGAAAATTGATGATGCACGCATAAAGAACTAGCATAATTTCAATTAAATATAAACACCATTAGAACAAAGACTTTACCAACCATTTATAACGGTCCTCTAGAGGCCGGGTAATAAAATCAGTGAGTAGTATTTACTTTGATGCTATAGTGATTCCTTCAGATTGAAATCACATCATTCATCTATTAAAGCTGAACTCCGGTTACAAAAATACCTAAATAATTAAATAAAAAAAAGTTAAAGCCCCCAAGCCCCCATACTTGTTTCAGATTTTATGAAATAAACATGGCCGACATGGAGGCTTATGACCTGGAAAGGTTAGCCGATCTCACTTCCAGTTTGTTTCTAGTTACACAGCCTTATTCTCTACTCACACTTGACTGGTTGCTCTATTTTTCCCCAACAGTCAGTATAGCCTAAGCTTACTCTGAAACAAAATATGAAAAAAGATATGGCTTACCTAAATTTTTAACCAAAATAAAATCACCTACACAAAATACCTAATTATCGCCGCCCCAAAAGATGTTGTTATGTCCCTTGGCCTTGGTCGTTTTCATAAACAAACAATGAACATTATGCTGCGATAACTTGTTTTGTGAATTACGTATGTGTGTAAGATATCCACAAGAAGACGTGGCAATAATAAATAATAATACGAAGAAAACAATAGTTTGTGTATTTTATTTTGGTTGAAAATTCAGGTAAGCCATATCTTTTTTCATATTTTGTTTCAGAGTAAGCTTAGGCTATATTGTAATAGCCGCAGTTCATATAATTATTTACAGGCTTACCTGATCAGACATTTTGAAATAGAGCAACCAGTCTAGCGTAAGTAGAGAATAAGGCCGTGTAACTAGAAACAAACTGGAAGTGAGATCGGCTAACCTTTCCAGGTCATAAGCCTCCATGTTGTCCATGTTTATTTCATAAATCTGAAACAAGTATGGCGGCTTGGGGGCTTTAACTTTTTTTAATTTAATTATTTCGGTATTTTTGTAACCGATGTTCAGCTTTAAAACGACAATGGGATTATCCATTAAAAGGGCAGGATTTAAACGTATAAGTTCATTAAATTCCAATAAAAACAACCATTCTACAGACCTAATGCCAAGAAAAGCGAAATAAAAACTAAAAACCAATATTAAAAGTTTTTTTTTTTTTAAAGTTTATGTTGTAATTTTATGTGTTACACATATTGCCTGATTTGCAAAATCTACAATAAGACATTACATGTATGTGTTTATAAAAAGGGTAGGAATTTTAGTCATTTCAAGTAATGTCTGGAATTTTTCGGTCATTACATGTATTGCCTTGTGCTCACAGACTCTTTGCGAAATGACTGATTTATTTAGTCATTACGCGAAATGGCTGATTACACAGATTGATTGTAACATATACACATTCCTAAGGCATAATTTGTACATTAACCATTGTTACACTTAACACTTTCCTAGACCTATTATAGTCTTTCTCAAGGACCCGGCCCAAGTACCCCATTGTTACACAATTTATCTTTCAGTGCCCCTTGGATGGAAATGAACTATACATAGGTATCCAAATGCTAAAGCGATACTGGTTTGGGTTAAGTATAGTAGGTTTAATAGAGGTACAAATTAAAAACGTCAGCGGTTATAATATATAGTTTGATTAGCTTGCCATCTAGTAAATCAATATTACCCATGATTACTATCAAGTATGGCAATGGTTAAGGAGCTTACAATGTTTCAGCGCTTGTTACCATTGCTTATGAAATATACAATGTAATGGTATTCAGTGATTGAGAAAGAGTTTAACTTATGAAATGTTTCCAAAGTTTTTAGACATATTTAATGCCTGTCATTGGTAAGACCAGCATACACACAAAAAACCTAATATTGTGCTGATCTTATTGGAAATGAGCAGGAACTGATGATAAAGAACCATGTTATTTTATGAAACCATATTGATTTTATTAGGTGATGATTATCCAGCTTATAAAATACAACCATGTGATTATGGTAAGGTGTTGAGTGTAAACCAATAACACTGTCTAGTTTCAGAATCTGTATCATCTATTAACCTGCATTATGATATATCTTCATCTTGAATTACTGGCTGGATTCTTGTCTTGGCTATAAGCAACTAGAAGATTACTTGAAGTAAACTATTGTATAACTAAAAGCATGATATCTTTAGGAATGATTAGAAACTACAGTTGGATTTCATTGTAAATCTAAATTGTATTCTTTACATAGTGACAGGTTTCTCCTATAATACTATTACATATTGCCTCAATGTGGCCAAGAAAATGAGTTATTTAGATACCAACTTTGCCCTACAGCTTTTGGATTAAAAGCAATTAAAGATGCCAGCTTGAAATCCACAGAAAAATGACATTGGATAAGGTTTTAATAAACTAATTGATTGCCACCTTTTACTATGCTTACAAATACAATCTCTTCTTAGTGTTGTCACTGATTATATTGGAAACCCTTCACCATGTACATAAACTAAATAATGACTCCCTGTTTATATGGTTCATTCTCACCCAGCTCAAAACTTAAATAATCATGTTAGCGTGACTAAGGTGTTAATTGGAATTTCTAAAGAAGGATTAGCTGTAGTCTGTTTCACATTGGGCACTGTTTATTTCATTAGGTTAAACCTAATAGTAAAACAAAATCACTTGATAATGTTTTATTCAACATTTATTATAGTAAAACATGTTTATTTTAACACTTTTAATGTAAATGGAAAAACTTAATATATAAATTATAACTAAATAGCACTTTCAAATGAGCATCAACATTAAAAATATATATTTCATATGTGCAAGTAAACTACCATTTTTTGAGTGTATTCGAAACCAGCATGCATTAATATACGACCACCATTAGATGTTGGTAAGAGCCGCACCTGAACATTTACACTTGCCATTTTGACATATCAACTGAAGATGTCACTCCCTTAATAGGATTTAATTGAACCAAATTGATTCATTACTGTGTAAAAAAAAATCACTCATGAAACACAGTTCACATGGCACTTATTAAACCGTTAATCCATATCTAATTAGGTGAACACACTTCAGCTACAGACCATAATCCCCCAGCCCTAAACCCTTAATCCCCTTAATCAATATTTTGAGCTGGATGAGAACACCCCGTTTATATAATGGTTAAACAATAATTATTACAGAATGTACATTAACAGATATAAAGTGCATCATGAACTGGTTCTTAAAGGGAATCATGGTGGCTAAGTGGGTAAAACGCTAGCCTTGAGGTCTTGTGTTCAATCCTTGCAGTGGCCGAGAAAGTTCATCCAGATTTTCTGGCATGGTTTCCCCCTGTCAGTGACAAGTACAGCTGGCATGAAAAACTGAGGTCCCGTGTACACATTAGAATGCACGTAAAAGATCTGTTGGTAGTTGGAATTATATATAAGAGTAGGCCGTAGCCCTGCTCCCCTGGCAAAATTTCCCTCATAGCACACTGTATGGCTTATGCCCGTCTTCATTATCCCAGTTTATGAGCAGAATAGTAGGACGTTAAACCCCATTTGATTTTTCACTGAAGTTATTATTAATCATAATTTAAAATCTTTGTTTTTATTGTTTTTAAAGGAACTTTATTTGATGACCAAGGTATCTAATAATCTATACAAATAAAAACATGATAATCATTAACATTTATAATCTAGATTGGTTTTACAAACATTCAGGAATCTAAAGATCTCTGTCAGTTGGTCTAGTTAGCTTACTGAGCTAGAATTAATGCTTTTAAATATGAGAAAGTTGGAGTACATTGTATCAGTGATGGGATTTCAAATTTTTGTTGTCGGACATTTTACCTGAAAATAAGGGGGCATTACTCTTATCGTTATTTAAGCAGGGGTTTTCAAACTACAATTAAGAATCGCGTGTCATCAAAATATTCAAGTTTATACGTAATAAAAAAAAAATAACTGTACCTCATTAGATTTCATTTTTATACGCCCACATTTTCATGTGGACGTATTATGTCGTCACCCCTGTCCGTCCTTCCGTCCACAATTGTTTGTGGACTCTCTACAGGTCACAATTCTTGTCAGATTTTGACGAAACTTGAAATATAGGTTTATCCCCAAAAGATCTCGGCTGCTTTCGATATTGGCATGTATCGGATCAAAACTTCATGGATTATGGCCCTTGATTGTACGAAAAATCACGTTTTTAGCTTGTGGACCCTGTAGAGATCACAATTTTAATTCGAATTTTATGAAACTTGACATGCATGTTTATAACCCAAAGATCTTGGTTCCTTTTGATATTTGCGCCTATCGGAACGTAATTTCCTGAATTATGGCCCCTGATTGGCCGAAAAATCACCTATTTTAGCTCGTGGTACCTCTGGTTGACACAATTATTATCCGATTTAAAAAAACGTTCGATTATATCACCGTTACACCCTAAGGAAGGTTGAGTTCAAATTTCGGAAAAATTGGACCAAAATTTCCATACAAAATGGCCGCCGTTCGTACGCGAATACTGTTAAAAAATGGTATATCAAGGTTGTGGACCCTGTAGAGATCACAATTTTAATTCGAATTTTATGAAACTTGAAATGCATGGTTATAACCCAAAGATCTTTGTTCCTTTCGATATTTGCACATATCGGATCGTAACTTCCTGAATTATGGCCCCTGATTATACGCAAAATCACCTTCGTTTAGCTTGTGGTCCCTCTGGGGGTTACAATAACTATCCGATTTAAAAAATCGTTTCATTGTATCAACGTTACACCTTAAATAAGGTTGAGTTCGAATTTCGGAAAAATCGGACCAAAATTTCCATACAAAATGGCCGCCGTTCGTACGCGAATACTGTTAAAAAATGGTATATCAAGGTTGTGGACCCTGTAGAGATCACAATTTTAATTCGATTTTGATAAAACTTGAAATGCATGGTCATAACCCAAAGATCTTGGTTCCTTTCGATATTTGCGCATATCGGATCGTAACTTCCTGAACTATGGCCCCTGATTTTACGCGAAATCGCCTTCGTTTAGCTTGTGGTCCCTCTGGGGGTCACAATAACTATCCGATTTAAAAAATCGTTTCATTGTATCAACGTTACACCCTAAATAAGGTTGAGTTCGAATTTCGGAAAAATTGGACCAAAATTGCCATACAAAATGGCCGCCATTCATCAGATCATAACTTCCTGAATTAAGGCCCCTGATTGTCCGAAAAATCGCCTATGGTCCCTCTGGAGGTCACAATTATTATCCGATTTAAAAAACCGCTTGACTCTATCACCGTTACACCATACAGAAGGTTGAGGGAAATTGGACCATAATTGGACAAAATGGCCGCCGTTTGTACGCTAATAGTGTTAAAATATGGTATATCAAGGTTGTGGACCCAGTATAGGTCACAATTTTAATTCGATTTGATGAAACTTGAAATGCATGTTTATAACTTAAAGATCTTGATTCTTTTCGATATTTGCGCATATCAAATTGTAATTTAATGAATTATAGCCTTTGATTGTAGGAAAAATCACTTTTGGTTTTGCTTGTTCTCTATCCATCTCTCGAAAATGTGGGCGTATCCTGCCTGGCAGTGCCAGCTTACTATCTTTAAGAATAATTCCCATGCAGTATTCAAATTTATGTCAGCAAAGCCCGACATTTGTCTGATACTCCATTTTGATTAATATACAGAAGGTAAAAAATTACATCCCAAAATTTATTTGGCCGTAAATCATAGGGATACACCGCTCTAATCTCAGTCTACTACAACGACGGGTGACACCAAGTAATCCAATTCAACACTAGCACGGGCTATCGTCTGAAACAATTAATTACTTATGTTATTCCAAAAGAAATATACGTCAACATTTCTTAGCTTGTTTATTTATTTATTTAAAAACATAATCCCCATTCAAAATATGATCATAAATCCGACAATATGCCATCAACATAGAATCTTTTCTCCGTCATCAGACATGTTCCATTCAGCATGTATACATCTCTTAATTCAACGTGTCTCGCGTGATTTGTACCTCCAAAATTATTTGTCTTGGTTTATACGACAGCAAATGAAATATTCTTGCGGCGCTCGAGGTCACGGGGAAGTGCCACTGTGAATGAGAATTTCTATATAGATAACGTCAGTGTTTTGCGTACGTTACTCACAGCATACAAATTCATAGTAAGCACCAGGGCCCGTAAGCACTGCCTAATAATATGTTACGCAATATTTGTGCGGCGCTCGAGGTCACGGGAAAGCGCCACTGTGATTGAGAATTTCTATATGGAGGCTTAAAAGACGTAAGAGATATTCTTGACAAAATGGTTGTTCATTGATTAGTTTATAGATGCTGTCAGCTCAGATCAATGCAATTAAAATAGCAGACAATTGAGAAACCACGAGGTAATCAGGTGGATTAAAATTATATAACCATTTGATTAATTGTCCGACAAAGGAATAAGCCAGTCAATCATGGCAGATTAAGTAGTTAATCCAGGTAGTTGTTTGGACGATATAACACGATAAATATGTTGATCACTTAATTTACATTATCAATCCAGCCTGTTGTCAAAGATAATCTGGTTGAGTTGTAGTTATACACTCAGCACACTATATTAATTTTGGAATTTTGAATATTATTCACTATGTCTTTATGTCCGATTGGGCATATTCTTGGTCGGACAATTGTTGGCGTTTGGAAAAAAGTTTCGGACAAGTCAGGATTATAGGGGCAAATCCTATCTCACTTGATTGTATTTTACAAATACAATGTTCGCTTCGACTCTGATAATTGAGAAAATGCAGTACAGCCATATTCTATATGAACCCTGTTCTGATCAATCTCTTCTAAATCAAATTCAAATAAAAGTTTCTTCCTACTTATAAATCTTTTGCAAAACACCTTTTGGTCAACTTTACTTTTTTGTAATTCATTCAAATTCACTAATAAAATTCTGATTCTGGATGGATAAAGGGTCTTTGTTCATGGATTCATTGATGTACCATGTTGCATGTGTTTTCAGTAATCTTCCTAACTAGATCTGGGTCCATATTCAAAGGATATCTTAAGTCTAAGATAGTCATTAACTACTAGTTTTCACTTAAATATACGTAACTTCTTGTAAGTTAAGGGCAAGTGGTATTCAAAGGCACTGTTAAGTATCAAATTTTCTCTTAAAGTTAGGCTGCCTTAACTTTTAAGTTTCAAAGGCCAGTTTAAGTGAGAAATATCCACTTAATTTTGAGTGACCTATGGCAGGTGCCTTAAAGTTAAGTGAAATTATAATGCCTTCTTTTAGTGCTGTAGTAGTCCGGTAGTAGCGACTTTAAAAGTTAGGGGACTCAAATTGAAATAAAGACAATGTAGCCGGTCTTGCTGTCCTCAAATTTCTTTTTTCGGCAGCGGCTTTGATGTTGTGGTGCCATAATTAACACTGAGATAGTTAAGGATATCTTTTTCCGATCATCTGTCACGTTTGTATACATATTTAATCATGTTTCCACGATTGTTATATGATAAAGTTAAATTCATTTGTGATGACATGGCGTTAAAGATTTTTAAAAATAAGTTAGACTACCCCTAGAAGCAAGACATGATTTATATTTTACTACTCATTCCTATATACTGTATAACATGAAATTATTACGACATGTAATTATTGCAAATTTCTGGGGTGGAGAAAAAATTATTGTGACATAATTTTTTTTTTTAGTAAATTTGTCTAAAAAAGGTGGTAGATTGTTTTTTTTTACGTAACAGTCGGCTCTTCAAAACACTGGTTGATTGGTGATCATTAGTAACAGCAACTATTGAGGATTATGTCTTTGAGTCTGTATTCAACAGATCAAAGAAAATGAAATACCTGTTATCAAACTCAATTTTTAAATAATTATTGTTAAAGGAGCTAAGTTTCTACCTCAATAGCGTCCAAAGTCTTACAGGTTGAAAGCACAGATTATTTGTCAATTCAAATCATCATTGAATTGATGTTGTGATCTTACCTGGAAAAGGTAGGTCTCTGATATCCAATATTTAAAACAAAATAAACATTCGTGTACCATAGTGCATTTCAAGTGACCAGAAAGAACGAGGCTAGACATATTCCACAACTCCTGTCAAACGGTAACGCTATATCTTATCTGGTGGGCATTCGCAGTAGAAAGGAAAGACCAGACACTAGACATTGGTATCTCCTTCGGTCTGGGCTGCCGGTCTAGTAATATGGCCGACATTTTAACAAATTTTCATTAAATTATTGTGAACATAAAATAATTGCGAGAGGGCCTCGCTCGCAATTTTCGCAATAATTTTAATGCTGGCAATAATTTCATGTTTTACAGTATACATAATCAGTAGTATTTACTCGGGTAAAATATAATGCAACATGCATCTTTCGTACACACAATGCACCCTCAATGCCAGGCCTTACTGTATCAACATGATTAGGCCTGCAAGAGTTAATCATGTCAATGTCGCGAATGATATATATATATATATATATATAAACTAAATAAAAGAAAGACACCAAAATATTAATTTAACGGCTAGCGCTTCCTGTGTGTACTGAACATCATCAGACCGATTTTATTCACGAAGAATTACGTAGAACAATAGACGCAACGTCATGACGTTACTTAAAATATATCAAATACAACATAATAATATTTACATATATCTACATTTAGTAATTAATCAATAAAAAGATAATTATTTCATCTCTTACTATAATATACGTTTGTTTGTACTTTTTGATAAAGTAATTTTCTTTACATTCAAGTAAATCATTATTTAAAAAGTTCAATTTGTACAAGGGAAATACGTTAAACTTTCCACCTCCACACGTGTCGATTCACTTGATTTGATAATTGTTTAGTTTTTGCAATGTCTGTTTTCTGTCTTGTCCGCAGGTTTATCTTGTAGATTTTTTGTTTGTTTGGGTTTTTTTGCGTGTAGTGCAGTCCTCCTGCATTTACTATTAAAGGTATTGTTCGATTACTTGGAATCTTAATTTGCGATCTATGAAGGTTCATTCAAAGGTTTAGTTGACCTTCTGTTTTCCCAATGTATTTCCCTTCACAACCACAGCATACAATGAGATAAATAACATTTTTTGATTTGCATGTCATGCTTTGTTTTACATGAAAATCATGTGATTCATTTATTTTAATAGAGCTTCCTTCAACTGTCACTTTACAAGTTAAACATCTTTCATCCCCACATTTAGAAATTATAGGTTTTTTAATTTCCGAATCAAATTGTGAGGAAGTGAGAATTTGTCTCAAGTTCGTTTTTTTTTTAGACTGTTGATCACATTTGTTTTGTTCATAATATATTAAAGTTTTTCACTTTTAATAAAATAAAAACCAAGTACGAACAATCCAAACCGTAAGACGAAATTCGAAGTCCTAAAAAACGTTATAGGCAAAATAGTATATTCAAGCAAAATAGTGTAATCAGCAAATGGACTGCTCCCCGTGTACAAAATACACGACAAACAGTGGTAACAGGTGTCCGGAAGAGTAAGCTTACCCTGCCTGGCTAGCCACACCCGCCATAGCTGCATCCAAACTATTAGGCGAAATCTAGGTAAAATGGCGTAATTGGCCAATGAAATATCAGTATGCAAAATGCACGTGATGAACAGTGTTAACGATGAAGTCAACAGACATTATCAGGGAGATAGTATAATATGTGTCAATTAAATATATCCAGAATAATAGCTGAGAGAGACATATTATATTTACCAACTAAGTCAATATGTCGACCATAAAACTTTTTAAATGTTTTAATAAGTTTAGTGCGCATGTATCCTTGTAGTTGAAGCTTAGATGACAAATGCATCGATCTACTTAAAAAATCAGAATAAAATGAACAAGCTCTCGCATAACGAATTAGCTGAGACACAAACACTCCGTAAGCTGGTGATATTGGAATGTTACTACTAATAAATGGAAAGTTAACAATCGGAAAGTCAAAGTCATCACGTTTATCGTACAATTTAATACTCAGTTTATGGCAATTGTCAAAATCGAGACGCAGATCCAAGTAGGAAGCGTAATTGTCACTGTCAGTGGTATTTTTAATTTCGAGCTCATCAGGATATATGAAATCTACATAATCACTAAATTTAGGATTATTAAGGGCTAAAACGTCATCGATATATCGATAAGTGAAATTAAAAAGTCTGACTGATCGTTTATTTGTTTTTACGAGCATCTGTATGTATTCAGCTTCGTAGGAATAGAGAAACAGATCAGCAAGCAAAGGTGCACAGTTGGTGCCCATAGGGATGCCAACCACTTGCTGATATATTTCCCCTCCAAATTCAACAAAGATGTTATCAATTAAAAAATCCAACATCTGAATTATCTTGATGGCAGTGTATTTATTTTTTGAATCACTGTGATACTTAACGAAATATGAAGAATTATAATTTACAACTAAATACTGATATCTAGCAGTACCCGATTTAGACGAAAAGACACTGTGAATAATGTCTTTCAACCGGGCTTTTAATTTACTATGGGGAATTTTTGTGTACAAAGTAGAAAAGTCAAACGTTTGAATAGATGAAACTGAAGCAAGGGATCTAGATTGCAAACCATCAAGTAATTCTTTGGAATTTTTTAATATCCACATTTGATTTATACCACTTCGAGAGTATACTTTGTCACAGTATTTTTGAATACCCTCTTTAACAGCTGTTAGTATAGATGTTAATACCTTTGAAAGTGGTTTTGTGGAACAACGGGATGAACCTGCTATAAAACGTTGTTTGTAGGGATTTTTATGTAGTTTAGGTATCCAATATAACAAGGGCAAATCTGTATAGGTGTCTCCACATGGAGTACCAAATGAAGTGAGTACAGATTTGTGATTGGATATAATTTCATCCTTACTAAGAGTAGATCGTTTATATGTAGCACTGTCGATTGGTTTCCCGAAATTAAGTTCTTCGAACAGACAGTCATAATAATATCGTTTACAAATAAACACTAGGTTATTGGACGCTTTGTCAGCTGGTACAATGACATACTTGTCATGCAAGGCCTTGAGATTTTCCACAATGCTAACATCATTGAAAATAGACTTAGGCCTAGTGTCAACTGACAAGCGTTGCATGTATATTCTTCGTTTAAGTAAACGACTTATAGACTTAGTCCAATCGGAGAGAGTATCCGATATAACATCTTCCTTCTTGGCCCATGATCTTGCGTAGTCCTCTACGGCATCCATAATAAGTTTGAAATTTTGATCCCATGAAAATGGTTGGGGTTCCCGGTATTTGGGTCCTTTGGACAACATTTCACGTAGCTTATTATTCAGGACTATGTTTAAATCACCAGTGACCACATGTCCAGCTGGTGGGTAAAGGAAGGTCGACGTAGAGCAAGAACATGGTAAAGGGTTATCATATAGGTCTTTTGCATTGATGTCAGATAATGCGTTTCTGTAATTAAATATTTTGGATGCAATGGGTTTAGTATAAGTATAAGAAATCCTCGGAACAGTAACATTATTGAAGTAAGGAGGGATGTGTGCTGTGACTTGCTTATGGTGTAATATTTGGCTTAATCCGATAGCATCAATGCCTTTATTAGCAAATTTCAATTTTAGAAATGCACTGTTGGTGGTGTGCGACGCATCAGACTCAGCTGTAATGTCCAGACGGCGGTGGGCAATGTCAAGAACAATTGATACAACCCTGTATTCAGTGGATGCAGGGTCATTACAATTTGAATCCAAACATTCAGATTTTAGTAACTTCAAAATAGTAAGTGGAATAGAATATAGTTTAGTACGGATATGGTGTGGCCCTAGTGGTTCTTGAATAATATCTAAAAGGGCATCCAGTGATATAGTGTTGAGCTTAGGTGGTGTGTAGCGACGATGTCCATGACTGCGTTTTCGACGACGAAACTTTGGGAATAATGTCATGACATTAACATCGCTACACGCAGGGCTTGATAGGTTCCCAACACTAGCTACGTTATCATTGCATCCATAAGGGGTGGCAGTACCCAATGTTCGTATCCAATATTCCTCTCGGTCTCTGCGAAAGGGAGTACTCAAAGTAGGGCTGTTAGTATGGTGGTAAATTTTCTCTAATATGGACACTCTCATGGATAGTATAGAGTGGTCCGGTTGGTTGAAATGTCTATAGAGAATCTGGTTACTACCCTTATTAATGTTGTGACGATGACCATTAATGCGTAAGTGTAAAGGACCTTTAGTTTCGCCAACATAAATCAGTCCGCAGAGAGTACATTCTATACCATAGATAATATTGGAGGTTTTACAATCCAGTTTCTCAAACCCACGTGTAATATAAGTTTTATTAGTTAAAGAACTAGTAAAATTGGTATTGCTATTCAATATAGGACAGGTTTTACAATTAGTAGACATACATTTAGAAATATAACAATTATATTGATCTGGTGAAAAATGCAAAATATCAGTTAATTTAACAGAACATGGTTGGGTTGAGATTAATGAAGTATCCGAGGTATTTAAAACATTACAGGCACCTGAACGAAAAATATCTCCCATACTATTACTAGTATCTTGGGATATATCACCGATATTCCCCGTGCCCTTGGGGGTATCGTGGCAGTTTTTTACCCTGAAACTGCCTCCCAGCCGTATATTTTGGTTATTTGTACTTAACATGAAACTATAAAGCTACTGACTGTGGTAAATGTGATCTAATTATATCCATGCCCCGTTCTTGAGAAGGATTGTGTGTAGTAACCAAAGTCAAAATTTCACTTCGTTTATCTAAAACTTTAGGTTTTCTTAAAACTTTCTGATCTATTTTTAAGGCTTGTTTAATGCCATTTTCTATTAAACCACAAGGATAGTTTTGTTTTTGAAGGAATTGTTTCAATTCTTGTAATCTTATGAGTTTTTTCTTATCACAGGATACGATTGTACAAATTCTCCTCGCAAGATTAAATGGGATGTTTCTTTTTGTATGTGAAGGGTGACATGAATTGAAATCTAAATACTGATGCGTGTCAGTAGTTTTATTATATAGATCCGTTGTAATGTCACCATTTTCAGACAATGTTATCGTTACATCTAAAAAGTTAATTGATTTCAAGTGTTTTTCTATTATAAAATTTAAACTTTCATTTAGTGAGTTTAGCATGAGATATAATTCATTTAATAAAACACTATCCTTATCAAATATGATAAAGCAATGATCTAAGAAACGTTTCCATGAATGTTCAATCTGTAACTGTAATTCCAAACTGAAACGTTCTCCAATATTGGCGTACCAAACTTCTTCAAGGTAGCCTAGGGTTAAAGTCGCGTATGTTGGACCTATTTTTGTTCCCATCACCATGCCTTTAATTTGTTCATAATAGTGTTCATCAAAGTAGAATATGTTATTGGAAATGACTTTTGTGACGGCATTTATGATAAAAGTATTGGAGAAACGTGTGGGTATTTCGGATTGGAATCTTTCGAGCCAGAAATGTATAGATCTTATGCCCAGTTTAATTTCAATATTACTGTACAAGCTTTCAACATCAAACGTGACAAGTACGCTATTTGTTTCAGCTTTACTAGGTAGATTACATAAGAAATCTATATCATCTCGTATATAACTCTTAATGTGCTTACATAGAGGTTTGAGAATAATGTCTATAAAATTACTTAAACGTTGTGTTGAACTATTTGGTCCACCTACAACAGGTCTAAATTTCAAATCTGTAGGGTCTGGAATAATAATCACTTCCGGTCTTTGTTCCACTACTGCATTTCGAATTTCTTTGCTTTTATGAATCTTTGGTAATCCATAAAATTCGCATGGTTAGTTTCAAATTTTGTCAAGTAAGCATATTCTTTATCTGTTATTTCACCTCTATGATTGCCTATAAATCACTTTCTGTTCCTTACTTAAATTGGACACTTTATAGTAATTAAAATCCCCTAATAATTCTATAATTTTCTGTCTATAGTACAGTTTGTTCATCAACACAATAGCACCCCGTTTATCGGCTTCTTTGATAATTGTATCCCCATTATTTGAAAGTTTCTGTAGACTGCTTATCTCTAGTGGTGATAGGTTTGATTTGCAAGCCTTTGACGGGATACCCTGATCTAATATTGGGTGTGAACTGTGTTTATTACGGACTAGACTGTCCGATTCACTTTCCTGTACATTATTTCCATCTTGATTTTGATTTGAATGTGGAAAATCCGTAAAATATTCCGCCAATCGTAGTTTTCGACAAAAGCTTGATAATTCTGATTTTAGAAGTTCTTTGTTTTGTTTAGGTGTAGGAGTAAATTTAAATCCCCTAGACAATAATTTACAGGGGTTGTGGCGTACGTTTCCTAGGGCTGTTCGATCTTTGTCTGTGCTTGTTTTGTGGGTGGGAATATTCAGAAGACATTTCTCGTCGTGGGGATACTCTTTGGGTCCTATCATTTATTTTGGCCCTCGCCCCTTTCTCTGATTGTTTAGCCTTTGGTCGTATATTGGGCTTAAAAAAACTTATGCCATGCATTGACTCGTATGAAGTCAACCAATTTCCCTTTTCTTCCCAAGCTTTTTTCAGATCAGTTTCATCCTCCTTGCATTTGTCTTCCTACATTTGTCGCAGGGATGCCTTGATGTTATTGTTTGGAGTTTCAGATATTGACTCTATTATATGTTTGTCAATATTTATATAACCAAGTTTATGGTTTTCTGAATTGACTTCCATTATTTCTACATGGGCTTGAAACTTTTGGAGACATAACCTTGTTCGGATCTACTTAGATCTTTCGTTTTCACCATCTATTTCTTTGATTCGGAATTTTAACGGAATCAGAGGCGTTTCTTTATTGATCCATTCCGAGTAATATTCTATATGTTTGGACATGTTGTAATGTTTCCAGAATATTTTCTTTCTATCTTCTCGGGCGTTATTCCATTGTTTGACCATGATTAATTTTACGTTTTGTGCAGAAACATTATTATCTGCAGATTTTTTCGTAATGGTATTCACTGGTTGGTATTGATTTGAAAAAACTATGGGAGCCTGGAATTATTCAGCAAAATCTATAATGATTTTTTTAATTTCTAACAAATTTTTGTCTTTTGTATTTCCCAGTTCTTCAAATTTGTTAAGGTAAGTAGTTCTCTCACCGCAGTTGTGTTAGTTTCAACTTTAATCGCGAGTATACTGACTTTACCTTGCAGTTCCATGATAATGTCGGAAAGATTATCGACATTTAGTTTGATCTTCTTGGTTTTGGTAACTTTCTCTGCCATGGGAGCGTTGGTAAGTAATAAAATATAGGTAAATACAGCTCCCAGCTAACATATATATAAACTAAATTAAAGAAAGACACCAAAATATTAATTTAACGGCTAGCGCTTTCTGTTCGTACTGAACATCATCAGACCGATTTTATTCACAAAGAATTACGTAGAACAATAGACGCAATGTCATGACGTTACTTTAAATATATCAAATACAACATAATGATATTAACATATATCTACATTTAGTAATTAATCAATAAAAGATATAATTTCATCTCTTACTATAATATATGTTTATTTAATACTGGTTTGTACTTTTTAATGAAATAATTTTCTTTACATTCAAGTAAATCATTATTTAAAAAGTTCTAATTGTATGAGGGAAATACGTTGAACTTTCACCTCCACACGTGTCGATGTGTGCACTTATAGGTATTGTTCGAATACTTGGAATCTTATTTTGCTATCTATGAAGGTTCATTCGAAGGTTTAGTTGACCTTCTGTTTTCCCAATGTATTTCCCTTCACTACCACAGCATACAATGAGATAAATTACATTTTTTGATTTGCATGTCATGCTTTGTTTTACATGAAAATCATGTGATTCATTTATTTTAATAGAGCTCCCTTCAACTGTCACTTTACAAGTTAAACATCTTTCATCCCCACATTTAGAAATTATAGGTTTTTTAATTTCCGAATCAAATTGTGAGGAAGTGAGAATTTGTCTCAAGTTCGTTTTTTTTTTTAGACTGTTGATCACATTTGTTTTGTTCATAATATATTAAAGTTTTTTACTTTGAAATAACTGTGGTAAATGTGATCTAATTATATATCCATGCCCCGTTCTTGAGAAGGATTGTGTGTAGTAACTAAAGTCAAAATTTCACTTTGTTTATCTAAAACTTTAGGTTTTCTTAAAACTTTCTGATCTATTTTTAAGGCTTGTTTAATGCCATTTTCTATTAAACCACAAGGACAGTTTTGTTTTTGAAGGAATTGTTTCAATTCTTGTAATCTTATAAGGTTTTTTTTTATCACAGGATACGATTGTACAAATTCTCCTCGCAAGATTAAATGGGATGTTTCTTTTTGTATGTGAAGGGTGACATGAATTGAAATCTAAATACTGATGCGTGTCAGTGGTTTTATAATATAGATCCGTTGTAATGTCACCATTTTCAGATATTGTTATCGTTACATCTATAAAGTTAATTGATTTCAAGTGTTTTTCCATTATAAAATTTAAACTTTCATTTAGTGAGTTTAGCATGAGATATAATTCATTTAATAAAACACTATCCTTATCAAATATGATAAAGCAATCATCTAAGAAATGTTTCCATGAATGTTCAATCTGTAACTGTAATTCCAAACCAAAACGTTCTCCAATATTGGCGTACCAAATTTCTTCAAGGTAGCCTAGGGTTAAAGTCGCGTATGTTGGACCTATTTTTGTTCCCATCGCCACGCCTTTAATATATATACTATTCAAAAAAAGTAGGGGATATTTGATTTTGGGGGCATAATACTAAAATATGCAAATGACTACGAAAAAAGTCACTATAGAACCTAACAGAAGAAACATTTCCAGTTACATGTGACGCCAAACGCACCAATAGCTACCGCATGGAATGCAGGTGATGCTTGGAATCATCATGGGGATCCAACCCAAGAATTGCACGACTCTGACTTTGAATGTTACAGTCATTGTGGCATTGAATTCCAGGGTGGAAACATCAGTTTAATTGTTTTAGTGACCAGAAAACAAATTTTGATATGCGTCAGCTTACCCAAAATAAAAGGTTATGTGCCCTTGGCATGCTACAGATCGGCACAACACAGGCGGTTGTGGCGCTGACGATGAATGTTTCTCAGTCTGTCATAAGCCGGCTATGGTCCAGATACCGTGATACACAATCTGTACAGGACAGACCACGCTCAGGATGACCAAGAGCGACAACTCAAGCCCAGGATCGATTTATCCGTACCTTGGCAATGAGAAATCGTGTCATCACACCAAATCGGATCAGCACTCGTCTTCAAACAGACACTGGTGTGAGGGTGAGTGGCCAGACCATTCGGAATGGACTGCATAGGGGTCACCTTCGCGCACGACGTCTTCGCATGATCCCTTGTTTGAGAGATCATCACATTCAGGCAAGACATCATTGGTGTAGGGATCGTCAACACTGGGATAATCGATGCAGGAGCAATGTGATGTTTTCAGATAAGTCAAGGTTTACTGTTGATTTTTTGGACAGACGTAGGAGGGTGTGGCGTCGTCGAAACGAGCACTTCCAAGACGTTGACATCATCAGACATGATGGATTTGGGGGTGGTTCTGTTATGGTGTGGGGAGGCATCACTGTTGCTGGAAGAACGGCTTTACATGTTGTTGCAGGGCATGTTACAGGCCAATACTACCAGGACAACATCTTGGCAGTCAATGTTGTGCCGTTCGCAAAACGTCATGGCCACCGTTTCATCTTCCAGGATGACAACACAAGATGTCACAGGGCCAGGATTGTTACAGGTTACCTCCAACAACAGAACATCACCACATTACCATGGCCAGCACTGAGTCCCGACCTCTTCCCCCATCGAGCATGTCTGAGTCAACGTCAACAACGCCCTGCCAATGTCCAAGAACTTGCTGCTGCGTTGCAACAGGAATGGGACAATCTGGACCAAAATGATCTTAGACGTCTCATTAGGAGTATGCCACGTTGGATCAATGCTTGTTTTGCAAACAGAGGAGGATTTACCCTTTACTGACTTTGTTGTGATGCTGTGGTAACTTTGCTGTTTGACCCCGGGTATCATTTTACCCTTATAATGGTCAGTCTGTGCCTTACTTAGTCTAACGATCATTTGGAATAAATCGATGGATGTGAACTTCATTTCATTTTGTCATTTGTTTCTTTGTCAGTTTCATTAGGTGACTTTAATAACACTTAAAAAATCAAATATCCCCTACTTTTTTTGAATAGTATATTATAGCTGCTCGTTTCATTAACACTTTCACTTAGGAATTTCGTAGCCTGGCTAGTGGCTACATTTTGGAACTTTTACCATTGGTTTTAAACATCGTAATAGGGTAAATTTTGAAAATAAAAAATAAAAATAAAATCTGGTCGGGTAGAATTAAAGTAAAACACTTGGTTAAATGGAAAAATTAAGTATTTTTACTTAATTTTTTAGAAAACCTTTGAATACGGATCCTGTTATATTAGCATTGAAAAAATCATTAACAATAATAGTTCCTCTAATTTGTGTTTCAGTGCTTGATTGGTTGAGTTTTTAGTTAACTATTAAAGTTAGTGCTAGTGTGATGACTTTATAATGAACCTGTGCATGATGTCAGGGAATTTAAAACTCAGAACTTCTTTTAAAGTGGACCCTCTGGAGGCTAAAGTTAATATTCGATTGAGTTCAAATTTATACACAGTGTTTAAGGTCATGAGACAAAGATTCCTATTGATTTTCAGCAAGTTCCGATGATTACTGTCAGAGTTATGGCCCTTGATCACTTCAAAAATCTTGTGGATGCTCTAAAGTTAATATCCGATTGACTTTAAATTTATACACAGTGTTTGAGGTCATGAGATGAAGAAGCCCATCGATATGTGATACTGAGAGATAAATAAGTAGCTGTTATTCCATAAGTATGTGTTAGTTTTATTCCTAAAACAAATTGTTACTATGGATGAAACTTGGGTCCACCACTTTCAGCCAGAAACAAAACAGCAGCCAAAACAGTGGAAACATGTGACGTTGCCGACCCCAAAGAATGCAAAGACTGTTTCATCGGCAGGAAAAGTGATGGCCTCAGTATTCTTGAGAGAAGGGATATAGATATTTTTACTGTTTTTTTCTGTTAATCTTACTTGATGGCTACTGATTTCAAAATTTCAGATATGACATTGATGACCATTTTTATAGGCCCACATTTTCATATCTGTACATCTGTCCACCCACAATTGTTTGTGAACAGTCTACAGGTCACAATTTTTATCCGATTTCAATGAAATTTAAAATATATATTTATCCCCATAAAGTGTTAGTCCGGAAATAACCTAGTTTGGGTCGAATGGTCTACAAACTCTCATAGACAGGTCATAAAGTATGGTACTTTTTCAGGTAGACACCGCTAGGCTATAAATAGACCTCCAATGCCACTGTCTCAAACAGAGTTTGTTGTAGTAGTTATTTTCGCATTTTACTGCAACGAAAATGATGTTCATTTTGAGTGCTTGGTAGCATTACCCCTCGTGAGAGAATATCGATTTAAACAAAAAATGGCAAATAATGAAAAAGAATTGCAAATAACGAAAAAGAATAGCAAATAAAGAAAAAGAATGGCGAATAGCAAATATCCTCTGCCCTAAATATATACACTTTTATTTTTTTAATATAAAGTATATGTTTATTACACAATTATATTGCAGAAACCTCTATTCACTTCATGTCACATTAATTTTGTACTCTAATTTAGTTTTTTTTACAATAATAAATTACTAATACTAGTAAGATTGAAGAATACTCTTATATCTAGTTTTAAAAAGACTCACAAATGGTCCATTTGCATTTTTATGACCTGCTGATTATTTTTCTTATAAATATTTATAATAACCATTTACTTTAACACCTTTTTAAATCTTTTGAGTGTGATTGGACCTGTAATTACAATAAATACTAATAATATGATACTCAATAAATACTACAATATTATCTTCATTCATCTTACATATAGAAATCTAATATATAGACTAATTATATAAGTATTGATGAATGATTATATACATGTATACAATAGCCTGCAACATGAACGTGGTGTGTATATACCAGTCAATAACATCCTACTTATATATAGTATACAGGTAGATATATCTTTACCTATACCTAGCATACTTACTAACACTCTTTCTAAACTACCCTATTGTTTTATGATACATGTAAGCTATAAAATAGACTGGTATAGAACACATTCTTTAATAGATATTGTACATATACCCCACCCCAAACAATTACTTAGGCTTCATTTGTAAAAGTTACTTACAAAGCAGTGTTATGTTAGAACATTGTTCAAAGTTCTGGTATTGACTGTATGTCATAAATTTTAAAGTATTGTAATTTGTTTCCAATGTTGTCATATATTGTCATCATCCCTGTCTGTCAGTCCATCTGTCTGTCCATTCACATTTCTTGTAAATACTCAAATTTGTTAAGATTGCTCATCTTGTATGAAATTGATAGTTGCACATAAATCTGTTACAAAGTTATTGTCCAAGATCTTAAAAACATGAAGTGCAGCCCTTCAAAAAGTGACATGACTGACATGTTAAATTGTACCAATTCCCCCTATTGCAAAGTTATTGTCCCTGACCTCGAAGCCTTAAAAGCCACACTTCAATAAGTTGTTGGTGGGTTTATGTTTTACTATTACTATTTCCATCTCTGTCTCTGTCAATAAATAGTTTCGAATATAAATACCCTTTGTTATTAAATGCAAGCTGATCTTTTTGTCATCTTCTATAGAACGATATTGATATTTATAATTTCATAACTTTCATATTGTTAAATATGTCGTTAGGAATTACCTGTAGTCCCACATTGTCACTCTAACAGATAATACTTATTTGGTGCATTAAATCTTATTTACAGAATTAGCCAAAGAAACGGAAGGTGGAGCTTTTAGAAGTGGTGCAATAACTCCAGATGGATTAATTGATGAAGATTTTGAAAAAGAATTAGGAAATTCACCGGCAAGTAGAAATTTGCAGAAATGAAATGATATAATATGGGGTTTATTTAACGTCCTACTGTTCTGCTCCTACTGGGATATTAAAGACGGACTTATGCCACGCAGTGTTCTATGCGGGAAATTTTTACTGAACAGTGGTGCTACAGCCTACTCTTATATCAACTTCCAGCTTACAAGGGATCTTTTGCGTGCATGCCAATGTGTACACCAGACTTCCGAATAACAAGACAGCTGTCCTTGTAAGGTCCTTTTGTCCTGCACCACTGACAAGTGGAAACCACACCGGAGAATCCCAATAAACTTTCTCAGCCAACACCGGGAGCTAATCTGCAACCTCCAGGCTAGTGAGCCAGCGTCTTACTCACATAGTCACTGTGTCTCCGCCTACCCGCTGATGGAGGCCCCCCCCCTTCCTGAAACATGCTTAAAGATGGCCGCCAGCATTCTTGCATTATTCACTCGAAATGACTTTGACTTACGGCGACTCCCCTAAAAAAAAGTGCTAACTTGTTAATTGTCAAACAGATTCAATAAACCGTCTGTCCTTGCGTAACATTACCACATGCTTTTAAAATACTTTTTGTTTGATCTTAAATTTAAAACTCACGCCAGGGTAGAAATACAATGATATTTATTAATATTTTTCATTGCCGACTATTTGAATTTTGAGATAAAAACAATAATTCAAGTAATACAGTTATTTATAAAATGTCCATGTCTGTCCTTGGTTAATGTTTCAAGATATTTGTTAAATTAACATTCACAATCCAAAGCACATGTTCATGGATCATCTCGATTTTCCGACTAATTTCCACTTGTCAGTGATACAGAAGGAGGGCCTGACAAGGATAGCTACCTAGTCGTAAGGATGGGACGAAAAACCGAGGTCCTGTGTACACATTAGAGTGCACGTAAAAAATCCCTTGGCAGTTGGAATTCGATATAAGAGTAGGCCGTAGTGCCGCTGCCCGGGCAAAATTTCCCTCATAGCACACTGTATGGCGTATGCCTGTCTTCAATTAGCTCAGGTTAAGTGCATAACAGTAGGACATTAAACCCCATTTCATTCAAGATGGCTGACCTCCTTTTAGTGACCTCCTGCTAAGGAGCCTGACTAAAGACTTCCAATCAAGGGAAGTAACCCACATGTACATATGAGCAAGGTGTCAGACCACAAATATCATACTTAACAATCTCATCCTTTCTTCTGTAAGAACATAATTAATACATATCTACTTGATATATAAAAGATTACTTATATAAACCATACGATTGATTAACCAACAACACAAATCAATTTTAGTTAATTTCTCAACTAGAATGCCAAATCTGTCGAACTACATTTTAAGCATTTAACCCATTAGCTGCCAGACCACAAATATCATACTTAACAATCTCATCCTTTCTTCTGTAAGATCATAATTAATACATATCTACTTGATATATAAAAGATTACTTATATAAACCATACGATTGATTAACCAACAACACAAATCAATTTTAGTTAATTTCTCAACTAGAATGCCAAATCTGTCGAACTACATTTTAAGCATTTAAGCAAATATTCAGGGGGAGCGCCTTTCTTAGTTAAATTATCAGCGATTTGAATTTTAGCAGGCGTCCACTTTATTTCAGCTATAGTTTTATTTATTAATATTTCTTTCAAGGAACTTAATTCTAACCGTAAATGTTTTCCAGAGACTTGCTTATTTGCATACAGTGCTTCATAGAGATCTTTATTGTCAGTAACACAGTGAATAGGAATCTGTTAATGAGGATTATTATAGAGCGATTCTCTGAGTAAGGTGCATACAAATATACCATTATCCACAGCATCAGCTAGTGATTAATCTGCAGCTAATATACTTCTAACTATTCTCCTTATTTTTCTTGACTGCCATGATAATGGATTAAATATTTGATTCTCACCATACAGTAAGACAATGACCACCCTGACTACTACCATCCGGTAAATTCCCGACTGAAGCATCACTGTATATAACAAGTAGAAGTTTTCCTTCAAGATGTTGGAACTTTAGATCATCTTTTTCTGACTGTACTTTTCTAATAATCTTATTGCAATCGTAGATGTCTTGAATAGGGCCATTTTTAACACATGTAGCTATCTGTCCAACATCAAAGCTGATATCAGGCCTACTTTGGTTGACTAACCAGAGTAGTTGACCAACCTTACCGTGTAAAGCTGTCTTCTGAGACTCTGTTAAAGGTGTATCTCGGGTTATGCATTTATCAGTCTTAATCTGGAGCCCGTCTTCAATTAGCCCAGGTACGGTGCTTAAGCGTGGGACGTTAAACCCAATTTCATTCATTCATTCTTAATCTGGGTGATATGGAGAGCATAATCATGTTGAGATAAAGTGATGATTTCATTCTCTTGAGACAAGTGTAGGCCCACATATTTAAACGATGAAGATTCTTCTTTACCAATATGAAATTCCTTCCTGACATGATTGATTACGCTGGTTTCAAAAAGTGATGTGCCAGCCCATAAGAAATCATCTACGTGTACAGCTAGTCAACCAAGTGTTTTGTTCTTAATAGTAAAACACAGCAGGATCTACTTGTGACATCTTTCCACCACACTCCAACAGTGTTGTCTTCACTTGCTCATACCATTTTAAGGAAGCATTGGATAAGCCATATACACATTTATTGAGAAGCCATACCCTTCCCGAAATTTTAGCTTCTTTTGGAGGTTTAAGGTATATTGTTCTTGACACTGTATTCCCTTGTAGGAAGGCAGTCTTAATGTCTATGCTCTTTAAAGCCCACCTTTTCTGTGCGATTACAGACAAAATTACTTTAAGTCTTTCTGAAGATCGTTCGTTCAAGTTATCCTCTTCAAAACCACGTGCTACTAATCGTGCTTTTTGAACAAACTGACCATCTTTGTTCTTCAGGGTGCACACCCAACGTGTCGAAATACATTTTTGTCCTGTATCTTCAACTTCATTGTACACATCTTCTTTCTTCTAACATTCTAATTCTTTGTGTTTAGCGACATCAAAATTTACTTCGCTTATCATAACACATTCAGTCTCTTCTTCAGGTACTATCTTTAAATCTTTTACAGTTCCTAAATCTATTGATACATTTTCATCTTTTATTTCACCTGGTTTGGTGAATTTAATATTAAACCAATTTCTTTTACTACCAGATGCCTTGCAGGCCCTCCCTAATATCACAGCTTCTTTTATATCACCATCTTCATAGAATGAAAAACGAACAGTTTGTCCTTCTTTATCATTTACTTTAGCAGTGACGCCTGTCTGTTTCCAATTCTCTTTATCATAAAGCCCATCATGTCTCCCATGTTCATCATAATTTGGTCTGCTTTCTCTTGGTTTAATTTTTGTCATGATTAACTCTGTTTTCGTCATTTCTGTCTTCATGATTCACTCTGTTTTCGCCATTTCTATCTTCTTAGTGATTAACTCTGTTTTCGCCATTTCTAACTTCTTCGTGATTCACTCTGTTTTCATCATTTCTTTCTTCTTCTTGATTAACTCTGTTTTCATCATTTCCATCTTCTTCATGATTCACTCGGTTATCATCATTTCTGTCTTCTTCAGTCTCATCAAGATGAGCACTATCTTGCCTTCACTGAATTTATTTCATAGCTATCCATTCTGTAACATGTTTTCGATTTCACTTTTTCTATCTTCAACAGGTCGTTTATCACCAGCTGCGTATATATCCACCGTGACAGACAAACACTACAACTTCATCTTGACCAATGACCCATCCTGGGCCCTTCCACTCATTGTCACGCAAGTAATAAACTTTATTACCAGTTAAAAATTCTCCCCCTGTGGGTCTGGTTTGTTTCCGTAAGGCGCGTTTAATTTTTATACGCCCACATTTTCATTTGGACGTATTATGTCGTCGCCCCTGTCCGTCTGTCCGGACGTCCGTCCACAATTGTTTGTGGACTCTCTACAGGTCACAATTCTTGTCGGATTTTATGAAACTTGAAATATAGGTTTATCCCCAAAAGATCTCGGCTGCTTTCGATATTGGCATGTATCGGATCAAAACTTCATGGATTATGGCCCCTGATTGTACGAAAAATCACGTTTTCAGCTTGTGGACCCTATAGAGGTCACAATTTTGAACCGATTTTGATGAAACTTGACATGCATGTTTATAACCCAAAGATCTTGGTTCCTTTCGATATTTGCGCCTATCGGAACATAATTTCCTGAATTATGGCCCCCGATTGTCCGAAAAATCACCTATTTTAGCTCGTGGTACCTCTGGAGGTCACAATTATTATCTGATTTGAAAAACCGTTCGATTATATCACCGTTACACCCTAAGGAAGGTTGAGTTCGAATTTTGGGAAAATCGGACCAAAATTGCCATACAAAATGGCCCCGTTTGTACGCGAATACTGTTAAAAAATTGGTATATCAAGGTTGTGGACCCTGTAGTGCAGGGCCGGATTAACCATGGGGCACCATGGGGCACAGGCCCCAGGGCCCCCCACATTAGGGGGCCCCCCACAAAAAAAGTCTCATTTGCGTCTAGCCACCTCCTCTAGAAATGCCATTATTTCATAGCACTCGCATTTATCACCAGGACCGGATTAACCATTGGGCACAGGCCCCAGGGCCCCCCACATTAGGGGCCCCCTACAAAAAAAAATCTCAGTTGCGTCCAGCGTCTCCTCTAGAAATGCCATCATTTCATAGCACTCGCGTGGATAGGTCCACTGAAATAACGCCAGAATTCGCTAATTTTATGGCAGAATTTTTTTTTTCTGGGGGAGGTACTTCTAAATGGCTCCACACAAGTGCCTGAAATGCCAGGAAATCATGTTTCCTGCCTCCAATTTCTGAAAATTTCCAGAAAAATAAGGCGCTCCCTCCAAAAAATTGACAACCTTTTAATTATAAAATAATACACTTGATTATGATCACATAGTGATGCTCTTAAGGCAATGATCAGTCGGTAGGTTTTAATGGCGCCTACACCTGATCCAAACTTTCTTATATCTCTTATGTAGAGGCTATAGGGCGCCACCACAGACGCGGACCCAAAAAATCTGCCGACATATAAAATACAAAATTGCCACTTAGATATCACCCAAATGGCAGAAGAACATGTTTCCTGCATCGTTTTTTTTCAAAATTTTCTGAGGGTGGTGGACCCCTGACAAGTGTGCCGCCCCCATAGGCGAAGGGCCTCTCCTATCACCTCTGTCTGGGTCGGCGTCTGACCCACGACATGACATTAATTAAAGGGTTCGTTTTTGTCGCCCTTATTCACTTGACAGGACCTTGTTGCTCTTTGGGGGCGCCGCCACCAAATAACATGGTTAGAGATTTTCGTTCTGGTCGCCCTATCCAGTTCGGACTAGTTCTAGTTTAGAGGATAAGGAGTTTCTCATTTTGGTGTGCTTAAGATCAAAATGAGAAAAAGCGCTGCCGAAATTGACACTCAGATATTACCCCAATGGCATAAAAACGTGTTTCCTGAATCGTTATTTTTCAAAAAATTTTGAGGGTGGACCCCTGACAAGGGTGCCGCCCCTATAGGCGAAGGACCTCTCCTATCAACTCTTTCTGGGTCGTTCGTTTTGGTCGCCCTTATTCACTTCACAGGACCTTGTTGGTCTTTGGGGGCTCCGCCACCAAATTCATGATTAGAGATTTTCGTTCTAGTCGCCCTATCCACGTCGCCTGATGGTGTTTCGGACTTGTTCTAGTTTAGAGGATAAGGAGTTTCTCGTTTTGGTGTGCTTAACATCAAAATGAGAAAAAGCGCTGTCGAAATTGACACACGAGAGCGACGTTGATTGCAGCTTCAAGTGGGTAGAAAACGCGTTTGTAACAGTCTAATTTTCAAAATTTTGGGGGGAGGGGCTTCCAGACCCCCACCCCCATGTACACACACGCGTCGTTCCGCACTCAGTATCTCGGGCATTATATTGGCGACCAAAACACTCTGCTGTATCCCAACGTTTACAATCCTACATACGGTCCTGTCCCAGATCCCCTTTGTGGGGATTCGCGCCTTCGGCGCTCACGGTCGGTGATCAGGGGGCCCCCACATGTTCCAGGCCCCAGGGCCCCCACCATGGTTAATCCGGCGTTGCTGTAGTGGACACAATTTTAATTTGATTTTGATGAAACTTGAAATGCATGGTTATAACCCAAAGATCTTGGTTCCTTTTGATATTTGCGCATATCAGATCGTGACTTCCTGAATTATGGCCCTTCATTATACGCAAAATCGCCTTCGTTTAGCTTGTGGTCCCTCTAGAGGTCATAATTATTATCTGATTTAAACAATCGTTTGATTATATCACCGTTACACACTAAGGAAGGTTGAGATCGAATTTCGGGCAAATCGGACCAAAATTGCCATACAAAATGGCCGCCGTTTGTACTCCAATACTGTTAAAAAATGGTATATCAAGGTTGTGGACCCTGTAGAGGTCACAATTTTAATTCGATTTTGATGAAACTTGAAATGCATGGTTATAACCCAAATTTCTTGGTTCCTTTCGATATTTGCGCATATGGGATTGTAACTTACTGAATTATGGCCCCTGTTTAGCTTGTGGTCCTTGTGGAGGTCACAATTATTATCTGATTTCAAAAAAAGTTTGATTATGTCACCGTTTCACCCTAAGGAAAGTTGAGTTCGAATTTCAGGAAAATCGGACCAAAATTGCCATACAAAATGGCCGCCGTTCGTACGCGAATACTGTTAAAAAGTGGTGTATCAAGGTTGTTGACACTGTAAAGGTCACAATTTTAATTTGATTTCGATGAAACTTGAAATGCATGGTTATAACCCAAAGATCTTGGTTCCTTTCGATATCGGATCATAACTAAATTATGGCCCCTGATTGTCTGAAAAATCCCCTATGGTCCCTCTAGAGGTCACGATTAATATCCAATTTAAAAAAACGTTTGACTCTATCACCATTACACCCTACGGATGGTTGAGTTCGAATTTCTAGAATATCGACTATAATTGCCAGACAAAATGCCCGCCGTTTGTACGCGAACAGTGTAAAAATATGGCATATTAAAGTTGTGGGCCCGTTTGTACGCGAATACTGTTAAAAAGTGGTATATCAAGGTTGTTGACCCTGAAAAGGTCACAATTTTAATTAGATTTTAATGAAACTTGAAATGCATGTTTATAACCTAAAAATCTTGATTCTTTTCGATATTTGCGCTTTCAGTATTGCTTGTCCTCTATCCATCTCTCGAAAATGTGGGCGTATCCTGCCTGGCAGTGCCAGCTTACTATCTTTTTTATAATAAGTAATATATTGTGATCATTCTTTAACTTGAGTTGTTACAGCATATTTGCCGACTTTCATCAGTCGTGCGGCCATATTTACTGTATCAACATCAAACAAATTAAAACCTTTTTCTTTTGATGTCTTCTCTTGATTAGGCCTACAAGAGTTTATCATGTCAACGTCGCGAATATCAGAATTGTTAGCATTCTCTATATCATTTCAAAATGTGGAAATTTCTCACCTCCCAAAATAACAAACGAAAGCGGGATGATGATATTTCCGTCAATTAATCCCACGAGGATCACAGTTCCGCTTCGAAAAACAAAGTCAGCCGTAAATTCTCTACTAAATGGTCACAAATATTTCCTGTGGTTAAGAAATAAAATAAAACCAAGTACGAACAATCCAAACCATTAGACAAAATTCGAAGTCCTAAAAACGGTATAGGCAAAAATGTGTAAAAACGCAAAATAGTGTAATCAGCATATGGACTGTTCACCGTGTACAAAATACACGACGAACAGTGGTAACAGGTGTCCTAGGAAGAGTAAGCTTACCCTGCCTGGCGCGCCACACCCGCCATAGCTGCATCCAATCTATTAAGCGAAAACTCGGTAAAATAGCGTGATAGACCAATGAACTATCGGTATGCAAAATGCACGTGATGAACAGTGTTAACGATGTAGTACACATATATAATCAGGTAGATAGTATACCCGTCAATTAAATATGTCTAGAATAATAGTCGAGAGAGACATGTTATATTTACCGATCAAGTCATTATGACGACCATAAAACTTTTTAAAAGCTTTAATAAGTCTAGTTCGCAAGTATCCCTGTAGTTGAAGCTTAGATGACAAATGCCTCGATCTACTCAAAAAATCAAAATAGAATGAACAAGCTCTCGCGTAACGAATTAGCTGAGACACAAACACTCCATAAGCTGGTGATATTGGAATGTTACTACTAATAAATGGAAAGTTAACAATCGGAAAGTCAAAGTCATCACGTTTATCGTACAATTTAACACTTAGTTTATGGCAATTGTCAAAATCGAGACGCAGATCCAAGTAGGAAGCGCAATCCGACACAAAAGATGTATTGTCGGGTGTATTTTTAATCCATATTTGTCTTTTATATCACAATTGATAGACGTCATTTTGCTTGAAACAATGCGCTTTCACGGTGTCGGCCATATTGAAATACGTGCTAATGTTTTTACATGTTATAGAGTTAAAATACTAGCTCGATATTATTTGAGCTCACAAAATACCAATACGAGTTAATACATATTGATAAGTTTAAGAATTATGTTAATTATTTTACATTTTTATGACTTTAAATTATTTACATGAGCTAATCAATCGGAACTACTTTTTCCCCGTGTATGGAGAAATAGTCAACAGTCGAATTTGTCATGTACGCTAAAATGTGATAAAACCCAAGTTGCGATGTTCTTTGAGCATGGAAACCTTTGACTAACTAGTGAGGATTTCTACGGAAGTACCCCCACGTGCCGAATTTCAACCAGCACGTGCTTTACAGAAATGGAAATCGTGTAAAAAAAACGCCCAGTACATACGAGTGGTGTTGTAAATAAATTACGAAAATAGTGTCCCATCGATGAATAAATGTACATTGTTACATTTTATGAATGTATAAATGATAATAATTGATTACATAATATGCTCTTTTATTTATTATGGGTGGGTGGTTATAAATGTCGATGTGAGATTGAATTTTTGTGTGACTGTCCTTGACCCAATTAAGCTAATCGACATTCCGATAGCATAAAGTTTTTGGCCTCTTATTATGTGCTAAAAAAAGCACCACTTTCTACGTGAGAAAAATGACCGTTTGGGAAAATTTTGAAGTGTTAGCCCTGTTGTGGACCCTGTAGAGATCACAATTTTAATTCGATTTAAGATGAAACTTGAATGCATGGTTATAACCCAAAGATCTTGGTTCCTTTCGATATTTGCGCATATCGGATCGTAACTTTCTGAATTATGACCCCTGATTATACGCAAAATCGCCTTTGTTTAGCTTGTGGTCCCTCTGGAGGTCACAATTATTATCTGATAAAAAAAATCGTTTGATTATATCACCGTTACGCCCTAAGGAAGGTTGAGTTCAAATTTCGGAAAAATTAGACCAAAATTGCCATACAAAATGGCCGCCATTCGTACGCGAAATGGTATATCAAGGTTGTGGACCCAGTAGAGGAAACAAATTTTAATTTTCGATTTTTGATGAAACTTGAAATGCATGGTTATAACCCAAAGATCTTGGTTCCTTTCGATATTTGCGCATATCGGATTGTAACTTCTTGAATTATGGCCCCTGATTATACGCAAAATCGTCTTTGTTTAGCTTGTGCTCCCTCTGGAGGTCACAATAATTTTCCGATTTAAAAAATCGTTTGATTATATCACCGTTACACCCTATAGAAGGTTGAGTTCCAATTTCGGTAAAATTCAGAACAAAATTGCCATACAAAATGGCCGCCGCGTGTATGCGAATATTGTTATAAAATGGTATATCAAGGTTGTGGACCCAGTATAGGTCACAATTTTGATTCAATTTTGATGAAACTTGAAATGCATGGTTATAACCCAAAGATCTTGGTTCCTTTCGTTATTTGCACATATCAGATCATAACTTCCTGAATTATAGCCCCTGATTGTCCGAAAAATCGCCTATGGTCCCTCTGGAGCTCAGGATTATTATCCGATTTAAAAAAAATGCTTGACTCTATCACCGTTACACCATACGGAAGGTTGAGTTTGAATTTCAAGGAAATCGGACCATAATTGCCAGACAAAATGGCCGCCGTTTGTACGCTAATAGTGTTAAAATATGGTATATCAAGGTTGTGGACCCAGTATAGGTCACAATTTTAATTCGATTTTGTTGAAAGTTGAAATGCATGTTTATAACCTAAAGATCTTGATTCTTTTCGATATTTGCGCACATCAAATTGTAATTTAATGAATTATAGCCTTTGATTGTAGGAAAAATCACTTTCGGTTTTGCTTGTTCTTTATCCATGTCTCGAAAATGTGGGCATATCCTACCTGGCAGTGCCAGCTTACTATCTTTTCAGTTGATTCTGTCTTTATAAAAGCTTGGCGTGCTTTATGAAGAGCAGTTAAATGTTCATTCATCACCTTTGACATAGGTTGTGTGCATACTGTATCAAATACTAATAAAGAAAAACATAGGCCTGTGTTGTATTTATTATTTTATTAATATCAACCGTGGCGGCTGGCAATCTCCTGTAAAAGAACATTCAATCGACAAAAAATAACCAAAAAAAACACACTTTGGCACTACCGGTACTATACTATAGTCCTATTTAATTATGAGTTTTGGAATTTTTGGCAAGTGGAAATAATTAAGGATTTAATGTCTTAAAGTTGTTGCTTAAGTTTTAGTAAATTCTTTGTCACTGATCAGTCACAGAAAAACAAAATAAAAAGTTAGGTTTTAATTAAACCATAGAATACAGTAATTCACTGATATATAAACTGTAAAACAATTCATTTGAGTTCGACTAAACAACACATAATGATTATGATCCTACACACAAATATTTTTATTTCTTGCCAAAAAAACTAACATGTTGACATTTTCTGGATTTAGTCTTGTTCTTTTGCAAGATACAATATTTCCGCTGGTGAAAAACGTACGTTCTGATGCCGAACTGGAAGCTTGAACAACTGAATTGGGTGTCGTGTTCGCAAATGGTGATAGAGGTTGGTTGTGTTGCCACCTTTGGCTATTACAGGTTTTGTACAAACATTGCAGAATACTGTTGCCTGGTCTATGTAATTTGGCTTAAACCCAACGAAAGTCCATATGGGACTGGAGGAATTTTTTTTAGGCAGCAAATCATCGTTTGTTATTGCTGTTTTATCGTTGCTAACATTAGCAGACGCCATGATGATAATGAATATTTACGGTACTTACCTTTGACATGCCGGTACGTAATTATAATAATGCTGTAGGTGAATTATATTCTACCGATAAGATTCGATAGAATGACATACTTACCTCAGGGCATCATTTTTGATGGGCACGTGTAGGCCTAATCTTGAAAACACAAGCACAGGTAACTTATATAAAAATTCAGACTGTTTATCACGAAAGTCAAGCTTGAAAAGTTAAATAAAATATTTTTGTACTATCCGAAAACCGCGAAGAGTAGTTTTGTTATGGTATCAAGACATTTGGGTTGGAGATTATTAGCTTGGTCTGTTGTCAAATCTCTCCATGACGTTTGCATTCACGATAGATTATTATTTTAAATTATTAGTGATTGTATTACATTACTAATAAACGAGTGATCTTTTTTTTTTAAATTAACTACTTTCCGTGACACGGCGTTAGTTTTGTAAGATATTTTGATTGTGAAATTTGAAAAAAATAATACGTTATAAATTTCTGTCATGGTCATATAAAAAGCATCTGGATAATCACGATATATACATTCCTACCTTCTTTTCCCGCTTTTGGCATTGAGCCATAGATTTACCCGAATGTCCAAAGTAGTGTTTTCTGTTGTAAGCAGAAGACCGGTAAATCGAGTACTAGATTATATACGATCTACGCTTATAGAGTCCATGCGACGGTGTATTATCATCAATATTGGGACATGATAATTACCACAATCGCGATATATTTTTTTTTGTCACGATATACCGGTATTTCGATATTTTTAAGAAAATCCGATAAAATAGCCGATGATTTTATCACGGTATACCGAAATACCGGTATATCGCCCAACACTACATCAATACCTTGACTAAGTCCGATAATGAACGTTTTCTGCAGAGCGATAAGCAATTTCATTGGATGAGACTTTGGAACACAATAACTCTCCTTCTAATTGGGGGAGGGGAGGTTTGTGTGTGTTGGATGACCGAATGGTTAGCACGTGCATGCTGTATCATAAAGCCTGACAAGGATTATGGTCGCCTGACCAGCCTCATGGGTTTTCTCTGGGTCCTCCGGTTTCCTTCCACTGCCTACCCTAGGGACCGGGAATCTACAAGTTTTTACACAAAAAGGTAATAAACTACCCTTATCATCTAGAATCTAATACACGTCAAGAATGTGTTAAATACCGTCAAGATTCATCAAAAACTGACTAGTTTGTGCTACCGTGTAGATTTAGAAACGGTTCTAGTTTTGACATCGATCGTCTACTTTTGAAAGGGGGTTTAGTTTTTATACAAGACCTTATTTTCTCGGACATTACTACTTTACCGAGAGCCGTATATGTGGTTACGATTTATGTGGTAACAATTAATAGAATTTTTTTTTCTAAAAAATATTCACTGATACAACTTCGTCATCGTTTTATTCTTTCTGTCATTCATATAATATCCATGATGGCTGTACGCGCATCAAACAACGATAATTGTTCATTGGTTAAAGATGGTCTCAACGCGGGAAAATTTAAAGTAGCTATTGGATAACAGCACATATAAGCAACCGTATTTGCATATTGCATAAATATACTTTTTTGGACATTATATGAATGACAGAAAGAATAAAACGATGACGAAGTTGTAAAAGATGCTTTATGTACAAGTACGAGGTGTTGTCACAAAATAAACACACACACAATGGGCTATGGGATTCAGTCTACGAATAAGGCCACCGTCGCTGGGACTGTCATTATAATTTAGGTTATATTATTTGAAGGACTGACTGCTATTGTTATATAAATCACAAATTCCAGCCATATGTCTGGGTTCTGTCTGAAACCATATTGCTCACAGACGTGTAATTACACCACTGTCGCATGGAATATACAGCACGTCAGCAGTCATAAATGTCGGTCGTAAGATTCTTTGAAAAACCGCAACCTATTGTTTTAATAATCCCCTAATTCCCTAATCCAGACACTTTGAAAAGCCGCAACCTATTGTTTTAATAATCCCCTAATCCAGACACATGGTCGGGTTTCATCCAAAACAACACCTTCCACGTTAATATGAATACGTACATTATATAGTTTTAATATTTATCATTGTGCACTTGACATGGATTAACCTTTTGGTGTAATACTGGAACACACTTTCGGCTTCAAATCAGTGTGGGCTGTCACCTAATGTAAGACAATTTTTCACAAATATAATTATTTTAGACTTGCATACTATATATGTATTATTATAATTTTATGCTGCACTACGCAAAACACGGTGTTGGTCCTTGGGACTCTTGACTTAAAAATAATTCCAGGTAACAATACTATAAATAGTATGCTTATGCAATATGCAAATACGGTTATTTATAATGTGTGTCGTTAGCCAATAGCTGCGTGTAGACCGTCTTTAACCAATGAACATTTATCGTTGTTTGATGCACGTACAGCCATCATGGATATTATATGAATGACAGAAAGATGACACGATGACGAAGTTGTATCAGTGAATATGCAAATACGGTTATTTATAATGTGTGCCGTAAAATCTAAATGTCTTGTGTTATTATTAAACACTCTGTTCATTAAAATAAGGTCTTGTATAAAAACTAAACCCCTTTCAAAAGTAGATAATCGATGTCAAAACTAGAATGTGTTTCTAAATCTACACGGTAGCACAAACTGGTCGGTTTTTGATGAATCTTGACGGTATTTGGCACATTCTTGACATGTATTAGATTCTAGATGATAAGGGTAGTTTATTACCTTTTTTCGTAAAACCTTGTAGATTCCCGGTCCCTAATTAAGACCCCTAGCCAATAGCTGCGTGTAGACCGTCTTTAACCAATGAACATTTATCGTTGTTTGATGCACGTACAGCCATCATGGATATTATATGAATGACAGAAAGATGACACGATGACGAAGTTGTATCAGTGAATATGCAAATACGGTTATTTATAATGTGTGCCGTAAAATCTAAATGTCTTGTGTTATTATTAAACACTCTGTTCATTAAAATAAGGTCTTGTATAAAAACTAAACCCCTTTCAAAAGTAGATAATCGATGTCAAAACTAGAATGTGTTTCTAAATCTACACGGTAGCACAAACTGGTCGGTTTTTGATGAATCTTGACGGTATTTGGCACATTCTTGACATGTATTAGATTCTAGATGATAAGGGTAGTTTATTACCTCTTTTCGTAAAACCTTGTAGATTCCCGGTCCCTAATTAAGACCCCTATGTGCAAGCAAATTATTGAAATAAAATTAAACCATATGTTAGTCCTGAAATGACCTAGTTTGTGTCGAGTGGACGTTAAACCCCATTTCTCTCTCTCTCTTCATTATTACACAACCGATCGGACTGTACAAGTGTCCTCTGGGTCATTTTACATATGGAACAAGTATGCAAAGTCTTAATAAAATTGGCGCTGAAATGTTAGTGCATATCTTAGAGTACTCTACGCCCTTATTACATAGTAATACTCATATTACAAATAGCTAAGTTTGGCTTGACCTATAAATATGAATGAAGACCTTAAATTTACATGCTATGTAATGTTTATATAAGGTAGATGTAGATTATGAAATATTTATTTCAGGATGAAGAAACTGTGAGTGAATTCTATGATGTAGAAAGATATGGTATCATTGAAGTAGCAGGTGACATATTTACTACATATACACAAACATACACTTTATCTTATTCTTATCAATTGAGATGCATTAGTAATAAAATGTACTCTTTCTCATCTATGCAATAGATCAGGGTCGGTATCCAAAGGTTGAAATTTGGGCATGCTTGGTTAAGTCTTAAACTTTAATGCACGCTTAATTGTCAAGCAGAGTTTTATAACTTTAAAAACACAGAAGGTTTAAATAGACTTTATTAACAAGGCACTTAACCCTGTCAGACCGTATTCCCGAATTTTAGG